>JARGCV010000044.1:6352500-7552500 GCA_034064705.1 Bothrops alternatus | reverse complement strand
CAATTTCCTCTGATTTTTCTTCTGTTTTCTGACTTGCTTGTTCATTCTTTATAGTCATTTTCTGAGGGTTTACTAGTTGTAGGTTTAAGTTAAAGACTTGCTTATTTATATTGTCAACCCTCTTTTTAGTCTCATCATAGTTTCTTCTTGAGTCTTCTTTATGTGAGATAATTGCCTCTTGAATTGTTTGCAGCATAGACTTCATTTCCTTCTGAAAAATAATGGCTTTTTCTGGTTGGAGCAACACTCCTACAGTTCCCTGATATGCCAGGCTGTGGGTTTCAGAGGAAGATGGTTTTTTCCCCACTTTTAGCTAGGTATGAAACACCCATTTTGTTACCCCCTTCCAGATATACTATTGAATTCCCCAAGTATTGGCCTTAACTGACACAACCAATCTTAAATCAATAGAGCAATACAGCAATATCTCATAAAGTTCTTATGGTCTTTATGTGTAGCTTTTATAATCCAATAGGTCCCAAAATATAGGTCCACCACTAAAGGTAATATTTTGTAACAGTTCTTCTGTTCAGAAGTTCAAAAATTATCAGTCAACCAATGTTTGTAATCCAAAATGTTCAACCACCCTTAAAAACAGTCCATAAGTCTCTCCCAGACAAAAGTAGCCAAAGATCAAATTTTCTGTTCACTCCAAATAGTTCTTAAAATTAAAAGTCAGAGTTCAGTCAATATTTGTAATTCAGGAAGGTCAGCAGTTTTCAGAACAATTATAGCTCCCACCTTTTAGAAAATAGCCTAAAATGTTTTTCTCCGTTGCAGTTGCTCTCTGTTGAACTAAGAGTCACCAAACATCAAAGAAGCTCAGTTGTTATCTAAGTCTGGGCATTCTGCCAAATTCACACTAGCCATAACAACTATAGTGTTATACTCTATTCCACCACTACATATCATTAAATATCCATTTAACACAATACAATTTTTAGACCAATATCACTATTAAATGTAGATTACAAAATCTTCACCTCAATAATGGCAGAAAGACTAAAGAAATTTTTGATTGAATTTATACATACAGATCAAATTGGTTTCCTACCTAAAAGACAGATAAAAAATAATGTAAGAATGATTCTTGATGTGTTAGAGTACTACCGTATGAAATTTATTCAGGGAGACAGATGGCTTTAATATCCCTTGATGCACAGAAAGTGTTTGACAATGTAAACTGGCAATTTGTGTTTCAGCAATTTGCAGAAATGGACTTTGGAAAAAAAACTTTATAAATGTAATCAAAACAATTTATTGTAAACAAACAGCCAAAATAATTGTAAATGGAGATCTTACAGAAAACTTCAATATTAAAAAGGGCACAAGACAGGGATGCCCACTATCCCTATTACCATTTATACTAACATTGGAAGTACTGAACAGACAAGATATAGAAATTAAAGGACTGGAGATAATAATAATAATAATAATAATAATAATAATAATAATAATAATAATAATAATAAACCTAGAAGGGACCTTGGAGGTCATCTAGTCCAACCCCCTACTCAGGCAGGAAACCTTATACCATTTCAGACAAATGGCTGTCCAGTCTCTTCTTAAAAACTTCCAGTGTTGGAGCATTCACCACTTCTGGAGGCAGGTTGTTCCACTGGTTAATTGTTCTAACTGTCAGGAAGTTTCTCCTTAGTTCTAGGTTGCTTCTCTCCTTGATTAGTTTCCATCCGTTGCTTCTTGTCCTGCCTTCAGGTGCCTTGGAAAATAGCTTGACTTCCTCTTCTTTGTGGAAGCCCCTGAGATATTGGAACACTGCTATCATGTCCCCCCTCATCCTTCACTTCATTAAACTAGGCATACCCAATTCCAGCAGCCTTTCCTTATATGCTTTAGCCTCCAGTCCCCTAATTAACTTTGTTGCTCTTCTCTGTACTCTTTCTAGAGTCTCAACATCTTTTTTACATTGTGTTGACCAAAGCTGGATGCAGTATTCCAAGTGTGGCCTTACCAAGGCATTGTAAAGTGGTATTAACACTTCACGTGATCTTGATTCTATCCCTCTGTTAATGCAGCCTAGCACTGTGTTGGCCTTTTTGGCAGCTGCAGCACACTGCTGGCCCATATTTAAGTGATTGTCCAGTAGGACTCTGAGATCCCTCTCACAGTTACTACTATTGAGCAAGGTACCATCTATACTATACCTGTACATTTGGTTTTTATTGCCTAAATGTAGAACCTTACTTTTTTCACCATTGAATTTCATTTTGTTAGATAGTGCCCAGTGTTCAAGTCTGTCCAGATCCTCCTGTATCCTAAGCCTGTCTTCTGGAGTGTTGGCTATTCCTGCCAGCTTGGTGTCGTCTGCAAATTTGATGATTTCCCCATCTATCCCATCTTCCAAATCGTTGATGAAGATGTTGAAGAGCACTGGGCCCAGAACAGAGCCCTGGGGCACCCCACTACACACTTCCCTCCATGTAGATGCAGTTGCATTGAGGACCACACGCTGAGTATGGCCGGTCAGCCAACTAACGGATCCATCTGGTGGTGATGCTGTCTAACCCACATTTTTCTATCTTATCAAGTAGCAGGTTGTGATCTACTTTTCAAATGCCTTACTGAAGTCCAAGTAAATTATATCCACAGCATTCCTCTGATCCACTAATTTTGTCATTTGGTCAAAGAATGCAATACGATTTGTCTGGCATGACCTGTTTTTGACAAACCCATGTTGGCTTTTAGTAATGACTTTGTTTGCCTCTAGGTGTTCGCTGATTCATTGCTTGATTATCTTTTCCAGAATCTTCCCAGGTATTGAGGTCAGGCTGATAGGTCTGTAATTTCCTGGGCCCATTTCTTTTCCTTTTTTTGAAGATAGGAACTACATCAGCTCTTTTCCAGTCCTCTGGTAGTTCCCCTGTGCTCCAGGATCTTTGAAAAATATAGTTCAGTGGTTCTGAGATCACATCTGCCAGTTCCTTGAGAACCCTGGGGTGTAATCCATCTGGTCCTGGTGATTTGAACTAATCAACTAATAAAAAACATCTTCAGATAGTTAAAAAAGTTAAATATTTGGGAATTTATCTAACAGCAAGATGTGTCACAATAAAAGAAGATAACTATGTAAGACTGCTAAAACAAATAAAATTGGATTTGGAAAGGTGGAAAAACCTCCAACTTTCAGTGTTGGGGAGAATAGCAACAGTGAAAATGAATATCTTACCAAAAATATTTTTTTTATTTCAAATGATTCCTGTAAGGCTGGGAAAAGCCTTTTTTGATGAACTGCATACAATAATATTGAAATTTATCTTGCAAAGAAAAAAAGCTAGAATTAAAGTGAAAATGCTACAAGAAGTGAAAGAAAGTGGAGGATTTGGATTGCCGGACTGGAGGTTATACTACCAAGCATCTATTGTAACATGGCTTAAAGAATGGATAATGCTTAGAGATAAAAGACTATTGTACTAGAGGGGCATGACCTACAAATTGGCTGGCATGCCTTTCTGTGGTATGGGAAGAATAAAATACAAAGATACTTTCACAACCATTTTATAAGGAATGCACTTCTTTCAGAATGGGAAAAAATAAAAGAAAAAATTTATATTAAGATACCTGAATGGCTTTCAACAATAAAGCTTTTGCTTACCCAAATTTAATTAACTACGATAAAGTTGTGACTTATAAAGATATTTTGGACAATGAAGGAAAATTGAAAGACAGACATGATCTACAAGAACAAGGTATTAATTTAGCATGGTAGCCATATCTGCAAATCCAAATGAGATATGAAAAAGATGTTAAAACAATGGGATTTTATAAAGAACAGACAGAATTTGCTCAGATACTGCTAAAAGCAGATGAAAAGTTGATTAAGAAACTCTATAGATTTCTGTTAAACTTAAAGATGGAGGAGGAACAAGTAAAAGAAACAATGATAACATGGGCAAAGAATTTTGGATATAATATAGAATTAAAAGATTAGCAAAAGTTATGGGAAAGAAATATTAAATTAACTAAAGCAGTGACATATAAAAAAACTTATATAAAATGTTTTACAGATGGCATATGACACCAGTGGGATTAGGAAAAATGTTTAAAAATACTTCATATAACTGTTGGAAATGCAAACAAAGACCAGGTACTTATTATCATATCTGGTGGACAGGCCCTAAAGCAAAAAGATTTGGGGTTAAACTACATTTATGGTTGGAGAAAATGATTAAAAAACAAATAGACTCTAAAACAGAATTATTTTTGTTAGGACTAATAGGAGCTAATTATGAGAAAGATTGCAGATATTTAATACCACACATACTAACGGCAGCAAGAATTGTATTTGCCCAACATTGGAAAAATGAAAACTTACCAGCTGAAGGAGTACTAATTAAGAAAATTCTAGAGTGTGCAGAAATGGATCGATTGACTTTAAACATAAGAGAGAAAGAAGACTCAGTGTACTTTAGAACATGGGATAATTTCTATCAATGGCTAGAAAGATGAATTAGAGAGAAAGGAATGTGATATGTAATTCTGAATATATATTAGCAAGAAGAAGGCTATTGAGTGATTAATTAACATATTGTCTATGATAATTAACTATTATCTGTTATTGATTGTTAAATACATGAACCCAGACATTATGCTGTTTGCTAAATATTGAGAATGTTATTTGGAAAAACCCCAACTCTAACCCTAACCTTAATCCTAACCCTAACCGAAATCCCAACCCCAACCCCATCTTATTCGTAACCCCATAAAAACTAATAAAATCTATACAAAAAAAAAGAAATAAAACACCACTTCCATTTTTCTGGAAGGGTGGGGCTGCAATCCCGTTCCTTCTCATGTTTGGAGAGGGGTTTTTTTGCTTCTTGGGAATTTGTCTTTTCCAGGAAATCCAGTTGCAAAGTAGTAAAGAAAGGATCAATATTCTCACCCAGTTCCAAGAATGCTGTTTACAACCTGCTAATTAGTGCTTTCTTTGTTTGGTTGTCAGTAGCTTGGACTGGCCACAAGAATGCCGCCAGTCTTTCACCTGTTGGTTTGGAGGGCTTTTCTCAGATCAAACAGATTGACCGCCATCTCTCCATGATCGACGAGAGTCCCCTCCTTCTTCATTGCCTCTCCGGGGCGACTTTAGGCCCCTTTAGGGCCCTTGGCAGGGCAAAACCAGCTGTGGGGGACCAGAGCTCCATTTTCCCTCAGCTGCAGCACCATGAAGCAAACCAGAAGTCGGGATTCACAAAGTTCTTAATAGACTTGAATATTGGGCTCTATCCAACAAGTTCAGTTCAGTTATAAGAAATTAATATTTATTGATTTATTTATCAGATTTCAAAACTCCCCTCTCCCTCACAGAGGGTCTGTGGCTGATGTACCAATCAAACATAAAAACAGTACATAAAAGTTAAAAAGAGCCAAAGATGTTTAAAATTCAATATTTAAAAGGGAAGGGCTTTCAGGATGCTAAGCAGCCCCATGTCTGCATGCTCTTCTGTGAGTCCCAAGTAAGGCCACAGGACTATGTTTTTACACCTATCCAAAAAGCCAGGAGATTAGGGACTCACTTTTGGGGAGGGTTAAAATGTTCCAAGGGGTTGGGGGCAATGGCAAAGAAGGCTGTCTTCCTGAACCCTACCAGCTGAAATTCTTTAGCTGATGGGATCTGCAACATACCTTCCTTATCTTACCAGTGGGAACTAGGTAAGGGGGAAAAAGCAGCAAGGTTAAATAATAACTGGCATATCAATAGTTGTGAGAAGGAGTTAGGTATGCTAGTAGACCATAGTTTAATGAACCAGCAATGCAGTATAGCAGCCAAAAGAGACAAATGTTTCGTTGTATCAACAGAAGCATAATGTTGATACCATGGAAAATAATACTTCCATTCTAGTCTGCACTGACCAGACTTCATCTGTCAACCTATGACTGTTGTGCTAGGTTTGCCACCAGCCATATTGTGAAGTTCGCAGATGATACAACAGTAGTGTGCCTTATTCATGATGACAATGAGGATGCTTACTGTAAGGAGGTTGAGGGTTTGATAAACTGATGTAAGGAAAACAGCCTAGTTTTGTTTTTTTAAATTTTTTTATTATTAGATATCCATTTGTACATGCAAACAAAGAAAAAATTCAAGTTAAAGCCATTCAGCTTAATACAATCATTTTAAATTTGTAGACCTTCTTCACTCGTATATCAAAGTTTAACTATAAGCCAACTACATTTTATAAATTTTAAGTTTCACTTCTTTTCAAATCTATCCATTGTACATCAAACAAACAAGTCTTCTTATTAAAGTTAATAATTATCATGTCATTACACCCCTCCCTTCAACGCGTACATTCTTAGTCTAGTTAATATATATCTTCCATTAATCACCCTCTCATGTCTCTTGCTCTTATACTTAGTCCTTAAATCAGTCCATAATTCTTTGCCTTTAATTCCTTGCATAACATATTAAGTTTCTCTTCATTTCAGTCGAATTCTGGGTTTCTTCCTCTGCCAGGTGGATTTCCATAGCACAGCTTCCCTTCCAAGTAATAAGTCTCTCTTTATTGCTTGCAATGTCCCTTGGTTCCATATAAGCCATGCTCTATGGATTCTGTCAGTTTGCCATGAGAAATTTTTAGCCTCCTCTCCTAGATATTTTTCCCATGCTTTTACATCAATTCTTTTCAAATCTTCTTGTCTCTCCACCTCTTCCATCTTTTCTTCAACTCCTTCCCAGACCCTCTTCGAATTTCTCCCAGTATCTTCTCTCATTTCCCCACTGTGCGTTTTTCCGGTTTGGTCCAAGTCCTCAATAACTGCTTTGCTTTGATTTTCCACCATCTTCTCCATTTCTCTGCTTTGTTCCACTGCCTCCATCGTCTCCATCCTTCCTTCCCATCTTTTTGCATACATGTCTATTATCATGTCCATCTTTCTCCTCATTTTTTCAAAAGTTGTTGATATTTCATCTTTTAATTCTTTCATCGTCATTTCTGGGGAGCTTGTATACATCCTTAGGTTTATTTTGCAAAGTTTTTAAGTTATGCATCTCTGGTGCCCTCTAGAGGTCTCTTTCGCATTACAGTTTCTCTTCCTTAGGTTTATTTTGCAAAGTTTTTAAGTTATGCGTCTCTGCTGCCCTCTAGAGGTCTCTTTCGCATTACAGTTTCTCTTCCGCCTTTCTCTTCCGGTGCCTATCACTTTAAATTAAAAGCGGTCGCCATTTTGGGTGCCTTCTGGTTATTGTGAACGTATTTGATCCGAGGTAAAATATAAGAAATACTTGCTTTTTAAGCTCCTGCGTTCAGTCTGTCAATCTCTGTGCTTCTTTGAGATGTGTTCCTCGGGTGGTGGCTGGTCTCAGCGTCTTGGTCTGTCAGCTGACAGATGCTGCTCCGGGCTGGAGCTATTGTGAGCGCACGGGAAGTCTTCTTTCTCCCCTCCGAACGTTTTTTCAGGGGGCTTTCAGAAGATCTCAATTCACACTCACAGCTCTTCGCCCTTTCTCCTACCGAGGAGGGGTTTTTTCGCCGCGAAAAACAGCTGGTTTGCGCTGCTTTGGCGGCTTTACAGGTCCCATGTCGCAGAGCCTCCTAACAAGGCTATTTCGACCCTGAGGCAGCCACGCCCCTCTCTGAGCCTAGTTTTAAATACTGGAAAAACCAAAGAGATCATTGTTGATTTCAGAAAAGGCAGGCACAGCCACACTTCTC
The DNA here is from genome assembly GCA_034064705.1 of Bothrops alternatus. Taxonomy (NCBI): domain Eukaryota; kingdom Metazoa; phylum Chordata; class Lepidosauria; order Squamata; family Viperidae; genus Bothrops; species Bothrops alternatus. The sequence continues at coordinate 7,544,827 of JARGCV010000044.1, read as the reverse complement.
CGTGCATTAATGATTCACCTTTGGAGATGGTTACCAGCATCAAATTCTTGGGTGTGCAGTTAACAGGTAGGCTGGCTTGGTCGTTCTACAGTGAGACACTGGTGAAGCGGGCACAGCTTGAATACGGCCATCCACAAGTTTTATCTCTGTGGAAATAGAAGTTTATTCTTCTAAGATAGTCCTGCCAACATAAACTGGGAGCTCAGTTCAGTTCTCAGTGACCTGAATATCAGCTCCAAGCTAAGCAATCTGCTATGTAGTCTTGGACCAAGCGTTACTCTGAAAATCTGCATGTCTGTGGCAGGATTAAGTCTCTTGACCTGAGCAAATCAGGACCAGGTTCATGTTTATAGGCACCATTTCAAATGCTTGCTGATTCACACAACCTTAGGCCATCAGTGCCAAGGCTGGATTTCAAATGCTACATTTTCTGTTTCAGTTTCTACCACCTGCTTATCTCTGGGGTGCTGGGTGGCTGTGTGTGCCAGCTGCTTCTGCTGCCTTTGCTAACTAGCTAACACACATAATCAACTAATTGCAACTCTGTTGAAAATGAGTCCTGCTGGAAATTCAGGAATGGCCAATGATCAAACACTGCATTAAATAAAGCCAGGGCAACGGCCATCCTTTAGTGTCATGCCAATCCTGTTGTCCCGAAAAGCAAGTTGAAAATTAAGAGCTTATTTTTAAGCATTTTAAAAAGGTTTATTTCAGTGTTGGAGCAGAAAACCTTCTATTCTGGTTCAATCCAATTTATGTTTTTTGCCGGACAATCCAGAAGCTCTTTTCTCTGCCTTTGAAATATGAGGAGCAATTTCTTTAATGCCGTTAAAGCTTTGAAAGTATCCAGCCGAAACTTGGCAAGGTCAATGATCTCTAAAAGATTACCATCCCAGTTATTTCCATCTGATTCTGCCAAAAACAAAGCTGCTACAGGCATTTTAATGCTGCCCCATTATAGCCTGTGAACACTGAATCACAAATCTTGAATTGGCTTAAAATAAATCTATTTCCCCTCTAATCTCAAATGGTATACTCAAATCAAACCCTTTCCAGCTCTTGAATCTCCATTTGAATTAGAGGTCTAATTTGCATAGGTCTAATGGCACATTTTAAAAGCAGGCAACAAATCAGGGGTCTTCAAACTTGGCCCTTTTATGACTTGTGGACTTCAACTCCCAGAATTCCTCAGCCAGGCACACTTGAAGTCCACAAGTCATAAAAGGGCCAAGTTTGAAGACCCCTGCAGCAAATGGTTCTTTCCTGGAATTCTTGTTAACTAATAATATCTCTAACTTGGGCCATCTGACCCAAGAAAGAAGTGGGAGGGAGATTTAGAATGGAGGAGTCAGCAGCATTCTAAGCCACTGCCCAACTGGATAATTGAATTGAAACAATTCTCTTTGATTTTGGAGTCTTATTTTGCTGACAGGGTCCAGAACCTCTGCATTTTTTCATTTTGTTTTTCAACATATCATTGGGTTGGAAAAATAGTTCGGAATGTGACACCTTTAGAATTCTGATTGAATTCTGAAATGCACAAGGTTTTTTTGAAGAGTGAATGTGAGAGTGCTTGCTACATGCTTTCTAGATATTATTATGGTCCCTCATTAATTTAGAACTTGGTTGTTATAAATCAAATTTATTTTTCCAATCCCCAAGTCAGCACAGAATGCGGATTGAAATAGGAAGTAGACAGGGCTTTGAACTGAGAATTGAATTGTATTTGTTTTTATAAGGCTGCAGTGAAAACTTCATTCTGTTCTGAATGTCCCACCTCCCATCTGCTTCCTTATGTCTCAACTTCTTTTATGCAGCATTTCCCTTCCCTACTACTGTTGCCAGATGTAGTGAGAAAGGGGAGGAGGAAAACAGATGTAATGAAACGATGTAAATTAATGAAGTAAAAATAAATTGAAACACAAATTATTGTATTTCATTCCTCCTGCATATAGTATTCCCTAGATGTCAATTTATTTTTGCAGCAGCTAGTATGTGATGGGCTAAACAAAAAGAATAAATTCACAAAGATATACAGTGAGTTTTGTGGCTAAATTGTTATTAAGGTGCACTTAAATATGGATCCCATCTTCGTTAGCAGCTTTGCTTTCTGTTTATGTGACATTCTGCCCTGAACAAATCAAGTCACAACTCAGTAAAATAGAATAAAATTAGGATGTAATGTTTATGTAACCATTTTGGCTCAACTGCTGCATTTTAACATGGGAAATGACATTGCCAAATTACTTTACCTAAATATTCATGAAATATGCAATATGTTTTCCTGTAAACGCACATATTAAGAGAACTAATGTTTACTACTTAGGCTAAAATATCAGGCTACTAGAAAAGAAAAAAAGGGTATTTTTCTTGCAGCCAGCATTATATTTGTCTCATATTTGTGGAAATCAGGCAAAATATTGTAGCTACTTCAGTTCTGGCATTATACATAAAAATAAATGCGTAATCTCAGGAAGAATAAAACTTCATTCAAAGAATAAAATTTCAGAGGAGACAGCAGGAAATTTGTTTGCAGAATCATGGACAGAGTTCAGTTTCCTAGTCCTTTAATAATCCTTTGCCTGACAACCACTCTTTAGGGCAGGGGTCTTCAAACTTGGCTCTTTTATGACTTGTGGACTTCAACTCCCAGAATTCCTCAGCCAGCCTGCCTGGCTGAGGAATTCTGGGAGTTGAAGTCCACAAGTTATAAAAAGTTTGAAGACCCCTGCTTTACAGATTCTTCCAATTACCATTATTTGTTCCAGGAGTGAGGAAATTCTTGGATAAATTGCAGAACAATTGAAGGATGGGAAGGTCTCAGCTACAATGCTTTCCAGGCAATTGAACCAAGAAAATACAATATACAATATTCGATATAGCAAATATATATATATATATTTGTAGGTCTTTGGTTCTTCGGGTTTTCTCCCACGTAGAATTTGAAGTGTCTGGGCGACGTTTCGATGAAGTCTCATTCATCATCTTCAGGCTGGTGCTTTTGGCTTCTGCTTCTAGGAGCAATGTGTGGTCTAAGCTGTTTTTTCCTTTTAACTGCCAGTGGGGGTTTGAACTGATTGGCTGGGAGCTTGGCTATGTTCTGATTGGTTAGGGGCTTGGCTGTGCTCTGATTGGCTGGGGGGTTGGCTGTGTTCTGATTGGCTGGGGGAGTGTTCTGGTTGGGTGGGGGCTTTGTAGTGCTGGAGGGGTTCAAAGTGGCCAATGATGCAGCTCTGGTCTGGCTCCTGGTCTGTGGTCTTGCCTCATCATCGGTGTGGGTTTGGGTTTGCTTTTTGCGTGGATGTGTGGAGGTGGCATCCTGTGTGGTTCTGGTGTCAATCTTTGTGTTAGGAATTCGTTTGTCAATAAGGGCGGGTTTCCAAATGGCTGGTAGGCAGGAGGTATCATCTCGTTTGTTCATGCTGTGGGGGCATTTTTCTATCTCGATGGCTTCTCTGATTATTCTGTTATTAAAATGTTCAGTTTTGGCAATAGTTCTGGTCTTTTTGAAATCAATTTCATGTCCTGTGGCTTTAAGGTGTTGGACCAGGGAAGAAGTTGGTTCCTCTCTTTTGACTGAGTTTTTGTGTTCTTCAATGCGTGCACTTATCCTTCGGTTGGTTTGTCCAATGTATGTAGTGGGGCAAGCAGCACATGGGATTTCATATACTCCTTGATTTTCTAACTCAATTTTGTCTTTAGGGTTTCTTAGGATGGTGGATATTTTTCTGTTTGTGCAGAATGCTGTCTTGACATTATATTTGTGCAGGATTTTGCTGATTTTGTCTGTGGTGCCTTTTATGTATGGGAGGAGGGCTTTGCCATTTTCTTGTTCTCTGTCATGGATTTTAGTGGGAGTTTCTTTTTGGATTAAGTTGGAAATCTTATTTCTTGGGAATCCGTTGGATGTTAGTACATTAGTGAGAGTGTGTAGTTCGGTTTTTAGGTGTTGTTCTTCAGCTAGGCATTTGGTTCTGGAGATGAGTGTCTTGGCTACGGAGTTGATCTGTGCTGGGTGGTGGTGTGAGAGTGCGTGCAGATAGCGGTTTGTGTGTGTTTTCTTCTGGTAGATGGTGTGTCCTAGGGAGCCATTGGATTTCTTGTAGACTAAGACATCCAGGAAGGGAAGTTGGTTATTAGCTTCTGTTTCCATGGTGAACTGTATTTTGGGGTGTAGGCTATTGAGGTGTGTGAGGAAGTTGTCCAGTTTTCTTTTCCCATGTGGCCAGATTACGAAGGTGTCATCTACGTATCTGAGCCAGAGTTTGGGTTTGTGATCAGATTTTTCTAGAGCTTGGGTTTCAAAGTGTTCCATGTAGAGGTTTGCAATGACAGGTGAGAGAGGTGACCCCATGGCTGTTTGGCTTCGCATTCGTGGTCGTGCCTCATCTTCATGACGCAGAAGCCGAAAGCCCCAGCCTGAAGATGACGAATGAGACTTCGTCGAAACGTCGCCAAGACACTATAATATATATATATATATATATATATATATATATATATATATATATATATATATATATATATATATATATATATATATATATATATATATATATATATATATATATATATATATATATATATATATATATATATATATATATATATATATATATATATATATATATATATATATATATATATAAGGGATCCCTTATTTCTTTGTCAACAATTTTAAACAACATATATATATTTGTGCTTGCAGGATGGCTCTGGGTTGAGTTGAAACAAGCAAAAGGAAAGAATGATTCCTTCCTCCCATATTTGGGTTTACAGGGTGCAATCTAAAAAATAAACACTTGACACATATCCTTACTCCCTGACTACTGACAAAGCGGGAGAGAACTTGTGGCTCAATAGGTTAAAGCATCTGCTTAGCATGCAGACTGCCCAGGTTCGAATCCCGGAAGGGTGAGTTCTGACTGAAGAGAGTTAAGAAACTCGAAATAGCTATATCAGAAATCCCTTATTTCTTTGTCAACAATTTTAAACAACATATATATATTTGTGCTTGCAGGATGGCTCTGGGTTGAGCTGAAACAAGCAAAAGGAAAGAATGATTCCTTCCTCCCATATTTGGGTTTACAGGGTGCAATCTAAAAAATAAACACTTGACACATATCCTTACTCCCTGACTACTGACAAAGCGGGAGAGAACTTGTGGCTCAATAGGTTAAAGCATCTGCTTAGCATGCAGACTGCCCAGGTTCGAATCCCGGAAGGGTGAGTTCTGACTGAAGAGAGTTAAGAAACTCGAAATAGCTATATCAGAAATCCCTTATTTCTTTGTCAACAATTTTAAACAACATATATATATTTGTGCTTGCAGGATGGCTCTGGGTTGAGCTGAAACAAGCAAAAGGAAAGAATGATTCCTTCCTCCCATATTTGGGTTTACAGGGTGCAATCTAAAAAATAAACACTTGACACATATCCTTACTCCCTGACTACTGACAAAGCGGGAGAGAACTTGTGGCTCAATAGGTTAAAGCATCTGCTTAGCATGCAGACTGCCCAGGTTCGAATCCCGGAAGGGTGAGTTCTGACTGAAGAGAGTTAAGAAACTCGAAATAGCTATATCAGAAATCCCTTATTTCTTTGTCAACAATTTTAAACAACATATATATATTTGTGCTTGCAGGATGGCTCTGGGTTGAGCTGAAACAAGCAAAAGGAAAGAATGATTCCTTCCTCCCATATTTGGGTTTACAGGGTGCAATCTAAAAAATAAACACTTGACACATATCCTTACTCCCTGACTACTGACAAAGCGGGAGAGAACTTGTGGCTCAATAGGTTAAAGCATCTGCTTAGCATGCAGACTGCCCAGGTTCGAATCCCGGAAGGGTGAGTTCTGACTGAAGAGAGTTAAGAAACTCGAAATAGCTATATCAGAAATCCCTTATTTCTTTGTCAACAATTTTAAACAACATATATATATTTGTGCTTGCAGGATGGCTCTGGGTTGAGCTGAAACAAGCAAAAGGAAAGAATGATTCCTTCCTCCCATATTTGGGTTTACAGGGTGCAATCTAAAAAATAAACACTTGACACATATCCTTACTCCCTGACTACTGACAAAGCGGGAGAGAACTTGTGGCTCAATAGGTTAAAGCATCTGCTTAGCATGCAGACTGCCCAGGTTCGAATCCCGGAAGGGTGAGTTCTGACTGAAGAGAGTTAAGAAACTCGAAATAGCTATATCAGAAATCCCTTATTTCTTTGTCAACAATTTTAAACAACATATATATATTTGTGCTTGCAGGATGGCTCTGGGTTGAGCTGAAACAAGCAAAAGGAAAGAATGATTCCTTCCTCCCATATTTGGGTTTACAGGGTGCAATCTAAAAAATAAACACTTGACAAATATCCTTACTCCCTGACTACTGACAAAGCGGGAGAGAACTTGTGGCTCAATAGGTTAAAGCATCTGCTTAGCATGCAGACTGCCCAGGTTCGAATCCCGGAAGGGTGAGTTCTGACTGAAGAGAGTTAAGAAACTCGAAATAGCTATATCAGAAATCCCTTATTTCTTTGTCAACAATTTTAAACTATATATATATATATATATATATATATATATATATATATATATATATATATATATATATATATATATATATATATATATATATATATATATATATATATATATATATATATATATATATATATATATATATATATATATATATATATATATAGGGATAAGATACTTTAGTTTGTACCACGTCCCTGATCGTAGTCATTCAACACCTGGAGAGCTAGTTAGGTGCTACAAAATCTAGAGTGATTCCTACATGAGTACTCTGGATAAGGGTCACTTACACAAAGCCTGTATCTTGCAGCTCAGTGCAAATGCTGGCTGGATAGAAATCTTGGCTCATGTGGGAGCCAATAGATAAGATTGTAAGCACTATTTCAGGTCTTTTTTAAAAAAAACAGTCCATTCATGCAGATGAAATTGACATTCCTGCAAACATTCACATTCAACATGTACGCTTCTTCAGGGAAAATATGTAATTTGATTACTATCTCGCTGTGTTCACATGCATGATCTAGTTTTATGATGCCTGAAAATGGCTTTGGTCTGATGAAGAGAGGGATGAATCAAGGAAGAACTCTATTGAAGCATCTTAAGCATTCGTCTCCAAATGAAGCAAAGAGAGAAAGGGTGTGAGATGATCTAAATCTTATCTTCAGTTTCACAGTGTCCCCACAAGGAACACATCATTTGATCCTTTCATGGTTGGTTTGCTATATTCCAATTGTGAATCTTCCATGGGAAGGAATAGGGACTGGTATTCTGAATGAGGTCCAATCTCAAAACAGCTATTGCTTCATTGGGTTCCAACTCTTGTCCCTCAGTGTCTTGGAGCTGGGGCCACTATCCTCTGTCCTGGATATGACATCCCATTTATCAGCCTGTATGTACACAGTCTGCCTTGGTTGGATTTATAAGGACAAACCTGAGGCAGATTTGTTCACATCACAAACATTTTATTTGTTCGTAATAAGAAGCCCACGGGTCAACAAAAATTGTTTTCTAAAAATAGTGATCTGCATCCAGTACAGAAGAAATTTGATTTCTGTGAACATGCTTCATGGTTGCTTTAATGTGATGTGTTTCTTCAGTGTTTCTTAGCAAACAGCTGTGGGGAATACTTTAATTATAAAGAATACCGTTGATCGGCAGTAATAATACAGGCATCCAATAGCTGTGCTGCATACTGAATTGTCTGTCAAGCTGTGCTAAGTGCATCTGATCTGAGCACATAACAGGCAATCATGGCCAGTTTGGGATTTTGATTATCTGATAACAAACTGCTAAAAACCTCACCCGAAGCTTTGTCTTCCTATATGTTCTGCTTTGCTAACAAGTCACATTTGACAAATTTCCCTTTTGATCAGAAAGTTATGAATAGAAGAGCTGCTTGGCATTGAATCAAGTAAATATTTGGGCCAAAGCACGAGATTGGAGATTGTCAAATATTGTGTACAGTAATGTGGATTTGGCAGCTGGCAGGGAAGCAATCCCAAGGAAAGACTTTTGGAAAATGCCTAGCTTTGCGTAGGTTGGAGATTGCATCTGTCTTAAATCAAACATGGCAAACTGCCTCCAGGTGGAGAGGAAAATCACCCTGTGCACTGAACCATGGATCAAAAGGGCTATTTAAGTGTGGAGATGAGTTTTCTCTTTGTGTGGCAATCTAATTTGATGTAGCCAGTGTAGGGAGTTTTTTTCCAATTTCTTCCAAGCACATCTAGTGAAGGGAATTCTACACTTCCCTTGATCTTTGCTTCCACTTTCAAACTGTCTGGTGAGGAATTCCCCCCCCCCCAACTTTCAGTCAGAATCTGCTTTCCCAGTACCTTATTGAGAACAGATTTGGCATTTTTGTGTGATATCTGTTCCAGTATTTAAAGAGAATTCTCAGAGGCTGTTCCTCTGTCCTGGTGCTATTGGACCTCTCAGCGGCTTTTGATACCATCGACCATGGTATTATGCTGTGCCAGTTGGAGGGGCTGGGCATAGGGGGCACCGTGTTTCGGTGGTTCTCCTCCTTCCTCTCTGGCCGGACGCAGTTTGTGTTGACAGGGGGTCAGAGGTCAACTCCAAGGCCCATTGACTGTGGGGTGCCTCAGGGGTCGGTCCTCTCGCCCTTGTTGTTCAACATTTATGTGAAGCAGCTGGGTGAGATCATCCGAGGTTTTGGGGTGAAATTCCATCAGTACGCTGATGATACTCAGCTGTACATTTCCACTCCGAACCACCCAAATGAAGCCCTTGATGTACTGACCCAGTGCCTGGAGGCCGTGCGGATCTGGATGGGGAAGAACGGTCTGAAGCTCAACCCATCCAAGACCGAGTGGCTGTGGTTACCGTCGTCCTGGTATAGTCAGCTGACTCCATCGCTATCTATTGGGGGCGAGTCAGTGGCCCCCACGGGAAGGGCTCGCAACTTGGGAGTCCTCCTGGATTCACGGCTGTCCCTTGAGGACCATCTGATGGCCGTAGCTGGGAGGATGTTTTACCAGATTCGTTTGGTACGCCAGTTGCGTCCCTTCCTGGATCGGGACGCACTACGCACAGTCACTCATGCCTTCGTCACTTCCAGACTGGACTATTGCAATGCTCTCTACATGGGGCTCCCCTTGAAGTGCACGCGGAGGCTCCAACTGGCGCAGAATGTGGCCACGCTGGTGGGGGGGCGCCCTGGCGGGCACGAACGACCCCCATCCTGCGCGAGCTGCACTGGTTGCCGGTAGTCTTCCGGGTGTGCTTCAAGGTGTTGGTTACCACCTTTAAAGTGCTCCATGGCATAGGACCCAGTTATTTACAGGACCGCCTACTGCCAGTAAATACCTCCCACCGACCAGTTCGCTCCCAGAGGGAGGGCCTCCTCAGGGTGCCATCGGCTAAGCAATGTCACCTGGTGGCGCCCAGGGGGAGAGCCTTTTCTGTGGGGGCTCCGACGATGTGGAACGAGTTCCCTTCGGAACTCCAGACATGTCATGATCTCTGCACCTTCAGAAGAGAATTGAAGACTTATCTCTTCAATCAAGCTGGCCTGTCCTAGAGCTCCTCGGGTTTTTATGTAATTTAAATTAAGTAGTTAGGGTTTTAGTATGGGATTTTAATTTGGTTTTTAGTACAGCCTAGGTTATTTAATTCTGTTTTAAATATTTATTATTGTTACGTTTTAAATTTGGCTGTAAACCGCCCCGAGTCCTACGGGAGAGGGGCGGTATAAAAGTCTACAAAATTAAATAAATAAATAAATAAATAAATAAATATCTCTCTTCAAATCTCTTTTTACAAGGAGAAACATGGATTCCCCAATTGTCCTTCTTGCCTTTTTCTGAACCTGTTCAAAATTCTTCCTGTGGTATGGTAATATTTATCATGGGGCAGGGTCAGATCAAAGGAAAATAAACTAGAACTACTATATGCCACGATCTGGAAACTATATTTATTGATGCTTTCTACAACTGCATTTACGTTTTTTGCAGCTGTATCGTTTTGCTGACTCATACTGAGTTTTCAATTAACTACTCTTCCAAGTTTTTTTATCACAGATATGACTATGCATTTGATTTAGATTATGCAAGAGAAACACATTTTTTACTCCATTGCTCCTTCCACAGGTTAAAAAGTTTAAAAAGTTCCTATTTAGAGCTGAAACATAGGATCTCTATACTAGATGTCTCCTGACAAACTAAGAATGACTGAAATAATATATTTTAAATACTCTGGAGATTTAGGCACCATATACTAAGCAAACTCAATAGAAAATCAGCCTTCGTGTCAATCATATGATAAAACTAGATTACTGATAAAACTAGATAAAACTTCTGATAAAACTAGATTACTCTTCATTGGGGCAAATGCATGGACAATGCCACAATTAGGCTATTTTTTTGACTAGAAGTAACATTTTTTAAAATACTTCCTTTGTTTAATGATATCCTTCCTGTTTCTTCTGCTGAATGGAGTTTTGGATTGGTGACCCAAATTTCAATCCAAGTGACACCATTATGAATTGTGGCAATATTCTACATAGCTTTAACAGGGGTTTTGTATATTATAATATAATGCAATATAATATAATGTAATACTCTACTCATAATAAGGGAGAGCCAATTTGGCCTATTGGTTAAGGGAGCAGGCTAGAAAACAAGAGTTCAAGTCTGAACTTAGCCATAAAAACAATGGATGACCTTGTGCCAATCACTCTTTCTCAGCCCAACTTACTTCACAGGGTTGTTGTGGGGAAAATAGGAGAAAGAAAAAGTATTAGATATGTTGTCCCGCTTGAATTGTGTCAGCTGTCCTCTGCCAGCTGCTAACAAACTCCAGACACAGAAGGAACAGGTGACCAGCAAACTTTAATGCGAAAGAAAAGTCAGCACTGGGAGTGAATTGCTCCCAGTGCTTTACATAGATGTGCTCCACCCACCAACCCCACCCCACTTAGCAAGCCAGCATCCGGTCCGTATGGATAATAGTCGCAGTGCACCACCCATATTTCCCCCCTCCAGACACACCCACGTAGCCTCTGCCGTCCGAGCCATTTGGTCTGACAACCAGGCAGCACTCTGCCTCCTCCCTCCTGCTCCTGGAGGAAGGGGGAGGCAGCCCAGGTAAGGCACGACCCCCCCCTTTCATCCTGCATGCCCAGTCCCAAGGTCCAGCTGGCAGGAGGAGTGTCTCTGGCATCTGGCTCCTCGGAGGAAGGCATCCACGGCGTCCGGTGGCCATGCTGATTGCCTGCTGCTGGCAAAGAGCTGAGCCGCCTCCCAGCTGCTTCCAAGGAACCAGGCCAAGTCTCGAGTGCCGGGCAGTGCCTGCCACTTCTACCAATCTCCAGCTGGCAGGCAGACGCTGACCAGACTCACAGCTGGCCGTCGGGAGCCGGGGTGTTCCTTGCAGCCTCGCTGGCCCTCTGCCGACACACAGACGCCGGCCTGACTCCCAGCTGGCTGTCGGGAGCCGGGTTGATCCTTGTGGCCTCGCCAGCCCTCTGCCGACACACAGACGCCGGCCTGACTCTCAGCTGACAGTCGGGAGCCGGGCAGTTCGCAGGGCGTCGGTTGGCTGCTGGCTGCGTGCTCCCTGTCTCCCGACCCATGGCAAGCCCAGCGGCTTGACAAATTGTTTGTAAAAATAAAAAAGCAGGATATAAAATAAATAAATAAGTAAACAGCATATCTATTTTTCTATGTGGAAAAATACACAGGCCCTACAGTCTTTTACCACTCCTTTCTAGTGGTAAAAGACTGTATGACCTGAAAAATGATAGAAATTATCTGAGAAAGTTTCTAGGTCACACCTCACAGATGATAATATCACAGAGAGAGTAGGGCAGCATATAAGTTAAATAAATAAATAAATAAATAAATAAATAAATAAATAAATAAATAAATAAATAAACAAACAAACAAACAAACAAACAAACAAACAAACAAACAAACAAACAAATAAATAAATAAATAAATAAATAAAGTGTACTTTGTGGTCCTTCCTGATATCTCATTGTTTCCAGACTCTACATTCTGGCTAAATTTGAATGACATGCTAGACTAGACTAAATTTGGGTTGCATAGTTTGTAATGCAGCATGCTGTGAGAATTCTGCCATTGTCTTAATTTACTATTAGAACCAGGCTTTTATGTTAAGCCGTAGTGTAGTTTATCTGCATAGACTGCATGTTCTTGGAAGACTGCAGTTACAGCTTGTTATGTGATTTGGGTGCTCCAAACTCTATTTCATGCCTCAGAAGTAATATCTTGAAAAAAATATACAATTATGAGAGGAGTATGTTCTGATTAATATCAGCAAAATAACAAGTGTCCCTATAGGTTTTTTGGGTGGTGGTGGTGGTGGTGAGGGGCAGCTCACAATACATTGACCCAATCACCTAAGGATAGGAGATCCCTGGATAATTTAATGTAATATCCCTGTAAGCCAATTTCAAAATCTTATTGATGATGGGGTCTGGGAGGGGGAGAGTACAGATTTAGCCTTCTTAAAAGTTTCAAGAGACAATGTAATTCATCAGTCCCCTTAATGGAAGTGGCATATGGACAGACAGATTACCTGGCTGACCTTGGCTTTTGTAAATTCAGTTTGAACCCATTAGTTATAAAATTGTAGATCCCACAATCATTAGGCATGTGACATGAGTTTGTTGTACCATTCAGTCCCCGTCTGTAAGAATCCTTCTCTTGCCATGTGATTTGCTCTAGCATCCAAGCGTGAATTAAGCATACTGTCCATTGATTAGAAAAACATCCATGTTTCAAAAACAACTTTCCCTCATGCATAGATGCAGAGGAAGAACAAGGAAACTAAGATACCTGCCCTTGCTGTAGGTTAATGAACCTACTTATAGGAAGATTCTGCCTTTAATTTGAAGGTTGTCTTCAATTTTGTTTGGTAGAGCTGGTGAAATTCAGCTCTTGGTGAAATTCAGCTCTTGAATGCCTGAAAGCATTTTTCCTTTGCAGCAAGTCAAAAATAAAATTAAAAACCTGCTTGATACCCTCCTCTGTTTGGCTTGATGACATTCCCTGTGGTTAGACTGTTCCACTCCAAAGCAGGTATATGGAAATGATGGAATCTGACGGTTTGCATTTGGTCTGGTGCTTGCTGCTGGGAAATTTAGGATAGAAAGGGATGTTTCTATTTGTATTAGTCTAATGGGAAATCATGAGACAGAGTAATCTGCACTAGGGATTATGGTTTTATTTCTGAGGAGATTTCTTAAGGCCCTGTCACATAAGCTGCCATTCTTTAGAATATAATTCTGCAAATCACCCATTATAATAAATCATGACTTACTGATTCAGTCCAAATTGTCTTGATTCAGAAAACACAAGTCCCAGGATACCATAATACTGTATGTCCAGGTGTGATCTTTATTAAGGTGACCAACTTTTTTACAATGAAAAGGACACAAATAAATTGAAGAAAAAATATCGTAAATAAAAGAAACAGTTTATTCATTGCAACAATAATACAGAATACACTATAATATAATAAATGCATAATAAAAAACATTTGTAACAATAACATTTTATATTGTAATTATGCTTACATGCCTATTAATTATTATTTAAATAAATACTTTTCCATTGAATGAATATTTTTTGTCAATGCATCATCTTCTAACAATGTATTGGAAATATCTGAACAAGAAATATCCTTCATACTGAATTTTACGGCAAGTGCTGCAGCTAGAGTATCAACATTCAATCTCGATTTCTCAGTTTTCCAAAAATTATTAGCAATTGAAAAAACCCTTTCAACTGCTGCATTAGTTCCAGGGCAGCACAACGTAAATTGAACAAGAATAAATAAATTTTCACATGGAATATGTTCATTTTTGAAATGGCTGAATATTTCCACCCATCTTTTATCAATTTCAACACGTTTATTTTCCCATTGTATTAATTTTTCAGAATTTAAAAATACATTCAGTCTTCTAATTTCTTCAAAGAGACAATTGTTGTCTATTTTAATGTCTGGCATTTCTTTAGATAAAAACTCAACACAAGATTCAATATCTGTCCAATATACTTGCGATGAAGTCAAAAAACACAATTGAAACTGTTATTTCCTGTGATGTTTGTTTCAGACAAACATAGATATACTGAAAACATGTTTGGTAAAAATTCTGCACTTACTTCTTTGATAAACTTTTCTATTATGCCTGGATTTGATTCCTCTAAGTCTGACAATTTTCTTTTTATAACTAAAGGAAGAAATTTTTCTTCAAATTGAATTTTATATTAAAGGATAAAGTCATTTAAAATAAGACTAACTTCTGTACCTGAAATGTGTTCACCTTCAATCTTTTGAATCGTTTTGTGAAAAATAGATGCTTGATTATGTACAAAATACATTAATATCTCAGATATTTCATTATTGAAAAACGATTCCAGGATTTTAGGACATTTGTCTAAACTTAAAAAATATGAATGGGGAGGTTCAAATAATTGTAGAACACGCTCTATAGCAGGTGTTAGAGCAAGCCATCTAACTTTTGAATGTCCTAAAAGTTTTTTGTATTAAACATTCGCTTTTTCACAAAATTGTTTTAAAGTAGCCACATGAACGGTAAAAAGACTAAAATACAAATAAATTGTAGTTATTATTACTTCTACATCAATTGGCATGGCACATGATGCCGTGTTTATTGCATTTGACAAAATATGTGCATTACAACCTATTCCTAGTATTTTCTTTTGGAGTAAAATCTTGTAATTTTACATAAACATTATTCACCTCTTTGCGTCTTCGCCCACCAAAATTTGTGTTTGTATTATCAGCTGTTAGTGAAACAACTTTGGATTTCAAATTGTTTTCACTTATTACTCTGTATAGATGGTTTGACAAAATTTCAGCAGTTTCACCCTCAATGGATTCTAAATTTAAAATTTTTACTTGAATGCCCTTGGTAACATTAAAATATCTTACTAGTATTGGATACAATTTAGTTTCATTATGATTGGATGCATCAGATAAAACTGTTACAAATGCTGCAGTTTCCAAGTCTTCTGTAAGTATTTTGTCACAGTAATATTTAAATACTGATTTAATAATAGCCTCACATTTTGTCCTGGTGCATGAAAATTTAGCATCGTGAAACTTATTCAATAATTTAGTTGTACAATCCATACTACAAAAACTTTGATTGTGAATTATGGTATGGTATGGAATGCAAATGTTCCCTCCATTGCAGCTAACTGTTTTTCATCTTCAGAATAATTTGAAGTTTTAAAAAAACTTGTTGTAAAACTGGAAGGAGATGCATCTGATGATTGCTTGTTTCTTGGTGGTCAAGTATTTTGTAATAGCTGCTCTGCCCCCAACTGCAATACAAAATTCTCCGCTGCAAATATTGCAGAAAACAATGTTATCCTACTTTGATATGATGAATGGAAATTCCTTATTCAATTTATCGTTGAAATGGCATTTTCTCTTTTTTTATTTTTCCATCCCTAAATGGAAGTTAGTCTCCTCCAGGTATCTTCAGGACTAACTAGAAGATGATGTAGTTGGGTAGCAGAGAGGAGTACAAAGTTCCTGCCAATTCACCTTCGCTACAGACAACTTGCATGTGCAAAGTTTGCCAGCCGGGTGTTTTGGTGCACTCAGCAGCAATTCCTATTGGCTTTCAAAAGCCAATAGGGGGAGTAGCACAGCTCATGCAAAAGTTGAAAAAAAAAAAATCAAAAAAAGGGTGCCCGAATGCCGTTCTGAGCATTCTATGAGGAAAAAAAAAAGCCTTGCAGATTAGTCTTCAAATATCGAAAAGGAGGACATGTAGGAGGACACTTTTTGAGGGAGGACAGAACTTAAAAAAGGAGGACTGTCCTCCCTAAAGGAGGACGGTTGGTCACCTTATCTTTATGCAAAGATGGCAACATGTATGTTCCATAAGGAGAAGGGAGGGCAAATGATGAAATGATGTTGCATGACATCATCATAACACAAATGCTGTGTCTTAGCTGGTTAAATGAAATGTGGGGATGCAATTATATATAGCTAAGATACAGCATTTGTGTTATGATGTTGTCATACAACATCATTTCCTCATATATATAATTAGTTATTTATATAAATAATTCTATTCTTCAAAGTTTTCCTATGATTTTTCTAATGTTATAAAGTTTTGTCTGACTTTGTAAGTCCCAGTATTAACTAGCATCAAGAACAGGCTTATGTTTTTTCCCTTCTTTTTAGAACCTTTTGTGTCCAGTTTCTTAAATCGTAATGTTATTTAGCTTTGTTATGGGTTAGATTTACCTAAAGTCTGAGAAATTGAGAAGGTTGCAAATCACTGAAAGATGATAGGTTATTTATTATTTTTATATATTTTTTATCCTGCATTTATTATTATTTTTTATAAATAACTCAGGGTGATTAACATACCTAATACTTCTTCCTCCTATTTTCCTCACAACAACAACAACCCTGTGAGATGAGTTGGGCTAAGATATGTATAGTTTTCTTCTCCAATGTCTGCCTAGCAATTAACATGAATGCAAGAATCCTACACTTCAAATAATCTTTTTATCAGAATTTTGCCTCTTTGCAAGTATTAAAAAGAGTCTACATTATTTCTGTCAAATTACATTAGACACGTTGGAGAAAATGTGGAAGGAAGTATTACCATTGCATTAATCCAGACCAAGTACACTAAAGCTGCAAAAAATGAAAAGAGGGAGATTTTCTCCCTTAACTGGTTTTCTCCGGTTCCTTACCAAATAGCAGCTCCATAATGAAAGTTAATGGCTAATTGTATTGTGTTAATTAAACTGAAAATGTCATACGACAGCTTGAAGAGGTCCAGATATTATATAAGGTTTAATCCATCATCTTTATGGGTTCTGGAAACTGGAACAGAGAAATGAGCATTTTCATCATTACTTTTTTTTTTACAATTGATTTGTTGATCTTACAATAGAATAAAAAACCCAAAGACTGTATAATTAAACAAACCCTTAGCATGTTGATGGCAATAAAATTTGCATGATCCCTATTTGATACAGTTGCTATTTCATCCATGGTTCTCTTAACACTGAAAAAAAGATATACAGCTTAATTACCACTGGTGGTATTTAACTTTTATACTTTCATTTTATGCTTGGATTTATACTCCACCATAATCAAATGACTGTTAGCAGCTTACAATGAAGACAACAAAATGACAATTTAAACATCTACATAGAACATCAACCTAACCAACAATAAATAAAAGAGAAAAAAAGAATAAAATTGGCACAGTAAATTAAGTCAACAAAATCATGAAATATGTGCTCTGGAATAATTCAGTTTTTAATTGCTTCTTAAAGGTCAGTAGGAATGGGACAAGTTTGATCTCCATAGGAGCCATTTCCTATAGCAGTACTATCTAAGTTCAGCTCTCTTCACTTCCTGGAAGGGGTGGAACCTCTAGCAGCTCAGCCCTACAAGAGCTAATAGGTTGGGATGACATAATTGGGAGAATGAGGTTCCATAGATATCCAAGTACTAAACCCTAAGCCATTAAGGACTTTATAGTGTAGAGCTTGCAGAATTGATGTCATTTGATGTTCCCAGAGTTGAGAGTTTATAATTACATAAACTGCTGCATTCTGGACTAGTTGTAGTTTCCAAATACTCTTCAAGGGCAGTCCCATGTAAGGAACATTGTAGTCATCCAATTGTCATGGTTCCGATAAATGAAGCCAGTTAAAAGAACTTCAAGGCGAGAAATCTGTCCTTAAGAACATTTTATTTGGAAACAAGATATCGGCACTTACATAGTTGAACCCAAAACTGAAAGTTCCCTGCCCTGATGCAAAGTTATAACTTGCAATTCCCACCCCAAACCAAGCTGTCACACATCACATTTCCCAATTACAAATAAGCATGGGCTTTTCTCCCCCACCCTCTTACCACCAAAATTCTTTACTCACAACGACCTTAATTATAACCTCAGGTGCAATTGTTATGATAACTAAGAACGCTCATACCTCTCCATCCCCTTATTCTGTCTATATGAAAAATCCACAACTACAGAGTGGAATGTTACAATGAACAACAAAAATAAAATGGCTACAGTTTCTTCTGTTGTCACAATGCTGATACCAATTGGATGGTGATGGCATGAGTTACTGCAGCTAGGTGCTCTTGCATCAAGTAGAACCTCAGTTGCTGTATCTGCTCAAGTTAGGTCAAGTCTGCCGGCTCTCCTAATAAGAACTATGGGTTCAGAAGCATCCTAAAATTGCAAACCTGCTCTTTCAAGGGAGGTTCCTGCCCATCAAGAGGTAAAATTGAGATTAACAGAGAACCCGTTTGTATGAACAGCATCTATTTGCTGCAGATCCATTCTGGGTTGGCCCCTGCAACATTACCCTGGGACATGTATATTCACCTTCATTCATGAATATCCAATTGCCACTATAATATGAGGAACCTTCTACAAAATTGTACTATGTTCTGGAGTGAATCAAAGACCTGTTTTGATGGATAGCTTTCATGTGCTGGTGATTTGAGCTGAAACAGAGATCTGATTAATTATTAATTAATACAACAATAACATTTAGAAGTTGTTCAATTCCAGAATGACTCTGGACAACTTACATTTAAAAAAATAGAGATAGTCCTTGACTTATGACCATTTGTTCAGCAATTATTCAAAGTTATGACAATGATGGAAAAAGTTACATTTCATAAACAATGGACTGACACTATTTATTGTATTATTACATTTATCCCTCTTTTCTTCCAGAAGTTCAGGCTGGTGCACTTGGTTCATCGTACTGTCATATCTTTTATTATTACAACATCTCTGTGATGGTGAGATTAGCTGTTAGGTAGAAACTGATTGGAAATCATCCACTGGACTGAATGGTTTGAACTTGTTTCTTTCCATTCAGTTGTAGTTCCTGTAATTATGATACCATCCTCGCTTCACATCAAGATGTGTATGTACAACTGTACAACAGGATGCTCTCCTTTTTTCCCACTATGCAGTAGCAGCAGATCATGGGAATAGTGATTGTAGTGACTGAGTTGCCACGCTGAAAAATGGAAGACAGTTTTACATACTCTTGAAGTGACAGCTTCTACCAAGAAAATCAAATCTCAGATGCATACTAGGCAAGATTAATGGGCCCATATTTCAAGTGTATGACAGAATCTCCTGCCATTTCTTGATTTAAAACTTAGCTATTCCCCTTCCTTCTCTCTCTCTTTAGATTTTTCGGCATGACTTCTGTATTGTATGTTCTATTTAGCAGTGCCTATTATAGATGCTTGCTGGTTTCAATATCATTGGGTCCCTTGGGTGGGTGGGTGGGTGGGAGGGAAGGAAGGAAGGAAGGAAGGAAGGAAGGAAGGAAGGAAGGAAGGAAGGAAGGAAGGAAGGAAGGAAGGAAAGACTGCTTTGCAATTTTTCTGATTTCAGTTTTAGAGAAATTACCTATAAAATGCTGCTTGCAAGATAATTTGGACTTGCACTGTTTCAATGAATATAAACTCTTTATTTTTCTAATGGGATTTTATTCGTTAGCGCAAGGGGTAAGCCACCTGATCCTCTGCAGGGATTGTTTGGACTTCAGTTCCCATCAGCCTCAACAAGCACTGCTCATACTAAAGGCTTATGGCAGGGGTTCTCAACCTTGGCAACTTTTAAGACTTGTGGACTTTAACTCCCAGAATTCCTCAGCCAGCTTTGCTGGCTGAGGAATTCTGGGAGTTGAAGTCCACAAATCTTAAAGTTGTCAAGGTTGAGAACCCCTGGCTTATGGCAATCATAGTCCAGTGATTTGGAGAATACCAAGTTGCCTATCCCTAAATGATGATTAATGATCTCTCCTGGGTTGTGGGTTGTGCTTGATAATTATAAGAAGAATTTTAAATTTCTATATTGTTTTCTGTTGAACTGATCCGATAGTGCTTTTTCAGTCTAACAAAAGGCAGAGCTTTGGTAGGCTAAACTGATGTAGGTCTTAAATTGGGATGAAATGGGGGGGGGGAAACAGGGGAAGTGATATGCTGGTTATTAAAATGCCAGTTACATTTCAGACCAATTTCATATACTTGATCAATAAACAATTATGTTAAAAACTTGTCATGTTTGTCAAGACATTCTGAGATAGTAGGTCTGAGGAAGTGCTTTGACGGTTTGGGTCTGTGAGGCTCAAAATGTTGTCTCTGATGAGATAATAATTAAAAACTGTTGGTTATGCAGACTTTCTACCAAACTAAGGGCCTCTGATATTCCTTTTTAGCTGCACTTAGTTAAATTAGGTCTCCAATTATTTCCAGAAGTGTATATTTCCTTAGTTCTTTGTCCATTTCTTTTTCTTTCTGGGGCTGAACAAACATTCCTAATTAATCACAAAAGCATAAAGAAACTAATAGCTAATTAGATCTTGGTCTTGAACCCCCAACACTGTTAGCTGCAGGATGATCTAATTCTGACCCAGGAAAGCTGATAGCAAGCCGTCTATTAAGTTAGAGAAAAGGAGGGTGAACACATTTTGTCTCTTAGTTATTTCCACATTTGTACGGCTGTTCAGGATTTCTTCAGCTGATGAATATTAAAAACTTATGACCTGTGACATATGGTACAAGTAAATTTACTCTGGAAAAAAAGAATTAGAGTGGATTATTTCACAAGAAGATGTGAGATGTGGGGTCTTTTATCATCCATAAAAGGCTGTTTTGTTTTGATTCTTCTTTAATGAGTATGATGAGGTGGTTGGTTTATTGGCATTGTTCTACATAATTACTGTTGTGCAGAATTGTCAGGCCAGTTGTTTTGCAGCATCTTATTAAGGTGTGATTTCCTCTGCACAGGCTGGAATTGCCTAAGACCAGCTGATCATAAGCCAAGAAAAAGATTAAGTCTTCTCTTTCTCTTGGCAAAACCAAATCTCGCCTGTATCAGTTAGTTTGTGGTGATTTTTTTGATCCCGGAGATAATTGTTTTTGTATCCTAGAATGCAGCTGAAGGAGCAGGATGAGAAGATCCAGTGCCAGGTGTCTTATATGCTCTTCTATTTTGATCTGCATGAGTGCTTTATTTTGAACCAGTGAAGCACACCGTTCGCACGTTTAAGACACCAACTGGCGCCCTAGGCTCCACAGAATGACCAGACAGTTTATGGAGTTTCATGATTTCTTTTTTTAAAAGACAAAAATATCAAGATAATTTCAAGGTCAGACACGGCAAGCTTAATAAAAGTACCCAGATATTCCTGTCTGTTAATGTGGAATGTATTGTGGAATTAAATGCAGGACCCAAAGCAAATAATCAAGGCTTACTGTTTATTGGATAGCATGTGCTGATGAGACTTCCTCCAATGAAGGGATCCACTCATATTTATACATTCAGAAATGCAGGAAAGACTCATGCATAAATAATCAAAAATGTAACCATGCATACTCGTTATATTTTATTTATTAAGAAAAGTTATGTGGTTGTCCATCTCACCCATAGTGGCTTATAGAAATAAAACCCAAAACAAAATAAACCCCCACCCACCTGACAACAAAAAAAACAAACATCAAACCAACTCTTGATGGGCTCCATATCACCCTGGAATCCCCAGGCCCATAGGCAAAATTATGCCTTTAGGGCAGGCATGTCAACTGCCAGCCCATGGGCCAGATGCGTCACTCTGAAACCGTGCCAACCCCATTGCTGTCAGTGGGGAAAAAGTCACCGCAATACGTTGCATGACATCATGTGATGTTGTGAGTTTGACATGCCTACTTTAGGGCTTTTCAAAACAGTATCAAAGTCAGGTCACTCTTATTTCCAGAGGGATGATGTTCCATAGGGAGGGAGCCACCATAGAGAAGGCTCTTCTTCTTGGTCCCACCAAATGGACCTCCCTAAGAGAGGGGACCTATCTATTCATAGGTAAAATATCTCAATTTACTGTAGGTAATGCACCTGTTTTCCTTCAGAAACTAAAAAGGAAGGACTACAGCAACAAAATGGAGGGAAACATCTCCCATAAATCAAGAAGAGGGAGCAGTTTGGGAATGCCAAACACCTACAGAAAAATATTTCTTATTGTAGATCTGGGTGGTTGTTCTAATAAGATAATAGAT
Source organism: Bothrops alternatus (assembly GCA_034064705.1). Taxonomy (NCBI): domain Eukaryota; kingdom Metazoa; phylum Chordata; class Lepidosauria; order Squamata; family Viperidae; genus Bothrops; species Bothrops alternatus. The sequence goes on along the minus strand of JARGCV010000044.1, from coordinate 7,522,698 downwards.
GGTGGCCTTTTCTCTCCGTGTATCAACTTGATTTAATCGATTGCATTCATCTTAAGAACTGATTTTCCCCACAATACCAGAGTTAACTCTCTAGGACAGTGGTGAGGGAAAGATATTTTGCAGGTGCTCAAGGGTTTGCTTCTCTTGTTGAGTTTTCTGGGGAGGACTGCAAAGATTCAGGTTGCCTGTTTCTTGAGTTTTGGATTTACTGAAGCAGAATGAAGAGGCTAGGAAGCTCTTTGATGTTCTCTTCAAATATCTTTTGGCTGAGGGGGAGCTTCCAAGCCACAAAGGTTGGGGACCGTTGTCTTAGTATTAAGCAGCCAAAGGGATACAATAGTAGTGAGAGACTGAGGGAGGGAAGGTAAGAGGGAGAGAAGGAGAGAGACAGAGCAAGCATAGAAAAAAATATTTGTATTGAAAGGCTGATCTGTGGAATCCTTGGTGCTTTGAGTTGAGTTCAGATATTTCAGATGTTACCCAACTAGGTAACATCATCAGTGCTGGGTAATGAAACATCTGCAAGCAAACAACCAAGCTCAGAGAATACCAGAAACTCACAGAGGGAGGAAAACTCACATGGAATGAGAACTAGGAAGAATTTTCTGCTGTATGTGGAAAGAGACTGGACCAGAAAATAAGTTATCTCTTCTCCTACTGGTCATAAGATGTGTTGCATCTCAGTCATATCCAGTTAGCCTCTTGCTACAGTAACTGGAAAGGATTAGAATTGTAAGGGAGTACTTTATACTACATCAAATTGGAGAAAAGCAGGGCAGAAATGGGAGTTGTAGTCCAAATAATCCATTCAGCAGCTTTATGGAAGATCTCCAGCTAGTTCAGGAATTCTGGGAGTTGAAGTCCACAAGTCATAAAAGGGGCATAGTTCCCCATCCCTGCCCTAGAAGTTGGTAGAGCAAGGAACTTTGGCAGTTAAACATACTCGCTGAGGAATTCTGGGAGGAAGTCAACAGGTCCTAAAGTTGTTGAGGTTGAGAAACATTGATCTAGACAAATCAGTCAAATCTATGGTTCTACAGATAGTTCTTGACTTACAACTGGGTTAGGTTTATGATGGACTTACCTTGGGGATACCTGTGACCCAGATTTGAAGTTTTTGATGGTTGTCTTCTCCACCATGTTCATTGACCAAACTTAGGGCAGTTGGCAACATGGCCACATTTCCAGCAGTTTGCAGCATCCTGTAATAACATAAGCAAGTTTTTACAATAATTTTGCCAAAACCCCACACTTTCAATTTTTGGCAAAATAATGCCCAACACAAACTATTACTTGTCTTAACAAACACAATGTTTGTATAATGGCTGTGGATTCACTTAACGGCTGCAGTTATTCATTTAATGGCCACACAGGTTGGTCATGTGACTGACTCATTTTTTTACTGTCACAACCTATGACTATGATGGGCAGGCTCCATTAGGTCATAATTTGAGGATTATCTGTACAATGTGACTTTCTCGCTGCCACTGTTTTGCAATAGCTTTATTTACTCGTGGGAATAGAAACTGCACAGTCTGAGTTTTCTGGGAATAAAGAGTAGTGCAAGGGTCTTCAAACTTGGTAACTTTAAGATTTGTGGACTTCAACTCCCAGAATTCCTGAACCAGCTGGAGATCTTCCACAAAGCTGCTGAATGGATTATTTGGACTACAACTCCCATTTCTGCCCTGCTTTTTCTCCAATTTGATGTAGTATAAAGTACTGGCTGAAGAATTCTGGGAGTTGAAGTCCAAAAGTCTTAAAGTTGCCACGTTTGAAGACCCCTGATATACCGGTAGTGCATGGCTACGGTATCTCACCTGGCATTCAATCATGACTGGCTTCTTTCAGGAGGAACTATATTAAAGAGAATTTGCAGGTGTGGGAAGAAAATGACATTTAACACTATGCTGTTATGTGAGATCTTCTGAACCATTAAAGGAGAGGAGGCTGGGGAGAGAGTTGAGAGTCCCAACAGTAACTCGGCCTAATACTCTTGATTGGGGAACATGCCTTTGATCTTTACTCTTTTCTGACTGAACCATTTGTCTCAATCAATTGCACTGCATACTTTTAAACTGCAGAAAGAAAGGTTTAGGTTAAGATGTCAGAAAGAATTCATCTTCCCAAAAGTAGCCAGAAAAGGTGTCTGTGTATGGAGCAGAGAATAATAGATACGGCAATATCTTTATTTCTGGGACATCTTCATGCGGAGTATGTGACTGAATCGGTGATGTGATTTGTCACTGAGCATAATCACTTGATGTGCCAAACTGGGGGCAGAAATATTAGCTTAAAATTCTGCACTGCAGCCTTGAGTGCTACATGGAAAATCCAGCTGCCATAACTAAGTTTGAGGGTGTTCTTATTACAAGCAGCTGCCTTCCATATGCTCAGCTCTTCTTTAATGCAGAGGCAGGCAACATCTGCTGGGGGAGTACCATAAGTAAGTATACAAGTCTTGGAAGACTATGGATAGGGCTAAAATAAAGCAGAACAAAACAGAATAACAGAGTTGGAAGGGACCTTGGAGGTCTTCTAGTCCAGCCCCCTGCTCAGGCAGGACACCTTACACCAGGGGTCTTCAAACTTGGCCCTTTTATGACTTGTGGACTTCAACTCCCAGAATTCCTCAGCCAGGCATGCTGACTGAGGAATTCTGGGAGTTGAAGTCCACAAGTCATAAAAGGCCAAGTTTGAAGACCCCTGTCCTATACCTTTTCAGACAAATGGTTGTGCAATCTCTTCTTAAAAACTTCCCAGTGTTAGAGCAGCCACAGCTTCTGGAGGCACCAATTAAACAAAAGACAGGTTTTAAATATGTAATATTTATAAATGTACACTTTTAAACTGTCCAGCCATCTCAGTTCCCTGAGCAGATTGGCTTTTTTAAAATGCAATATTATACAATTCAGTATAAAAATAGCATTATGCCATTGAAAACCACAGGAATTATATTGAAAACAGCAGGTTAAAAATCATAAACCAGCTAAAGTGGTTTCCTAAAATGCATGGGAAAATAAGGCTTTCATCTGGAAAGGACAAAATGTACTCAGCTAGTCTCTCAGAGCAGGACATTTCACAGCTAGGATCTGAAAAGACCCTTAATTTGTTGACACCCACTTTGCCTTACTGGATGGAAGTATCTGGAGAAAAGCCTCTGTTTGAGATCTTAAGAGATTGGGTAAGTAAATTGAATCTATTTGAATCTACTGAAATCGATGGCTAGCTGGATGCTTCCAAGGCCAGAAAAAAAATCAGTACAATTTCACCAAATGGCGTTCTCATATATGCTGTTTTATTGTTAGCAATAAAAGAGAATATTTGGAGCTCAGGGGTGAAATGAGGGGTCTTTGGTGCTCACTGAACTTGGTTGTTTTCTTACAGATGTTTCATTACCCAGCTAGATAACATTACTCTTCAAGCACTGAAGATGTTACTTAGTTGGGTACTGAAACATCTCCAAGAAAACAATCAAGCTCAGCGAGTACCAAAGATCCCTTGTTTCATTGTTACCCAGTTTTTTCTTTGGATTGACAATAGTTATATACATTTAAATAGCTATACAGTTTTTTTTTAATCAAATCAAATATTTGAAACACTGAGGTCATTTTAGAAGATAAACAGCTCAATTTCTTGGTCTTTCTGAAGTTTATATAATAGTCACTGTGAAAATGCAGTAATTAAATCTACCCTAGCCTAAGGCTTCTGTTGTAGTTATGATTTTAGGCTGTCTAACTGCTGTTAAGATTGCCTGTCTACATAATTTATATAAAATAATGATATTGCAAAGATACACATACTCTATAATTCTGCACAAAGCTAGAGGCATTGATCATTGCACTACATAGAAATCAGAGTGAGAAAAGCATTTTTAAAATATATTTTATTAAAAAAATTAAGGAATAAAATAAATGACTACACAAAAGAAGAAAATGAGAACAAACATAATGGACATAAAATAAAATGTGAATAAATAAACTGCATGTACAATGCACAAAATGAATTATTTCATTATTATGTAATTAAGTGAACATACTATATGTAAGGCTTGCGACCAAAGTCAAAAATAACAAAAGAAGCTTCTTTCAACATGTAAAAAACAAGACAAAAAGTGAAGGAAACCATTGGTCCATTAGTGGGTGAAAGTGGCAAGAAGGTGACAAGCAACAGGGAGAAAATAGAACTATTTAACTCGTTTTTTGCATCTGTCTTTACACAAGCAACCTATCAAAAATAGTGCCATAAAAAACAAAATAGAAATACAAGTTAAGATAGGCAAGAAAATGGTAAGTGAGCACCTATCCAGCCTAGATGAGTTCAAATCACCAGGACCAGATGGATTACACCCCAAGGTTCTCAAGGAAATGGCAGATGTGATCTCAGAACCACTGAACTATATTTTTCAAAAATCCTGGAGCACTGGGGAACTGTCAGAGGACTGGAAAAGAGCTGATGTAGTCCCCTTCTTCAAAAAAGGGGAAAAAAGGACCCAGGAAATTACAGACCTATCAGCCTGACCTCAATACCTGGGAAGATTTTGGAAAAGATAATCAAACAACGAATCAGTGAACACCTACAGACAAACAAAGTCATTACTAAAAACCAACACGGGTTTCTCAAAAACAGATCATGCCACACAAATCTTATTGCATTCTTTGACCAAGTGACAAAATGAGTGGACCAGAGGAATGCTGTGGATATAATTTACTTGGACTTCAGTAAGACATTTGACAAAGTAGATCACAACCTACTACTTGATAAGATAGAAAAATGTGGGCTAGACAGCATCACCACCAGATGGATCCGTAGCTGGCTTACCGGCCTTACTCAGCATGTGGTCCTCAATGGAACCGCATCTACATGGAGGGAAGTGTGTAGTGGGGTGCCCCAGGGCTCTGTTCTGGGCCCAGTGCTCTTCAACATCTTCATCAATGATCTGGACAAGGGGATAGATGGGGAACTCATCAAATTTGCAGATGACACCAAGCTGGCAGGAATAGCCAATACTCCAGAAGACAGGATCTGGACAGACTTGAACATTGGGTGCTATCTAACAAAATGAAATTCAATGGTGAAAAAAGTAAGGTTCTACATATAGGCAAGAAAAACCAAATGTACAGGTATAGTATAGGGGGTACCTTGCTCAATAGTAGTAACTGTGAGAGGGATCTTGGAGTCCTAGTGGACAATCATTTAAATATGAGCCAGCAGTGTGCTGCAGCTGCCAGAAAAGCCAACACAGTGCTAGGCTTCATTAACAGAGGGATAGACTCAAGATCACATGAAGTATTAATACCACTTTACAATGCCTTGGTAAGGCCACACTTGGAATACTGCATCCAGTTTTGGTCACCACGATGTAAAAAAGATGTTGAGACTCTAAAAAGAGTACAGAGAAGAGCAACAAAGATGATTAGTGGACTGGAGGTTAAAGCATATAAGGAAAGGCTGCTGGAATTGGATATGTCTAGTTTAATGAAGAGAAGGATGAGGGGGGACATGATAGCAGTGTTCCAATATCTTAGGGGCTGCCACAAAGAAGAGGAAGTCAAGCTATTTTACAAAGTGCCTGAAGGCAGGACAAGAAGTAATGGGTGGAAACTAATCAAGGAGAGAAACAATCTAGAACTAAGGAGAAACTTCCTGACAGTTAGAACAATTAACCAGTGGAACAACCTGCCTCCAGAAGAGGTGAATGCTCCAACACTGGAAGTTTTTAAGAAGAGACTGGACAGCCATTTGTCTGAAATGGTATAGGGTTTCCTGCCTGAGCAGGGGGTTGGACTAGATGGCCTCCAAGGTCCATTCCAACTTTACTACTACTACTACTACCGGTACTACTACTACTACTACTACTACTACTACTACTTCTTCTACTACTACTACTACTACTATTATTATTATTATTATTATTAAAACTAATTATATCCTATTGGTAAATAATTGCAAATCATTTCATAACTTTAAATATTAATATTGATATTCCCGCTATGTTATAAATAGTATAAAATAAATACATGAACTTATGAAATACACACACACACACACACACACACACACACACACAAACACACACACACAAAATGATAAGTAAGAACAAACAGTTCTAGCTTCCTTCCTTCCCATTGTGACCAATTGGTGGTTATATCCAGTTACACATTCAACTTCTTTCTGGTTACCGTAAATATTTTTCCTTTAAAAACCATAGTCTAAGCATGGCATATAAAAGGAAACCAATGTTACTTAAATTAGCAATAGCAATAGTAATAGCACCTAGACTTATATAAGGCTCCATAGTGCCTTATATAAGTGGTTTACGGAGTCACAATCTGGCTCTTCATTTTACTGACTTCAGAAGGATGGAAGGCTGAGTCAACCTTGAGCCAGTTAGGATCGAACACCTATCAGTGAGCAGAGTCAGCCTGCAATATTGCATTCTAACCACTGTGCCATCAAGGCTCTTGAATTTAAATTTGAATAATATAATAAAATTTGAAATTAGTCAAATTTCTATTCTTTTTGTATACTATTAGTTTTTTCATTGATGCATATACCCTAAATTTGCTGTTCCAATCTGATTTTCATCTGTCGGATCCATGACTAACATTGGATGTTTTTGCTTTCACACTGATACTGTCAGCAAAGTGCATCTTTTTTAATGGTGGTCCAAATTTGTCCTTGTGGCATCAGCATACATTTTATTCGACTGTGATAATTTTAATTCATTTGTTCTGGAAAGATTCCTGGTAGAAAAAAAAATGAAGGTTTCAATTCAAATTTTGTTTTTAAGATGTTTTTAAAATGTTTTCTATTTCTTTCTAATACTTTTGAATTTTTGTACAAAACCACCACACATGATAAAATATCCTTTCTATATTAAAACATTTGTAATACATATTATTTTATGATTTATCTATTTTTGTAATTAAGGACAATTATTTATCACCTGTAAATTTTGTACCAATTTTCTTTTTTTTGTACTTTTACATTTTTTATTAGTTTATCAGAATATAAAATACAAAAGCAAAGAAAAATGAAAATAATGGGAAAATAGGGGAGGAAAAGTAGAAGAGAAAAAAGTATAGGGAAAAGCAGAAATGAAAAAGAAAAGCACTGACTTCTGACTCCGTTTAGCACAGTAGAATAAGGCAATACCATACAACCTTGATTTTTCATTTTTACATAATAGTATATACTAGCCATTTCTATAACACCAAACCTAATAATCAGCAAAACCCAAAATCAAGGTTTCATTCTTTTTCCACCTCCAGCACAAAGTCCAAAAGTGAATTCAAAGCTGAAATTTTTTTGTATTATTTTCTTTAATCAAATTAGTCAATTTCACCATCTCTCCTAACTCCATCAAATTTTGCAGTCATTCGTCCATTGTGGGAATCAAAATATCAGTTTTCTTTTAAATTGTGTCATAATATTTATTTTAATAAATTTTTCCATAAGTCCTCCAACTGTTATAATTGTTGAAAATTTTGCGTCTCTTTTATCCTACAATCTTTTACTTGTTCTGTCTCTGTGTCATTTTTTTTTGAAAAATAAAATTCTTTTATTAAAACAATCAACATTGAACATGAAAACATATTATGCAGCAATCATCATGGCACCTGATATACAATACTAAGTATTAGTCTTTGAAAACGTCCGAATTAGTAAGCCTTTTTCCACTCCTCTCGTCTAGCCTCAACTATACTCCTGTTACACTTTGTTTGATTGGTGTTTCTCTTATCTGGTTCAATATTAATGTGATCAACATTAAACATAAGATCCTATTGCTAAGCAGTCATCCTAGAACATAGCATATAACATTAGGTATTAATCTTTGTAAACATCTGTTTTAGTAAACGTTCTTCCCTCCTCCCTTCCATCTTCAAGTATACTCCGAATACATTTTGTTTGATTGGTGTTTCTCTTATATATGGTCTATCTACTGTATCTAGTCTATCGCCTATTGTTCGTTTGCGCTTCTGAATTGACTTCATCCCATTACTAGTGCAATCTTTTATAGTCCCTAACCAGAGGTCCTGAGGTAAAAGTTTCATATCCTGAGGTAGAGATTCAGTCCGCTTTAACAATATTAAAGCAAACAACATTAGTTATAAGGTTATGTTAAGAGGCATTAGCTATAGAACATATACATTCAACATTGGGTGTTAGTTTTTGTAAACATTTGATTTGTTAACCCTTCTTCTCTCCTCCCATCGAGCCTCAGCTAAATGCCAGCTGCATTCTGTTTGATTGGTGTCTCTCTTGGATATAGTCTATCCACTGTTTCCAGTCCATCAAAAATTGTTCATTGGAGCGATTTTTCAAGTATGCTGATATTTTCGCCATTTCCGCCAAATTTGTTACTTTCACAGTCCATTCTTCAATAGGCGGTATTTCCGGATTCTTCCAGTATTGTCCCACCAACAATCTTGCTGCTGTAATTAAGTTCAAAAATAAATTTGTCTCTGAGGTAGTGCAATCCTTTGTGATCCCTAATAGAAAAGTCTGAGGTAGAAATTCTATACGCTTTTTGAAAATGGTTTGGAGTATCCACCATATCTTCCTCCAGAATGCTTTGATTTTTCTGCATGTCCACCATATGTGAAAGTAAGTAGCCTCCCCGTCCCCGCACCTCCAGCATTTGGGCTGGGAGTCCGGGTAGATGAGTGATATTTTTTTCGGGTCTAGGTGCCATCTATAGAACATCTTGTAGAAGTTTTCCCTTAAGTGTTGCGATTTCGTGAATTCTACATTCCTCACCCAGATTTTCTCCCACGTGTCCATGGTGATAGGATGTCCGAAGTCTTGTCCCCACTTTATCATACAGGTCTTGACTAGCTCGGTTTCAGAGTCCATTTCTATCAGAATGCTGTACACTCGTTTGATGTGTCTGATCCCCTGTTCTCTAATCTGTTTAATTAGATTCTCGTCGGTCTGGGAGAAGCCCTTCTTCTTATCTTTACGCCACCTTGATTGCAGTTGTATATATGATAGCCAGGTACCTCCTATTCCTTTGTTTGCTAGCGTTGCTTGGGGTAGCAAGAGGAACCTATTTTCTTCTCCCAGTACAAGTTCACTGTAGGGCACCACTTCTTGCCCTTGGGATGTGTTCATATCCCCTGTTGCGTGTCTGGGAATCTTCCAGGTGGGGATCTTGTCGTGTAGGAGGTGCTTATATTTCTTCCAGACCCATAATAATGGAATTCATAGTGGGTTCTCCTTGAAGTTCCTGTCTGCCTTTTTGTCGTATACTAAGTATGCGTGCCAGCCGAATAGTAGACCATGCCCCTCAACATTCAGAATTCTATCATTTGTCATGTTGATCCAGTCACTCACCGCCACCAACGTCGCTGCATAGTAGTATAGCTTTAGATTGGGCATTTTGAGTCCCCCTCTCTCCTTGCGTCTTGAATGATTTTTAGTTTCACCCTCGGTCTCTTGCCGTCCCAAATAAATCTGATGATGCCCTTCTGCCAGTTGTCCAAGTCCGCATCCTTCTTGAGTATGGGTAGCATTTGGAAGAGAAATAAAAATTTGGGTAAGACGTTCATCTTTACTGTCGCTATCCTGCCCAGCAGGGACAGACGTAGTGATTTCCACCTTTCCAGGTCTGTTTGTATCTTATTCCACAGGACCTTGTAGTTATTCTTGTATAATTTCGCATTTGTTGATTCTATCTCCACTCCTAAGTATTTGACTTTCTTGACTATTTCACAACCCGTTATTCTTTCCAGGTTCCGTTTTGCTTTGTTGTCTAGGTTTTTGGCTAGCATCTTTGTTTTTGATATATTTACTTTGAAGCCTGACACCCTACCATAGTCTTCCATTATCTCCATCAATTTCCTTGCTGACTGTGTTGGTTGCGACAGTGTCACCAGCAGGTCATCCGCAAAGGCACATAGTTTGTAATCTTGCTGTTTAATCTGTATGCCCTAAACGTCTTCTGCCGCTCTTATCATGTTCAGTAAAATTTCCAGTGATAGGACAAATAGTAGGGGCGACAGCGGGCACCCCTGTCTCGTGCCTCTCTCTATGTTGAATGGGTCTGTTAGGTCTCCGTTCACAATGATCTGGCCTGTTTGTTTCTGGTAAATTGCCCTTATGGAGTTGAGAAACTGTGCTCCCATTTTCATCTTCTGGATCAGGTTCGTCAGGAATGGCCAATTCAGTCTGTCAAAGGCTTTTTCTGCGTCCACAAACATAAGGGCGGCTGGCACCTGTTTGTGCCTGTCCAAGTACTCTATTATGTTCAACAGCTGTCTCACATTTGTTTTCATCTGGCGTCCTTGTATAAATCCCCTTTGGTCCGGGTGTATTGTTTTTTGTAGTACAGTCATTAGTCTATCGGCCAGAATTTTTGTGAATATTTTGTAGTCCGTGTTAAGTAGTGAGATGGGTCTGTAGTTTGCGGATTGTGTAGTATCTTTCCCCTCCTTGGGGATTAATGAAATATAGGCTGTTTTCCAGGATGGTGGAACTTGGCCTCCTTCTTGTATGTTGACAAATAGCTGTCTAAGGGGTTCTAACATCTCTTCCTGGAGACACTTGTAATAAGTCGCTGTTATCCCATCCGTCCCTGGCAATTTTCCTGGTTTCAGCTGTTTGATCGCTGAGTGTATTTCCTCCTTTGTGATTGCGGCATTCAGGGTCTCTCTCTGTGTGTCGGTGATTGCCTGTATCTTTTCGTTTTGTAGAAAAGTTTCTGTCTCTTTGTCCTGTGTCTTCTCCTCGGCGTATAGCTTCGAGTAGAACTCTGTGAAGGCTTTCTTAATGGTTACTTGTCGAAATTCCTCCTTGCCTTTATATTCTATCTTTTCAATTATGCGGGATTTCTGTTTCTTTCTTAGGATGTAGGCCAGCCATCGACCCGGTTTATTGGCCTTGCAGAATGTCTTGTGTTTTGCATATTGTATGTTCCTCGCAACTTGGTCTGCCATCAACATGTCAAACTGCTTTCTTAAGATCTTAATTCCTTCTTTGGTGATTTTGTCTTCTGGTCTTTTTATTAATAGCCTCTCTTTCTTGCTTATCTCCTCTTCTAGCTCTTTTCTTTTTCATTCTTGTTGGCGGCGGTGCCTTTTATTCATGTCCATAAGAATCCCATGCATGTACGCCTTGCTGGCGTCCCAGATCATTTCTATCGGTGTTTCGTTGTTCATATTTATGCTGAAAAATTCCTTCATAGCATTTTTGCATTCCGCCACCTTTTCTCCATGTCTAAACAGGTTTTCATTAATTCTCCAGGATCTCTTCTGTCTCACTTCGTGTCTTAGTTCCATCTTCACTGGATTGTGATCTGTTAGCACTTTGGGCAGGATTTTCACCACGTTTAGACAAACTAACAGGTCGCTTGATGTTAATATAAAGTCAATTCTGGAGAATGACTGGTGTCTGTCGGAGAAGAAGGTGAATTCTTGCTCTTTGCCGTGCCGTTCCCTCCAGATGTCTGTCAGTACAAGGTCTTCCTTCATGTCGAAGAAAGATTTAGGCAGCTTGGAGTGCTTCTGTGGGTTAGGTTTTGTTTTCTTCTTGTCTAGGGCAATCTCTATGACCTCGTTCCAATCTCCCAGAATAATACATGATTTGTAGTTGAGTTGTGCTAATTTCTTGTGTATCTTTTTGTAGAATTTTCCTTGTTGTTGATTTGGTGCGTATATGCCCATTACTAGTATTTTCTTGTCTTCCTGTGTCACTTCGATTGCTAGGTATCTACCCTGGGAGTCTGATTCTATTAGCTTGGCTATTACGTGTTTCTTCACGTATATAACAATCCCGTTCTTCTTTCGTGGCGCCGCTGTGACAAAGTGTGTACCTAGTCTGTTGTTGATTAAGTATTTCTGGTCCGCTGCTCTGATGTGTGTTTCTTGTAGGCAAATTATGTCGTTTCTTCCTTGAAGCAGATAATGAAATATCTTTCTCCTTTTCTGTGGGGAATTTAGTCTGTTAACGTTCCATGTCAAGTATTTAGTTGTCATTGTCGGTTTCAGGATACTCTTCCGAGACCGCTTCTGTTCTATCTCTTGTGTTCTTCTTTGGTCTCGTTCCCATGGTATCCAAGTTGGTGCTCAAGTTGCTTAGAGTGATCATATCGTGTTGTTCCGTGCGTTTGGCGGTGGATTTTGTTATCCTGCCCTCTGCAGTCTGTCCTGTTCCCTTGTTGTTGGTGCTTCCTGTCCTCTGTGTCATCGTGTCTCGGGTTGGTCCTTCCCTTTCTCTTGCTCCTGCATCAGTCTGTCGTTCTGGTGGCTCTCCTGCGTCTTCTCTCGTGGTGTATTGAAGGCCATCCGACGTCAGTTCCTTTTCAAGAAATTCTCTGGCTTTTTGGACCGAGTCCAGGCAGTATCTTTTATTTTTGTAGAAAAGTGTCATCCCCGTAGGGGCTTCCCATCTGTATCGCAGAGCGCGTGATCTCAGTTCGTCGACCAGGAACCTGTATTCCTTCCGGTCTCGCAGCATCGTCTGGGGGATCTCTTTCAGTATTTTCACTTCTTGCCCCTCTATGTATAAGCTCTTGTTGTACGATGTGGCTGAGATGAGGTTCCGGAATCCCTGCGTCGCAAAGTGGATGACCACGTCCCTTGGTTGGCGCCTGTTTGTTGTCATCTGTGTGCTCACTCTGTAAATTCTGTCGAATTGCCATGCGACTTCTGAGATTGGCTTTCCCAGAAATGTTGCCAGGGCCTCTATGAAGGTTCTGAGCAGGCCCCCTTGGGTCTCATTTGATGTCTCTTTCAAACCTCTAAACCTGATTGCGGATGCCAGTTGCCAGTACTGTATCATGGAAGATTGGTCTTGGGCTACTCCTTTCATCTCTGCTATCTCTGCTGTCTGTCCCTCTACTTGATTCTCCACTTTTTCCATCCGCTTGTCCACCTTCTCTCTGATCTCTTGGAAGTTTTTCTCCATTTCCTCCCCTATTTCTTTGTAGTGTGCTTGCAACGCCTCTTTCATTTATTCCAGGTCTGTAGCCATTGCCCTGCGTTGCTCCTTCCATTTTCTCTCTAGCTCTTTACCTTGTTCTTTCAGCATTTGTTTTAAATTGTTGTATCTTTTCTCCGTCTTTTGTTCTGCCTCTACACACCTCCTCTCCATCTTTGCGTCCATTTCCACTAACTTTTTATCCATTCCATCCATCCTTTCAACCAGCATTTCTATTACCTCTTGTAATTTTTGTAACATGTGTGTTGTTGAGCTGGCTTGTGGGGGTAGATGGGTCTGGGTGCCTGTATTTGGATGGGAGGGTGTGGGGGCGGGTAGGGTAAGTCCTGATGGCTTGGTACGCTGAGCTGGGGAGGATACAACTGCCTTCGTTTGTGTCAGTGTGGTCTGTTTGGAGGCCATCTTGAGCTTGTCTACCTGTTGTTCTGGCACTGTTTTGGTTTCTAGCTTGGACCAGGTTAGGCACTAGACTGTGATCTGGTGCTGGTCCAGTAGTCTGACCTTTCAGTGGGAGGGGAGGTTTCAGGGTTCAGGCAATGCAGGTCTAGGAGCCTGTGGGCAGGAAGGTCTGTCCGTGTTCAGGGAGTCTACTCAGTGCCTCTGCCTGTCTGGGATTCCAGGCCCCTTCTGCCTTCCCTCCACAGCAGCCCAGGATGCCTTTTTGTCTTCCTCCTATGCCCACCTTTCTCCCTGGTGGGTTCTGCTCTCTTCAGTATCCCTGGGGCTCCCGTTCTGGGGGGTCTGGGGCACAGCTTGTGGGGTATCTCTCCCCGTCCCCCTGCAACCCAGGGAACCCTTTTCTTGAGTCCTCTCCTGCCGTCTGCTTTCTTGCCTCTTCCCTCTTAGCTCTTTTCTCCTCCCCTCTATTGTTCTGGCTTGCCTGATTCCAGCTCCGTTGGCTGCGTCCGTCCCTATCCGCCGCTTCAGGCCGCTCCCCTGTGTCATATTTTAATAGCAATTTATATCATCATCATTTTAGCTATTGTCATATCCACTGCAGGATGAAGGCCTCTTCCACTTTTATGACCCAGGTAGTCAATGGAAGGCAGGCCTTCAGAGAGAGTCCTTTATTGTCCTCAAGAAGTATTCAACAAATGTCTCTCCAACAACCAGTAAGGCTCCACCCCACACCACCCCGAAGGCATCCACCCTCAGTCCTCCAAACAACAGCCCATATATTACCAGGAAAGTCCACAAGGCAAAGTCCAGGTATAACACAAATGGCAGTCCTCAAAGCAAAGACGGGGTACAAGGCAAAGGCAGTTCTGAAGGTAAAGTCTACAGGGGTAGGGCAAGACAAACAACAGTCCTCAAAGCAAGGCAAAAAGGCACAAGTCAAAGCCGGGGGAGTGTAATCAAAGCAAGCAATTGTTCCTGGCAAAGACTAAGTCCCCAGGGCTTCTCCTTAAGTCACTCCCCTCCAGGTGTTCCTTGTGAGGACCACCTCCTGAGTAGCCTCACAGCCCTTCTCTGGGCTTGCCTATGCTCCTCTCTCCTTGCCCTTGGATCAGTGGAGGAGACAGCTGTTCTTCAACAGAGGAGATCTGCTGCCTATCAGCTCCACTGCCTGTCAGCAGCCAGTCCTCCCCTGTGTCTATGAAAGCAGGCAGCTCTTTGCCTGGCCAACCACCTCCTCCAATGCCTGAGGGGCCTGGGACAGCATTGGCCTCAGGCCCTGGCCTCTCCAAACATGCCAAGGAAGATGTGCCATCCCTGTTAGATGGTCCCAGTTTCTCCTCCTCCTCCTCCTCCTCCTCCTCCTCCTCCTCCTCCTCCTCCTCCTCCTCCTCCTCCTCCTCCTCCTCCTCCTCCTCCTCCCCTTCCCTGGGCTGCAACCAATACTGTCCTGAGTTTTCTTTTGCTAATTGGGACTGCAATACTTGCAGATGTCATCGCTCCATCTTGTTTTTGTGGACACTTTTTATCAAGTGGGAGCCATTCCATGACAGTCTTCGTCCACCTGCCACAGTTGCTATGTGACCAGCCGATTTCCATTTCAATTCTTTTAGTTTGAATTTTAGCGATTTATATGTAAGTCCTAATATGTAGCCATGGTCCTGTAAAAATGTTTAAATTTCTGTCATTTGTCTTAAAAAAAACTCTCCTTTCTTAAGATTGTTTTTTATTCTTCCAATAATCTGCAAATACGTCAACTATGGTAAATTTTGGGCTTTGCCAAATAATCCTTTCTGAGTCTTTAGTCTGGATGTACTATACCTGTATAGGTAATTACACTTTTTGTACAAGAGTTGTTTTCAGAGTAAAAGGCATTTGAAGGCAAAGCAAAAGGTGAGATTACTGTTTTTGGGGAATTCATGTTTTATACTATGTCCTGTTAGGTTTTTTATCTTCTCTCCTTATACCAGAAATGTCTGGGAAGTTTGTTAGCTAAACTGATACCATCTAATATTGCATTCTGCTATTTTGGGATTTTATCCATCCAGTTATCCATGACAAATAGCTTCCATGGTATTATAATGAAAGCTCATCTCCATCTTTTGTATCCTGTAAACATTTTTGTTTTATCTGCTTTTTGTTTTCCTTTCCAGATAAATTTATTGGATATTTTTTTACTAATCTTGCAGATTTTTTTTCCTGGGATTCAGATTGGTGCTATTTAAAATAATTCTTTTCAAAAGGTAATAGATTCATTTTGATAGTCATATTTTTTTCATACAACTTTTAATTTCACTTGGGATGCAATTGGAACAGAATAATAGAGTTGGAAGGGACTTTGGAGGTCTTATAGTCCAACTCCCTACTCAAGCAGGAAACCCTATACATTTTTCTAATTTTGTTAAAAAAAAACCAATTTGGTGTAGTTATTTTGAAATATATCAAATACAGTTCCAAGTATTTTACTGAGGATTTTGTTAGTTGGGTTGCCCTAACAAAAGTTTCTTCTCATGGGTTAATTGTTCCATTATTATCTCTCTTTTTTGCATGCTAATTTTATACCCTGAGAATTTAGCAAACCCTTTAATTGTTTTCATCAGCTGTTTTATTGCATGTTGAGGTTGCATAATGGTTAGTACTCCATCATCCGTGTAGCATTTTAATTTATTTTCCTCTCGTTGAATCTTAAAGCTTAGAGAAAAGCATTTCTGAGATCCAATACAAACAAGGTCAGATGTTGCGGGAATTAGCTGCATTTAAAATATAATTCCAGTTATTCAAAAAGTATTTATTGGAAGTGAATTTGTTTGAATGCCTGGCAGATGCCAAAGTATAGGACAAGTTTAAAAAAAAAAATAGGTTGCAATGGGATGAAAATACAGTGTTCAACTCTTTTATTCTGGTGACAGATCTAATACAAAATAAAGCATTCAGCTAATTCAAATGTAGAATAAAATCATCTGTTCATTGTACAATATAAATCATCTGTTTTTAAAGTTGGTTTATTAAAATCTTGTTTGTTTTATACAGTCATAGATAGTTGTTAGAAGTAATGCTACTCCCCCCCCTGCTTTTGCAAAATCCACCTTATTCTATTGTTTAATCCTTCCTTCACTCTTCATCTATTCTATAGTTAAAATTTAAGTTTGTTACTTCTGGCCATCTCTACGTATTAATGTATGTATAGATTCTACATGTACAGGTAGTCCCCGACTTCATTTAGTGATCATTCAAAGTTACGACGACACTGAAAAAAGCGAGTTAGGACTTGTTTTCACACTTATGACCATTGCGGCATCCCCATGGTCACGTGATCAAAATTCAGACATTTGGCAAGTAACTCATATTTATGACGATTGCAGAGTCCCAGGGTCATGTGATCACTTTTTGTGACCTTCCGACAAGCAAAGTCAATGGGGAAGCCAGATTCCCTTAACAATCCTGTCACTAATGCAACAACTGCAGTGATTCACTTAACAACTGCGGCAAGAATGGTTGTAAAACAAGGCAAAATTCACTTAACAAATGTCTCCCTTAGCAACAGAAATTTTGGGCTCAGTTGTGGTTGAGGTCTACCTGTCTTTTGGTATAGATCAGGGGTTCTCAACCTTGGTAACTTTAAGACTTGTGGACTTCAATTCCCAGAATTCCTCAGCCAGCAAAGCTGGCTGAGGAATTCTGGGAGTTGAAGTCCACATGTCTTAAAGTTGCCAAGATTGAGAACCCCTGGTATAGATTCATATAAAACTGATACAGTCACAGCTCCAAACTGATTTGCTTGAGTTTCACTCAGTTGTGTTTTTCCTACTGGGACTCAATCTAAAAGTTCTACAATAAGCAATATTCTTGGATGTAGGCAATTTCCCTTTTAGTTGCAATGATCTGCCTTTATACACCTGGGATAAAAGTGCTGAGCTTCAAAGCTAAGCATTCTAATGCGGAGACTTAGGAACAGGGAATCTGATATTGTTTATAGTTTTTGCTTTTCAATGAAAATGCTATTTCCGATGTTATAATTAAAATAAATGTGCTTGTTTCATCATCAAGATAAAGATGCCTTTGAAGTAAGAAGCCCAATTCCGGGTGATTGGAAATATCTATGTTGCTGCTTTTTGCAACAGTACAGAAGTTGTTTGACATTGTTTTTTTTTCTAAGATATTTTTGTAGTTCTCACCCTATTCATTGCTCTGAAATTATTCTCCTGTGTAAGCCCTAACAAGTCCTAACCCTGCTTAACATTTTGAGATTGATGTCGTCTGAATTGTCCTCAATTAGAGGTAATGAATAAATTAGAAGATTTTTTATATATATATAAAAAGTCAACTCAAAGATGAGTATTTTTGAACTGGTAGATTTCACCAGCTGCTTTTTCCTCTGGTTCCCTTGAATTAAAAGTAATTTTAGTGATTCCTCAGACGTTATTTTTGTTATACAGCTTTGACCAGTTTGAGTGTTTAAATCTTCTGTTTTTGTGTACATTTCCACATATAGTGCATATATATGCAACTCATTTTCGGTTGCATAACTCAGAACGTTTTATGGATCATAGAAAAAGTTGGATCATTGAAAGCCAGATCCAAAAAAGCACAGTTCATTGTTGTCATCTACCACAATGCTTGATTTCTTTTGTATTTTTAGGCAAGTGGGGCAGAAACTGAGAAGACAAGGATGAGCATAATAAAAGATAATATTGACGTCAACGCTGTAAACATTGGATGTTCCCGCTCTGACAACTGATGAAAATTACAGCCATTTTCTCTTTGCTTTTAACATGTTTTTTCTGGTATTTATAAATTAGGTGCAGAAGGGGGGGGATGAAAGCTCAAGCTCAGCTAGCCAGAATAATAATGCTGCTTGTGGGAACCCAAGGACGAGCTGATAACGTTTTAGTGGGCTGAGGAGCTGGGGAGAAAGCCTGTGTTTTAGGCTAATTGGAGAATGTGATTTATGACAGCTTATTGGGGGTGGGAATTGCACTTTGTTACTTTGTATCCGGGTGAAGAGAATTTAGTTTTGGGGTTCAAGTATGTAGTGCCGATACTTTGTTTCCTGAATAAAATGTTCTTTAAGGAAGAATTTTTGCCATGAAATTCTTTTGATGGGTTTCATCTATTGGAACCATGACAATTTATAGTTCAGGGCTGAACTGTGGAGTTCTTGGTGCTCTCTGACCTTGGATATTTGCTTGCAGATGGTATCATTATCTGACTAGGTAATGTTATTTATTTATTTATTTAAAACATTTATATGGCTGCCCATCTTATATTGAACTCTAGGTGGCTCCCAATTAGCAATAAACCAATATTAATAATAAAATATAATAAAGGAAATATACTAAAACTGTAAACATTAAATACCTGGCACCAAAATTAAATGTCTGACATAACAGTCTCTCAGAAAATCTCCTCATCCACCTTACTCTGTGCCAGAGGTTGGGGAAATGCAAGGTCTTCGGTGTTTTATGGAAGACTAGGAGGGTGGAGGTCTGTCAAACTTTAGGGAGAAGGGTGTTCCATACGGTAGGGGCTGCTACTGAAAAAGCAAGTTTCCTAGCTCCCATAAGTTGATAATATTTAAGGATATAGACTAGGGCAGTGATGGCAAACATTTTAGAGACTGAGTGTCCCAAAACCACCCTCCCCACCCCGTCCCTGCTCCGCCCTGCCTGCTGGACCACCCACCATCTCCATGGCCTGCCACAGATCATCCAGGCAGCCCAGCAGCGCCATGGTGGCCACACCATCTGCCCATGCCCTGTAGCAACATCTCTGTGCGATGGGGTGCAAGGACAGAGTCTTGTCCCCATTGCCCGGCTATTATGTCCTTGGCTGCACTGCTTCATATGGGCTGTGCTCAGGGCCAACTCACCTCCGGGGGGGCTGCTGGTGAGGAGGGAGCAGTGGGAGGAGACGGGGCTGGAGCGACAGTGTGTGTGCCCACAGAGAGGGCTCCGAGTGCCACCTCTGGCACCTGTGCCATAGGTTTGCCACCACTGGACTAGGGCATGCCTACTCTATCTGGTTTGGTAGAACAGGTAGGTGTCCTTAGTGAAACATGGTCCTGCAGATAACTTGCTCTGTATACTGATTTGCTCTCATGAAGTCAAGATCACGTGAAATATTAGTACCACTTTATAAAACCCTAGTAAGACTACACCTGGAATATTGCCACCAATTTTGGTCACCATACTACAAAAAAGATGTTGAGATTTTGGAAAAAGTTCAGAGAAGAGCTACTAAAATGACTTGGGTTTGGCTAGTCTAAAGAAAAGAAGAAACAGGGGTGACATGATAGCAGTATTCCAGCATCTGAGGGGCTGCCACAAAGAAGAGGGGGTCAAATTATTCTCCAAAGCACCAGAGGGCAGGACAAGAAACAATGGTTGGAAACTGACCAGAGAGAAGCAGTCTGGAATGAAGGAGAAACTTCCTAACAGTGAGGACAATTAACCAGTGGAACAGATTGCCTTCAGAAATCGTGGGTGCTGCATCACTGGAGGCTTTTAAGAAGAGACTAGACAGTCACTTGTCTGAAATGGTTTAGGTTCTCCTGCTTGAGCGGGGTGGGGGGTTGTACAAGGTCCCTTCCAGCTCATTCAGATGGAAAGCTGTAAAAGTTACCAAATTAGGAAATGAGGTCTGCAAGCAAACAACCAAATTCAGAGAGCACCAAGAAATCTAAAGGTGAGCATAATATTACTGGCAGATTGTTTGAGGCAGGCATATTATATACCTCTGTGAACCAATCTGAACATTGAAGTTTTCCACCAAGCCTGTCTGTTCTCACCTTCTCTGCCACCTGGCTCGCTCACTCTCCGGACGCTGCTGCAATGCTTTGCTTGATGCTTCACATTTTCTCAGTTGCAGGACAAATATTACTATTGAGCGTCATCTTCCCACCCATCTTTCTATGGCACACCAAGGGAATTTTCCACCGGGTTTTTCTGTAGTTATCTCAAGTTGTGATTTGTACAATATTTATTTTATTTTATTCGGATTTGTATGCCGCTCCTCTCCGAAGACTCGGAGCGGCTCACAACATATATATAAAACAATTTAATCTAAATCCGAACAAAAAACATTAAAAATAAAACCCCACACATACTCATCAGTCACACCACAATCAACAATCATCCCCAGGCCTGCCGGCAGAGGTAGGTTTTTAAATTCTTTCGGAAGGCCGGGAGAGTCGGAGAAACGCGGACTTCAGGAGGCAGTTGGTTCCAGAGGGCGGGCGCCACAACAGAGAAAGCCCTCCCCCTAGGGCCCGCCAGACGACATTGTTTCGTTGACGGGACCTGGAGGAGGCCGACCCTGTGCACTCTCACTGGTCGTAGAGAAGTATGTGGCAGAAGGCGGTTCCGTAAGTATCCTGGTCCCATGCCATGAAGGGCTTTATAGGTAATAACCAACACCTTGAATTGGGCTCGGAGACCAATAGGCAACCAATGCAGCATGCGGAGAGTTGATGAAATGTGGGCACAACAAGGAAGGCCCACAACTGCTCGCACAGCTGCATTTTGCACTAATTGTAGTCTCCGAACACTCTTCAAGGGTAGCCCCATGTAGAGAGCGTTGCAGTAGTCGATCCTCGAGGTGACAAGGGCATGTGTGACTGTGAGGAGAGACTCCCGATCCAAGTAAGGACGCAACTGGTGCACCAGGCGAACCTGGGCAAATGCCCCCCTCGCCACTGCCGACAAATGATGATCCAATGTCAGCTGTGGATCGAGGAGGACTCCCAAGTTGCGAACTTTCTCTGAGAGGTTTATAGATTCACCCCCCAGGGTAATCAAAGGACGGATAGAAGTGTCCTTGGGAGGCATCACCCACAGCCACTCTTGTCTTATCGGGGTTGAGCCTTAATCTGTTAACACCCATCCAAACCCTCACAGCCTCCAGACACCGGCACATCACCTCAACCGCTTCACTGATATGGCCAGGAGTGGAAATGTACAGCTGAGTATCATCAGCATACACAATAGTAAACTTCCACTATTGTTTCATAATGTTAGCCAGGGATCACTAAATGTTCTGAATTTTAGTGCCTGCCTGACATTTCAAAAATAGGCAGTCTGTGTAGATGTTTTTAATTTATTTTCTTCTACTTTATGCCCGATATATTTTTTTCTCCTGACACACATCACTGCTATACTGCACTTCACTCTGGGTTAACCTGGACTGAAAATTAACTCTAAATCCCGTAGAGTCTTAGTTAAGGTTTCACATCTTGTGTTTTACCCCTAAGGACTAGAACTCATCTGCCTGATGAAATTAAGACACGTGGAGGGCTCTTACTTTATTTAATGATTGAATCTTGTAATCTCTGCATCTACAACAGGCAATCAGGAAGTCTGTCCCATCGATGGCAGTCAGACTTTCATTATGGGTTGTGTAAAAAGAAAAGAGGATGAATCCCATCATGCCGACTCCTTAATTTTATTGTCCTCATTAAAGTGCTTTGCTTGTGTAATGAGCAAGATAATACATTCCAAGCAGCATATATAATGAAAAAGAAAGAATAATGAAAAGTTAATTTTGTGTAAATTAAGAGGAAAAATACCTTGAGCTAAAATTAAAAATATAAAGTTTCCTTCAGGGGATTTTGGAGATTAATAACACGGTGATGAATGCGCCTGTATCCATTAATACTTTGCAGGCGGAACAATATTAGTAAATACATAGCATTTTCTCAACCTGCAAGGACATATTTATTTAGGAGCTGTATGTATATGTATGTATATATACAAACATACATATTGAAATTTCTTCAACTGCATATTTGCTATTTCCTTCCTCCAGCTGTTTTCATCTCCTAGTTTCACCCTAAGTCCTGGAATTCTCCAGTAGTTTCTCATCCATGTATTAATCAGATCTGAGTCTGCTTAGCTGTTGAAGACTAGCGAATATTGGTCAGGTTTTATTCCCTGCTGAAAGGTGATGATTATTTGCAAATACAGATAGTCACTTAGTGAATGTTTGAAATTACCTCTGATCCCCAAGGCATACTTATGACCCAGTTCCAAATTTCAGTGGCAGTCTCCCACCTCCATAGTCACATGACCACATTTTAGGTAGTTGACAAGCATCCTGCACTCACTTGACTGCGTTTTAAGACACATACTTCTGCCACATACTTCCCTACGACCGGTGAGAGCGCACAGGGTCGGCCTCCTCCGGGTCCCGTCAGCTAAACAATGTCATCTGGTGGGCCCTAGGGGGAGGGCTTTCTCTGTTGTGGCGCCCGCCCTCTGGAACCAACTGCCTCCTGAAGTCCGCGTCTCTCCGACTCTCCCAGCCTTCCGGAAAAATTTAAAAACTCATCTTTGCCGGCAGGCCTGGGGATGATTGTAGTTGATTGTTGTATTGAATGTGTGTTTTTTATTGACTTTTTAGATAGCTTTGTTTGGGTTTTTTTTATACTGTACTTTTTTGTTGTTTATATGTTGTTAGCCGCTCTGAGTCTCCGGAAAGGAGCGGTATACAAACCCAAATAAAATAAATAAATAAAAATAATTTTTTCTTAAAAACTAGCATTTGATTCCTGTTTTGGCCAGAACCAGCCAATAGCAAACCATTGGTTCACTTAATGATTGCGGCATTTGCTTAACAATTGCATTAGTAGCTTTTTAATCACTGCTTTACAACTCTCGTGATTTATGGCTATGATGGGCAGGGTCTGTTATGATCATAAATTTAGGATTACTTGCATTGCAATGTTCTTTTCCAGCCAGTCAAGGAACCATATCTTTTCCAAGGTATTTCGTCTCATTCAACCATCCTAGTATCTTCACTTTCTACAACAGGCAATCCATTTTCCTTGGCTACTGAACATGTCAAACACTGTTGGTTTGTTGTTTGTGTTAGAAAGAAATTTTATCAGGTTTGCTTTTGAGCAGGAATAAAGAATGAACACAATTGCTTGAATGTGAGGTGAACTTTATTTCCAAGGTCACAGCATACTGAATCAACTGTTGTAGGTGGCTGCTCAGAGCCCTTCCCTGCTCTTTATATGGAGAAATATTTGTGGGAAAGTATGCCCATCCTCCAGGAATTACAAGAAAGTGAACTTAGTTGTGTTTCCTAGAGGGAACGCTCTGGAGTCAGGCAACCTGCTGTGTTGTCGTTTCTGCTTATTTAGCATTGCAGTTGGAAGTGGCAACCTTTTTGGAGAATGAATATTTTGTTATTTAATTAAGAAGATCTCTGTTGCCCTGTTTAGCTGGTGCTTTTCTTTGTGTTGTCCATTGCAATTTCTCACCTTGTGTCCCAATTGTAATTTTTAACCTTTTTGCTCTGATAAACAGCAAGAAGACTGTATAGATAGTTCTTGACTTACAGCCATAATTGGGACTGGAATTTTAATTGCTGAGCAATGGGGTCATAAAGTGAGGTATGACGTGACCATACTGCTCAATACCGCATACTGCAATCCTGGCACTTCCAGCTACTGTTGTCAATTGAGAATTTCAAGTTGTTAAGCAGAGGGAAGCAGATAAAGAGCCATGCCATCCTTTCTCCAACTAGTGTGATTGTTGCCATTTAAGTAAATTTCCTTCTCCAAATAATCATGCTGGTTTTTTTGAAGAAGGAATGGTGCACACAATTTAGAGAATGAGGTCTTCCACAGCAGTGTGAGAACAGGGCTCCTGACATTTCTCCAAATAGTACGCCCGTTCTCACAAGACATGGAAAAGACCAGAAGGCCTGTGAAGGATCACAAGAATGGGGTGCATGGGATATGTGGCTTGGAAAAAGGGGCAAGGCAGCCAAGTTAGCACAATCTTGGGAGCTCCAAGGTAAAAAAAAAAGTTTATTACTTGGACTGAAAGGGATTTGGATCATACTGAGTAGACCAATGATGGAAACAGATTTATTTGTTTATTTGATTTCTATCTCAGCAACATACTCTAGGCAGAATACATCATAAGACATTAAAACAATTAAAACAGTATGAAATAAATATATATGGCACAAGTAAAGTTGTTACTATTGGTGTTAATACAAGAACAAAACACACTCAGGTTCTTAGCACACTCAGGGACCCAGACCTGGGCACACATTGCAAGAGATATCAGTCTAAGGTCAACTTTACCAAGTAAACCAGACCAGACCAGACCAGACCAGACCAGACCAGACCAGACCAGACCAGACCAGACCAGACCAGACAAGCTAATTATATTTTATTGTAAGGCTACATTAACAGAATCTTGAAAGTCTGAAAGAGCAATTCTCCCTCCAGCTCCTTTATAGCCTGAGAAACTGAGGAGGGTCTCAGTGAGTCTCTTTGCCCTGCCCACTGTATAGCTGCAGGCTAGGCTGCCTCTTATCTGATTGTTTCTCAGATACTGTTTCTTGCCACATTCTTCTAAGGTTTTCCCAACATACCATTATATCTATTGCACCTAGATAGGCACCTTTAAAAAGATGTCAACTGACAACAGGATATATTATCTATTAAATCTTTATAATTTACTATTCTGTCTCTGGCACTAAAGATTTGTTTTTGTTTTTTAGTGGCAAAGTGGCTTCATTTGACCCGTTAATCATATAATCAAAATAAGGCAAAACAGCAGCAACAACAATTAAAAAACAGTATTCCAAATGTCACAACTCTGCATCAATTGTTTGTACATATCCCTACCCAGTCTTCCTAGCTAAAACTCTTTGCTGATGTCAGCCCTATGAGGTAGTCCAACCTAGGAAACCAAAGGTCTGGATGCTGATGCTACTTTTATCATAAAGTTTATAAGATCTTGCAAATATGAACATTCCTCTTTCTTCCTCTGCCTTTACATTCAAGAGAACTAGGGAGAATAAAATCTGAGAGACTTTTTCAGATTACATTCCTGCTTTGGATTCAGATTTTTTTCCCCATTGTCTTGGTTGCAGCTCATCTTTGTGTTACTCAAAGTTATTCTTACAGTCCATTATAACTGATGAGTTTTCCTTCTGCTTGTCTTTACAGCCCCACCCACAGTCAGGATTATCCATTCAGGCCTTGCCTGTAACATTGAGGAGGAACGGTATTCAGAAAGAGTGTACACCATCCGTGAAGGAGAGACCCTGGAGCTGACGTGTTTGGTTACAGGCCATCCCCGGCCACAGGTGAGCCTCCTGCTGTGATGATGTGCATGGTCAACCCACCCTGATTTTTCTCTTCCATGGATTTTTGTTACCTACCTTGGGTTTCTACCTCAGAAAATAATATAGAATTGGCCTCAGAGAGTACTGTATGTCTGACCAGGAACATGATAGCTATATTTTTCTGTGATGTTTTGACATATACATGATTATGCTAATTTAATACTTAAGGTGTACCTTGATTGTACAAAGAATCATTTGTATAGAGTGGATCCAAATATTTTGAGGTAGAGATTCTGGATTCTACCATTTAAAACCAAGAAGAGGAAACGGAGTAACATTGGAATTTTCTTAGAAGGGGTATATCAGTGTCCTGGAAGAAGGATTTCAGCTTTTTAAATCTCACAATGTCCTTTATATTACCTCAGGCCTTTTAATGCTGTTGTGTTTCTGCTACTGTGTGGTGTTTTAAGGAGTTCTGTGTTTATCTCTGCTGTTTTTCTAAACTGCCCTTTGAATTGCTTTTTAATAGCATTTCTCCAGTTGTCTCGAATGAAAGAAGTTGTGGTTTAATTGCTTGTTTGGTGCTTATTTTTGTTGACCAGAGAGTAAGTGTTTCTGAATGTTCATTTCATTGAAAACTGTAAACAGTAACTGTAAATGGTCAGCATTAAAGAGCAACTAAATGAAAATGGGTGAATTGTGACCGCAGTGCCTGAAAGCAAGAAACTCTAAGTAAAGGGAATTGTGCTTATTTTAACTTTCCTTTTTTTGTCTCAGTTCTGCGTTTTTAGATGTTTTCATGCATAAAAATTGCATGGAATAATCATGTTTTGGCAGAAAACTATGTCTTTTGTTCAGCATTGCCCTTAACACAGACCATATTGTGTATATTTTTAAAATTCTGTAGCCATCGTTTTTATTAGAGTATTACCTTAGGATATTGAAAGAAGTGCAGAAATCAATGAATCAATGAACTGAGTTTATATATTAGTTTTGGAAGTTAAAGTTAACTAGATTAGCTTACATTATAAAGCTAACAGAAAACTCAACAAACATAAAGGTATTTATTTTGTTCACTCTGAATGAGGCACATTGTTACTGTATTTCTTAGTTTATTAAGATTCCTATCCCACTTGTCATCCAGGAATTCATGGTAGCATTCATGTAGCATTACATTTTCAATCCTACTTCAGATATTTAAGCAGAAACACCCTTAGGGTTGAAAAGATTAAACACGTTTTATTGTTGTTTTCGTTGTTAGTTGCGGAGTCGTGTCTGACCCATTGCGACCCCATGGACAACGTTCCTCCAGGCCTTCCTGTCCTTTACCATCTTCTGGAGTCCATTTAAGCTCAGGCTTCAGTGACTCCATCCAGCCACCTCATTCTCTGTCGTCCCATTCTTCTGTTGCCCTCAATCTTTCCCAGCATTAGGCCCTTCTCCAGTGAGTCCTTCCTTCTCATTAGGTGGTGTTTTATTACAAGTAGTCTTTGGTTTACAATTTGGACCAGAATTTCTGTTACAGAAAACTGGCTTCCCCCATTGACTTTAGTAGTCAGAAGATGGCTGGGAACATTGCAGAAAGTAATTATGTGACTCTGGGGCACTGCAACCATCATAAATACATACCAATTGCCATTTCCTCAAATTTTGGTCATGTGACTATGGGGATGCTGCAACAGTCATAACTACGAGGACCAGTCATAAGTAACTTTTATTAGCCCCATTGTAATTTTGAATGGTTGCTAAATGAATGGTTGTAAAACAAGAACTACCTGTCTGCCTTAAATATTCATATTGCTGGGAGAACCTCAAATGCCGATATTCCTTCTGAAGCAGATTTGAAAAACAAACCATGAATATTGCCTTTATTTTATACTAAGCATATGATCAGGTCAAAGTATTGAATTGCCTGGTCATTCCATCTGCTGAGTGTTAGTTGCAAACTTATAAAAAGAGCTAAGTAATCACAGGTTCCACTTTATGGTTTTAGAGGCAGAAGGTTCGATCTTGTTTTAATGGTAAATAGATAACAATATAGATTCCATCCACATATTGCAGATTGTCTTTTTAGTTGTCCTGTTCATGGTTTACATTGCTCTCCTGATCATTTGCATAATTTTTTTTTATTTCTGTGGCAAATAGGAAAGGAGTGATTTCCCATTAAGGTGGAAGTAATTATCAAAAATCTGAGTTTGTTGCCATTGTCCATGGCCACTTTTAACTGTGCTTCTCACATTTTGTGCATCCTATTAGGCTTTATATAGAGAAAAAAATTATGGACAGTGTACAGAATTTGCTGCTTGAACTTATTTTTTTCTATCCACTCTAAACGAAATTGGAATGAGATACACGTTCAAAGCTAACAGAAGGTGAGGAACTAAGTCCCTTGATACATCAGGCTGACTCACTAATCTTGACCTGAGCTAGCTCAGGACATTGCAAAGTAGCCAAGCACTCACATTCAATTGTAAGCAAGGTCAGATACTGACTGGCAATCCAACATCTCTTCTGATAATAGACAAAGGCATCAAATAGAAATAGAATCCAAGGGGAATTCCAGAAGCACTCCAGGGGTCAAGTGACTGAGGTCCCAGAAAACTATTTAGAGTCCATGGCCAATGCATAATTATGGTTTCAGCACTGACATCAACAATGACTACTTTTCTTTTACAGTGAAAACCCTAGACTGGCTAATTATAAAACTAAAGCTCTTATAAAACCAAGTCCCAACTTCCAGGCATCTCAGAAGAATTTTTAACTTGATCTTAGTCCAAAGGCCAACAAGCAATTCTTCCTTGTGAGTCAATCCTTATTTACTCATTAGAAGATTTGGTCCAGTACATCTTATTATATCCATTACATAAATTATATCATTATATCTGATTGTGCATAATAGACTAGAAAGCAGTTTTCATCCCTTCTCGTCCAATCCCTTGTTCAGTGGCAGGAATCTATTAAACTTTCCCTGTAGAACCATAAAATGTAAGAGTTCATTGAAACTTCTATTCCCTATACTCTTTGAGGTTCATCTTTGCTTTAAAAAGTCCAGATTGTTTTTCCTCCTTGACAATTTTGTCAGCTACTGCTACACATTTGAGTACGGATTTAGTATTTTTCTGGAATATTGCCAAACTCATGTTCAATTCTTTTTCAGCAGAGGTTTGGTATTTGTTTGGAACAGTGCTACATCTTCATCCATCTCCTTCTGAAATGTGTTAAATCCTTGTCCACAAGGAGCCCAACTATCCAGAGATATCATCTGACAGTCAGGCTTTTCATTAAACACAGCCATGCAAAATATTTGCACAAAAATATTTTGGGTAGAACAATTAACTGGCTGGTTTAATTGTATCAAAATTGATCTCCTGATCAGATCTAGTCATTTTTAATATCAGTGCTTAGGAGATATTGATTTATATCAACTGGTGAAAGCTGCTGCTGCTTCTGCTTCTTCGAATCACTTAGAGCAGAAATGTAATAGAGAATACTAAACAGGGAAATTTGGATGGAAATTGGTCATAAAAAAAGGCGAAGAGAAGTTAAGTGTGAGATTTGTGGGTAGATTTATTTGTGTGAGTTTATCTGGTAAGTTTCTGAGTGTACAGGTAGTCCTCAACTTACAACAGATCATTTAGTGACCGTTCAAAGTTACAATGGCACTGAAACAATGACTTATTACTGTTTTTCACACTTACACCAGTTGCAGCATCCCCATGCTCACATGTTCAAAATTCAGACAGTTGGTAACTGACTCATTTTTATGACAGCTGCAGTGTCCTGATCACCTTTTGTGACCTGACAAGCAAAGGCTATAGGGAAGCCAGATTCACTTAACACCATGTTATTAACTTAACAACTGCAGTGATTCACTTAACAATTGTGGCAAGAAATATCAGAAAATGTGGCAAAACTCACCTAACAAATGTGTCACTTAACAACAGAAATTTTGGGCTCATTTATGGTCATAAATCAAGGACTTCCTGTATTTCTGAATGTTTTTTCTCGGTTGGACTAACTAGCAAACTTCCAGTAGCCTAGTCGCTAGAGGGTGCAGTCAGACAGCCCTTGGCTTAAAAGAAAAAAAGTGGCTAACATTCAAACTGAAACACTTGTCTAAAAGATGCAAAGAGGAAGAAAAAGAAAGAATAGAATTGACCTTACAAAGTATATTTACACATTCAGCCTAGACATAGATTAAATTTAAGTAAATATACCTATGCATTCTAAACTAGATATGAAAGGAACTGATTGTCTGGCAGAATGCAGGGTGACTGCCTGTCTGATTTAGAGGCAATGGATTCCATGCTTCATTTAGATATTTCTAAGCAGTACTGGAAAGGAAGCAGTTAAAAAAAAAATCAGAAGAATAAAAAGAATACAGTGAAATATGCTGTGTGTCAGTGTTTGCATACAAATGCCAGAAGCCTGCAAGCCAAAATAGGTGAATTGGAATGCCTGATCTTGGAAGACACTATTGATATAATGGGCATAACTGAAATCCAGCCAGAGAGTCCGTTGGTCCCTTGGATAATGAAATGTGGCTAAGAGGCAAAAGGGAAATAGCAGAGAAGCTGAATAAATTCTTTGCCTCCATCTTCATAGGAGAAAAATTGAGGGAATTCCTTGAGCCTTCTCAGGAGGAGAATCAGATTAACTGAGTGATACAAAAGTAGTAAGAGAAGATGTGCTAGACCTTATGGAAAATTGAATGTCAACAAAATACCAGGCCCTGATGGCATCCACCCAATGAATTTAAAGCTGGGACTGCAGACCCTTTAATTAAAATCTATCAATCAACCAATCAATCAATCAGAATAGAGCTGGAAGGGACCTTGGAGGTCTTCTAGTCCAACCTCCTGCTCAAGCAGGAGACTTTATGCAATTTGAGACAAGTGGCTGTCCAGTTACTTCTTAAAAACCACCAGTGATGAAGCACCCACAACTTCTGAAGGCAAACTGTTCCACTGGGTAATTATTCTCACTGTTAGGAAGTTTCTCCTTAATTCCAGGTTGCTTCTCTCCTTGATTAGTTTCCATTCATTGTTTCTTGTCCTGCTCCCTGGTGCTTTGGAAAATAAGTGGAAAACAATTCTTCTTTGTGGCAATCCATTAAATACTGGAATACTGCTATCATGTCACCCCTAGTTCTTCTGTTCTCTAGACTAGCTCTCTCTGTGCTCAACCCCCATAGTTGAGGACTGGAAGGTAACCAGTATAGCTCTAATTTTTGGCTGACTGGGAAATTATGGGAGTTGAAGTTCACACATCTTCAAGTTGTCAAGGCTTAACTGGCTTAACTTCTAGGCCCTGAAGACATAGCTCTGCCCCTGGGCTTAGGAGTCCAGCAGTGTCGGTAGCTTTTACATTGACTTTATTGAGCTTGACAGAAAGTTGGATTTTGCTGCTGACTAGGGTTATTTTTGTTTTCAGGTGGTTATTAATGGCCAGGTATTTTGGTCTTTAAATTGTTTTTATTGGATTGTTGTTTTTAGCTGTTATGAGCTGTCTAGAGTCATTTAGCTGAGATGGGCAGCCATTCAAATCAAATAAATATATCTATTTTATGAAAATAGTGCAGACTGCTATTAAAAATAAATTTAACAAACATTTAGGCTTATCAATGCAGCTTCACTGAGGGGAAGTCCTATCATACTAATCTACTAGATTTTTTTTTTTGGAAGGTGTTAATATTGTGTGAATGCTGTAAGGGCAAGCCAGTGCATATCATCTACATAGATTTTTCTAAAAGCCTTTGATAAAATCCCTCATCAAAGATTTTCTTAGTTTAATAGCCATGGAATAAATAGTGGTTTTTCTTCTGGATAAGCAACTGGCTGAAAAAATAGAAAATAAAGTATAGAGATAAAAGGATAACAAATTGTGAAATATAACTAGTTGGCTCCCCTTATGTTCTCTCCCAAGTCCAGCACTTTTTAACATATTTATAGGGCATCTAAAATTGCTCATGACCAGTGGACTGGCAAAGTTTGCTAATTACATTAAATTATCTAGAGTAGTAAAAACAGTAAGGACTAACAAAGAGCTCGAGATCTCTGTGCATCAGAGGAGTAGACATCATCAAAATGGCAGATGACTTTGCAAATGCAAAGTGATGAACCTTGGTGCCAAAATTGTAACTACTCATACCAGTTAATGGGTTCAGAGTTAATAGTGACTGATAAGGAAAGAGAGTAAATGGAAAAGAGTTTATGGAAAGTGCAAGCCCAATGTGCATCTGCTATAAAACAAAAGGCCCACAGCATGTTTGGGATAATTAAAAAAACAGTACTCCAAATAGAGATGCCAATGCCCTGGTATACTGTTTCAGTGTGTCAAACTGCCGGCCCTGGGCTGGATGCATCATGCCAAAACTACACTCACCCCATTGTCAGCAATGGGAAAAAAGTCGCGATATGTTGCGACATGTCATGTGACGTTGCGAGTTTGACACCCGTGCTGTACATCAATGATGAAACCACTTCTGGAGTATTGTGTACAGTTCTGATTGTTGCACTTTCACCAGAGTATTATGAAACTAGAGAAGATTCAGAGGAGGGTAGTTTACAAGATTAAGGGGCTACAGCAGCTTCGCTGTGAGCAAAGCTTACAATATTTGGAGTTTTTTTAGTTTTGAGAAGAGGTGAATGGGAGAGGATATGAAGACATATACAGCATTAGGCAGGGTGTGGCTAAGTGGACGAGGTGAAGCTATTTTCCCCTTCCCAACAATGGTCATCACATCAAATTTCAAGGTTGGATTTCACATTATGT
Organism: Bothrops alternatus; assembly: GCA_034064705.1. Taxonomy (NCBI): domain Eukaryota; kingdom Metazoa; phylum Chordata; class Lepidosauria; order Squamata; family Viperidae; genus Bothrops; species Bothrops alternatus. Next base: position 7,490,499 of record JARGCV010000044.1, on the reverse strand, counting down.
AAATACACACACACAAACAAACACACATACAATGTGAAATCCTTGGAATTTGCTGCCAGGTGATATAACATTGGCTGTCAGCTAGGTTGGCTTAAAATAATGGGTTGGACTCATCCATTAAAGTCATGAGGATCTATGGCTATTAACACTGATGACAATGTGAGGTCACTGTAAGGCTTTGTACTGGACAAGATAGACCAGAGGTTTGATTGAGCAAGGCACTGCTTATGTTTTTACGATATTTGCTGTGAAGGCAGAGAAACAAAGCTTCAGTAATTCAACAGTCCTTGTCCTTAACCTGCTTTTTACATTATTAATAAGCATAGCACAATTTCCTGGCATCATGTCTATACCAAGATAGTGATAATGGGGCAGCAAAAAAATTATACCAGTGTAATTATCTTGTATATCAAGAACTAGTGGATAGTACTTTAAAGTAGTTTCACAAAGAGTCTGTTGTGAGTTTCTAGAGTTCTGATAATGCTTTGTTCTACCAGACCCCAATCTCTATGAGTATTTAGTCTATAAGTGGCTTCCTCAGACAACATAGCCTAGTAAAGTTGGAGGAAACAACCTGTTGCTCTGCAGTTTGCTAGAACCAGTTGTTACTGGGATAATTGGAAATTGTTTTTAATGAACTGCTTGTTGTTTTACTCTCTTTAACAGCTGGTGCCTATGCCAAGCACATATCAAACATGACTGCAATGAATGATCATGTACCAATTCATTTCAAATTATAACATTGTGATTAAGGCAAACAATTCATTTCAATTATAGTAGCATGATAATGTGTTAAATTCATTACAAACTAGACAGATCAATCGTTAAAAGATAACTTAAGCTGAAGTCAGATTCAATCAGGCTTTCCGGTGTAGACTTTTATCCATAATGTGAAGGCATCAGAATAGGCAAATTTCTTGCAACTGGCATTTTAAAGATGGATAGGTATCTAAAATAAACACTAAGCAAAAGTCTAGATTAGAATCTAATAAGTGTCTCTTGAAACTTAGTGTAGAGTTGTCCAGAGAAGAGTCAGCAACAAAATGGTGGAAGTGACTTGGCTAAATAATATCTTTTTTATATGTGTGCAATACATGCTAAAAGGGGGCTTCAACCACCCAGTGGTGTCCACCATTTTGATGATGCTGACCCTCTTACCTGAATTTGATTTCAAATTCTTATTGGACTAAATTGCATGTATATGTACATGTACATGCTTATTCCTAAAGAACTTTGTGAAATGGAAGTTGAGCCTGAGTAACATTAATCTTTTTTCCACTGCAGTGTGTTCCATGTATTCTATTACAGAGGTCCCCAACCTTTAGGGCACCAGGGACTGGTTCCATGGAGAAAGGTTTTTCCGTGGACCGGAGGGTGTGTGGTTTTGTGTGGTGCCTGCATCCCATGGATGGGGATTTGTTTGTTTGTGTGGACCAGTTGCTGGCATGTGTGGCCCAGTACCAGTCCATGGACCAGGGGTTGGGGACCCCTGTTCTATGAGGTTTACACAGTGATGGATACAACCTCAGTGTTCATTTTAAACATGGAAAGATGGAGAGCTTTTTTCCAAAGGCTTCCCCAGTGATTATTTAACCTTGCAGATCATAGAGATAGACCAAGAAGCAGCATTGCTGAAGAGGAAGCTGGTAAATATAAAACTGCCCTTTGGGGAAATTCTTTTTTCTTACCTTATAGTATCATTGCAAGAGGAGGAAAATGGTAATATATCTCTTCTGCATTACTGCATTACTATCAGAGGAGTCTGCAGGATCTAAAAGAAACATTGTGTTGTCATGATATAAATTTTAATATGTGTATGTGACATTATCAACATATGGATAAAAATGCAGAGATTATGGGACAATACTAATTTCATAATTTCCTATTCCTTGATTCCCCCTTGCAGATGCCAGATGTATATGCATGGGATGCAGGATACAAAATTGGTCATAGTGCATATGAAAAGGATCTTGGACATTTAGTTGCTCATGAAGTAAATATGAATTAGCAATATGTAAAATTTTAGTTTTATCACATGGAAAACAGTCCCATTGTATTCAGCATTGTTCATAGTCCACTTTGTTTACAATTCCCAATTCTGGGCGATACAGTACATTGTAAGAGAAACTCAAAAAAGTAGTTTCAGAGAAGGACAATGAAAATAAATATGGGTTTGGAGATTAAAACCAATGGAGAGAGAGCTGATGTGATGGACTTGAAAGTGATATGTTGGATGACATGCTTGAATATTAAAAAAAAGTCACAGTGGTATATTAGGGAAATTACCTAATTCTGAAGATTGCTCAGGAAGGAACAATGATCAAGGAGGTAGCGACTATCTTTCATTAAATACATTTGAGCAAAGGCTGAACTGTCAAATGTCAGAAATACTTCAGTGTGGATTAATCTACAGAGCAGGGTATTGCCTTCTGGCCTGATACTCTGAGAATGTCAATGAAAGAAAACAGCTGAGTTTATGTGACTATTATACTCACAGAAAACTGGTACAAGTTTATGTTACTCCAGGGTTTCTTTCAGGTGGGGGTTGGGGGACTGTGCCTTCAATCAGTCTTGATTCCAGGCAACTACATGGAGAAGTTGATAGAGTTTTCTTAGCAACATTTTGCGCTGTTTTACCATTGGCTATTTTCTGTATCTACCCCAAAAATACCCAGTTGACTTTCATACCTGCTGGAAACACAATATTAAAGCCAGATATTTTCCACCTTTTTTGAACATTTTAAAAAGCTGAATAATTTTGCAAGGTTATTAATTATAGAATGTGTGGCATGGTGGTTCAGGGGTTAAGATGCTGGGCTTGTTGGCTGGAAAGCTGGCAGCCCAAGTTCAAAACCTGAGTGCCACACAATAGGGTAAGCTCCCATCCTCGCCCTAACTTCTGCCAACCTAGCAGTTCAAAAGCATGCAAATGCGAGTAGATAAAGAGGTGCCACTTCACTGGGAAGGTAACAGCACTCTGTGACATCATGCTGGTCACATGACTGCGGAAATGTCTTTGGACAGTGTTGGCTCAATGGCCTTGAAACAGAGATGAGCACCACGCCCTATAGCAGCGGTTCTCAACCTGTGGGTCATGACCCTTTTGGGGGTCAAATGACCATTTCACAGGGGTCGCCTAAGACCATCGGAAAACACATATTTCCGATGGTCTTAGAAACCGAGACACCGCTTCTCTATCCAGCCGCCACTGCCGCCCTTCTCCTCCTCTGCTGGCTCCTCCGTCTCCAGGGCACCCTTCTCCAACAGCGCCTGCTCCTGCTGCCGTAGCGCCATTGCATGTGCCCCCAACACCACCCTGGGATAGCTCAGCAGCCAGTCTGAGCCGAGCCCAGTCTGGGCTGCTGCTGGTGCTGCCGCTGGGCTGCTCTGTCGCTGCTGCCGCTGCCAGCTGAGCTGAGCTGCAGTGCCCTCGGCAGCCCTCCGCACCACACAGGAGCCTGCCCCGTGCCACCCGGCCAGCCTCCCTTGCCGTTGGAGGCCGCCTCGGCCCTCTGGCACCCGGCGCGGCCATGGGGCTACTGGTCAGGAGCAGCTCCTTCCCAACTCACTGGGCTCCAGGCCTTGGAAGCGGCCAGGTGGCGGGGAAGAGGGCGAGGTGGTGGCAATGCCCGCATGTGCATCGGAGGCCAGCCGGCCGGGCTGGGAGGGGAGAATCGGCGCCTTCTGAGCAGGAGCTAGCACTCCAGCCACTCCCCTCTTATGTGCAATGGGCTACGTGGCGTGGAAAGGAGCTCCCATGACCGCACCGCTGTGATGGCGCTCAAGAGGCTGGAGGGGCAGGTAAGTCCAGGGGGCAGCTGGGAGAGGGCAAGAGGTGCTGGGATGAGGATGGGGGCTCCAGTTTGGCAGGTGTGAGAGGGCAGCTTCTGAGGTCCTGGATGTGCTGCCCCTTGGCTCTCAACCAGGCTCTCCACCAAAGCCACTCCCCCCCGGGCAATTGTGCAGAGCTGCTTGTGCGGCCTTGGCAGCACCTCCCCCCTTCAATCTCTCTCTCCTTCCTTCCTTCCTTCCTTCCTTCCTTCCTTCCTTCCTTCCTTCCTTCCTTCCTTTCCCCTTCAATCTCCTTCCTTGTCCATCTCCTTCCTTCCCCCTTCAATCTCCTTCCTTCTCCATCTCCTTCCTTCCCCCTCAATCTTCCTTCCTTCCATCTCCATCTCCATCCCTTGGCAGGTATGAGAGGGCAGCCGGTGGCTCCGAGGCACGTGGAGCCTCCGCGCAGCTTCTGAGGCTGTGCTGCCCCTTGACTCTGCACCAGGCTCTCCACCAGAGCCTCCCCCCTCCCCGGGCAATTGTGCGGAGCTGCTTGTGCGTCCTTGGCAGCACCTCCCCCTTCAATCTCTGTCTCCTTCCTTCCTTCCCCCTTCAATCTCCTTCCTTCTCCATATCCTTCCTTTCCCCTTCAATCTTCCTTCCTTCCTTCCATCTCCATCCCTTTCCCTTCAATCTCTCTCACCTTCCTTCCTCCCTCCCTCCCTTCCCCCTTCAATCTCCTTCATTTCCCCTTCAATCTTCCTTCCTTCCTTCCTTCCTTCCTTCCTTCCTTCCTTCCTTCCTTCCTTCCTTCCATCTCCATCTCCATCTCCATCACTTCAATCTCTCCTTCCTTCCTTCCTTCCTTCCTTCCTTCCTTCCTTCCTTCCTTCCTTCCTTCCTTCCTTCCTTCCTTCCTTCCTTCCTTCCCCCTTCAATCTCTTTCCTTCTCCATCTCCTTCCTTTCCCCTTCAATCTTCCTTCCTTCCCCTTCCTTCCCTCCCAACATTTTTGAGCAAGGAAGAGTAAGCTTCTCCAGTGAGCATTGCTATACTGTTTTTGTAATTCATCACTATGTTTCATTATGTTCAATTCATAACAATGAAAATACATCCTGCATATCAGATATTTACATTACGATTCCAAACAGTAGCAAAATTACACTTATGAAGTAGCAACGAAAATAATTTAATGTTTGGGGGTCACTGTATTAAGGGGTCGCGGCATCAGAAAGGTTGAGAACCACTGCCCTATAGTCCACAATGACTAATGGAGTAAAATCTGTACGGACTTCTTTACTTTTCTTTATTAATTATAGAATATAACAAAATTAGTTAACTTCTCTTTCTTGTCACCTGTTTTTCTGCTCATCAACATCACCCTATATTTTATCCTTTTACAGTATACAGAGTTGGCCTTTTATATAATATCAGCTTCCAGAAAATATATCTCTGACTGCAAATCATACTTAATTCTTTCTTTAGAAGAATACCAGATCAAGTTGTGGGAGTATGAACCAAAATCAAAAATAGCTTTGCTTTTGAAACACAAATCTGATACAACATTTAATTTAAAAGCAATTTATAGTTTGTAATTGGTGCACATAAATTACTTCCACATCCAAAGTCTGGGTTTCTCTTAATAAGATTTTAAAATATTAAATATTCTGTTTTGTTGTAAGAAGGATATTTTTTTTTAATTTGATAGAACTGTTATTGTTTATTCTGATTCATTATTGTTATTATACATGTTATTACAATAACAGTTAAGGGCACATATAATATTAATCCTATGCTGCATTAACCGAGGGATAGAATCAAGATAAAGTGAAGTATTAGTACCGCTTAATAAAGCTTTAGTAAGACCAAACTTGGAACATTGGTTTCAGTTTTGGTCACCATATTATAAAAAAGATGAAAAGACTCTTCAAAGAGTGAAGAAAAGAGCAACAAAGATGATTAAGGAGCTGGAGACTAAAACCTATGAAGAACGGTTGCAGGAACTGGATATGCCTAGTCTAGCAAAAAGAAGGACTAGGGATGACATGAGACCAGTGTTACAATATTTGAGGGGCTGCCACAAAAAAGAGGGGATCCAAAGCACTTGAAGGCAAGACAAGAAACAATGGATGGAAATGAATCAAGGAGAGAAGCAACCTGGAATTAAGGAGAAACTTCCTAACAGTGAGGACAATTAACCTGTGGAACAGCTTGCCTTCGGATGTTGTGGGTGCTGCATCACTGGAGGTTTTTAAGAAGAGACTGGACAGCCACTTATCTGAGATGGTATAGGATCTCCTGCTTGAGCAGAGGACTGGACTAGAAGATTTCCAAAGTTCCTTCCAAATCTGTTATTCTCTTATTCTGTTAATTCAATATTATTTTGAAAAGTCTTGCTCAATTTTATATAATATGTACATTTTTCAGGTTCTCGTTCTTTTTTTTTTGCATGGTCTCTTTAATTTTCTTTCTTTCTGTTTTTAAAAAAGATTACATTCAACGGTGTGATACCGTTACGGACCTTTCTTTATAGAAATATTCTTTGTTATATAAGCTTATTTATTTAACATATGGTCATGTATTTTATGCACAAAGAAATGTGTATAAATAACATTACTTATAAGGTTACTTGAAACATCATGTGTTGAACAAATACAAAACGAGACAATTTTGTAAAGAATGGGTAATGATATGGGAATTGTGAATACAATCAAGAAAGGGAAATTAGAATATTTAGAGCATATGGTATTCAACAAGAAATATCAACTGCTTTAATTATACAAGGAAGGATTCAAGGGAAGCCTATTGCTGGCAGATGGTTCATATCCTGGCTAAAAAAAGCTATAAATATTGGTTGGCAAAAATGCATCATCCTTATACAGTACAGCAATGTAAAAAAAAAAAGCATTGAAAATCAGCAATCTCATCAATATAATTTCTTCCAATTTACGAAATTTACAAAAGATTTATTGCTTTTATGCTGTCTTGCAACATTTAAAAAGTGCAAAGTATTGTAGATAAATACGTTGTTTTGCACATTAGTTTCAATTCAGGTGGACAGATTTGTTTGCACTAGAAGCTTCAAAAATAATATTTATTACTCATTTTAATGATTTATATAGCTACCCATCTCATGAGAAGTGACTCTGGGGTGGCATACAATAGTCAATAAAAATAATACATATATAAAATACACATAAACATATGCTACATCTATGTATAATGCATATCTAAAATATATTTAAAAATTATCTAGCATTTTCCACAGATAACACACAAAAATCTCTGTGTGGTATCCAGCATTATTTTTTTTTAATTTTTTTATTATTAGATATCCATTTGTACATGCAAACAAAGAAAAAATTCAAGTTAAAGCCATTCAACTTAATACAATCATTTTAAATTTGTAGACCTTCCACACTCCGTATATCGAAGTTTAACTATAAGCCAACTACATTTTATAAATTTTAAGTTTCACTTCTTTTCAAATCTATCCATTGTACATCAAACAAACAAGTCTTCTTATTAAAGTTAATAATTATCATGTCGATACACCCCTCCCTTCAACGCGTACATTCTTAGTCTATTTAATATATATCTTCCATTAATCACCCTCTCATGTCTCTTGCTCTTACACTTAGTCCTTAAATCAGTCCATAATTCTTTGCCTTTAATTCCTTGCATAAAATATTAAGTTTCTCTTCTTTTCAGTCAAATTCTGGGTTTCTTCCTCTGCCAGGTGGATTTCCATAGCACAGCTTCCCTTCCAAGTAATAAGTCTCTCTTTAATGCTTGCAATGTCCCTTGGTTCCATATAAGCCATGCTCTATGGATTCTGTCAGTTTGCCAAGAGAAATTTTTAGCCTCCTCTCCTGGATATTTTTCCCATGCTTTTATAACAAATCTTTTCAAATCTTCTTGTCTCTCCATCTCTTCCATCTTTTCTTCAACCCCTTCCCAGACCCTCTTCGAATTTCTCCCAGTATCTTCTCTCATTTCCCCACTGTGCATTTCTCCAGTTTGGTCTAAGTCCTCAATAACTGCTTTGCTTTGGTCTTCCTCCATCTTCTCCATTTCTCTGCTTTGTTCCACTGCCTCCATCGTCCTCATCCTTTCTTCCCATCTTTTTGCATACATGTCTATTATCATGTCCATCTTTCTCCTCATTTTTTCAAAAGTTGTTGATATTTCATCTTTTAATTCTTTCATCGTCATTTCTGGAGAGCTTGTATACATCCTTAGGTTTATTTTGCAAAGTTTTTAAGTTATGCGTCTCTGCTGCCCTCTAGAGGTCTCTTTCACATTACAGTTTCTCTTCCGCCTTTCTCTTCCGGTAGCTCTCACTTTAAATTAAAAGCGGTCGCCATTTTGGGTGCCTTCTGTTCATTGTGAACGTATTTGATCCGAGGTAAAATATAAGAGATACTTGCTTTTTAAGCTCCTGGGTTCAGTCTGTCAATCTCTGTACTTCTTTGAGATGTGTTCCTCGGGTGGTGGCTGGTCTCAGCGTCTTGGTCTGTCAGCTGACAGATGCTGCCCCGGGCTGGAGCTATTGTGAGCGCACGGGGAGTCCTCTTTCTTCTCCCTGAGTGTTTTTTCAGGGGGTTTTCAGAGGATCTCAACCCACACTCACAGCTCTTCGCCCCTTCTCCTACCGAGGAGGGGTTTTTTCGCCGTGAAAAACAGCTGGTTTGCACTGTTTTGGCGGCTTTACAAGTCCCGTGTCGCAGAGCCTCCGAGCAAGGCTATTTCGACCCTCGGTATCCAGCATTATTAATGTTTAGCAAAAGAGACTTTTGAGGTAGCCAATTGGATTACTTGTCTCCATGATGGTGAATGTGTTTTTTCTCTATTTTCTCACCTTGGTCCCTTGAAAGAAAATGATTTCAGTTCTTTGTACCAATTTATGGAGTTCTTTTGCTTTTTTCCTTCCTTTTTCAATCATTGAAAAGTGTATATGAAGATTCTCAGTCATCCAGGTCATGGTTGTCTCAAAGGTGCTTTTTTCAAAAGGCAACTGGACTTTCTTGTTTTTCTCTGATGACATTTTGCTTCTCACCCAAGAAGCTTCATCAAATCACTTTTCAATGATTGAGCAGAAGGAAGCAAAAGAACTCTATAAATGGGTGCAAAGAACTGAAATATTTTTCTTTTGAGGGACCAAGATGAGTAAATAGAGATCTTAGAGAAAAAACACATTTTGAAAAAAAAGCACCTTTGGGTCAAGTATTGATCCAACTATCAGCAAAAGGAGAGAATAAGCTATGTTCTGGCAATGGATTGCTTTGCGAAAGAATTGCTGATGAAAAGAACAAGTTTATGGAGCATACCGTGTTTCCCCAAAAATAAGACCTATCCCGAAAATAAGACTTAGCTTGATTTTTATGTATGTGCCTAATATAAGGCCTACCAGAAAAATAAGGCCTAGTCTGGTTGTATGAGGTGGGGCAAGGTGCACCCGTAAAAATCAAGCTAGGGCAGGGGTAGGGGGTGGGGCTCCACCACGTGTCCTGCACCCACTTACCTCAGGACTGTTGCAGCCAAGCCTTCCATGCTCCGATACCTGTCACACTGCTACCCTACTTATTCTGTGTCCCATTGTTGTTGCTTACAACAGGAGGCCACGTGGCGCGTCACACCAGTGCTGCCACTTACAGCAGGAGGCTGCATGGTCCATCACGCTGGTGCCACCACTCATGGTATGAGGCCATGTAGGTACTGTGTCGATGCTGCCACTCGTGACAGGAGGCCGCGTAGTGCATTGCACAGGAGACGGCGTAGTGCATGTGGCGTGAGGCTATGTGGTGTGTGGCACCAGTGATGCCACTTATTTCAGGACACCACATGGCATGTCACACTGGTGCCACTGCTGGTGCACACCATGCCACAATATGCCTCATGGCATCCTGCCATGAGCAGTGGCACTGGTGCGATGCACCATGAGCAGCAGCAGTGGCACAATGTCCATGCGGCCTAATGCCATGAGCAGCAGCACCAGTACATTGAGCCACGTGGGCTGCTGCCATGAGTGGCTGCAGAAGAAGTCAGATGACCGTGTGACAAGTGACAAATAACAAGATGACCGTGTGACAAGTGAGGTAAGCAGGGTAGGACATCCCCTGAAAATAAGACCTAGTGCAGGCAAAAAATATATAAGACAGGGGAAAGCCAGTAGTATGAAGAAGGCTGAATTTTGAATCTGGGGCTTGAATCATTTCTGAAGCTATAGGTTTGGTTCATATGATGTAGGTCTCTCGCTCCCGATGTACCTGTTTTCTCAATTGGCTTATTGCACTGAATAATAAACTGATGAAGCAGACCAACCGAGAAAAAGAAAGCAACACCCTAAGTTAACATTAAGTTTGTAAAAATGTTTTGTATGTTGTACAAACATCTTTATCTGTTGTATGAATTAAGCTATTGGCCAACTCTCCAATGGCACAGCAGCTTTACCTACTTGGTCTGTTGGGTGGATGCTGGGTGGTTTTGGGGTGGGGAATTGTGGTGGGTGGGAGTGTGTTTGGGGATTATGTGTGTGGGACCTGGTCTTTGGGTGTCATGTAAATTTTGTTGTATGTGTATACTGTGTATACACACACAATGACAATAAAGTTGTTGTTATTATTATTACTGTTGTTGTTATTATTATTATTAACCAAAAGGACAAGCTTGCACAAAGGTTTATAGTATAATATGAGAAATAGCAAATCTTATAATTTGTTTGCTGATTTATTTTGATTTGTATGGCTCTTTTTCTATGCCGACTCTGAGCAGCTAACAAGAGATAAAACTGTTATGCATAATAGCAACCCAAACTCACTAAATATACAACACCTGTAAAGAAATGCCAGGTAAATAAATAATGTTCTGTGAATCAAAGACCTATTTTCAGAGTCCCCAGGCAATTTCTTCTGGATCTTGTTAAGCAGCAGTACCAAGGCATTATTACAAGCTTTGTTGGCACAGCATCACAGAATGAGTGATCCTCTCCCCAGGTCAGTTGTGGCATCACAATTCCTAAGATAATTTTGTTGGCTGCATGATAGCTAGGTTTTTACTTTTTCATGCTGAGTCACTACCATCACCACTTCTTGCTTTAAAAAAAATGGGGGAGCAATCATGAGATTTCCCTAGGATTTCATGTCAATCATTCATGTTAGAAGGAGCAGCCCTTGGAAAAGTAGCTTACACAAACACAGGGAGAGTTACTTGACCAGGAAGAAATTTAGACTCAAACCCAGCTGCATCTGGGCCTAAAACTAACTCTCTAGAGTTGATTGGATGGGTCAGTTAACTCATATCTGGAGTTTGAACAGCATAGTACTTGATCTTTTTTGACCCAATTAAGAGAACAGTGAGTATATACATTTGAGAAAGAGGTATGTTTCTATGACAACTAATAGACCACTTACTGGATGAAATTATCAGCAGCCAGGGAACTGCAAAGTAGAATTTATCAATGTGTTTAGTAGTATATCATAGTTAATGGCCTTTTTAAAATTAAAAAAAAAACTCACAAGAAATAAACTGTGTATTGGAGAAAGCATTACTTAGATTTTCATTTAGCTCACTGGTAGTCTGATGGTCCTTTCTTTGCATCAATTTAAAGTACATTAAAGGTGGAAATGGGATTATATTAACCAGGGTACCTTCCCTGATCTGCTGCCCACCCAGTTATGTTGGTCCAATCTGATATTCTCCTATTACAGGGGTGTCAAACTCACAATGTCACGTAACATGTCGCGATGTATCACAACTTTTTTTCCATTGCCGGCAATGGGGTGGGCGTGGTTTCAGCATGACGCATCTGGCTCGCAGGTCGGCAGTTTGACACCCCTGTCCTAATATATTGAACTTCAATCAGACATCAAGAAAAAAATCCTAACAGTAAGAGTTTTCAACACTTTGACTCAAGAGATGATGGACTCAGTTTGCTGGCGGTGTTACAATTTATTTTCCAGATGGCCTTTTGTCAGTGCAGTCCTACAATGGGTAGGGGTTTAGACTAGATCAGAAGTTCTCAAAATGTGGTCTGGGGAGTTCTGGGTGTCTGACTCATTCTCTGTCACAATAACAGCTTCTTGGCATTATTTGTAGGCTGCCTGCCTGCCTGCCTGCCTGCTTGCCTGTCTGTCTATTTATTTATTTGTTTGGGCTTGTATGCCGCTCCTCTCCGGAGACTCGGAGCAGCTAACAACATATATATAAACAACAAATTGCAATAAAAATCCCAAACAAGAAATATCTAAAAATACAATAAAACACCCACTCAAATTCAACAGTCAACCACAATCATCCCCAGGCCTGCCGGCAAAGATAAGTTTTAAGATTTTTTCGGAAGGCCGGGAGAGTCGGAGAAACACGGACTTCAGGAGGCAGTTGGTTCCAGAGGGTGGGTGCCACAACAGAGAAAGCCCTCCCCCTAGGGCCCGCCAGACGACATTGTTTTGCTGACGGGACCCAGAGGAGGCCGACCCTGTGTGCTCTCACCAGTCGTAGGGAAGTATGTGGCAGAAGGCGGTCCCGTATTTATCATTTAATTTGTTTGTTACCTACCGTAACTCCCAATGACTCTAGGTGACTACAACAATTAAAACAAGGAAATACAGTAATAACCAGTTTAAACAATAAGTGGTCCCAGTGATATTGGCACACTAGGTATCATAGCGAAAAAATCTTGGATAGCACTTGGAAAATCTGTGCATTTACAATTTTTCCATCTGTCAGTTATATATAAGGCCAAACTGCATAGATCTGCACATGTGCTGTGCTGGTAATATTCTAGGTGCTTGGAAAGAACTCAGTGCATATGAAGACCAACACCAGTTACAGATCTGGCAGTTGTAAATTCATATTTTTGGCTACACAATAATAGTAATAATTAAATGCCAAATCCAGTCTAAACATCTGTCTGATCATGCAACAAACCATAATAATTGCCTTTTCTTGCTGAACTGCAATAATTGCGACTGGCAACTCTCCTAACCAACCCAGTCATAAAGCACAGTATGTGACCATGTTGACTTACAAAGGCAACTGCAGTAGTTCCAGTTGCTTTCCTTAAGCAAATCCAGCACAGTTGTTAATCACATGAATTCCATTTGCATAAATCACATGATTGCCATTTGCACGCTCCCTCTGGCTTTCCCATTCACCTTGCTTTTTGGGAGTTAGCAAGGGAGGTTGCAAATGGCAATCACGTGACCATTGGATGTTGCGACTATTATAATTGTGAGCCAGTTGCCATGTGTCTGAATTGCAATCACGTGACCATGAGATTGCTCTGACAGCTGCAACTATGAGGACCAATCGTAGATCTCCTTATTTAGTGCCATCATAACTGGATGCTGAACAAATGATTGGTACTGGTGCTATTAGTACTAATAATAATATGTTGAGAACAACAAGGATTTACACTCTTATTTATTATTTATTTATTATTTGCTTCGATTTCTAGGCCGCCCTATTCCGAAAACTCAGGGCGGCTTACAACATAATCAGTAGCATATAGAAATCAAATACATTATAAAACCCCTAAATTAAAACCAATCATCCGAAACAAACTCACAACAAACATACACTGGCTGGGGCAAGGTGTCAACTGCCCCAGGCCTGCCGGCAAAGATGTGTCTTTAACAGTTTGCGAAAGGCTTGGACAATGAGTATAGGCCTTAAGTACAGGCTGTGAAAAAGTGAGGAAAATTATGTATATATAACACATTCATAATACTACCTACTCATGTTTTTCAATCAATCAGAATAGAGCTGGAAGGGACCTTGGAGGTCTTCTAGTCCAACCACCTGCTCAAGCAGAAGACCCTATACCATTTCAGACAAGTGTTTGTCCAGTCTCTTCCTAAAAACCTCCAGTGTTGAAGCATTCACAACATCTGAAGGACAGCTGTTCCACTGGTTAATTGTCCTTACTATTAGGAAGTTTCTCCTTAATTCCAGGTTGCTTCTCTCTTTGGTCAGTTTCCAACCATTGTTTCTTGTCCTGCCCTCTGGTGCGTTGGAGAATAATTTCACCGCCTCCTCTTTGTGGCAACCTCTCAAATACTGGAATACTGCTATCATGTCACCCCTAGTCCTTCTTTTCTGTAGACTAGCCAAGCCCAAATCTTGCAACTGTTCTTTTAGTCTCTAAGCCTTTAATCATTTTAGTTGCTCTTCTTTGCACTTTTTCCAAAGTCTCAACGTCTTTTTTGTAATGTGGTAACCAAAACTGAATGCAGTATTCCAGGTGTGGTCTTACTAAGGCTTTATAAAGCAGTACTAATACTTCACATGATTTCGATTCTGTGCCTCTGTGTTAGCTTTTTTGGCTGCTGCTGCACACTGCTAGCTGATAATTGATTGTCCAAGGTCCCTCTCACGGTTGCTGTTGAGCTAGGTCTCATCTAATCTGTACTTATACCTTTGATTTTTCCTGCCTAAATATAAAACTTTGCTTTTCTCCACATTAAAGTTCATTTTGTTAGATAGGGCCCATTGTTCAAGTTTGTCAAGATCTTTTTGGATCCTGAGCTTGTCTTCTGGAGTGTTGGCTATTCCTGCCAGTTTGGTGTCATCTGCAAATTTGATGAGTTCCCTTTCTATTCCATCATCTAAGTCATTAGTGAAGATATTGAAGAGTACTGGGCCTAAGATGGAGCCTTGTGGTACCCAACAAATCTTGGTCATCAAACAGCAAAAAATGCTAATAAAATCTCACATTTGCTTTCCCCTGTGGAACACTCTACCCTTTGATGTTGGACAGGCGTTTCTCCTTCTAGTTTTCCAAAAAGTGCTGATAACCTGCTTTCCCCCTAAGTGCTGGCGTAGAGTAAAAAGGATGAAAGGATTTAACAAGGATGTTAGAAGCTTAATGTTGGTGCCAGGTTTTTAATGTCTATGGTTTTAATAGATATATGCATTGTGCTATTTTTACTGATGTTTTAATTGTTGATTGGGAGCTGCTCAGAGTTCAGCATAAAAGGAGTGGCTATATAAATGCTTTAAATAAATAAATAAAATACAAAGTAGATAGTTCCTGGATGTGGGGGTCAGTGTGTTCTGTTAGAGCCCGCAAACTGGTTACCTTGATTAATAGCTTATCTCATCCACCAGTTGTGTATTTATTTTTTTCTTGTAATGCTGTACTTTTAATTCCTATTAGCTACCCACAATTGGTATAATAAAATGACCAAATAAATTGAATAAAATAAAGAAACCTGTCATCTGCCTTTTGTGACCCCCTTCTCTCTGGACACTGTTGTGCAAGAGAATAGCTCAAAGTTACCAGGGAATTTCCATGGACTGCATCTCTCCAACTTAATCCAACTACTACCCCATGGTGGCTTTCTTAAATTATTTCCAAGAAGGTAGGGGAAAAAAAAACTATTTTCTTCACATATATGCCCCTCCTAGTTTCAGCCCCAGCTTCCAACTAACTGTTATGTTTGTTTCTGTAACAAATTGATTCCTTCTTGTTAAATCTCATTTTCTTGTTCCACTTCTAATAAGACATTAGTTGGGTGTTTAAACAGAGGGCACTCCTTTTATTTCCCAAACCTAGCATTCAGTCCAAAAGCAATTTATTATTTCATGCCAAACCCAATTGATGACAATTTTTCTTGGACTTGGTCCATCATAATCACATTATGCCTTTATTAGTGGTGCATGTAATAAAAGTGAATCTATAAAATACAGCCTCCCTAATGGCATTGCATGAATAGCTGCACACAAACCTTGTTAACACAGTGCATAATGTTAAGCAGAGTCAGGTTTAATTAACTACATGTGAAGAACAGTAAAAACAGAATTCAAACAGATCAATGTTTGGTATCAGTGCTAATGCAAAAAAGTAAAATAAAGCTGTGCCAATATACGTAGATACTATAAATCAGAATTCTAGTGAATTCTGGTGCATGATAGTGAAGGATTTCTAGGGAATTCCTGAATTCATTGGAATGCTGCCTGAGTAATTCTGAGAGTCGAAGTCCAGACATCTTAAAGTTGCTAAGGTTGAGTAACACTCAATATAGGGAACTAGCAATTCCTTGGCTTCTTCTTCCAAGTGAGAATTGTTAAAACAAGCAAAAATATTTAGAAGAAAAGATTTTCATGTTCTATATTTCAAAACAATGAAATCTTATTATGGCCAATGACTAGATGTAGGTACAATTCAGTAACTATATTATAGGAGAAATGGGTAGTAAAATAATGGTAGCTGAACAATTTACATAAAGGAAAAGTAAAACTAGCAGGTAAGAACTGGAGTACCTGGTCATATTTCAAGTATGCAAGGTAACAAACATTGCAAGAGCTATAATGCTGTATGTCAGTTTAATAAAATATTAAAATACTAATATATCAAAGCATTTAAATAATTAAAATGTGGAAATAAAATGCAGAAGTGTATGCTAAAATAATAACATTTACTTGGAATACCTTGAGCATAATTGATGATGATTACTTAAGACCTACTTAGTTATTTATTGCAATCATAATTTAGGGTTATATAAGAGGAGGAGGAAGGGAGAGGGAGAGGGAGAGGGAGAGAGAGAGGGAGGGAGAGGGAGGGAGGGAGGGGGGGGAGAGAGAATTTCAAGAATGTTGAGCTATCAGGTTGAGTCTAAAGTTATCTATTGCCTAGTTCTAATTGCTAACTTTAGCTATCATTAGGTGATGTCATGATTTAAGTCTGAAATCTGAAAGGAGGATATAAAAATCATTTTCTCCAGCATTCACAGTAAAAGGGGAATTATAATGGTATAGGGTTTCCTGCCTGAGCAGGGAGTTGGACAAGAAGACCTCCAAGATCCCTTCTGACTCTGCTATTCTATTCTATTCTATTCTATTCTATTCTATTCTATTCTATTCTATTCTATTCTATTCTATTCTATTCTATTCTATTCTATTCTATTCTATTCTATTCTATTCTATTCTATTCTAATGTTGTTTTGAAGATCCCTGTAGAACTTACAGTAAAGTAAGACATGAGAGATTGTTTTGATTTTGCTGGAGCCTTTGGGTGTGGGTTTGCTTTTTGTGTGGATGTGTGGTGGTGACATCCTGTGTGGTTTTTGTGAGTGAGGGTCTGGTGTCATTCAATCAGTTCATACCCCCACTGGCAGTTAAAAGGAAGAAACTGCTACAATCACACATTGCTCCTAGAAGCACGAAGCCAAAAACACCAGCCTGAAGATGACAAATGGAACTTCGTCGAAACGTTGCCAAGACACTTCCAATTTTATGCGGGAGAAAACTCGAATAACCAAAGACCTACATATAAACACCCACGAAAACCTCAGAAAACCTGTCCAGTCGTATCCAACTGTAGGGGGGCAATGCTCATCTCCGTTTCTTAGCTAAAGAAGCTAGCATTGTCCAAAGACCCTGTCCATGGTCATGTGGCCAGCATGCCTAAATGCTAAGGTGAAAAGGACATTGTTATCTTCCCATCAAAGTAGTACCTATTTATCTACTTGCATTTACCTGCTTTTGAACTGTTAGGTGGGGAGGAGCTGGGCCAAGTAACGGGAGCTCACCCTTCATATGGCATTTGGGTCTCGAACCTGGACTGTCAGCTTTCTAGCTGACAAGCTCAGTGTCTTTAACTGCTGAGCCATCATGCCCCTTGAAGATAGGTAAGTAGATAGGTAGGTAGGTAGACAGACAGACAGACAGACAGAACGACAAAGGATTTTCCCACCTGCTGCTCTTCCTATATTCTGCTAATGTTGCTGCTAATCATCCAGAACTGTTTATTCAACAAAGCTTATATAGCAGCTAATGATCACCATCCATAACTCAAGCTGCTCATATTTTCCAATCTAAAACAGCCCAGTGAGAGAAATTAATGAGGTTTTCTTCTGGGATTTAATTGAAGCATGGAAAGCCAGAAATGTTGGCAGATCAAAGGAGATATACAAATTCTATTCTATTATTACTTTTTGGGGGAAGTGGGTAGGTAAAAGACTATTCATCTTATTGAATGAGGACTGATAGAAATAGAATGCAGATTTTTTTTCCTGCATAGCATTAGTATATAGCCAGAAAGATACCGAACATACAAATGTAATATTCTGCTGGAAAAATATTAAATGATTGTCTAAAATATTTTCCTGCTCTTGTTACAGAATTGCAATGGTGAGTACATGATTACAGGGAGGTCCAGAGCATGCAAATTATTGGTAAACTGGATATTTGAAGTCCCACCTATTTTTACACACCTGCAGTGTTTGTGGTGCATGTAAAAATGGGTGGGGCCTCAATCACCTGGTCACATTTTAACATTCTGAACACAACCACAGATATGAATGTAGCATCAAACGTGGAATCAGTCCTGCCCTTTATTTGTCTTTAACAAAAGTGGCAAATAATTCAACCTGAGAGCTAGCTTAAGTAATCATGCTGCTTTGTATTGCAAGAAAAAACACAACAACTGATAATTTCTGAGTGCCTTACAAAGGACAAGGTAGCAGGGAGAAAAAGAGAAAGCTTTGGAACAGAGTTCTTGGGAACTAGATTTAGTTTGAAGAGGTAGAGAAGAGACCAAGAAAACATGTCACAGGTGCTGATTGGAGAATGGCTGAGATAGCCCAGCAGTCTAACACCTTCTGTCTCTAAGGGCATGAGTTCAAGTTAGGAGCTGTCAGCAGGTCAGAGTGGATTCTTAGCAGAAATCTCACACTATGCTCCTGCTTTCTAGTCTAACTTTTAGGTTAGACTTGGACTCCATCTCCTTCCCACCTCCAAAAAAACAGGAAGATCCTATCTGGAACTCTTTGGCAGCATCGTTGGATAAGCCACTCAACAGCAGAATGAAAATCTTTTCACTTTGGGTAATAGTCTTCCTAAACAAGTGATTGTACAGTTAGGTCACAATTGATGTGACTTTAAATAATGTGATATTCGATTTAGTACAAGTTGTAAATTGTAATTGATATCAAGTTGTATTTAATCCCTTGAAATTCAGTTAATGTGAGACTAGCAGGATTAAATACCATTGATCTTTATTAGACATTGTTAATCTTCAAGTAAATGCTGTGGAAGTAGTAGACTTCACAGCATATCTGGATGTGGGTGTATGAATGAGCTTGTATGTGCACACATACACTCATTTATGTGGATGCTATTCAAGTGAATTAATCGTAAAAATCACAATTGATTATTCATTACGAGAAGTCCTAAATCTGGAACCAGTGACATCATATCTATGTCCAATGTGTTTTTAATTTTGTATTAGTAATAAAAATTTATATATAAAAAAGTTCTCCAGTGCTTTTCATCTACCTCTTCAAATCCAATTTTTTTTTTGCCATTTATTTATGCTACTTTTGTTCTAGTTCATGTAATGCCCCTTTTAAAAAATAAGAAAGAAGGGTGGAGGGAAGTAACAAGGTCAGGGACATTTTTGTAATTCAGACAACAATTGACAGTTACTATTATTATACTTTTTTGTCATTTTTTTTTCAATTCATATTTTTTTTGACTAATTTTAAAATGATCCTGATAGTGATGCTGCATTTTCAGCAGGTGGCAAGACAACATCAATTATCACCAAACCTGGGAATGCAGTAGCCTGCAGATAAGGATGATGATTTTGAGAAAGAATTAACTTAAAAAATGCTGTGTATTTGAGTGATTATGAAGCAGAAGCCCTTCAGCTCAGTGGCTGATCAAAAAGGCTCTCACTCTTTCTTACTGAGTGTATGCATGTATGTCTCTCCCAACTTGTCATCTCCTTTGTGGGACCTCCATAATCATGAGCTGCCTTTGAGAAAAAAGATGTCACTGTAGAGCTGTATTTCAGAAATAAAGAAATAGAAAGCCTCCATTTTGTCCTTTCTCTGAACACTTTCCTTGTCAAAGTGTCAGAATGAGTTATTAGAAACCTGTAGCTATATTTTGAAAGGCTGATAAATTGCCAAAAGTTTTCTGCATTACCTTGAATTTCTGCTCAGTTGGAATTCTACTGAATTGACTGTTCCAAGGTAAGCCTCCCTGAATGTAATGGAACCTGCTGCCTAAGTAAGTGTCTATCTTTCTGTCTTCAAAAAGGAAACCCTTTTATGGCACAGGGCAGTTATGGCAAATCTGTGGTGCGTGTCATAGGTGACATGCCACATTTTGGGTGACATGCCAGAGTTCACTGATACCCAACAACAATTCTTGAAAGTACGCCCCATTTGTGTATGATTTTGGGGGAATGCAGAGGCCATATGAGATTGGGGTGTGGTTTTTAAAAAAGTATTTTATTACAATTCCTTAGTGCTTAATGAGCAACATGTTGTCTGGGTTGATTTGTTATGTTTAATAATACCAATTAAGTTCTTACTCTCTATCCCATTTTTCCAACCATTGATAGAATAAGTTCCATGTTTGGAAATATTCTGTATCTTCTTTTTCTTTAATTCTCAATGTAACTCTATCCATTTCCACACAGTCCAGTATTTTCTTGATTATCCTTTCATCCAATGGTGTTTTTTTTTTCATTTTTCCAGTGCTGAGCAAATAGAATCCTTGCTGCTGTTGATACATATAATGTTAAATATACACCTTATCAATTTTTTCTGAAATTATGCCTAATATAAAAAGTTCAGTTTTAAAGTCTGTGTTTCCCTAACATCTTTTCTAACCAAGTATGTATTTTCGTCCAAAAATGTTTTGCTTTAACATATGTCGACCACAAGTGATAATATGTACCAGGATTTTGATTACATTTCCAAGATTTACTAGACATATTTTTAAACATTTTTGCTAATCTAACAGGTTGTAAATGCCATCTATAAAACATTTTATATATATTTTCTTTATACAAAGTTGCCATTGTCAATTTATAGTTTCTTTCCCAAAGATTTTGCCATTTCTCTATTATATCCAATTTTTTTTGCCCATATTATCATTGTTTCTTTCACTTGTTCGTCTTCCATTGTCAAATTCAATAAAAAGTTATACAATTTTTTAATCAGGTTTTCATCAGAATCCAACAACACCTGGTCAAGCATTGCCTGATCTTTATAAAAACCATATATTTTAACATCTTTATCATACCTTGATTGTATTTGCAGTTGGGGCCACCATGATAAATCAATGCCTTCATCTTCTAATTCTTGTTTAGATTTTAATTTCCCATCTGTGTTCAGAATATTGGGGTGTGATTTAATGTGGCCTCCAGATATCTAAAAGTCATATGAGACTTGTGCATCTTGCCCGCCTTAGTGCTACAAACAATTGCTGTTATTCAGGATAGTGTAGATTGGGGGAGAGATATATAATTGTTTTTACTTCATTGGGGAGTCAAGTCAGGCATTTTTCAAATTGTTGACACCAACCTCAAAGGAGTGTAGGAAATATTGTTAGACTTTGAGTAAAGATGGTAAGGAAGACCATAACACTGTCTTGTTTTCCATATAGGAATAAATAAAAATAGAACATGCACCCACTGTTTCCTGATAAATATTGGGAATTTTATTCTTTTGTTGAAAGTAGTGTTAGAAATTGAATACTTTTGTTAAAAAAATCAATTAAAATTGTTGAAGTTCACTTTCTTCAAAAAAATAACAATAACTATGCAAATTAAAAATCCTCACTTAGTGACTGCAATTGAGACCAGTCACTTGGTCACTAAGTGACATAATTGCAAAATGGGAAATCACATGACTGCGACTGTACTTATGATTTTACTTCAGCTTTCATTTTTTTCCCCATTTCCCTGCTCTTTGGAATGCCCCTGTCCTGGGATAATTACAAGAAGAGAATTAATGTTTGTATTTGCATTTATTGGAGAGGAAAGGATTACAAGAGAGTAAGCAAGCACAAAGTGTGAAAAACACATTAAAAGGAATGTGCTAGCACAACTATTTGCCTTGCATATAAATGACTCCGAGCCCCAAGACACTTAGAAGACAAACAAAAGATGAAGGTGTGAAAGTGATTAAAATCTTCTCAGTTACAAGCAGCAGCTGTGAGGTAGTTAATATCAGAATGCTGAGCTTGTTAACTACTAGTGCATAGCACCTTTGGGGAAAGGATTGTGCTGCACAGTAAAGTAGCTCCTGTGTTTAAGCAATTCATCTGCTCTGTGAGCAGAGAATAAAATGGGTCAGGCACAGGGAAATACTAATTCACTGTAGTGACAATACACGACAGAGAGGTGCTTCAAAAGTTGTAAATATGGGTATCATGCACAAAGTTAGTTTTTCATCACCATCATAACTTTAAAAGTCATTGCCCAGGATAGTCATTAACAGAGTACAATTCAGGGGGAAAATATTCTGATGAAAGAGTTATAGAAATGATGGGGCCATGTGGAAACCCCCAATAAATAATACTGAACTTTGATTAGAAAAATGTCTCTTTTGTAAAGTTAAGCATAATTCTGTTTAAGCATACACCTGGCAAAAGAATGGATCTTGGCTGTCCACAATATCATGAGGCGTCTTTTCCAACAGCAAAGTTCAATGGTATCAATACTCTTCCTATCTTTTTTTCTTCAAATACCAACTTCCATAAAATATCACAAGGAATGCCATGGCTTTCACAATTCTGATCTTAATAGGTAAAGAGACATCACAAATAAATATCTAATGGTTATGCAGATCTGTGATTTATTCAAAAAGACTCCTGTTTATAGGTGAGCAACAATAACGAGGCAACTCTGGAGTAACTGCTTGTGTCATTTTTGGTTCCTTGTACCTGACAGTTGCAATTCCCTTGGCAGGGCTGCTCTTGGGCTGTACTGTGAGCTGGTAAGGAAGCTTCTATCTAGTCTTTGGTCTAGTTGGGAGGGAGGGAGGGGGCAGGGAGGATTAATTTGGTCCTGATAGGTAAAGAAATGAACTGGATTTGACCCTGGTCATATTTAAAAGAAGGGTGGGATGAGGGGAAGGTTGCAGTCTCCATTTTGTTAGATTTATTTTCTTTACGATGTTGGGATGTTTAAAATGTATCCATTGAAAAGAAAAAAAAAGTTTTAAAAACACCAAGAGTTAATAATTTCATCTATTTAACAATGAAAATCACTTCTAGCCCATCTTGTTACATTAATGGATATTATATTGATACTGTGCTGAATCTTTTTAGAGGTTAATCAATTTCTTCCTTACCCCTTAAAATTGATTGCCAATGCATCAGATTTATACTAATAATTATCATCTGCCCATGTAATATTCTTTTTTATACTAAATCATCATTTTCACTTGAGGACTTCGATCTCATATAGATTTTGCTGGAGGGAAAAAAATACTGAAAACCGAACTTCTGAATAAACATAGACTTGTAGTGTGATTTTATATATATATATATATAACCACTTCACACACACACACACACACACACACACACACACACACGTGTGTGTGTGTGTGTGTGTGTGTGTATGTAGGTCTTTGGTTCTTCGGGTTTTCTCCCACGTAGAATTTGAAGTGTCTTGGCGACGTTTTGACGAAGTCTCATTCGTCATCTTCAGGCTGGTGCTTTCGGCTTCTGCTTCTAGGAGCAATGTGAGATTTTAGCTGTTTCTTCCTTTTAACTGCCAGTGGGGGTTTGAACTGATTGGCTGGTAGCTCTGCTGTGTTCTGATTGGGTGGAGGTGTGTTCTGATTGGATGGGGGGTTGGCTGTGCTCTGATTGGCTGGGGGAGTGTTCTGTTTGGGTGGGGGCTTTGTTGTGCTCAGGTTAGTCAGTGTTACAAGGGGATTAGAGATGGTGAACTATATAGCTGTTTGGCTTTGCGTTCGTGGTCGTGCCTCATCTTCATGGTGGGTGTCAGTTTGCTTCGTGTATGGATTGGAGGGGTTTAAGGTGGCTAATGATGCAGCTGTGGTCTGGCTTCTGGTTTGTGGTCGTGCCTCCTCATCAGTGTGGGTTTGGGTTTGCTTTTTGCCTGGATGTGTGGTGGTGACATCCTGTGTGGTTTTTGTGAGTGTAGGTCTGGTGTCATTCCCCGTGCTATGGACTCGTCTGTCAATAAGGGCGGGTTTCCAAATGGCTGGTAGGCGGGAGGTGTGTGTACACACACACACACACACACACACACACACACACACTGAGCTCACCTGGAGGTTATATACTGAGCTCACCTGGAGGTTTTGGGGGAATAGAAGTAATATGTTAGAACAGGGGTGTGGGCTGGTTGCATCATAAGGAGGCCATGCTCATCCCAGCCCCGGCAATGCAAAAAAAAAAAGTCACAATATGTCGTGACACATCATGTGATGCACTGAGCTTGACACCTGTGTTTTAGAATATGGAACATAGAATCATAGGGCTAGGAGGGACCTTGGAGGTCTTCTAGTCCACTCCCTGCTCAAGACAGGAGACCTTATACCACCCTGATCAAATAGATACAGAAGTACAGATAGCACAGATGTATAAAAGCTCCCGCTCTCCCCAACTGCATATATAGTTTTGTAACTGCAGTGGGTGATATGCCTCTACTACTCTGGTGTGAAGGCATTTTTTGCTGATTCCTTTTGTTTCATCAATATTTTATCTCCAAAATATTGGAGAAACAGACTTCATATTATTCCAAATTACATGTCACTCCAGGCAAATGGTATATTCTGTTGTAGCTGCTAAACAGCAAAAAGTCTAGAAATCTGCAGAAAATTTCAATGTCCTCTGACCCCTTTATTTTCATTATATAAATTTACTAGCAGGAAAAGAGCTACTCCTATGTAGGTAGCAATTTCCTTACAGCTTTAGTCAATCAATTAGACTAGAGCTGGAAGGGACCTTGGAGGTCTTCTAGTCCAACCCCCTGCGCAAGCAGGAGATCCTAAACAATTTGAGACAAGTGACTGTGCAGTCTACTTAAAATCCCCCAGTGATGAAGCCCCCACAATTTCTGAAGTCAAGCTGTTCCACTGATTAATTGTTCTCACTGTTAAGAGGTTTCTCCTTAATTTCAGGTTGCTTCTTTCTTTGATTGGTTTCCATCCATTGTTTCTTGTCTTGCCTTTAGGTGCTTTGGAAAATAAGTTGACCCCCTCTTCTTTGTGGCAGTCCCTCAAATACTGGAACACTGCTATTATATCACTCCTAGTCCTTCTTTTTCACTAGACTAGCCATACTCCTTCATGTCACCAAAGCATGGAAACAGCTGAGGAAACAAGGCACCATTTGGTTTTGGTTTTACACTTGTAACGGAGCTCCAATACATTTAAAAAACTTTCAAGTATGCAAAATAGAGATCTGCCTTTATTTCAGACTGGGAAGAATGGGACGAAAGATTCTTGCATGGAACAACTGAGGCAGTAAACAATTTAAGTGATGAATAAAGAGTTCCAAATAAAAATCTTTCCTTCTTCAAATTTGTTTATTTATTAAATTTATTTGCCACCAATCTTGTAACAAAACAACTTTGGGTAGTTGCCACTTTATGGCTTGGAAGTGCAATATTGTGACAGTGTGTTGTGGTTTTAGATTGGAAAGACCCAGGTTCATGTTCTCTTTCAGTCACTGTCTTGAAACCCAGTCTAACACCTTAGTTTGTGGTGGGGAAAAGGGACTCGGCGCTCTGTGGAAGTTAGATAGATTACAAATCTAAGAAATGAATGAAACTAATTCAGGTTCAAATTTCCATGCAGCCTTAAGAGCTGCTTAGTGCCCTTGATGTATTGGTTAACATTTAAGAGTAAGCCCATCCTGCAAGATCATTTTGAGAATGAAATGGAACAGAGATCATGCAACTTACTTCAAACCCTGTGAATGAAAAGTTGAATACAAATAAATAAATGAAAGACACTTGGAGGTATCAAGATGAAATTTATCTTGAAGACTTTCAGTTTTGCTCCATAGTGCACGGCCAAGGGATTGTGGGGCTCCACACCCCACAGTTGGTTTCGCTTTGCCAGGGGACCCTAAATGGGTCTAAAGTCACCCCGGAAAGGTAACAAAGAAGGAGCCCCCCTTGTAGGTCATGGAAAGATGGCGATCAATCTGTTTGACCCAGGAGAAGCCCTCCAACCCGACAGGAGAAAGCTAGCTGCACACCAGTGTCTAGCCAAGCTACCAACAGCCGAAGTCCAAAAGCACTAACTAGAACAACCGTGAGCAGTGTGTTTGGAACTGGGTGAGAATATCCAACTTTTCTTTCTATTTTGTAACTGGTTTCCTGGAAAAGATCCCCAAGAAGCAAAATCCTACGAAAGTGAAAAGGAAGGGGACTACACCCCCATCCCTCCATAGATGGAAACGGCGACTTAATTTTTATGAGGGACAGAAGTGTATTGAAATGAACTTAATAATACTATAATCTGGATAAATCTGAAAATCATGAAAACTGTTAAGACTTTACATTTAAAAGAGTATTGATGAAATTACAAGAAAATAACTTTTTGCTTTAAAAGTTGGAAAATGAGTGGCTACTGATGTCTAGTGGAGGATTAGAGCACAGAACAACAGCTGCCTTGACTCAGAAATTGGCAAGACACCCAGAAATAAAGAACAACTTGTTCCTTTGAACCTCAGTGGCTTCTCGTCAAATAGAGAACAGCTGGGATCAGAGGAAAGAAAATACACTGGGCTATCTATTACAAAATAAGAACTATATTTGTTTTAAAAACTGCTGACCTTCTGGGATTATAAATACTTACTGAGCTGTGATTTCTAAGCTCAAGAATTGTTTGCAGAGAAAGAAAAACCTTGACTTTTGGCTAATCTTCTAGGGGGGAATTTACTGGAAAACTCCTCGGTGGTTAAATATTC
Source organism: Bothrops alternatus (assembly GCA_034064705.1). Classification (NCBI taxonomy): domain Eukaryota; kingdom Metazoa; phylum Chordata; class Lepidosauria; order Squamata; family Viperidae; genus Bothrops; species Bothrops alternatus. Next base: position 7,464,031 of record JARGCV010000044.1, on the reverse strand, counting down.
TGGACTCTAAATCTGACTGGCTGATATTTGTAAGACCCCTGAATAGAGGAACTATTATAAAATACTACTTTTTATGGTGCTTTGTTAATTGGAAACACATTGGATTATAAAAATCATATATAAAGATAAGAATTATATAAGATTTGGTTGTTTGGATTTTAAGATTGGCTGGTTTGACAAGGCTAATTACAGAGACCATGGTACTGGTGAAAGACTATCTAGAGAGGAGAGACAAAACGGATGTTACATACCTATCAAAAAGTGACAGGAAACCAAATATCTCTTCCTAAAGGCCCTACCTGGAACATCAAAGAACTGCAGGAGCAATATTTCAAGACAAAGCAAATATTTTCCAGGAGGAAATGTATGCAATGCTGTGACAGATTCAAATGACAATTCTTTCAAATCATGATGAGATTAAAAACAACTTTGACAACATAAATGAACACATCTTTAACTTAAACCTACAATTAAAAAACTCAGAAAATGACCACAAGGAATGAACAAACAAACCAGATAACAGAATACAAACTAGAGGACAGGGATCCAAAGAGGGATGCTACAAATGAAGAGAATTACAGTCTAATAAAAACAAAAGAAACTTGCAACAATGGAAATGGAAAAAAATATTTTATTTTTCAGAACTTCAAAATAAACTTGAAGATAGGAAAGAAGATCTAACAAAATGGATCATAGAGCAGCCAGGAGAATTATTAGAGTTTAGGAGACAAAAAATGCACATTCTACCTAACTTGTCTTTTCTATTCCCAACAAGATTTACGAAAAGTACAGGAAGAATCTCCTGGCAAGCTGAATACACCAACTTGGAAAACTACTTCTCAAAGAAGAAGGCTAGAGTTAGATTTAAGAGATTTGATTCGACCTATCAGATGGAGTACTATATGATTAAACACTTCTTTGAATATAGTTAAAAGAATAGATAAATCATGGATATAAAGGGGCCCTATAGTAAGAGGGATAAAATATATAAGTAGTATAGTATTCTTTTTTTTTAAATATTTTTTATTAAATTTTAAAAACTTTTAACAAAATTATAACATAATAACATAATAACTCAACTGAAAACAAACAAATAACATATTTGACAATCACTACAAATAGCTGCTCGGAACCCCCCCCACCACATCCTCCAACAACCTAAACCCTCTTCTATCCTTCTAACTACATACTTTCGCCTTTCTGTACATCTTCCCTCCACTCACCTCTATTCCCTATCTCCACCCTCTGACCCTCTACACATACCTAACCTTCACTCCACCTTCCTCACCATCCAATGCGGTGTCCAGAGTTTTCCCGAACGCCCTAAAAAAGAAAAAATCTATTCCCTTAATACCCCCAACTACAGTTGAGAAACATAATCTATTACTTATTATCTCCCTCCCCCCTCCCCCCAGGCTTCCCAGAGTGAATACAGAGTAAGAACGCAAGAAACCCCGCTAAACTACTATTTTATAACTATTTTATAACTATTTATCTGTATATCAAATCTAGTTCTTTCAATTGATATTTCTTTTGCATATAGTCAATCCATTTTTTCCAGTCCATCAAAAATGCTTCATTTGAGTGGTTTTTCAGGTATGCTGATATCTTAGCCATCTCCACAAGATGGGTAACTTTTAGTGTCCATTCTTCAATAGATGGTATTTCAGATGTCTTCCAATATTGTCCCACCAACAATCTTGCGGCCGTAATCAAGTTCAAGATCAGCTTAGTCTCTATGGTGGTACAGTCCTTTGTAATACCCAACAAGAATAACTGAGGTAAAAACTCAATACGCTTTTTCAAAATATTTTGAAGAATCCACCATATTTTTATCCAAAAAGCCTTAATTTTTTTACAAGTCCACCAAATGTGAAAATAAGTAGCGTCCATAGAATCACATCTCCAACATTTGGGTTGCATATTTGGGTACATAAGCGATAATTTTTTTGGATCTAAATGCCATCTATAAAACATTTTATAAAATTTTTCTCTTAAATGCTGAGCTTGTGTAAATTTAACATTTTTCACCCATATTCTTTTCCAAGTTTCTATCATAATTGGGTGTCCAAAATTACCTTCCCACTTAATCATACAATCTTTAACTAATTCAGTTCCAGAATCAATTTCAATTAAAGCGTCATATATTCTTTTGATATGCATAACTCTTTGGTCTCTAGCTTGTATAATTAATTTTTCATCCTTTAAAGAAAAACCCATCTTAACATCTTTTTGCCATCTAGCTTGAAGTTGTGCATGATGATACCAATTGTGAGCTATACCTTCCTCCTTTAATCTATCTAATGATTTCAGTTCTAGGCTATTCCCTTCTTTAATTAAAAGTTTATCATATGGCACCACATCCTGAATTTGTTGTATACCTACACTCTGTATTGCATGCCTGGGAACTGTCCATAAAGGGATTTTACCACATAATTTATAATAATACTTTTTCCAGACACGCAACATAGAGTTTCTTAGTATATGCTCTTTAAAGCTCCTATCCAATTTTTTGTCGTAAACTAAATACGCGTGGAACCCATACACTAACCCATATCCTTCTATATTCAATATTCTTTCATTTGTTAAGTTGATCCAATCACTTATTGCCACTAGAACTGCAGCATAATAATATAATTTAAAATTAGGCATTTTCAAACCACCTCTCTCTCTTGTGTCTTGAATAATTTTGAATTTAACCCTTGGTTTCTTGCCATCCCAAATAAATTTGTTTATACCTTTCTGCCATTCCTCAAGATTCCCATCCTTTTTAAGTATTGGCAACATTTGAAACAAAAATAAAAATTTCGGCAATACATTCATTTTAATTGCGGCTATCCTACCTAACATAGATAATTGTAATTTTTTCCAATTCTCCAATTCTTTTTGTACCTTATTCCATAAAAATTCATAGTTATTCTTATATAATTTCCCATTTGAAGCTTCTATATGAATTCCTAAGTATTTGACTTTTTTAACTATCTCACATCCCGTTATTCTTTCCAGATCTTGTTTTAATTTATTATCTAAGTTTTTAACCAACATCTTTGTCTTGAATAAATTTAATTTAAAACCTGATACTCTTCCATAATTTCGAATAATCTCCATCAAACTCTGGGCCGATTGTATTGGCTGAGTCAATGTCACTAATAGATCATCTGCAAAGGCACATAATCTATAATCATGTTGTCTAATTTTTACTCCCTTTAGTTCCTCTGATGCTCTAATCTTATTCAGTAAAACCTCTAATGTTAGAACAAACAATAAAGGGGATAAGGGACAACCCTGCCTGGTACACACTGACATCACTGACATTTCCCATTTTCAATTGCTTAATCACTGCAATCACTGCAATTTCTTCTGATGTGATCAATGCATTTAGTCTATCTCTTTGTTCCATAGTAATTTTCAAAACATTTTCATTTTGTAAAAAGGCATCTATCTCATTCTCTTCTACTTTCTCTTCAGAATACAGTTTGGTGTAGAACTCTAGGAAAGCTTTTTTAATAATTTCTTGCTGAAACACTTCTTTCCCCTTATATTCTATTTTCTCAATTATACGAGATTTTTGTTTTTTCCTTAATGTATAAGCCAACCATCTGCCAGGTTTATTAGAATTAAAAAATGTATTGTGTTTAGCATATTGTAAATTCCTGGCAACTTGATCCGTCATCAACAAGTCAAATTGTTTCCGTAGAATCTTTATCCCTTCTTTAGTATTACTATCATCTGGTTTCTTTATTAATAATAACTCTTTTTTCCTTATTTCCTGTTCTAACACTCTCCTTTTTTCCTCTTGTTTACGTCTATACCTTTTGTTCATATCAATTAAAATCCCACGCATATAAGCCTTACTAGAGTCCCACACCATTTCTATTGTCGTTTCCTTATTCATATTTAACATGAAAAATTCCTTCATAGCCTTTTTACATTCCTCCACATTTATGTCATATTTGAACAAGTTTTCATTAATTCTCCAAGATCTTCTGGGAGACTGACCAATCGTTAATTCCATCATAACCGGATTGTGGTCTGACAAAACATTGGGTAAAATTTTAACTTTCTTTAGCCTTAAAATAAAATCACTAGTAGTTAATATAAAGTCAATTCTGGAAAATGATTGATGTCTATCAGAGAAGAAAGTAAACTCTTGATCCTTGCTATGTCTTTCTCGCCATATATCTAACAAATTAAAATCATCCTTAATATCAAAAAAAGATTTAGGCAAGATAGAACGCGATTGTGGGACAGATGAAATCTTTTTCTTGTCTAAGCCCACATCAAGAATACCATTCCAGTCTCCCATTAAGATACAAGACCTATAATCCAATTGTATTAATTTTTTATGTAGTAACTTATAAAATATGCCTTGTTGTTGATTAGGGGCATATATGCCCATCAAAAGAACTTTCTTGCCGTCTAATAAAATTTCAATAGCTAGAAATCTACCTTGAGTATCTGCTTCTATTAATTTGGCTCTTATATGGTTTTTAACATAAATAACAATTCCATTTTTTTCTCTGAAGATGCTGCTACAAAATGTAAGCCCAACTTATTATTTATCAAATATTTCTGATCCTGATTTCTAATATGTGTTTCTTGTAGACAAATTACATCATTTTTACATTGCTTCAAATAATGGAATATCTTCTTCCTTTTCTGCGGAAAATTTAAACCATTCACATTCCATGTCAAGTATTTATTTGACATGACCGGTTTGTGAAAGCTTTTGCAAGGCCAAATCAACTTGTTCCACTCCTTTCTTCTTAGGTCTTGCTCCCATGGCTTCCCATTTTTGATGGACTGGAAAAAATGGATTGACTATATGCAAAAGAAATATCAATTGAAAGAACTAGATTTGATATACAGATAAATAGTTATAAAATAGTTATAAAATAGTAGTTTAGCGGGGTTTCTTGCGTTCTTACTCTGTATTCACTCTGGGAAGCCTGGGGGGGAGGGGGGAGGGAGATAATAAGTAATAGATTATGTTTCTCAACTGTAGTTGGGGGTATTAAGGGTATAGTATTCTTTATAATATATGAAAAATAAAAATATTGGGATGGTGTATGTGAATAAAAAGTTTGGATATTTAAAGGTAATTAACATTGAGAAAATTATGACTGATAAGAATGGTTTGAATATAAAGGGGAAATTAAGCTTAAATGAGAATCTTGAAAACAGGATATATAGTGACTTAATAAGATGACTTTTATGAATATAATTGACATAAATGCATCAGAAAAGATGTTGTATGCTGATGTTACTGTTATTTGTATAAACATAAGAAAAATATTTATATTCAATCTTGTATAGAAAGTATTAAGAACTATATTTGCTTATTGATAAAAGAAGAATACCATTGGAAGAAGAGAAGATCAAAGAAATATATTATTAATTAATAGATTGATTATGGAATTATAGAAATTAATTATTATTTATTTTTTTTAAATATATGAACCCAGAAAACATGCTGTTTACTGAGCACTAAAGATCATTATTGTAAAAAATATATTTTTAAAAAAGAGATGAAATTCATCTTGTATAATCTTGACTTTCACATTTAGTGTTACTCCCAAAGAAGCATCTTGTTTGAATCAAAGGAGCACATATGTTCATGAGAAAATTGCCATGGAATGTTATTCATCATTGTCAGAACTGACTTTTGTTGATGGGTGTAGCAAACTCTTCAACACATGTGAGAAAACAAACATCTGATTTGAGGTCAGGAGTCCACTGTCCAGCTTCTGCATCACACCTGCTTCCTTAGACAATTAAGCACGTGTACAGAAAGCTCTGAGGTCCAATTACCAAGAAGCCCATGGAGCTGGCTTGTACCACATTGTCAAAACATATTGTCAAACTGGTGATCTGAGAAGGCAATATAATTTAGTGAGAGTTCATTAGCCCTGAAACAAATAGAGAATGAAAATTCAGGATAGAGAAATACTAGATTAGAAAATGCCAGATTTTTATGAAAAGGTGAATCTCATTTCTTTCAGAAGTGTTGGAGGCTAAAATGGAGCTGAATCCTAAGCAGTTGCATACACAGTTATGTGAAGGGAGAAGCAATGAAAAAAAGTCAGTCCTTTAAGGACCATTATCATTATGAGAATCAAGAATAACAAAAAGGCAAGTAGCACCTTTTAACACACACACAAATTACTTAGAAGGGATAAGCTTCTGTGAGCTGAGCTGCAGCTCATTGCATCAAATGCATGAAGTGGCTTAACTGATATGGAATTTAAATACATTTGAATAAGATACTGTAGAGGTGAAAGATAGGGTTGTTATGTAGATGAGGATTTCATGTGGGATAGATTTCAGGTATCTTATCAACTAGCAATTGTAGTGTGAGTGTGTGTGTGTTTAAATTGTGTTTGATCAGAGTTTCTGAGATAGCCTGAAGCCTATTGATGTGTGTAAGCTCAGCTGTCTCATATTCAATTATGCTGGTGTAGTTTATTTGTTCCAAAACTACTACTTTGAAATCTGTAATGGAATGCCTTGGAAAGTTAAAATGTTTTGCCACTGTATTGTCTTCGTTCTGAGTTTTGATGTCAAATCTGTGCACAATTATTCTTTTGTGCAGTCTGACGTGTTGTTTTACATATATTCTGGAAGAGCATTGCTTACAAATGATGGCATATTAGAGGAAGAATATATGTGTGAGTTTGTTGGGTCCTATGATGGTGTTACTCTGCAAGAGCTACTAGCAGAATCTGCTTCTCATATTGGTATGAGAAGCAGATAGAGCAGCCATTGTCCTGTTGCTTCTTGTTGTTTTTGAGAATGTGTTTAAGTTGGTTGTCTATATGCAACAAGGGACCTGTCACCAACAGTATGAGAATCTATAGTGTCATTTTCCCTTATGTAGTGAAGTTTATTAATATATTTGAGTGGTTTGTTTTTGGAACTATAGATAAAACCACCAGTGTCCTGTTTTTATGCTCTGTTTTTTTTAATAAATTCACCTTGGATATTGATTGGACTCTATTGATTAGTGTACTGATTTTGCTGTGTTGGGAATTCAGTATTCTGAATGCTACCATACAGTAACATGGCTTTCTTCCTACCATATCTACTATGAGAGTCAATATAATTAGAACTGAGCAATCTGTGATCTTATGAGATTGTGTTTTGTGAGCATATAAGAACTTTACAGGAAGACTACTAGTATGGAAAATTCAAGAGACAAGTTCAGGAAACTAAAATAATTGTTTTCTTTTTGGGAGAGTCATTGAAGCTAGTTTTGCTTCATTGAGATAGTGAGATCTCCATTCTACCTGCAATTTTAAACTTACTAAATGAGTTGCATCTGACAGAAGTATGTAGGAGTGCTTCCTGATCCTTCCTTATTTTACATTTGTGAAGAATAGGAATAGAAATGAAAGAGCAGGCAACCCTATGGGATCAATTTGCCTTCTTGCAAGATTTCCATACCTATTTCACTCTTAAAACAAAAAAAGTGTTCCCTGCTCATTTCAGATGTTATTATTTCTTTGGATTATTCTTTCAGTTCTGAAGAAAGTTGTTAAGCTGAGCTGACATTTGTGATCTCTCAAATACTGCTCACCTTCTGGTTTGCAAAATTCCTTGGAAGCTTCCTCATGAGTTCTTCCATCAGTGGTTCCAGTGGGCCATAGCAGCAGGTCAGAGGAGGAGAAAAGATGGGCTTGGATAAAGATGACAAGAATTTCAAGAGAAGAGACAAAGGTGATAGAAGAAAACAGGAGTTAGGACTTTATTTAAAGGGCTTAAGGAACACGGGATGGAAAAGTAAAAAATGCAAAATTAGTTTATTTGATTATGGTTAAATAATGATTTATTACCTTTGGTTCTACTTATTGGTTATCTTGATTGGGATAGTGCTTGTTGTGAAATGGTCAACTGGGTGTAATGAATTGGTTTGCAATATTCACAATACTATTTTTGATATATAAATAGGTATGATAGAATGTGCACCTGCAGGAGCAAAGGGAGAGACTTTTGGCAACACAGAACTTTCCCAGACAGAGGCCCAGATTAGGACATTGTATAGTCCTCAACTGGATGTGGGTGGGTGGGTGAAGAAGTTCAGGGTAGCCACATCATAAAAATAATTAATAGGTAAGGAAGTTATTGCTTTAGTTTGACAAGATTGTGTCCACTAGGTATAAGCAAATAAAGGATTGAACTTGATTGGATTTCACTGTCTCATCACTGGATTTGGGTCTGACAGTAAGGGATTACTATTTCTGGTCATGTTTAATAGCTTTTAATTTTTTTGTAACGTTCAATTGTTAATTGGAATTAGATTTTGATTATTAACAAGAGGTATGAGAGGATTTAGATTAAATGGAAAGGGGGATTATATACTTATGTTGTTAGGTATTTTTGCTAATTTGGGGGGCACATTTAATAATAATAAAGTTGGAAGGGACCTTGGAGGTCATCTAGTCCAACCCTCTGCTCAGGCAGGAAACCCTATACCATTCTGGACAAATAGCTGTCCAGTCTCTTTTTAAAAACATCCAGTGTTGGAGCATTAACTGCTTCTGGAGGCAGGTTGTTCCACTGCTTAATTGTTCTAACTGTCAGGAAGTTTCTCCTTAGTTCTAGGTTGCTTCTCTCCTTGCTTAGTTTCCACCTGTTGCTTCTTCTCCTGCCTTCAGGCACCTTGGAAAATAGCTTGACTCCCTCTTCTTTGTGGCAGCACCTGAGATATTGGAACACTGCTATCATGTCCCCCCTCGTCCTTCTCTTCATTAAACTAGACTGATTAATAAGGAGAACTGAAGATTTAGAAATGAATTTATAAAAAATGGGGTGAGATATGGAATAAAGATGTACTTGGTTGTATTTTATGAGACAACAATAAGTTCTTAAATGTTGAATATACTTGCTGGGGATGAAGGGAAGTATTTCTTTTTGTTGCTATTTCCCTTTTGGGGGGGTGATATTTTCCCTACATTGTAATATATTATTTTAATGAATAGAATAGAATAGAATAGAATAGAATAGAATAGAATAGAATAGAATAGAATAGAATAGAATAGAATAGAATAGAATAGAATAGAATAGAATAGAATAGAATAGAGCTGGAAGGGACCTTGGAAGTCTTCTAGTCCATCCCCCTGCTCAAGCAGGAGGACCTATACCATCTCAGACCAGTGATTGTCCAGTCTCTTTTTAAAAACTCACAGTGATGGAGCTTCTGGGGGTAAGCTGTTCCACTGGTTGATTGTCCTCACTGTCAGGAAATTTCTCCTTATTTCCAGGTTGCTTCTCTCTTTGATCAGCTTCCAACCATTGCTTCTCGTCCTTCCCTCTGGTGCTCTGGTGAACAACCTGACCCCCTCTTCTCTGTGGCATCCCCTCAGATACTGGAAATACCACTATCATGTCTCCCCTTTTCTTCTTTTCTTTAGACTAGTCAAACCCAAGTCCTGCAGCCGTGTTCTTCATTTAAGTTCTTAGTTATGTTAATATGTTAGTTTTACATATTTAAAATAATTCTTAACAAATTTTGTCCAAATTGGGCAGGTGGTTGGACTAGAAGACGTCCAAGGTCCTTTCTATGATTCTATGAATATTAGGCTTCTTTCACTGTTAATTCCAAGTATCTGATATATACTCTGTGAATCAAGATACAGTAGGCATCTGTCATGATGAGTTATACAGTACTGATGCCTCTACATTTATTTAATCCCCTTTTAAAACCAACTTAGTGAGGTGCAATCACTTGTCGGCCAGTATTTCTTTGCTTGGAGATATTGTTTGGAAGGTTAATAATTGGATGACAGATCAACAAAAGGACTATAAACAAGTCTCTGAAGACCAAAAATCCCGGAAGGCAATGGCAAAGTATTTATATGTAGTTGGCAAAACACTGCATAGTTGTGTCCATGAATTCAGCAGGAGTCTAGCTTGAATTGTTGGGTATCATCACATCTGGTGGCAGTGAATTGCAGGATTGTTCTAGCTAAAATGTTCTTTGAGTTCTTATGGGACTATTTGACATTAAGCAGAGGAATATTGCTTGTGATATTCTTTGCCAGTGGAGACATTCTTTCTAAGCCTCTTTTCTAGGCTCACTAAGGCCTGGTTTGAGAATGATGGTGTCATGCTTTATTGATATATTCCTGCCCTCATAATTTCTATATTGAATGAAATTCATTTTTCTTCATTCCTACTTTAAACAATCAGTATTGTCAACTGAAAGATGATTTATTGTTGTAATCAGTATTCGTGGTTGATTTAAGCTAGTGATTTAAGGGCTTGGGTATTTTCCAGTCATTTCCATGTAAAATCAAGGAAGATAACAGATTTCCATGCTACTTTTACATATTTATCATTCTCTCTGCATGATCTTGCAATAAAGAGAGGTCAATTGTACTCTTTTACTCTGTGGACCACCAGTATCTTCATGCTGCGTCATTTGCGATAGACATTTTCTGTCTGTACAACTGCTTACAAACTGATCTACATTATATCCTGCAGTCTGCAATGGTGAACAAGTGCTCTGGGTTAACCTATATATTCCCCTTTTCTATATTAGAGAGTAGATGTTGGTTTACAAAATTTAGCAGACATTTAGTTGGATTCCAAACAAAGTAAATTCCTTGAAAATTATTTTAGTAGTGTGATATTTAGTTTGTGCAACCTGGGGTTTCAAAGGAAAGAATAAATAAGCAAATGTGCCAACCCCAAGATTTTAATATGAAATGATCTTTCATAGATTTCCTTTTCTACATATCTCAAGGCAGAACATGTATTTCTGCATTTAATGGGAAAAAAACAGGGTGTTGTAAACTGTGCAAGTGATTGAAAGTCAACTATAGTGATAAGTCTTTACAGTCTGTGAAAGGTAAAGATATATAACAAATCTGATGCAGATAGCTATGGGAATGGATTTAGAAGATTCATTAAAATATTCTCTGGTGTGATTACAGAAGCAACAGGAAGAATAATCCAATAATATTCATGAAGTTAGATTAGCAAATTGCCAAACTGAAGGGCTACAGGAAATGATGGAATCTCAACAGAAAAATGATAAGCAACAGAAGAATCCATGAACATAACCTATGGCAGGGGTTCTCAACCTTGGCAACTTGGTAAGACTTGTGGACTTCAACTCAGCAAAGCTGGCTGAGGAATTCTGGAAGTTGAAGTCCACAAGTCTTAAAGTTGCCAAGGTCGAGAACCCCTGACCTATGGAGATTCTCAGTCATCCAGGTCATGGTTGTCCCCAAGGTGCTTTTTCAGGAGGCAGCTGGACTTTCTTGTTTTTCTTTGAAGATATTTAGCTTCTCGCCCAAGAAGCTTCTTTAGCTCTGAAGCCTTAATAAAGACTCATTACACCTGTGGTGTGTGTGGGTGTATGTGGGTGTGTTCATGAGTGGGACAGCACAAATTACAATCGTAAATTATTGCAGTTATAGGTCATGATAGCACATAATCAAATGTGAAGCTATGCCCATTTTTTACTATTGTTGTTAAGTGAACACCATGGTCATTAAGTGAATGGCAGAGTCATTAAGCAAATTCATTTTCCCCAATGGGTATTCTTTTTTAATCACAAACCTGGAAAAAGTCACAATATAGTCACATGACCACAGGACACTGCAAACAAGAGTAAAGCTGAACTGATTGCCACATGCCCCAAATTCAATAATGTAACCACAGGGTGGTGTATATGTGCAACCATTGTAAATTCTAAAACAGTTCATAAATAGCTCTGGGGAGGTCCATTGTAACTTTAAATCAACATTAATTGACTATCTGTATGTTGAATTACCCCTTAATGGATTACTGCCTTGTCATAGCGAAGGGGCTTGTGTGACTCAATAAAGCTATGAGCTATACCGTACAGGGCCACCCAAGATGGACAGGTCATAGCAGAGAGTTTTGACAAAATGTGATCCACTGGAGAAGGAAATGGCAAACCACTCCAGTATCTTTGCCATGAAAACCCCATGGACAGTACTAAAAGGCAAAAAGATATGACGCTGGAAGATGAGCCCCTCAGGTTGGAAGGTGTCCAATATGTTACTGGGGAGAGCAGAGGGCTAGTACTAGTAGTGCCAGAAAGAATGAAGCGACTGGACCAAAGCCTAAAGGACGCTCAGCTGTGGATTTATCTGGTGGTGAAAGGAAAGTCCAATGCTGTAAAGATCTTTTCTCCATAGGAACCTGGAATGTAAGATCCATGAATTAAGGCAAGCTAGACTTAGTCAAACAAAAGATGACAAGACTGAACATCGACATCTTAGGAATCAGCGAACTAAAATGGACAGGAATGGGTAAATTTAACTCAGATGACCATCAGGTATACTACTGCGGGCAAGAATTCCTCAGAAGAAATGGAGTAGCCTTCATAGTCAATAAAAGAATAGGAAAAGCAATACTGGGATACAATCCCCAAAATGACAGAATGATCTCAGTTCGAATCCAAGGCAATCCATTCAATATCACAGTAGTCCAAATCTATGCCCCAACCACGGGTGCTGAAAAAGATGAAATTGACTGGTTCTATGAAGCCCTACAGCACCTTATAGAATTAACACCAAAAAATGATGTCCTTATCATCATGGGGGATTTGAATGCTAAAGTAGGAAGCCAAAAGATAACCGGAATAACGGGCAAGTTTGGCCTTGGAGTACAAAATGAAGCAGGGCACAGGCTGATAGAATTTTGTCAAGAGAATACAATGGTCATAACAAACACTCTTTTCCAAGAACCCAAGAGATGGCTCTACACATGGACATCACCAGATGGTCAACACAGAAATAAGATGGCACCTCTTTCCTGGTGCTTCTTGACCTCTCAGCGGTGTTCGATACCATCGACCATGGTATCCTTCTGCGCCGGCTGGAGGAATTGGGAGTGGGGGGCATCGTGTTACGGTGGTTCTCCTATCTCTCTGGTCGGTCGCAGTCGGTGTTAGTGGGGGGTCAGAGGTCCACCTCTAGGTCACTCCCTTGTGGGGTGCCTCAGGGGTCAGTTCTCTCCCCCCTACTTTTTAACATCTACATAAAGCCACTGGGAGAGATCATTCATCGGCACGGAGTAAGATACCATCAGTATGCTGATGATACTCAGCTGTACATCTCCACTCCTGGCCATATCAGTGAAGCGGTTGAGGTGATGTGCCGGTGTCTGGAGGCTGTGAGGGTCTGGATGGACGTTAACAGATTGAGGCTCAACCCTGACAAGACAGAGTGGCTGTGGGTGATGCCTCCCAAGGACATTTCAATCTGTCCTTCCATTACCCTGGGGGGTAAATGCATAAACCCTTCGGAGAAGGTGCGCAACTTGGGAGTCCTCCTCGACCCGCGGCTGACATTGGAACATTATTTGTCGGCTGTGGCGAGGGGGGCATTTGCCCAGGTTCGCCTGGTGTACCAGTTGCGCCCTTATTTGGATCGGGAGTCTCTACTCACAGTCACACATGCCCTTGTCACCTTGAGGATCGACTACTGCAATGCTCTCTACATGGGGCTACCCTTGAAGAGTGTTCAGAGACTACAATTGGTGCAAAATGCAGCTGCACGAGCAATTGTGGGCCTTCCACGTTATGCCCAAATTTCGCCAACTCTCCGCATGCTGCATTGGTTGCCTATCGGTCTCCGAGCACAATTCAAAGTGTTGGTCATTACCTATAAAGCCCTTCATGGCATTGGACCAGGATACTTACAGGACCGTCTTCTGCCACATGATTGCCTTCGACCGGTGAGAGCGCACAGGGTCGGCCTCCTCCGGGTCCCGTCAGCGAAACAATGTCATCTGGCGGGTCCTAGGGGGAGGGCCTTCTCTGTTGTGGCGCCCACCCTCTGGAACCAACTGCCCCCTGAAGTCCGCGCTTCTCCCACCCTCCCGGCCTTCCAGAAGAATCTTAAAACCTATCTTTGCCGGCAGGCCTGGGGATGATTGTGGATTGTTGTGTGAATGATGAATGTGTGTTCGGTTTTGTTTTTAATGTTTATTTTTGATTTGGACTTAGATGTGATTATTGTTTTTATATATGTTGTACGCAGCTCCGACTCTTCGGAGAGGAGCGGCATATAAGTCCAAATAAATAAATAAATAAATAAATAAATATGCTAAAGCCTTTGATTGTGTGGATCACAACAAATTGTGGCAAGTTCTTAAAGAGATGGGAGTACCAGACCATCTTATTTGTGTCCTGAGAAACCTACATCCGGGTCAAGAAGCAACAGTGAGAACTGAACACGGAACCACTGATTGATTCAAAATTGGGAAAGGAGTCCGGCAAGGCTGTATACTGTCGCCCTGCCTATTTAACTTATATGCAGAGCATATCATGAGAAAGGCAGGGCTAGATGAATCAAAAGTTGGAATTAAGATTGCCAGGAGAAATATCAACAACCTAAGATATGCAGATGATACCACTCTAATGGCAGAAAGTGAAGAGGAACTAAAGAGCCTCTTGATGCGGGTGAAGAAGGAGAGTGCAAAAGTTGGCTTGAAACTCAACATTAAGAAAACCAAAATCATGGCATCCAGCCCTCTCAATTCCAGGCAAATAGATGGGGAAGAAATGGAGGTAGTGACAGATTTTATTTTCCTGGGCTTTAAGATCACCTCAGACGGGGACTGTAGCCAAGAAATTAAAAGACGCTTGCTCCTGGGGAGAAAAGCTATGGCAAATCTAGAAAGCATACTAAAAAGCAGAGACATCACCCTGCCAACAAAAGTGTGTATAGTCAAGGCCATGGTTTTCCCAGTTGTAATGTATGGATGTGAATGTTGGACCATAAGAAAGGCTGAGCAACAAAAAATTGAGGCCTTTGAACTCTGGTGCTGGAGAAGACTCCTGTGAGTCCCCTGGACTGCAAGGCAATCAAAACGGTCAGTCCTAGAGGAGATCAACCCCGACTGCTCTTTAGAAGGCCAGATCCTGAAGTTGAAACTCAAATACTTTGACCACCTAATGAGAAGGAAGGACTCACTGGAGAAGAGCCTGATGCTGGAAAAGAGTGAGGGCAATAGAAGAGGGGACAACAGAGAATGAGGTGGCTGGATGGAGTCACTGAAGCAATAGGTATGAGCTTAAATGGGCTCCAGAAGATGGTAGAGGACAGGAAGGCCCGGAGGAACGTTGTCCATGGGGTCGCGATGGGTCAGACACGATTTTGCAATTAACAACAACAACAACAACAACAGTGTTGAATTAAGGGAATCTGGATTGGAAGAAGACATTGTGTTTTTAAAACTGAAGAAGAAACATCAATAACATGTGACATGCTGATGACATTACTCCAGAAGCTGAAAATGCAAAGGATATGCAAGGTCTACTAATAAAAGTCAAGGAGAATAGTGAAAAAATGGTACTAAAAATTAAATATGAAAAAGACCAAAGTAATGACAACAAATAGAACAAAGAGCTTTAGAACTGATAATGAAGATATTCAAATGGTATGTAGCTTTTGCTTACAATCAACCATCAGCAGTAGAGGAGCAAGAAGAAAAGAAATGCACCACAGACTAGTACTTGGTAGAGCAGGCATGAAGACCTTGGGGAAAAAAATCAGACAATTTTGATGTGTCTTTACCTACAAAGATCAAAATATTGTAAGCAATAGCATTCCCTGTTAGACTCTGTGGAAGCAAAAGTAATTTTGAAGAAGCAGAAACACAGTGAAAACGCAGAATTATGATTTATATTCATTCGTTCATTCATTCATTCATTCATTCATTCATTCATTCATTCATTCATTCATTCATTCATTCATTCATTCATTCATTCCAGGTACAGGAACCTGCTTTAGAATGGCTGAGGAGAATGGGTTTTACCTTTTAGGATTGACTATCCATAGGAAAAGAAGCAGCATTCAATAAATACATGCTACTGACTAGTACTTGATATGATGAATATGAAAGTCTTAAAAATATATTCAATATCATGAGATGTTTTGGTTTGCAAAATCATGTAGGTAATTATTTTCCTGTAACACTCTGTGAAGGAAGTTGGAATCTGTAGAAACTGGATAGAAATTTAAATTATTGAGGAAGACTACTAAGAATACCATATGTAGCTAGGAAAATAAAAAGTTGGATGATAGGACCAATCAATTCATAGTTCTCACTAATGGAAAAATGACTAGGTTCAAATTATGTTATTTTAGATATATTTTGCAATCACCCAGTTCTCTTGAGATGTCTATAAGGCTGGGAAACATAGAAGGAAGGAGTAGAGGATAACTAACAGCCAGGTGGGTGGATTATTACAGCAGATATTGAGTGCACCATTGGATAACCTGAGGGGCCAGATTGGTGATAGATCATCCTGGAGAAGGTCTATCTGTGAGGTCACTACACATCAGTGCTGATAAAATGACATATAATGAAACAATATGAATAAAATGAATCAAATCCTTGCACTTTTAGTGGGGAGAAAACACATAAAAACAAGTTAAGATACTTCTGCTTTATAAAAGAAATGGAATATATATATATATCTAGAACTCCTTCTGACTGCCCCAAAGCTCTCCAAGGTATCCATTGAATAATAATCAAGGCCAAATTCATTATCCCCAAATCCTGACCTCCACAGATGGCCATTTGTGTTGAATGGTGGAGAATCACTGTACCAGTGAACTGATCTCTTCTGCACAAACTCCATTTTATGTCATTCAAAACATAAGAATCCAGGTAAATTACCTATTGCTTCTATTTATAAATTGGATTTTTTTTAAAAAAAATCATTATGTTGTTGAATAATTTCATCATTCTTGCCTGCTAAACTGTAAACCTCAATGGTTATTCCAAGTTGTAGTTTCTATTCAGGCATTCAGTGGGACATGCAATTTGGTGAAGAAAAAGTAGAGTAGCAAGAGGGAAAAAAACACAAACCTTCCTATATTGTATTAAGCATTTTTCCGGTAGAACATACCTTGTTCAGATGATTTAAAACTGCTTATGACAAGAAGTTTAATAATAGAAAATGCTGACAGTCTGAGATGGGAGGGGGAAAATCCTTCTTATAAGGCTGGCTGTATTATATATATGCTGAATTATTTGGCAGAACACATCTATCTGGCTTAGGAAGGGCTAAGAGCTTGACACCTGAGTTTCTCTTAGTGAGAGTTACCAAGATAGGGTGTACCAACCCCAGCTTGACTAGCTTTGCTTTGTGCAAGTTTCTATGAATTTACAGATAATAGAAAATATTTGATGTAATGTTTCTCATGATGGTAATTTTTTATTAGATTGCCTGTGGTCATAAACATTGTTGCAAAGCTGACATCTTTCTAAAAGAGAAAGGTTAAGATGATTCCATTTCCTGGAAGGCACTGCTATTCCTGAGCATGGGTTAGAACTGTGGTCACAATCATTGTAAGGGGTTCATGAGCATTTTAGAATTCAGAAAGCAATGCATTGAATACAAGGTACCAGTGCAATTGAAGCTCAGATCAGTATTCGTAAGCGTACAATGGGGAACAAACCCTGGAGTGAGTTTTGAGAGATGTTAAGCCTATCGGTCTGGCTCTTTGTCAAAATCTTACTCTAATCATTATTTAGTTTTATTCTTTAATGGGGAGCCACACAAATTCATTGATCATTTTAGGGAAGTATGATATTGCAAACTTTGAGAACTAGTGTATACCCCCATGTGTTCAATAATTGTCGAAACCATGAAGTTTTACAGATACTGTATGAAATCTCTTTTGTGCATATAGAGCTGATAAGCAGACCAATCTAAATCCTTGCCATGTGAACACTGCAATTTTATGTATTTTTCTATTCAATTTTGTATGTGTCATTTTTTTAGCCATAGAAAAATCTGCAATTTTATTTACAATGAAAAAATTTGGGCCCCGGTTTTCCTAATGCACATTTTTTAAAATAAAAGACTCACTTCAGTTCTGTCTGAACAAGGAAGTAGCATAAAATTTGGTAACTAATGAAATACATTTAATTTGTGTTAGGTCGATTCTAAAAAACTTAGTTCTGCTGCATGCTTTCAGATCACATATTGCTGTCAAATTCAAAATCTAAATAACAAAACGATGTTAGATGTACTAGAAAACAAGCTGAGCTTTTATTTCCTGTCAAGTCTAATTTTGCCTATAAGTATGCCCTATATTTGATGGAATTACATCAATTTAGTCATACATAGCTTTCCTTTTTTGTGTCTTAGTAAAATAATTCCATGTTTGCTACTTGAAGACCTGATGTTTTCTAAATGCAATGCAATGTTTTGTGTGCTGCTGTTTGTTAGTGATGAAAAGAAGAGAAGGACCAGCTAAAGTAACACTCTTTTTTGATGCTTGCTCAGATCAGGTGGACAAAAACAGCAGGAAGTGCCTCTGACCGGTTTCAAGACTCGAGTGTGTTTAATGAGACCCTGAGGATCACAAATATACAGCGGCATCAAGGAGGGCGCTACTATTGCAAAGCTGAAAACGGCTTGGGCTCGCCAGCAATCAAGTCAATAAGGGTAGATGTATACTGTAAGTAAATTAATTACAGAACTTTCTGTTACTGAGTTATATTTTCTCTGCTGCATTAAACTAGGAGGTCATTGAGGTTGGCAATCTGGAATAAAGCAGTTATCAGGCAGTTAAGTTGTCAAAGTGTCAAAGAAATGGCCATTTTTTTTAGAGGAGGGGTGGATTTGAACATGACTAAAATTTATTTTTTGAGAACATTGAACTCCATATCCTCACATCTAGCCATCACCAGTTTCATAGTGTAAGGGGAAGATTGATTGATGTATCATGACAGTAAAAAATGTCACTAGTGAAATTCCCCCAGGAGTAACACTTTTCTTTTTCATTGCACTGTTTTTGGAGGGTTTAAAATAGTATCCAGAAGCCAAGTGCTAAAGCATAACTTCTGGTGAGGTTTCCAGATGTTCTTCCCATTTGATGTAGTTTGCTAGAACTTTCATCCTTAGACAATAAATCTGTCATTAATGGTAGTGCTAACCTCTGGAGAGAACACCAGAGGAAGTACAAACATGTCTTTTTGTTCCAGGAAAGAAATTATGTAAAATCTGGAGTTGTTTTAACATTAATTTACTAACAATGTTTCTATATGTGTGTGTATGTGCATCTATTCATATATACGCTTAAATATTGTGGTATTGCACAAATTCCTTTTCCAAAGTTTGGGGTTTTTAAAATACTTTTCTCAGAACCAGTGAATCAATTCACTATATTAATTAAAGCAGTGATTCTCAATCTCAAATGTGTGGACTTCAGTTCCCAAAATTCCCCAGTCACCATTGGAGATTCTAGGAGTTGAAGTCACACATCTTAAAGTTGCAGAGGTTAAGAAATACTACATTAACATACCCAGTAAAGAAGACCTAGGAATGGTTATATACAGCTAAAATAAAACAAATTGTGGACTTCTTTAAATAAAAGTTACACCCAAGGCATCTTATCTTTGATTATATAGGCAGTCCTCACTTAACAGCCTTTTAGTTAGCAACTATTCAAAACTGCAGCAGTGCTTAAAAAAGTGGCTTGTGACCAATCCTTGTGCTTATGATCATTGCAGAATCCCTGTAGTCATGTGATCATGATTCGGGCATTTGGCAACCATCACACATTTGCAAAACTCATGACCCCCCAGCGTCATGTGATTGCCATTTGTGACTTTCCCAGCCAGTTTCTGATAAGCAAAGACAATGGGGAAGCTGGCAAGAGGTCACAGGTTTGTCACATGATGTCTCACTTAAGAGCCACAGGTAATTTAGTTAATGACCACAATCAGGACCGCTGGAACTACCATCACTAAGCCAGGCGTTTACTTGATATTTTGCTTCACAACTTCTTCACTTACTAACAGAGTTGCTGGTTCCAATTAGGGACATTAAGGGAGGACTACCCGTATTTATTAAGCAATTTCCTAGAACAGATAATGACCTGGTCTTTGCTCTCTTCCCCTGACAGACAGGAAGAAAAAGCATGTTCAGCCAATAGAAGCATTTTTAGGGTAAGGGAGCAACTTCTAAGGAGAGAAATTTAAAGGGACAAATTAATGAGTAAACAAATATCTTCCTGGTGATTCTTATCCCTACCTGATTAGACTGATTAAAAAAAACACATTGACTGAGATGTGGATTTAGGTAGATTTTGATCTTATCAAGTCTTGTGCTTTGAAGAATTGTACAGTCTATTTTATTTTAATAAATTAGAAATAATTAAACACAGCTTGTGTTGTTAACTCTTCAAATATTGTTAATTCCCTAATGGTGGAATTAAATGTTATAATTTGGAAATGATGTTGGAAGGGCTTGGGAACAGGGGGGACATATTCACAGACTGCCAGCAGCCCTGGTTCTTCAGATTATACATGAGATGAGACTTGTTCTGGTACTGGGACTCAGAATTCTTTAAAATTTAATTGGTGTCCTTGTGGTTGAATGGTTTCAGGGCTTGAGATGTCATCAGTCCATCAATGATGTGAGACAATAATTGGGAATCAGTTTGACTCAGCCTATAGGACACTCTTTCTTCTTTTAACAACATTGAAAATTCCTGTTTTTCTTACTTTAAGCTTCATTCATTTATTAACCTAAGCCATTTGATTAGAGATGGGGGAATTTTACACATTTTAAAAGGCAAAGAAGCTTATTAGAATAACAAAGGTAATATACTTTAAAAAAAGGGATTCTAGTCTCAGACATATTCCCTGTTCAAAAGAAGTAATTGAGTAGATTTTGAACAAAAGGAGCATTAAGGGATCCCATAAGAATGTATTTTTTCTTAATCTTTTTGTGCTACTGATCCATGCAAATCCACAAGACCAGGAATCATGCTATGTGTGGTACACAAAGCAAAGAATGGGAAATAATGTTACTATAGTACTATGGGGATGAGCAACTCATAGCTTGGGCTCTACCATTTGAAGGCTCTACCATTTGAAGACTTGCCTGACTGAATGTTCTTTTATATCCAGAAATAAGAGCATAAAAACATAAGATTAGCCTTGCTGGATCAGGCCAAGGCACATCTTAATGTACCATTTTGTTTCTCAGAACAGCCATTTTGATGCCTCTGACTTGTTCACAAGCAGAACTGTTTTTGATCTCGAGTTGAGGACACATGAGTCTCTTGACAAACCTGACCTCTGTGTATTTATCCAATCCCCTTTTTAAAGCCATCCAAATTAGTAACTATCACTGAATCTTGTAATGAATTCTACAAGTTAGCTCTGTACTGTGTAAAAGGTGCTTCTTTTCTCTGTAAATAAAATACTGAGGAATAAAAAGAAGCCCAAATCAGGATGAAGGTTAAGATCAGGCATGTCCAATCCATGACCCATGAGCTTGATGGATGGATCAATATTTTTTCATGTGGTCTAATAGGATACTACAGATAGTCTTGACCAACCTGAAGTTAGGATGGAGCCAAACATAGTTACTTACAATCCAGATTCAAAGTTCTGATAGCTTCCCACTCCCATGCGCACAATTGCGTTTTTTTGGTGGTTAGCTTCTGACCCATATTTACAGTCCTTTGCAGCACCCCTTAGTCATATAACTGTGATTTACGAAATTTTTGGGGGGGCAGAAATTGTCAGAGAGAGACTGTCCCAGTATCCCTCGACCATTGAGATTGTACTAGAGATAAAAAAAAGAAAACAATATGCTCTTCTCAATATGTGAGGTTATACAGCAACCATTTTTTTATTTAATTATCCAAGAAATACCAAATCAACTTTGGATCAGCTTCCAGTGTATTCTATTAGTCTTTTTCTACTCAAATTGCCAGTGCCCAGAGTTGAATGTTAACAAGGACACTTGTGAATATTTTTGCATACAACTAGAACAAAGTGATGTGAACAGATATACTACTGAATCTTTTCACATTTTTTCCTGCATTGTATTTTATCAATGCAAATCCAAAGAAAAGAAGAAAAGATGCAAATCATCTGACAGTACTGAAAAATGCCACATACTGTGTATGTAAAACTGTCTGCCTCAAGATGAACAGTGAAAATAAAAAGAGGGAAGGGAGGGGAGGGAAGGGAGGGGAAGGAAGGAAGGATCAGAAATCCAACTACACACAACACCAGTCTTCTTGGCATCTCAAAATATAGAGAGAAATACAATAAGAAGGATTTGCTGACAAGAAGACCCTATTGAGTGTCTGATTACAAGATCTGACTTGCAATGAGTGAATTGCATTTTTATCATCTAAGCCAGGTTGAACCACTATGTAAGGGCAGGGCTTTTTTTCTCATAGAATGCCCAGAACGGAGTTCCAGCACCTTTTTTGGATGGAACCTTATAGGGTAGGCAAGGTGGGTTGTATGATGTGTGTGAAAAAAAGCACTGTGTAAGGGTAACATGTATACACATGTGGGTTTGGTGTTTCTTTTTTTCTTTTGATTCTTTCCCAGGAAACAACCAACACGTTCTCAGCAGTACCTTTTCCCAGGTGTGCAAGTGACCTTTTCATCAGAAGGTCAATCTGCCTTTTTCTATGAGAGTGATTGATGCTTTCTCTCATTCCGCATCTGTCTTTCCAGTAACATCCAAGAAATCCTCCCTTTTCTGCTATACACATCACATGCCTCTATCTGGCTATCCTCCTGTTATTGGCAGCTGAAGATCACCAGTTTATTAATTTTTTTTAAGAATGACTTGTTACTTTGAATTTATAAGGCCCTTAATTTAGTTTGTCATTCAAAAGTAATCAACGTTTTCAGGCAGCACAGTATCTATTGTGAGTCCTCACCTGCCAGTGGATCTGGCAGCCATGTCAGATGAGGGGGAAGGGTTGCCTGGGTTCACATTTGAGTCTGTGGAAGGCTCTGAGGAGCACGAAGACTCAGAGCTGGATGTAACATCGGGCCCATCTTACTCATGCTCATGCTGGGTTGGGGGCCTGAACTGAGTGAAGACAAGGAACAGCTGGGGCCTGTTCCAGATGCACTTATGCGCAAGGAGGACAGGTGTGCAGGACAATGAAGGGCAGTGGGGAGGCTCTCCAGGAAAAGTAAAACACTCTAAGAAGCCACACCCTGCCTGGACTATAGAGAGAAGAGGTGTGGGAGGGGCTGGTTGCTGAAGGCAACCATTCATGCTACAGCTTCATGCTTCTGTTGTTGGATTTCTTGCCTCAGGATTCTTGGATATTTAACCAGGTTTGTTGGATTTCTGTGTGTTTGAGTGACTTGAACCTTGAGCATTCCAGCTGAGAACTCAGAGACTGATCTTGTTCATTTCAACAGCTAAAGGACTGGTTGGAGTTTGTTCCATAAAAGCTGTGTCAAAATAAAAGGGATTTATTTTCTTACAAAGTTCTGCCTTGTTCAGTGCAAAAGGGTTTTCCTCATGAGTAAGCAGTTGAGCAGTACTCACGTAGGCTGGGACAGAACAGTATCAAGCAACATTGAAGGTGCCAAAGGACTTTTAAAAAATAATAATGATGATTCAAATTGCCATAATCTAGTTCTCATGAGACTAAAGATGATTTTATACAAATTCTTGGAATATCTCACACACAAAACCAGTCTTTTTATATATATTTATGTGAAGGTATGTAACATTTTCAGATTATAGAATTTGTCTGATGCCATTTAGAATATTGACTGCCCAGTGTAATAATCATATTCATTTGGACCATTAAACTTTAGATAATTTCCATTTTTCTGAGTTCCGATTCAAGTGAAATGCTTCAGTTTGAATTGGCAACTGGACATTAAATGAACTTCTAGAAAAAAAAGATAGCTTTGTATTTGAATCAGTTATTCCATTTTATATTAAAATACCATGGGCAGGAGAAGAAACTTAATTTCCCTACAAATTCTAATCCATTTGCTCAGGAAGATTAGCAGCAGTTGTATCTATTTTCCTGCCATAACTGGCCCTGAGTTGCTAGTTTTGATTGTTTTTCTTTTTCTAATTGTTGGAATACAATTGCAATTTTGTTATAACTCTAGGAATGCTTGAAGGATGGAATATGCATTTCAGATGCAATCAACAAATCAAAATGATAATTGCAAGAGCTATGTGAATTAGCAAAGTTCATTCCCAAAAGCCAGTTGAAGAATCAAGTCTTGGCTAACACCAACCTCCCCCCCCTTTCCCCAAACCCCCAGGCTGAAACATTTTGGCCCTTGTATCCTGGAGATAACCTTGCATCAGAAAACCCACCTGCTGGAGCTGCTGTAGGGCATGATAATTGGTTAGAAAAGAGTGGTTTCTATTTTAGGCTAAAAGAATTGCCAGTCCAAAAGAATAGAATTTATGTGCAGGATAGGAAATCTAAGAATTGGCTGGGATAGGAGAGGTTGTAATAGTTTTAGGAGCTCTCTTCAAGTATAATTGGTGGCTATTAAGTTATAATCAATCTGTCCAGCTTTATTTTTGTCATCTATGAATCCAATTCCCAGATCAAGAAGGTAACACAGCTGGCTCTGATCTTGGCCCAATATACAGATTGTCCTTGCAATATTGGATGGGAAAAACATCTACTTTTTTGGAACAAGGAAAACCATATGGGAGACAAAGCAATGTAATTCTCTCTGTGCCCAACCCATCTCACATTGAAAAGGATTTTTGTAAGGATGCAAGATTTTCATTTAACAAAGATGCATTATGCAATTCCCCACTTGCAATACAAATCTGAATGTGTGATTCTGTTTGATCTCAAGAGCAAGCTAAATCTCAGAAAATTTGTCTCAGACATGCATCAGGAATTAGCTTCTTCAACACCATTCTCCTTTATTCCTTAAAGACTCGGTCATTATCATTTGGAAAGCAGACAATTCTAACAGCAACAGAATCTTTTGGTATTCCTCTCTGTCAAGAATGTGTCTCAAAAAGAAATAGTCTTTTTCTTTCAGCATATATGGCACTTTATAGAAATAAGCATATGAAATAGCATTGGGCTCTGGGCCCAATGTCCTTGGTTTCCCACAACTAAGTTATTATTGTTATGACTACGTGGACTATCATCTCTATTTCCCCTCCCAGCATCAAGTGAGTACTGCTGGGCAGAAGTAACATTAACTATTTTAATTAAGCAAAAGGACATATCTAGTTTTTGGGAGACTGCATCTAGACTTATGTTTGAAACAGAAAAAAAAACATTGACTTTGGGTTTCATTTAGTTTGTTATAAAAATGGTAGTATTTACTTATTAAAGGTAAAGATTTTCCTTGTCCAGTTGTGTTTGACTTTGGGATGTGTGTGTTCATGTTAGTTTCTTAACCAAGGGATCCAGTATCATCCAAAAATATTTCTGTGATCATGGTAGTTACCATGATTATATGTGGAGGGGCATGGAATGCTGTTATCTTCCCGCTGAAGTGGTACCTGTTTATCTACTTATATTTGCATGTTTTTGAACTGCTAGGTGGACAGGGATTTACTAATGAGGAGAAGTAAAAAGTTGAGGTTGTAACTTTATCCTCCACATTACTGTGCTGAAAAAAGTTGGAAGTTACTGCTTTTCTTTTCTTTTTACCTCACATTTTCCCTTCTCCATTTTCCTCTTATCTTTATTTTTATTTGTATTTTATATTCAGATAAACTTCCCAAGTTTTTCAAAATAAAATCAAGTAGTGTGGGCAGAAAAATTCTTCTTTTTTTCTTCTTCTACTTCTTATTCGATGTGATGACCAAAAATGTGCTTTCAACATTCTTGAAAGGATGGAATATCCTTTGTAATAGCCTTAACAATGATGTACTGAAATGGCATGTATGAATGTTTGATCTTTCCTTATACAGTCTCTCTCAGATATTCTGCAGTTTCATTGGCTTCCCACATTTCCAATAAATCCCATGGAAATTTAGTAAGAAAACTCCTCCTTTGGGAGTTTTTCCATAGAACTGCTATTGGCATCATGAATGAGCAAATGTTCTCTTGAGAAATACCTGGAGAATTTATGTTTCCCTTGGAAAAATGTGGAAAAATCAGCTACACAAACATTGGTTGATGAATTTTGAAAGATTGTTATATTTTGCTAGGAAAAAAAAAGATTCATTCCTTTCCAGTTAAAAGTCCTAACTAAGAAGGGAAATGGAAGTGGGAGAATCTGCATCTCCAGATCAACCAAGTCCAAAAATCCTTAGTGTTTTTTCATCTAGAGAAAAAGGGTCTGTTTCAGATCCAAGAAATAGAAACATTGTTAATAGATATATCGATGTAAACCAGGAGACATGCTTTCAACATTCCCATCCATGCAAACCAGCCACACTGGAACTGAACTTCATTATATCTCAGGATATATTGCCTATATGTCAATGAATGTGTGTCATTCTCATTATCTGATTGATTGCAAAAGAGAAGGAATGCTATTTTTTTTAGATCTATGATTTGGGTAATTAAAAACTCTGGAAGCCATAATGACATTATTTGCCCTGGGTGTGGATCCTTTTCTCCCTTATCAAGAAATCTTGAGAACTGTAGCTTGCAGAAAATTTCACTGGAAATGCCCAACAATGCTTATTAAATGTCAGTTACCAAATATCCCTGAGAGAGGAAACAATAGCCAAATCAGTTTAATGTTGCCATCTAATGTATGTTTGCCTGAGAATGTGCTCTCTGACCCTTCCATCTATGCCCAGAGAGATGGATCTAATAATCACTTTTATATGATACAACCCTCAGTTTCTCTGACTCTTCATGAACATAATCTAGAGCACTTTCAGTAAATGTCCCTGTAGAGACCTATAACTCTCTCCCACTTGCAGCAATTAAGGTCCAATTCGGGGACTGAAAATATAGTTCAGCTTTCTCATTAATTTCCTTTTGGAGGTGAGCTTGCCTGGGATTCTGTAACACTTCAAATTGTCATCACACTGCTACTTCTAATGTCTATCCCAGGTAGCTCCCAACAGAATAAAGGGCATATTGTGAACTATCATTAAAGTTCTCTTAGCATCTTCTCATCTTTTCTGCTCAAGTCAGAACAGGTAAGGAGTGTATGTGTGAACCAGATTGAGAACAGCAAAGAATATGGAATCATAAAGTTGCAAATGGTCATTAGACTAGTGAGCCCAAATTTCTGATCAGTACAGAAATGAAAATGAAAACATCCTAACATATAAACTCTTTACATTCGCTGGAGTAGCAGTAGCAATAGCAATAAACTTATGTACAGCTCCATAGTGTTATACAGCACTCTCTAAGCAGCTTACAGAATCAGCATATAGCCCCCAACAATCTGGGTCATTTTACCAACCTTGGAAGGTTGGAAGGCTGAGTCAACCTTGATCTCCTCAGGATCAAACTCCAGACTGTGGGAAGATTTAACCTGCAATACTGCATTCTAACCACTGCACCACCATGGCTCCTCATTGAGAATCCACTGAGAATACCTTGGTATTTGAACACAGACATTGGTACTTGAACATAGATTTTTTTTAACATTTATATTTTATTGTGTTTTACTAAACTAGATGAAATGTTAATATAAATTGCTAATCCATGTGTGATATGCCATATGCTAAATAAATAACATGGATGGAATACATCCATTAAGAGGATTTCATCTATCTGAATAATTTTTTCCCCAATGCTGAATTGCTCTTAAACTACTAGGGATAGCTTTGTTGTGTTTTATAAAACATTGATTCAGAGTCTGCCTTCTTGTAACTTTCTTTTTTTAAAAAAAAATACTTATTTACATTATTGGTAAACTGGCCCAATCAAAAAGACACATGATGGAGTATAGCAGAGAACACTGATAAAACAGCTGTTAAGTGTAACAAAATCAACAATGCTTAATCAAAATATTGATCTGAACCTCTCTTTTTGAATGAGAGAAAACAGTCCTTTTCATCTAAGAAATTATTTCAGGCATCTGAAGAATACTTTCATATATTCTGCCTCAGATGACTGCCTCAGATGACTTGCCAAGGCCATATGTTGGTTGTTCCTTCACCCTTTTGTCAAAGGACTTAGTTTCTAATCCCCATATTTGTTGCCCTCTTCTGAACTGGTTGCAATTTCTTCAAATCTTTCTTTAAAGTGCAGAGAACTGGACACAATAATCAAGGGGGATCTGACCAAAACAGAATAAAAGTGAAATGATTACTACCCATGATTTTGAAATTGTTGCAGCCAAAAAATGCATTTGCTTTCTTTGTTACATCTAATTTCTGGCTCATATTCTGGGACTCCCCCCCCAAAAAAAAGTAACTGTTACTTCAAAATCTTTTTCACAGGGACATTCTATCTATCTATCTATCTATCTATCTATCTATCTATCTATCTATCTATCTATCTATCTATCTATCTATCTATCTATCTATCTTTTTGTAATCCCACTTCATAGGTAACTCAAGGCAACAAACATACATAATACTTCTTCTTCCTTTTCCTCTTTCCCCCACAACAACAATATTTTGAATTGGGTTGAGCTTAGAGAGAATGACAGGTGACTGACCCATTGACCCAACTGACATTCAAGCCTAGGCAGGACTAGAACTCATAGTCTCCTGATTTTTGGCCCAACACCTTAACCACTACACCATACTGGCTCTCTATCTCCCTCTGTTATATATTGATAATATTTACCTATTATCAAGGTAGTAATTCCCCTAACTTTAGCATGGCTATCAATATTTATTTCCTACATGAAGAGCCATGAATGTCTATACTGCAAACTTACTTATATACTTTTAGCTAATTTCTTTAGCCTATTGGTATTTTGAATTTTGAGTGTAATTTCTATCTTCCAGGGAAGTCTTAACCTTGCAGGAACAGAGTCAAAGAAGTGAAGATATTAGTAATAGGAGCCTGATCAAAGCCTCACTCCCCTTTGTAATGTCCCCCAAAATAGAAAAAAGTGGAGTTTCAATCACACTGCTGCTACCGTCATTTTGATTTTTCTGAGCCACACTGAAGATTCCATTGTTCCAGGGCATTGTTATATTAGCCAGCTTTGTCCCATCTGCACATTTAATAATATATCCACCTCTTCATCCAAGTCATTAATAAAAAATATTAATGAGTAGAGGATCCAGTATTGATCCTTGTGCTAACTTATTTGATACTTCTCTCCAGTCTGATAATTGACCTGATATTTGATACTTCTCTACATTGAGGATACTCTTTGTGATTTTCAAGCAAGCTATATATCTACCTAATTGCCATGACATCCAATCACATTTGGTAGTATACCATGCCTTTGAGCATTTTGACAAAATCCTTGCTGAAGTAAAGTTATATTATGTCTACATCAATTTTCATGGTCTATTAAGAAATTCATCTGCTCAAAAAAATAAGATGAAATTAATTTAGCAAGATTTGTTCTTAACAAATATGCGGTGATTTCTGATAATTAGGGCTGTGCAATGCTTTGCATGTGAAGGTAAAAGAGATGGATATTTATCTTCTATGGACATTTAATTTCATTTATATTCAATTTTTGTCTACCTGTCCATTTGCATTCATCTACTTTTCAGTTGTACATCTTTGCAGGGAGGATTACTTGGTTATAATGGAAATAGCTAGGTTATTCACGCATAACCTAACAGAAGGAACAAAACTTGATCAGGCTGTACTTGGCTGGCACTAGATGTTAAGAGTCTTAAGAGACAACCTGGACCTATCAGATTTTGCTTGAACAATTTAGAGCTGAGAGAATTCTCTATAACTTCCAACTCAATAAAATCTTTACTTTATTCTTTGAAAATCCATAGGATCCATAGGATTTGATTTAGGCTCATCTATTGAACTCTCAGTTTGCTCTTTTAGTTTCTGTTTTCTCAACAAACTTGATTTTGAATTGTGAACTTGCAATGGACTTATGACCAAACAATGCAATGGCTATATTGTGATTATAATCCAGATAATGAGCTGTTGCTTAGGAGAGCAGGATATAAATACGCAAAGTTTCAAACCCTTTTATAGCAGCAACATCCTTCCCACTTTATAATTGGTGGTCAATGGGGCCAGAGAAACTCTGGGGAAATGAATATGGAAGGTATAATTATAATTTGCTTCTGCACACATGCCCTTAACCCTGAATCATACTTAGCCAGATGGTCATTACTTCTCTTCTAACTTGCCTTGCATAGTTATTATGAAAATAAAACAGGAAATGAAGGAAG
The DNA here is from genome assembly GCA_034064705.1 of Bothrops alternatus. Lineage (NCBI taxonomy): Eukaryota > Metazoa > Chordata > Lepidosauria > Squamata > Viperidae > Bothrops > Bothrops alternatus. The sequence continues at coordinate 7,434,000 of JARGCV010000044.1, read as the reverse complement.
CCCATCATTTAGGGGTCTCCTGGACTACAGGTACATCATAAGAGCCAGTGTGGCATAATGATTAAGACACTGAACAGGGTAAAATATATTTTGGAAACATTGAGCCAGTCATTCTTTCTCAGCCAACCACCTACAACACCAGACTGTTGTAGAAAAATTGTGAGAAGTATGCTATCTTGAGTTTCTGAAAGAAATGGGGAATAGAAGTTTAAATAATTATATATGTGAATGATTCCCAACTAATTTATACCATATCTCCCATATATTGGTCCTAATAGTAACCATGGGGTGAGTAGTTTTACTCAGATTAGATGACACTGATAGAGAAGGAGATAATTTTTCTTATCTTATTTTACTAGTGAAAATATGTCTCATGCAATAAATATACAGAATATATAGAATAATAGAATTGGAAGGGACCTTGGAGATCTTCTAGTCCAACTCCCTTCTCAATCAGGAGACTCTATGCCATTCCAGGCAAATGGTTGTCCAATACCTTCTTAAACACCTCCAAAATTGGAACACCCACAAGGCAAGCAATTCCACTAATTGTTTTCACCAATAGGAAATTTCTCATTTCTAGGTTGAGTTTCTCTTTGTTAAGCTTTCATTTGTTAGTTCTTGTCTAACTCTCCGGTGATTTGGAGAATAGATTGAACCCCTCCTGTCTGTGACAACCCCTCAAGTATGGGAACACACTGCTGGATATATCTAGTCTTTGTTGGACTAGATATACCCAGTTTCCACAACTGTTCATCATACAGTTTAACCTTCAGCCCCCTAATCATCTTTCTTTGCTCTTCTCTGCACTCTTTATAGTCTCAACATCTTTTTTGTATTGTGGTGACCATTGCCATATAACCAATGGCAATCCTAGTCCTGGGGAACATTAAATCTGAAAGACCTGCCTTGCTGTCATTGTGATGCTCATTTAATTAGTGATGTTAATTTTTAAGAGAGTTTCATACATTATTATTGATGCAGGTTAGCAGTATGATTTTTCTTTCTGGATACACATTCCTAAGATCTGTTTTTTCCCTGTTTTAAAAGTTGATGGGATAGCAATTAGTACAATAAAACATATTAATTCATTCTTTTTTGAAATGGAGACAAAATGCAAATGATCGCTCCAGCCCATTAATTTATATCTTTTTATCCCAGTATTTAGCTGTCATGAACAAGGCTGCTTTTGTCAGACCTCTGGCTAAGTTTACAACTCTGCTTAAACAGGGACACCATGTATTGCTTTGGGGACCAAACTATTAGGAACCATCTGCCCATATTCTGTATCTTGAATGATAATAGAGAGGGTGCACTTGGGTTGTAAACAAAGCACTTAGTCTACAGCTCAAAAAACAGCCCCGGTCAACAATAAATGTAGTCAGTCAGTCAGCCAACCGGCCAGCCGGCCTGCCTGCCTGCCTGCCTGCCTGCCTGCCTGCCTGCCTGCCTGCCTGCCTGCCTGCCTGCCTGCCTGTCTGTCTGTCTGTCTGTCTGTCTGTCTGTCTGTCTATCTATCTATCTATCTATCTATCTATCTATCTATCTATCTATCTATCTATCTATCTATCTATCTATCTATCTATCTATCTCAAACTGTACCTGAAGAAGTTGAAAGCAGTCCATTTGTTTTGTACACATCAGCAGAAGCAAAATAATGAGAAATGTGACTCTTCACATTTGTGTTGTGATTCCTGCCCTTTCCAAAGGGTAGGAATCACAACCCAAGTATGAAGTATCACATTTCCCAAGATGGGCCCCTGTGGTGTAAAGTGTCTCATCTCCAAAGATAGGCCCCTGTGGTGAGAATGAAACCTTTAAATTTATTTTCTTGCTTTTTCTACCTAGGCCCCAACAAGAGATGTAAAATAAATCTTTCATCCGTTACTTTTTTGGCGAAAACACAGCTTCTATCATAGCATGGCTAATGGCAATTAATAGAGTCTGCTAACACCTTGTTCACTTGAAAAGTGAGTGTATCAGGGAGATGAGATACTGTATTTAAAATAAAGTGTGGCTTTTACAAATGTATTGGAAAAAAGTGACTAGGTAAAGCTGGATAGCAAAAGACATGAACTGCAAATATTTAACTTAGTAAAAGCTTATATGAAACTACTAAGTTTTGATTTTGATTTTGTCATGTTACATTACAGATGTATCATTGACATTCCAGATAGTCCTCAATTTATGACCACAGTTGAGATTGGAATTTTGGTTGCAAAGCAATGCAGTTAAGTTAAGTGAGTTATCATGCGATCAGACCCAAATTTTCAACCTTTTTTTTAAATGAAGTCCTTAAGCAAATCCTCACAGTTGTTAAGCAAATAACATGGTTGAATCTGACTTCTCCAACTAACTTTTTTCTTAGAAACTGGCTGGGATGGTCACAATTTGTGATCACAAGACACTGCAATCGTAAGCAGCAGGTGCTGGTTGCCAAGCACATGAATTGCATTAACATGACTGACTACAGGACTGGCATTTTAAGGATGAGTCATAAGTCACTTTTTCGGAGGCTGTCATAATTTTGAACTGACATTAAATAAATGGCTATATCTTGAGGATTACTTGTACGTACGAGGGCAATTCAGAAATAAACCTCCATTTGGTTATCAATGACAGACACTCGCAGATACAGAACTTTTATTATACACATTAGAAAACTACATTACATTACTTTTTGACATAATTGCCATTCAAACTGAGGCACTTGTCATAATGTCTTACAAGGTTTGAAATGTCTTAGTAGTCACTCGGTGCCAAATCTGGGCTATGGGGGGCAGGTGATCAAAAACATCCCAACGGAACTGCTTCAAAAGTTCCTGGGTGCATCTAGTGGTGTGCAGGCGAGCATTATCATGAACCAACACAACACCAGAAGTGGTGTCATAGAAAATCCTGCTAAATGTGAGGATGCTAAAGGAGTACTGCTAGTGAAGTTCATGGAGTGTGGTTAGACCATCAATTTAGAAGTCGGCTGTGAAATGTTATGAAAACTCAGATGAGCTATCCATAACAAGTGTCGGGGCATGCTGACGTCCGGTGTGGTGTTGGTTCACGATAATGCTCACTTACACACCGCTAGACACACCCAAGAACTTTTGAAGCAGTTCCGTTGGGATGATTTTGATCACACACACACACACACACACTCCATAGCCCAGATTTGGCTATGTAGGGTATGAAAACCTAGATAACCATAGAAAATATCCAGACAAATTTTGTTTTCATAGTATCTCTCTAGAATTCTGATTGGCTCTCAGGAATTATAAAGGGTGGTTAACTCATAAAATGACCAGTTCTCTTCTTTAAATAGAAGGGAATATCTGTAGTTGAACTATGGAGTTCTTGCGGCCCTCTGAGCTTGGCTGTTTGCTTGCAGTCATTTCATTATCTAACTATGAGTAATCCTTAAGTTATGTCCATGTATTCAGTGACCGTTCAAAGTTATGATGGCATTGAACAAAATGACTGATGACCAGTCTCCAAATTCCAGCCATTGCAGTGCCTCCATGGTCAAGTGAAAAAAATTAGGGCCGCAGACACATAAATGCCTTGCCTGCCGGGTTCCCACAAAGACAAAGGGGAAGCAGGAAAGGAAGATCCCAAATCATTTAGGTAAGTCTCCCCCTCCCTGACCTTTCTTCACTCACACACCCTGTGCCCTCTTTCCCAGCCTCCCTGCACTCACACACATATGTGTATTCACTAGCACCCTTCGTCCCAGACCTCCCTGCCCATAAAAGCACCCTGTGCCCTTTTTCACAGCCTTCCCATTCTTGCACACACCCCACCTGCTCCTTTCCCAACCTTCCTGATTTTGTACTTCATCACAATATCTCCCTTCCCCATCTGTGGCCAACTTCCAAGGTCATTCTCACATTCCTTTACATCTTGTGAAGAGACATTGTGCTTCATCATTTTGCTGCCTGTGTCTTCTGTTCCTTTTTAGCTTGAAGGAAAGCTTAACAACACATCACTAAAACCAATTCTAACAATATTCTGAAGCCCCTGAAATCAACGTAGAAATATTGTGAGCCCCTTTGCAGGAGAAGAAAACTTTCAGGAAGCTAGAGGCCAGATTTCAGCACTGCATTAATCTCCTTTTCCTCCTGGTCCCTCAGGGTTGGTCCCATGTCAAAGGGGAAGCTGAGTATTAAAATCTACAGAAAGTTAGCAGAGGCAATGATGTGTTTAGTAAATTAACTATGTCAAAGTTTCTTTGAATCTCAGGGGACAGAGTCTCCTGCCACAGATGGATGTATAGACAGGGCAGCAATTGGCAGCAAGAGGACTGAGCACTGGGCAAACTTAATCCACATATTTCACAGGGGAGGCTTAGCTGGCCTTTTAATGGAGGCCTCCCTCTGGAGCCCAACACAAATCTCAGGCATTGTTCCAGAGCAGAAACTAGTGGGTTATGATTGGTTTCAGAAAGGGTGCTAGAATATGGGCTAAGAATATTGGCATTCTGTGAAAATGTCTCTTGTGCTAGAAAGGAAAATAAAAGGAAGCAAATTTAAATTCTGTATTTCAACCTTTTTTGTCTGTGGTGCTAATTGATTCTCTAAGGATCAGGGAGCTAGAAACCAGTTTTGTTTTCTTATGTATTTTTTTCTCCTGATGATCTGTAATTATTCAGAGAATTAGGTTGCTCTCTCCTGTTGCTGCCTTTTCTCATCACTCAACAGTACCTCCAGCTTTTAGGCTCATCTTCCACAAGTAGATCCAGTCAGTTTAGTTAGGTAGCTAAAGTTTATTACAGGCATAGCCATGTATGTTGGTCTACATCACAAGAACCTCCCTTCAGCATGGTGAGCCGTGCTGTTTGGATAGGATAGGATTTTCAAGGTAACTAAAAAGTACCAGGTTGAGAGTGACTGATTTTGATTTGAAAGGAAGAATTCACTCCTTTAACTAAATTAGGACAAATCTTTCAGAAACCTTCATTTACTGCCTTCTGTTACAGCATTTAGTTCTTTTAGTACATTGTTGACAGACATTGAAAAAATACTGCAAAAAGGCTGTCTCAATAGTATTTTGCTATCAAAAGATATTCACAGATGTGTACACCTCCCCATATGCATTAGGAAGAGTTATTATTCCAAGACTTCTTTTTTATTTAGGTTTCATCAGGGTGAATGTCAGCATTTTCAGTGACCTTATCTGGACTCAGAAGTTGAGCAGGTTCAGTCTAGTTAATTCTTAAGCAGAAATCCATCTAAGAATGTCAGAGCTGAAATACTAGGAATTCCCAAAAAAATCCCATTAAGTGAGAATGGCAAACCATTTCCATAATGTTGCTGGATACTTATCCATGAAATCACCAGAAATCAAGCTGGATGAAGATGAAGCATCATTTTTTTTATCACAGTAAATATTTGCATATAGTCCTCAACTTACAACAGTTCATTTAGTTACTGTTCGAAGTTATGATGCATTGAAAAAAGTGACATGATCATTTTCACACTTATGATCAAAACTGAGATGCTTAGCAACAGACATATCTATATATCTATATCTACATCTTCAATTTTTTTGTGGCTGACAAAGAGATAGTGGGAGATTCTTTGTCAGGCACAAAAAATTTGAATTTACAGTGTTCACAGTATGTGACGTCTGCCTGCAAAACATGCTCCTAGATTGGAGCGAAACATAGAACAGACTGATTTATCCTATACTTGGTAGACTAGGTGCTCCAGCCAACACAATATATGTAATTGTCCCTAATTACTTTAAAAATACGAATCCTGAGTATATCCATATTAACCGTAGAAAAACAACGATCTTCAGGATAACTATAAAGAACAACTGTTTATTAGCTAAGCTTTCGTCAGTCCCCTGCTGACTTCATCAGAGTAAAAAACTAGAGATTTGAAAGTCTGCTTATAAAGCTGGCTGTTTTTGCACTCTGCTCATCGAGCACGTCATCGGTCTACTCGCCCCAGTTGGTCGTATTCTCTCTAGCTGCGTCGCATCCGCCTGTGCCCTTTTGAATTCCAGCACCTCCTCTCCTCCCATCATTGCCCCCCCTTCCTGCTCTGCTCATGTCTTGGTGTTTACAGTTGTTGTCAAATCACCCTCTAGTTTATCTCATCTTGTGACTCTCGTCCAGTACTGCATATTTGCATATGGTAATGTTAAGCAGACTTTCAAATCTCTGGTTTTTTACTCTGATGATGTCAGCAGGGGACTGACAAAAGCTTAGCTAATAAACAGTTGTTTTTTATAGTTATCTGGAGATTTTTGTTTTTCTACTATTTTTATATATATAAAATGGTCTTTGGTTATTCGGGTTTTCTCCTGCATAAAATTTGAAGTGTCTTGGCAACATTTCGACGAAGTCCCATTCGTCATCTTCAGGCTGGTGTTTTTGGCTTCGTGCTTTTAGGATATATATATTCACTTACCAATTGTGCTACTAATTTAACAACTGCAGTGATTCACTAGCAAGAAAGGACATAAAATGAGGCAAAAAATTAACAAATGTTTCACTTAGCTGTAGAAATTTTGGGCTCAGTTGTACGTTGAGGTAATATTGTCAATACATACATGCAGGAAAGGTTTTATTTTGAAAAGAATGTAATAAAATGAGGAATTGAAACCTTTGATGAACTATACATATATGCTGCTGTTTGTGCTCAGGGATACAAAAATTAAGGCAATAAATTAAGCAATGAAGATTTCTTATTTTGAAATGCAGGGTTTTAATGTTCATAAATTAATCACACAGAGTCACCTTGAGATAGGCAGTAAATAAATTTAATAATTAATAAATAAATGATCCTGGACAATTCAGCATTCATTATTCCAAAAAGAAATTTATTTGAAAGTATTTTTGCAAGCTTCCCTTTTATACATCTCTCTTTATCACCTTGAGGCTGCAAGGATGCCTACCTGTGTATATAATGCCTGTGCACAGAATATACAATCCATTTTCACCTCATTTATCTGATTCACAACCATTTGGCCCTACAACCAAGAAACTTTTGACAGTGTTACAAGAAACATTCAGCCATGAAAGCCTGATGGGGATTTTTCCCACAGTGATCTTATTTCTTGGCTTACTTGCATTTACTTAAGCCTCTAAGTCTTATGGCTCCTACAACACAGGTTCCTTTTTGTGTCTCTCCTTCAAGATCATGTTTCATCATGATTACCATTCAGGTGAGGTTTCTCTGGTTTTAAGTAAATTTAACTGAAAAAATTCACCTTGAAGTTTATTGCCTCATATAGCAAGAGTGGGGGAGATTTGCTGTAAATCCTAAAGAGAAACTTGGTTAGATCTCTGAATGGAGAGATTTCTACTAATGGGAGGGAACCTTGGCATTTTGTGCAAGTCCATTTTCACCAACTAATAGCAAACTCAGGGACAAGCGTCTTGTTAGTTTGGAAGAAAAATTGAACAACCCATAAAGAATACAATGGTTTCTTTATGTTTGAGGAAACGTCCTGGATGTTCAAATATCAGTAGGCTTTGTAAGATCTGGCTATTCTCATTGGCTTTCAGGATACCTAGAACATTGAAAATACCAGTTGAAACAATAATAATGGTTTGGGGTGGGAGTGGGGTTAAGCTGAATTAGCTGCCTGATTAATATGGAATCCCTTGATCAAAATAATTTACAACAAAGGGTGTCATACTATATTCTAGATCCCTTGGAATACTAGTTTTATGTTGCAATTTGGCTTTGTCAAGCTTCTTTCTTTATCTCCCTGGCACTTGCAGAAGACTTTTTTATCTTATGAATGGATATGCTTTGCACATGAATCTATTATGAAATATATCCTGCGGACAAAGAACTGAAGTCTGGGAAGTTATAAATCAGCCAAGGAGCACATCAAAAACTGAAATGCACCCAATGAATTTTATGGGCTTAAGACAGGCTTCTTAAACTGCGGTGCTATGATCCCCCTAAAATCAATGAATTTGTGTCATACTCGTACAAATCAAATGAATGATCTGTCCATTGATCATAGTGATCTCCACATTAGGTAGTTATGTGAGTTCCACTGTATAGGTAATATGTTAAAAAGTCAAATACTAAAGGAGCTAATAACTGGGAGGAAACCATTTTAAATGACACAATTAAAATATGCTTATTTTCAACCATACTGGATAAAAAATAACTAATATATTAAAATCTATCATTGATACATTGAATTTGGGATGTTAAAATATTGATATGATTCAAATTGAAGGGTAGCAATTCAGCCTTCTCCTAAATTGTAATCTCCTATATGTGTGATAATTCCTATAATGGCTAAGGAGTACCATGTTTATTGTAAATTATGGTATTTGTTGTCCAAAATCAAGGCAACCAAGTCAGACAAGACTTCACTAGAGCAATGAATCAGTTGAAAACAAGCTTTGAAGAATATCTTGTAAAATCTCATTCCTTCACATTTGAAGGGGGGCTCCCAGCAAAATAGCTATATATTTTTTAAAAAGAAATGAAGACATATTTAAAGTTGGTTGGAACTCACCTTACATCTTCATCATGATTCTATTTATAAAGAAATCTGTGAATATTGATTAGTTCTTAACAAAGCAGAAAACCAAAGTAAATTAAAAATAATATTCTCAGCCATCTTTTCATGCCAAATTCATGTGAATTTGGGCTAATCCTCTGAATAGAGAAGACCATCTCTTTCTCAGCAATACAATTGTTATCATCAAGTTTGGAAATACAGGGATTCAAAGCCAGACTTCTTATGCCTAAGCACTCAAACTTCCCTGCCTGAATGAACAAAGCAGTCAGTTTCATTGTTTCCTTGTTACTATCTTTTTAACACACGCATGCATACACACGCACACACACACACATAGGGACATACTTAAGGGGTTTTGGGTTTTTTTGTCCTGTTTTAATCTTTTGCTTTCTTCTTTCTTTGTGTTCCCAGATTTGGATGACCCAATTGTGACAGTCCACCAGAGCATAGGGGAAGCAAAAGAACAGTTTTACTACGAGAGAACCGTGTTCCTTAGGTGTGTAGCCAATTCCAACCCACCTGTTCGGTACAGTTGGAGGCGAGGGCAAGAGGTTCTATTACAAGGATCCGACAAAGGTGTTGAAATTTATGAGCCCTTCTTTACGCAGGTAGGGATCAAGGTACAGTCATATTTTTGTCATTATTTATTTTTCTTCCCCCAGTGCTGTTTTATCTATAAATTAATCCTATTTGCTCTTCAAACTAGCAAGAACATATGATGTCCATTACAACGTAACTTATTTTTTTTATAATTTCATTACTGGGTGGTATTGAGGATCATTTTTTTTTATCTTTAAAAATTTCTGCAATCTGGACACTTAATAATGCCCAAAATGCATTTTTTTAAAATTGTTTTTTATATATTGTGCTGTCTTTTGTGCTGAACAAGGTATCTACACAGGGCAGAATATGATGGGAACAATGCATATTCTGAATATAGAGATATAGGATGGTATAGTGGTTAGAATGCAGTATTGCTGGCTGACTCTGCCCATAGACTGGAGTTCTGTTCTGACTGGTTCAAGGTTGACTCAGCCTTCCATTCTTTTGAGGTTGATAAAATGAGCACTCAGATTGTTAGGGGCAATATGCTGACTCTGTAAACCCCTTGGAGAATACTGTAAAGCACTGTCAAGTGGTATATAAGTCTAAGTGCTATGGCTATGGCTAGTGTGAAAAACACATTATATTGGGGAAAATGCTTGCAATTTTTCCCAATCTTAGGAAAACTACTCCCAAAATGAGTACCATAGAACAATTGTGATCAAAAATTATTTAAAGAATCTGTACTTGCCACATAGTCCTGAGTTCCACAGATTGGAAATGTATTCCTCAGTGTACTATATAATGACAACAGAATGCAGCATAAGCATAATTGGCTTTAGGTAAAGTTAAAGAAGACATCCATCTATACCATAAAAAGAGCTGCAATTTGCACCCTCACCTCACCCTCTCCCACTCCTTCTCCCTCTCTTCTCTCTCATCTTTCCCTGCTAATATCCACTAAGAATGGTTAAATCCATTCCCAGAAATCTCAGATTTGCCCACAACAGAATGTGTAGCAAAAATGTTTAAACTACTTTTACTGAATTAAGAGAGGAAATGGGTGCAGCTTTGCTCAATTCCTTCCCTTCTGTTTCTGCTTGCTTATCCTGTCTTTCCACACTGCTGATGTGGGATCCAAAAGGTAACCAACCTAGGTTACAAAATCCAGCAAGAAGAATCATACCAGCCCCTCTTTGGATGCAGATAGAGATTTAAAAGAAGGAAGCAAGTATGAATTGTGCCCTAGTAGTCTGAGATGCTGCCCCTGTTTTCATTTTTTAATGGGTGGTATTATTCATGAATTGCTAATACATGCAACATTGCATGCTAAACTTAGAGATTATAAGTATGCAAGTTATCAGGGCTGCTAACAAAGGCTTGACTCTACCTACTTCTTTGCCAACTCCTGGGATCAAGTTATAAGAATCTGTGAAAGGAAACAAATGAGATGCTGAGTGTACAATCAGCACCCAGGCACAAAACCACTTGCAACTTTCGTAGATAATTTTCAGTTAATAGCTTGGAAAGCCCCATTGCTTTGGTCCTTTATTATACTTGACAGGTTTATATTGCCCAAAATCACTAGCAAAACCTTGCAGAAAATAAGGAGGCTGGAATCATAGGGCGAGAAGGGATTTGACTCTTTATCTCCCTGTTATATTGCACTAACCACCATCTGAGTAAAATCATAGAAATGTCATGCTATTCTATATTCATCTTTTTGCATGCTGGATTAATTAGTATGACTTAAAGAGTAAGATCCCATACAAATAGAGTTAACTTGATAGTATTTATTTACCTGTGATTATCCCAACATCGGGAAAACTGCTTTCAGGCTTGATCTGTAAAGTAATTGTGAAGGTTAAGTATAAGAGCCAGTTTGGTCTAGTTGTTAAGGCACCAGACTAGAAAGTGAAAGACCATGAATTTTACTCCTGCCTTAGCCATGAAAGCCAGCTGGGTGATCTTGGGCCCAATTCATTATGGAGAAAATAAGAGGAGAAAGGTGTATTGGATATGTTCCTGGTCTTGAGTTATTTGTGAAAATAAGAAAGGTGAAATACATTCATACATATATACATACACATACATACATACATACATAAATAAATACATACATAGTATTGAGTCTTTGTTCTAGAATCTTGCCATCTAAATTTCTACTGCTGCTCATGTAAATAAAAGAATACTGAGTCAGATACAGAAAATTTCCAACAAGAAATATTTGAACACAAGCCAATAAAACTAAAAAGGATTATGGAAAGTAAAAGAGAACATTTAATGAGATAGAAAGCAACCTAGTTGCAACCTAATTGAAAGCAGAACAACGGTAGACCACGCAGAGTGGAGGCTGGCCCCGGAACTGTTCGAGGCAATCTCGGACAGGTTCGGCCGGCCCTGCCTGGACCTCTTCGCGTCTCCAGCAAACTCAACGTTTCTTTTCCAGGTTCCAGACCCGGGGAGCGGAGGGGACGGACACGCTCAGATGCAGGTGGCCCCAGGGGCTGCTGTACGCCTTCCCCCCTCCGCCCCTAATACAGGCAACAATTCGCAAATTGATTCTGGAGGAGGCGGAGGTGATACTAGTCGCCCCATACTGGCCGAGACGTCCATGGTTCGCAGACCTGGTAGATCTTTCACTCTCGCCAGTGTGGAGACTCCCTCCGAGCCAGGTATCTCTGAGCCAAGGGAAACTCCAACATCCAGACCCACAATGGCTCCAACTAGCTGCCTGGCACTTGAGCGGGAGGGTCTGAGTAGGCAGGCCTTCTCAGAGGAGGTCATCTCGGTCATACAGGATGCCCGTCGGCCCTCTACCAACAGGATATATGACGCCACCTGGAGGAACTTTTCCTCCTGGTGCAGCAGGCGGGGGTTAGACCCCATGTCAGTTACCATTCCGGATATCCTCCAGTACTTGTGGGAAGGAATGGACAGGGGGCTAGCGATCAACACCATCCGTAGACAGGTGGCAGCCCTACAGACGGTCCTGGTCTGTGAGGATAGGGGAACACTGTCGCAACACCCGGCGGTGAGCGCATTCTTAAAAGGGGCTGCCACCAGACGGCCGCCAGCAGTTCACCGTTTCCCATCCTGGGACCTACACAAGGTACTACAGGCCCTAACTGCGGCTCCGTTCGAACCACTGGGAACCAGCTCACTCCGTTTTCTGACGCTGAAGGTGGCCTTTCTTGTGGCAATCACCTCGGCGAGACGGATTTCTGAGTTGGGGGCCCTGTCGGTCCGTCCGGACCTGCTCACGTTCGCAGAAGGCAGGGTGACCCTGAGGCTTGACCCAACATTCATTCCCAAGGTCAATACATGGTTTCACAGGGCTCAGGAACTGATCCTCCCGGACTTTTGTCCAAATCCCACACACCGTCTGGAAAGACAGTGGCACACCTTAGACGTGCGCAGGGCTCTGCGACACTACGTTAACAGAACAGCAACTTTCAGGAGATCAGAGGCGCTATTTGTCTCCTATCACCCCTCTTCCAGGGGCCTGAAGGTATCCTCTTCGACCATTGGAAGATGGATCAGGGCATGCATAGCCAAGGCCTATGAGTCATTGGACCTGCAGGTACCAAGCAACATTACAGCTCACTCCATGAGGAGCGCGGCCACATTGGCAGCTTGGCGCACGCAGGCACCACTGGAGGAAATTTGCAGAGCGGCCACGTGGGCCTCTCCGTCCTCCTTTGTTAGGAACTACAAGATAGACCAATTTGCTGCAGCTGAGGGCTCGTTTGGCAGGAGGAGCCTGCAGCAGATAGTGGAGTCCTAGTAAGAGATAGCCTAGACTCCCACCCAAAGGGACTCATGAGGGCTTGGGTACGTCCCATAGGTGGATTCGGAATCCACCCATGCTGGAGAAGAAGCGTTGGACTTACCTGAACGCCTTTTCTCAGCATGGGGGGATGGAGAATCCACGCCCTCCTCTAACTTGTCTAGGCAGGAATTCTCTTACAGGACACTGAGAGGGAGCTACACGGTCCGACCTGTTGAGGAGCTTCGCCTGTCAAAACTGGGGAAGGAAGCCAGGAGGCGGAGCTAAATTTCGGACCTAGTCTGTGATTGGGTAGCAGTATGAATTGATTGGGTAGCAGTATGAATAAAGTTGTTTGCAATTAGCATATTCTATGACTTGGGAGAGAAAATGTACTACTTTTAGGCTTATGGATATCTATCAAAAACAAGACCCAAACTATTGAATATTGGACAAAGACTATAAAAGGAGAATATACACTGAAGTCAGTTCTGTTGCAAGTAATGGGTACTTCAGATTTTTCCCATCTGCAGATTGTTTAGTTATATCTGTTGAATACATTTCTTTACCAGCTTTTGATATAAGCTTGCACCAGTGATTTCATTATATAGATGCTGGCTATGGTAATTTTTGAGATCCTTTGTTACAAGATTTGGCTCTTAGCAGTATAATAATATTTTAATACAGAAATAAACTTTTTATCTCACTATTGTTAAAATGCTCATTATACATTCAAGGGAGAATGGATTATATCTAAATACTCCTTGGCATAATTACAAAAATTGGGACAAGAACTTCCATTGCTAAATGATGAGGTTGTTAAGTAAGTCTGATTTTACTACCTTATTTTCCCCTGGTCATTAACTGAATCACACATTTAAGTGAAACCAGCTTCCTCCATTGACTTTGCTTGGCAGAGGCCCCCTGGAAAGATTGCAAATAGCAATCACATGACCTCAAGATGCTGTAACTATCATAAATACATGCCAGTTGCCAAGTGCCAAATTTCACGAACGCTTAAACTAATGCTTAACCTATAGGGTCATATGAAACGTAGTAGAGAAAGGAAGAGAAAATGAAAATGTAATAGAAAGTATCAGAAGCTCAGTACTCATAAACATAATGCCATTTTGAAGGGCTTAAAGCAACTTTTCATACAGTAATTGTTGAATTTTTAACTAGCCAGTTAGTTGACAATTGCTGTTAATAATTAACATCAATTAATTAAAAGTTAGGGGGCACAATGGAAAGTACCCATTTTACTAACCTCGCAAGGATGGAAGGCTGATTCAACCTTGAACTGGTGAGAACCGAATTCCTGGCAGTGGGAATGCAGAATTAGCCTGCAATACTACCTTCTAACCACTTTCCTGTCAAATATAGTCATAGAGACTGAACTTTAGCTCAGTTTTTCACTGCCACGTTGCTATTTTGTTGTTGTGGAAATGGATGCAAATAGGCCAAACGATTCTCCATGAGCATTTAATTAAAACTGAAGGGCTCCTTGTGAGCCAGCATTCCTTTCCTAATAATGCCATGATACGGAAATGTTTATTATTATCTCCTTTATTAGATAAGTTCTTGCTGGATTATATGATGTGTCACATTAAATTAGATTCCATTTTGGAAAGTGTTTGGTTTTCAGGTTACTGCCTGGGATTCATTTTCTGCTTTGAATTTAATGAACAAATCAAGTTGCCATGTTGATAACTGAAGGCTGATCACTAACCTTTCTATATTTACCAGAGGTCAGCTTGAATTAGTGTCTCTCTCTTTCTCTGGGCAAGCGGGAGATAAAAAAGATGTTTATAAAAAGGATAAGGTGTAATTAAAGGTTTAGGAATTATACTTGCATTTCTCACACATTCCTATATAGGTTGACTTAAATCTCAGTAGTATATACCTTGCATTTAGAAAGCATTATAGCACTTCTTTCAGAGGACAGAGAAGAGAAAAAAAGAATCTTGAATAGGTAGGCTAGGAATAAGCAATTATCTATAGGACCTTCTACTAGAGCGAATGCATAACTCAGGCTGAATAGAATAGAATGGAATGGAATGGAATGGAATGGAATGGAATGGAATGGAATGGAATGGAATAGAATAGAATAGAATAGAATAGAATGAGGGTGAGCACAACATGGGAGAAAGAACCCTAACCTCACAGGTGACTCAGTTTATCCTGAGTACTGAACCTTGCAGAATGAGACTGTAGAGTATAGACTTAATAATTTAAATGGAGAGAAAGAAAAAAGAGGGCAGGAATCTAAGGAAATACAAGTCTTACACAAAGCTGTGTTTTCTTTACATTTCTAAAACTGGGTATCTCAGGATTTCATTTTGTGGCTTTTAATATCTGACTGGCCAACTCAAAATGTTGGGCTTTTTTTAACTTATTTTTATTTTATTCCAAAAAAGATAAAATTCAAAACTCCCAAAGTTTTTAATAGACACAAACAACAACAATAAAAAACCCACAAAACAAAGACATTAAGCAACCCCACTAACACATATAGACATATTATTTGCCCTAATTGAATACTGATAAATATATTACAATAATATTAGTTTTCCATCCCCCTGCAAAACAGGCCCTCAATTTTTTTAAACTACTAATTCTATTTGCAGATTATTAACCTGTCATCCATCTACTATATTAAGGACCAAAAAGTTAACAAGTGGAAAACAATAAAAAATACAAGAATGAAATTTCAAAACCCTGTGTTAACAAACTGTTATTGTAATCAAGTCATAGAAAATTTACTATGGCTTCTTATCTATCCCAAATCATCCCAACGGTTAAAATGGATTCATCCTAGATCAAATATCCATGAGTGTTTTTTTTTTCCTTCCAAATGTTCATAGTCCAGTTTTATTCATTTTTTGTCCACATCTTATCTAATGCTTATCCATCTCTTATCTAATGCTATTTTCAATGTGAAGTTTTGCTTGGCCAACCAGGATTCTTATTCAATTATTGTTTTTATCCCACCTTTAGATTGGATTTTTTAATTCTTACCTTTATTACTTTTATAAGCAACTTAAGGTAGTGAACGTAAATAATACCCTTTCCTCCTCCTACTTTCAACACAACAACCCTGTGCAGTGGATTGGGCTAATAGAGTGACTGGCCCAAAGTCACCCAGCTGACTTTCATGCCTAAAATGGGACTAGAACTCACAGTCTCCCAGTTTCTAAGCCACACCTTAACCATTGCACCAAACTGGCTCTCTTATGTTATAATGATCCATGTTAGTGTCTGAAGTTCCTCTGTCTACTAAGGGGTGGGGAAGAGTCAGAGATTCACCAGCCCAGCTCTTTATGGGTCAGTTCAAAGTGCAGTTTATCAGTTGCTAACTAGTGACAGCTCGTGACAGCACACGGCTGACTTTGACAGAAGCTAAACAGGGAGGAAGTTGTATTTAATGGGAGGGTACCATTATTTGACAGTAGAAACCTCATTCATAGTAAAACATCTAGTTATGTCTTTAGTGGCTGAAAAATGCAATGCCACTGAAAGATTCCCAGGACTATAATGGTACACCATAACCAATCTCTCTCTTTTTTAAATAAAGTTTATTGGTTTTTAAAACATAAATCACATAATAGTTTATTAACAGTGTGTTTGCCTGGCTTACATTTACAAAGGAAAATCATCAAAAGTTAATATCTATAATCCATAATCCACGTATTCACACAAGTGTATTCTCTCTGATAGTTCCCAACATCAATATTCTTAATTTTCACTTTAATATTTAAATATTTTCCCTTTAATCAGTATCATGCTTAACTTTGCTGGTATTAGGGGAGCTAAAAAGGGTTAGATCTGGTTAGTTTTGGGATGGGAAATTAGGAAATACCAGGCTTAGAGGTTAAGGGTGCATGTCCATTTTGGTAGTAAGTCATGATAGTTGTTCAGAGAAGTGCCCTGTTTCCCCATTGCAGTTGTTAAACAGAGCAGGGGGTGCCTCAAGGGTGAGGGGATCCTTGGGGGGTCTAGCACAGGCTCAGCCTTCACTCTATCACCTCCCTAGCCAGGGCCAAATGGGGTTAGATGGGAGGGGGAAGATAGGTGAAGAGGGGTGCCAGAGCATCCTTGCAATCAGGCATAAGGTCAAGCAGATTGCCAAGCACCCACATTTTGTTCATGTGACATATGGGCTGCTACAGCAGCCACAAAATTGGACTGGAGTCATAAGTCCCTTTCTTCAGCTCAGTCATAGTTTTGAACAATCACTGAATGAACAGTCATAAGTTGAGACTACCTGTGCTGCCTGCTCACACACGCATACACCACGGGAGAAGTCTTTATTGAGTAATACAAGTCTAAATTTGTAATCTCCAGAAGTTGCTAGAGTCCACACATGCCCCAATGAGTCTGAATGATGGCTCCAGGGAGTTAAGAGAAGGGAAGAGTCTCTGTTCAGCCAAGCCCACCCACCCCCAAAGTCTAACTTCAATCACTAGGCAAATCCAAGGGAAAGTAAAAAGTAGCTCCCCTAACAAGATCAGGTAAAATTCACAACCCAGAGTAAATCTGCAAGGCAAGGCACGGTCCAAGGTTTGAGATTGCAAGTTCAAGGCAAGAATCCAGAAAACACACAGAAGGGCAACCAAACACATTGTTCCAGCATTGTTTTCCTTTTTTGGCCAGTTTAAATAGCCAGTGCCATTGCTACCCATTGCAAGGAGTGAGGCTGCTGCCTTGTAAGTAGTTGGGCAGACCTGGCGTTGCTCCTGTCTCTTCTTGGCCCTGCATGTTCATAGACTGGGAAGAGAGGATAGCTCCTCCTCCTCATCTGTGCTGGCCACTGGCAGCTGTGCTTGCACCCTGCCCAAAGCCTCAGGGCTAACCTGTTGCAGCTACATCTCTATCAGCCTGCACTCAGAGGGCAGCTAATCCCGTCACTCCAGTTGCGACTGTTCCATTGATCTGGAGCCTGCTGCTTCCTAATCAGAGCCTGCAATCACCCCTGGACTTCCCGCCATATCTTCCCCTGAGGAGTCAGGGACTACTGTAGCATCTGAGGAGGCATCCAGAGAAGATGCATCTAGAGAGACCATCATTCTACCTGTTTTTTCTGTGTTTACATTCTTGTAATGACCCTAAGTTTAGGATATTTGAAGTAAGAGAATATGTATTGAAAGTCGGTTTTAGTTCCAAAACTTGGGATCATTAAACTTTGTAATTGTAATTTCCTACCATTTTTATTCCCTTGTAAAATACTTTTGTTTTTTTAACCTCTTTCTCAGATGCCTTCAAATTTCCCTAGTTTGTCTTTCAATTCAGATTTTTTATTTATTGCTGCATTGGTGAGGTTATTTTCTACTTAATATTTCTCCATTATGGATCCCCATCTGCAAAATTTTCCTAGAGGAAATGTCTTTTTTGAGAAAAAAATAAGTGGGTAGGCTCATTGCTTGGAAAAGGTGGGTGGGATATGGACAAATAACAGGGAGTGGACAGTACTCACATATCATCAATTTCTACTCCTCCCCCCCAATAAAACCCCCAAAACCTATTTAAACAAATCTAAGCAGAGTAATTGATAAAAGGAGGGCATAGTGATATAAAGTGATAGTTAAGGAGCATCTGATTACCATGAGTAAATTTAAATATCTAAAACTAAACCAGTTATGTGCAAAAGTCTTGAAGGAATTCATAGATTTCTGTCTTGATCTCTGAGAAATTATGGAAGATGGGCGTGGTGCCAGATGCTAAAATGTCATGCTAAATCAGCCTGATCACTTTTTAAAAATAAAGTGGTCAGTTTAGTTAAGCATAAAAATGATTGACAAATTCTTTTATGAGAATCTGGTAGCAATGACAGAAAAATGTAGGCTGGACTATGTTACCATCCTATAGATATAGAGGATACCCAACAAATATACATCTATGGCTTTGTATAAAGCTGGTAGAAAGAGTCAAGTGCCATATCTGTAATGGTATGTGAGAATGACTTTGGGGGGTGGGGGTGGGATAAGAGCCACAACCTGGGAACAATTAGCTCACAAAAGGAATATAGGAGTGGCGAACATTTCAGAAGGTGACAGGGGTGAAATGTACTTTCAGACTTGCAAGATTCTGTTAATGTAATCTTACAATAAATGTAACAATAAAGTAGAAATAGTCCATCTAATCTAATAGTCCATGCTTCCTGTCTGGGCTACCTCACAAGGAACATTAAAAAAAGAAACGAAGACTTTGGCTGCTCAAGAGCAAGCTTAAAAAAAGCTGAAGAAACAATAGATTATATATAGCTCATTCAAGAAGATTGTACAAACTGATTATAAACAAAAATGTAATGGTCTCCAAAATAATTCACTGGAACATTGATGAAAAATATCAAATGCCAGTAATAAAAAAATGGTGGGAACATAAGAGTTGAAGTGGTTGAAAATAAGTAAGTTAAAATGTTGTAGGATTTCTGAATGGAAAACTGGTAAAGTCTTGGCTCATAACACATCAGATTTAAATTGTGGCTGAAAAGATCAAAGTGTGGATAATTGTGTCAATACACAGGGACAGTAAAATACAAAACAAAAAATTGGAGAAGATCACAATGACAAAATTTCCATCTATCAATTATAGAAAAGTACACTGCTTGGATCTGAACATATACTATGCTGATATATTAGGATATCTTAGGTTCTTGGTTCTTGTGTGAAGACCAAGACCAGCTAAAGAACTGGCAGCTGTGATTTCACTTTGTTATGTTATAACCTGCTTAACCTAGGTTCTTATTTTTTTATTTTTATTTTTTTTGTAGTTTTTTATTTTTTTATTTTTATTTTTTTATTAAACTTTTTTATTAGTTTTTAAGAATTTACAAAGAAAAAAGAAATAATAACTCAACTGAAAACAATCACATAGCACATCAACCCCGATTACAGTTGAGAAAACATAGTATACCAATTATAAACACCCTCCCACCTCCCCCCCGACTTCCCAGAGTGAATACAGGGTAGGAACGCAAGGAACCCCACTAAACTACTTATTATATAACTATTTAACTATATACCAAATGTAATTTCTTCAGTTGATATTTCCTTTGTATATAATCTATCCATTTTTTCCAGTCCATCAAAAATTTTTCATTTGAGTGGTTCTTCAAATATGCGGATATCTTAGTCATTTCTGCCATATTTATAACTTTTAATGTCCATTCTTCAATAGATGGTAATTCAGACGTCTTCCAATATTGTCCCACCAATAGTCTTGCTGCAGTAATCAAGTTCAAAATCAACTTAGTCTCTATGGTGGTACAGTCTTTTGTGATGCCAAGCAAAAATAACTGTGGTGAAAATTCAATACGCTTTTTCAATATATTCTGAAGAATCCACCATATTTTTATCCAAAAGCCTTGATTTTTTTACAAGTCCACCAAATATGAAAATAAGTAGCGTCCATCGATTCACATCTCCAACACTTGGGTTGCACATCTGAATACATAAGTGATAATTTTTTCAGGTCTAAATGCCATCTATAAAACATTTTATAAAAATTTTCTCTTAAGTGCTGTGCTTGTGTAAATTTTACATTTTTCACCCATATCCCTTTCCATGTTTCCATCATAATTGGTTGTCCAAAATTATGTTCCCACTTAATCATGCAATCTTTAACTAATTCAGTTCCAGAATCAATTTCGATTAATGCGTCATATAATCTTTTAATATGCATAGTTCTTTGATCTCTAACTTGTTTAATTAATTTATCATCCTTTAAGGAAAAACCCATCTTAACATCTTTTTGCCATCTAGTCTGAAGTTGTACATGTGAATACCAGTTATGAGCTATTCCTTCTTCCCTTAACCTATTTAGTGATTTCAATACTAGACTGTTCCCTTCTTTAGTTAAGAGCTTCTTATAGGGCACCACATCTTGAATTTGTTGTCTATTTATACTCTCTATTGCATGCCTGGGAACTGTCCATAGAGGAATTTTTCCATCTAACTTATAATAAAACTCAGAGATTGATGGAGATTATTCAAAATTATGGAAGGGTATCAGGTTTTAAATTAAACATATCTAAGACAAAGATGTTGGTTAAAAATTTAGATGATAAATTAAAACAAGATTTGGAAAGAATAACGGGTTGTGAGATAGTTAAGAAAGTTAAATATTTAGGAATATATATAGAAGCTTCAAATGGGAAATTATATAAGAATAATTATGAATTTTTATGGAACAAGATACAAATAGAATTGGAGAAATGGAAAAAATTACAATTATCTATGCTGGGTAGGATAGCTGCAATTAAAATGAATGTATTGCCGAAATTTTTATTTTTATTTCAAATGTTACCAATACTTAAAAAGGATGGGAACTTAGAGGAGTGGCAGAAAGGTATTAATAGATTCATTTGGAATGGCAAGAAACCAAGGGTCAAATTAAAAATTATTCAAGATACAAGAGAGAGAGGTGGTTTGAAAATGCCCAATTTTAAGTTATACTATTATGCTGCAGTTTTAGTAGCAATAAGTGACTGGATTAACTTAACTAACGAAAGAATATTGAACATAGAAGGGTACGGGTTATTGTATGGGTTGCATGCGTACTTAGTCTATGATAAAAAGTTGGACAGGAGTTTTAAAGAGCATTTATTGAGAAATGCTCTGTTGCGTGTCTGGAAAAAGTTTTATTATAAACCTAGGTTCTTAACAAGAACTCAGTAGGTGGATAAAAATGCTAAATCAAGTCTCAACATCTATCTGATTATGCGAGCAACAATAATCTATAATAATCAGCAACTATGCAATGTAATCCAGGCATATAAAGCCTCATTCAGTTGGGGTTATGAATGGGGCCAAGAATTTACTTCAGCCATTAGAATGACTAAGCCATGACTTCTCTGGCTTTAGGACACTGAAGAATCAGGGGCCAATTGGAAATTAAATTTGAACAAAATTCAATAGATCCTCAAGGGATCAGCACCTACTGGAATGTAATATAGTTTGAAAATGAGACTCTATATGCAGTGTCTCATTCTCCATTCATAAAATAAGTTTTGTTTTATGAGTTGTAGCTTTGAAATAAATATTTTGAGAGATAAGTAATAATAATAGTCAAATATTATTTAAACGTAATGCTTGTACATTTATTTTTAAATACCTTAAAAATAGGGGGAAATTGTCTTATTAATGAGTGCATTCAAAAGCAAAACAAACTGGGAACAGATACGTTTGTTTGTCCCTGCTACTAATGTGATGTATTCTTCTAGGAATAGGAGCTATTCAATTCAAAACTATTTAGTTTCACATCTCAGTGGTGCAATACAATTCCACAAACTGCTAGCATACAGAGGGAGCAAAAGGCCAGCCAATTCCAAAGTAAAATTAGAGCAGTTCCCCCAGTTTAAATTCAATCCACACTGTGAAAATTTCCACCATTTATTAAAATATTTTTCAGCCAATTTGAGTAATTAGACTTATTATGCCTAATGGCTTAATTAGCATAAACACAGCTAATGTAATCTCATAATTGAGCACTACAATTACAATATGGAATGATTATGAAAATTATTGGGGGAGTTGGGGTGGGTAACATGATTATTGTCTCATCTGGCCCCAATACTGTCAATACAGTTGATAATTTCCACTATACATTAAAATATTTCGTGTTCAAATGTATTAATTTCAACTAGTGCTATGCCAAAATGTTATTTTGCATTTTGATTTTAACCATTCTCATTCATGGTGATAGAAAAGACCAAATCATTGATGACATTCTTATGAGAGGGTTGTAGAGTGCTTGCTCTTATCACATTGAGGCATGTTCTTAATTATTCTACCCTTGATTGTACAATCACATCTATGGTAATCAACAATCTTCCTAACTTCTCACATTTCATACAATCACATTGATAGTTTTGCTTTCCATTGCATATGTGATTGTATACTTCTGTTGGGTTAATGAAAAAACTTAAATTTTATAAGCCAACATTTGGTTTGAAGTTTATCTTCAATAAATTTTAAGTCTAGAACTAAAAAAAAAGAGTATTGAAAGGGATCTTGCAGATCATCTGACCTATTGCTCTGAACTTAGCAGAATTTACTACTATAGCATGGGTGTCAAAACTCAATAGCATCACAACACTTCCTGTGAAGGAGAGTCAACCACTTCCCAAGGCAGTCTGTTCCATTATTGAACAGCTCTTATCATTAAGATTTTTTTTCTTGATGTCTAATTAAAATCTATTTCCTTGTAATTTAAATCCATTATTTTTTTTCTTTATTTCATAAACCAAACCTGATCAATTCTACTCCATCTTCTACATGACAGACCTTCTAATACTTGAAGACAGCTATGTCTCCCCACAGTTGTTTCCCCATGCTAAATGTGCTCAGTTCCTTCAAACATTCCTCATAGTTTTCATTCTGTGTTCCTTATCCTCTTGGTTATTGTCCTCTATGCAATGTTCCAATTTCTCAGTACATTGGGCACCATACCAAAAACTATTGGATAGCACTTAGAAAATGGGCACATTGACAAAATTTCTATCTATCATTACAAAAGGCCACAACTGCTTGGATCACACATACATTACACTGATATATATTAAGATTCTCAGCTGTGACTTCAAATTGTTGTGAAAAGATATTGTGTGACCAACAATAATAATTTATTAAATTTATAGGTTACTAGATCATTGGGAACTCTGGACAGTTTACAATTATTATAAACAGTTAAAAACAAAGAACAATACAAAAACAGCTGAAGGGGAGAAAAAACAAGAGGAAAGAAAACAAACCTGGAGGGGGAAAAAAGAAAGACAAGGAGTATCAATTGTCCTCACCAAAGGCCTACATGAAGAGACAGGTTTTTAGTATCCTTCAAGATACCAGTAGGATGGGAGATGTTCAAATCTTGAAGGAGGAAGGGCTTCATTCCAGAGGACAGATACTGCTACAGAAAAGGCACACTTCTGGGAACCCAATAGATGGCATTATTTAGATGATGGCACATGGAATGCACCAACCCTACCAAATCAAACAGGCTGGGCAGAAACTTTGAGAGATAAGCTGTCCCTCAATTATTTATTTATTTATTTATTTATTTTATTAAATTTCTATACCGCCCCTCTCCCGAAGGACTCGGGGCGGTGTACAGCCTAAACTTTAAAAAACATATAAATATACAAAATTTAAAATAATTAAAAATAAATTAAATCATTTGGCCAAAATCCTAAAACCCAAAACATACAAAATTTAAAATCTTAAAAAAATACTCAGAAGCTTCTATGCCAGGCCGGCCTGTCGGAAAAGGAATGTTTTTAGTTCCCGACGGAAGGTGCGTAAATCTGTTATTATACGGAGTTCGGGGGGGAGCTCGTTCCATAACGTGGGAGCTCCCACAGAGAAGGCTCTCCCCCTGGGGGTCGCCAGCCGGCACTGTCTGGCCGACGGCTCCCTGAGGAGGCCCTCTCTGTGGGAGCGTACCGGACGGCGGGAGGTATTTGCTGGCAGTAGACGGTCCTGTAAGTATCCGGGTCCGATGCCATGGAGCGCTTTAAAAGTGGTCACTAACACCTTGAACCGCACCCGAAAGACCACCGGCAACCAGTGCAACTCACGCAGGAGCGGTGTTACGTGGGAGCGCCACGACGCTCCCATCACTACCCGCGCGGCTGCATTCTGGGCAAGTTGGAGCTTCCGGATGCACCTCAAGGGGAGCCCCATGTAGAGAGCATTACAGTAGTCCAGCCTGGAGGTCACGAGGGCATGAGTGACTGTGCGTAGCGAGTCCCGGTCTAGGAAGGGACGCAACTGGCGCACCAGGCGAACCTGGTGGAACATCCTCCCGGCCACGGCCGTCAGATGGTCCTCTAAGGACAGCCGTGAGTCCAGGAGGATTCCCAAGTTGCGAACCCTTCCTGTGGGAGCCACTGTTTCGCCCCCAATACACAGCGATGGAATCAGCTGGCTGTACCGGGATGACGGTAACCACAGCCACTCGGTCTTGGAGGGGTTGAGCTTGAGTCCGTTTCTCCCCATCCATACCCGCACGGCCTCCAGGCACTGGGTCAGCACGGCAAGGGCATCGTTGGGGTGGTTTGGCGTGGAAATGTACAGCTGGGTATCATCAGCGTACTGGTGGTACTCCACGCCAAAACCACGGATGATCTCACCCAGCGGCTTTACATAAATGTTGAACAGTAGAGGCGAGAGGACCGACCCCTGAGGTACCCCACATACGAGGGGTCTCGGGGTCGACCTCTGGCCCCCTGTCAACACAGACTGCATCCGGCCAGAGAGGAAGGAGGAGAACCACTGCAAGACAGTGCCTCCTATGCCCAGCCCCTCCAACCGTTGCAGCATGATACCATGATCGATGGTATCAAAAGCCGCCGAGAGGTCCAATAGCACCAGAACAGAGGAGCAACCCCTGTCTTGGGCCCGCCAGAGATCATCCACCAACGCGACCAATGCTGTTTCCGTGCTGTAGCCAGGCCTGAAGCCCGACTGGAACGGATCGAGATATGACGATTCCTCCAGGTGCTGCGGGAACTGTCGGGCAACCACACTCTCAACAACCTTCGCAAGAAAGCGAAGGTTGGAGACGGGACGGTAGTTTGATAAAACGGCTGGATCCAGGGCAGGCTTCTTGAGGAGGGGTCTCACCACTGCCTCTTTCAAGGCAGCAGGAAAGACACCCTCACTCAAGGAAGCGTTGATAATTGCTCGGAACCAGCCTCGTACCACCTCCCGGGAGGCCAGCACCAACCAGGAGGGGCACGGGTCCAGTAAACATGTGGTCGCCCTAAGTCCCCCCAGCAACCTGTCCACGTCCTCGGGGGTCACGGGGTCAAACTCAACCCAGGTAACAGTCTCAAGACCAGCCTCCGCCTCTCCCATTGGACATACCCAGTTGAAGTCGAAGCCTTCCCGTATCTGAGCGATTTTATCATACAGATATTTTCCGAAATCCTCAGCTCTACCCTCTAAGGGGTCTCCCCTCACCTCCTGATGAAGGAGGGAGCGGGTCACCCTAAACAAGGAAGCTGGGCGGTTATCTGATGACGCAATAAGAGCAGTGAGGTAGGAACACTTCTCTGCTCTTATCGCCATTAGGTAGGACCTAATATGGTCTCTTACCAATGTTCGGTCAGATTCGGCACGGCTCGATCTCCAACTGCTCTCTAGGCGTCTTTTCCGGCGTTTCATTTCTCTCAACCCCTCGTTATACCACGGGGCCGGTCGAGACCCACGCCGAATCAGAGGCCGCAAAGGCACAACTCGATCCAGGGCACCGGCAGCCGCCCTGTCCCAGGCCGCCACCACCTCTCCAACCGAGTCGTGTGTCAGAACCTCAGGAATTGGCCCAAGCTCTGCCTGGAACCGCTCGGGTTCCATCAGCCGCCTGGGGCGGTACCATCTCACCGGTTCCGCCACCCTGCGGTGGGGTGCAACGGTCCGAAAGTCCAAGCATAGGAGAGAGTGATCAGACCATGACAGGGGTTCAATGACTATATCCCCTACACTCTGACCACTCAGCCACTGTCCAGAGACAAAAACCAGGTCAAGCGTGTTCCCCCCTGTGTGTGTGGGGCCTTGAATTACCTGGGTCAGGTCCATGGCTGTCATGGAAGCCATGAACTCCCGAGCCTCCCCGGACGCCCCGCCCCCGGACGGCAGGTTGAAGTCACCCATGACTATTAGCCTGGGGACTTCAACCACCACCGCGGCGACAACGCTCAGGAGCTCGGGCAGGGAGGTTGATACGTGGCAGGGCGCCAGGTACGTAATCAACACCGCCCTCGGACCCCCTAGGTCCCACTTCACCAGAAGGGATTCACAGCCTGCCGTCTGAGGAACAGTGACCTCCCTCGGCCTGAAACTTTCCCTGATTACGACCGCCACTCCCCCACCCCTGCCTTGAGCTCTCGGCTGGTGGAATGCAAGGAAACCCGGTGGGCACATTTCCACCAGAGGGACACCGCCCTCTGGTCCCAACCAGGTCTCCGTTATACCCGCCAGGTCTGCTCCCCCCTCTGAGATTAAATCTTGAATGAGGGGGGCCTTATTTACCACAGACCTGGCATTGCACAGCATCAGCCTACAGCCAGGGCCCTGTGGTTCTGAACAACCCCGAGAACAGGTTGAGCCTTGGGGGTCGGAGCGCACGACCGCTCGTAAGCAGCGGGTGCGCGCTCCCTTATTATGATACGGCCCCCTGCTCCCACCATACCTGCCCCTCCCGCTAACGGTACTTATTGGAACTGAGTTAGTCTTAATCAGCCCCCCGTCCGCACCCTCGGGACTCCGTCCCCTTCCGTCGCCTGGCCTGTCTTCTTGTTCTCTTCTGACAATTTCTTCCCCTGCCCTAAACACTCCTTCCCCACCCCTCCCCACCCTTAAAACTTTAACTAAGTACCTATTTAAAAAACCCCAAAGCCCCTTTTTTGATGCATGCCATCTCTCAGGACTCCAAAGTCCATCCTCGAGATGGGCCCTTGATAGAACAGAGGGCCATAATTGCGAGAGGGGGGAGTCTCGCAATGCAAGAAGCGTCCACTTCGAGTAAGCAGCCAGTCAAGTAAGATGAATCGATAGGGTCCGGCAAGAAACCAGGCAGTCAAGTCTGAATTAAGGTCCAAGTACCAAGTTTCTATCAGGGTGATGGTAAAAATAATAATAATAATAATAACAATGAAGAAGGTAGATTTTGAGTGGTCCGAGCAGGAAAAGCCCCTATGTTGTTCCATCCTGCTTCGTTTAATCCACGATCCACAGATTCGTATATGTGCTGCCAGGGGCAAGGACCAGGTCTCTGAAAAGGGGTCCATAAGGGCAGCACCAGAGTCATAATCCGGGATTCTTTCTTCAGGGCTGTCTTACTGCCCCTCCTGATAGTGCTCAGTTCAACTTTCCTTCCCGCACAAAGCTCATGGGGTGGGGGAGGCCACTGCAGTTCTCCCATTTGGCCTCACCGTTGGACGCTCGTTCACCAGTTCATAGGGGGGGGGAAGCATGACCACGTTGTTTCCCTCACTGCCAGGTCCATGCTGCCCCCTCTATCCCCTGCAATTCTCAGCAATTATCCAAGCCTGTGCCCCAAAACATATGAGACAATATATTATCCCCCCACTCCCATTTCATTTTTTCCACACTTGCCTCTGTTGGCTTCTTTTCAGAGCAGTTTGGAATACAGTAAATGTATAGCAAAACCCTGGATTTAGCCATCAATTGTTATCATCTTAGGGCTCTCTCTGTGTCACCTCCTGGTCCATCATCAGGACAATTGTTCACAAATAGTTAATGGCTTGGAATACAACCAACTGCTTGGTTCTATCTTTTGGTCAAATGATCCATTGTGAAACTATTATTAAGGGATTGGAAAGGATTCTAGATGCCATGCCTTACTGGCTTTCTTTATCTTGTTATACTCTAAAAAGATAGCATTTTATCTTGCGATATGCCAAATGATGAGCTCCTTTTGAGAGTGCTGTTGTCTCATGGACACCATGTTGCCTTCACTTGGTCTAGCAAATGAACCTCAAATTTTAAACTTGTATGTATGTTCATATGCCTTCATATTTGGGGGTTAACTTGACTTATTTCACTTTATTAAAAATGGCTCTGTGTTTGATGGCATGTGCTGGAAATCATTGTCTAGGGCAAGCTTTCCTATGGTAAAGGGAGGTTGCACAAGAGCAACAATCGGCAAAACTTGCCTAGTGTTGCACTCTCTGGGGGGATGCGGACTCTGGAGTCAATGAGGGTTGGAGTATACCGGTCATTCAGGGAAGAGGCAGATATGGCGGGAGCAGAAGGGTAGGCCGCACTCGGGGAACTCGGTCCTGCTGTCTCGTAGCAGTTCCTTGTTCTGGCCCTTCTGAAAAATCTAGCTCTCCCCATGATCCTGGTGATGGGTGTAGCTCGGGCCCTGGGCTCAGGCTATTACTGCTTAACACCAGGTTGGTTAATAATAAGGCCCCACTCATTCATGACCTTTTCATGGATGAGGAGACTGACTTGGCGTGTGTGACTGAGACCTGGTTGGGCCCTGAGGGGGGAGTTCCCCTCACGGGTATGTGCCCACCAGGTTATCAGGTATGGCACCAGCCACGACCCCAGGGAAGGGGGGGAGGAGTGGCTATTTTGGCCCGGGAGAACCTCAGTCTACGCAGGCTCACTGTTTCCGAAATTCTGGGTTGCGAGTCCATCTTTATGACGCTGGACCTAGGGGTCCAGGTGGGCTTATTGCTTACGTACCTGCCTCCTAGCTGCGTGACATCAGCCCTGCCTGTGCTACTCGAGGAGGTTGCTGGGCTGGCGGTGGAGTTCCCCAGGCTTATGGTTTTGGGGGACTTTAATCTGCCGTCGCTTGACGAATCCTCAGGGTTGGCACAGGAGTTCATGGTCATCATGACAACCATGGATCTGACCCAAGTAGTGCAGGATCCGACGCATGAGGGTGGACACGCCCCAGATATGATTTTCCTTTCAGAGCTGTTGGGTAATGATCTGGTTTTAAGGGGCTTAGATACTTTGCCTTTGTCATGGACCGATCATTTCCTGCTTCGACTGAATTTTACGGCCCCAATCCTTCCCCGCAGGGAGGCGGAACCGATTAGGTGGTTCCGCCCCAGATGCCTGATGGATCATATTGGTTTTCAGATGGCGCTTGGGGAATTACCGAGCTCCCTCATTCACAATTCGGCAGAGTCCCTGGTAGCAGCATGGAACACGGCCGCGAAGGGGGCTATTGACTGGATTGCACCTTTGCGACCTCTCCGTGGTTTACCAAGGAGCTCAGGGGGATGAAGCGCCATAAGAGACGTCTAGAGAAGCGATGGAGACAAAGTAAGTCCGGATCTGATCGAACCAGATTGAGCTCATTTATTAGAGCCTATCTAAAGGTGATTAAGGCGGCAAGATCTTTGTATCTTTCTGCTTTGATTGCATCTGTGGAATCTCGTCTGGCCACCCTGTTTAGGATGACCCAGTCCCTCCTTAACCCGAGGGGTCCGGGGCCTCCCTTGCAGGGTAGTGCCGAGGACTTTAACAACTGTTTCGCAGACAAAGTAGCTCAGATCCAGGCTGACCTAGACTCCAATTGTGAAGCAGAGTCGACTGATAATGATTCAGTCTAGGGGACAGGGGCATGTTCTTGTCCGGTCACCTGGGGCGAGTTTGAGGCTGTTACGCCTGAGGAAGTGGACAGGGCCATTGGAGCTCTAAGTTCCACCATCTGTTGTTGGACCCGTGTCCCTCCTGGCTGGTTTCTGCCAGTAGGGTGGTGACACGTACCTGGATCCAGGAGATTGTCAACGCTTCTTTGAGGGAGGGGTCCTTTCCGGCTCCTTTAAAGGAGGCACTTGTGCGCCCCCTCCTCAAGAAGCCTTCCCTGGATCCAGCAATTTTGACCAACTATCGTCCGGTCTCCAACCTCCCCTTTGTGGGGAAGGTTGTTGAGAAGGTGGTAGCACTCCAGCTCCAGCGGTCTCTGGAGGAAGCCGATTATCTGGGCCCCCTGCAGTCAGGGTTCAGGCCCGGCTACTCCACCGAAACTGCTTTGGTCGCTCTGATGGATGATCTCTGGCGGGCCCAGGATAGAGGCCAGTCCTCTTTCCTGGTGTTTCTTGACCTCACAGCGGCATTCAATACCATTGACCATGGTATCCTTCTGCGCCAGCTGGAGGGATTGGGAGTGGGGGGCACCGTGTTATGGTGGTTCTCCTCCTATCTCACTGGTCGGTCGCAGTCGGTGTTTGTGGGGGGTCAGAGGTCCACCTCTAGGCTACTCCCATGTGGGGTGCCTCAGGGGTCAGTTCTCTCCCCCCTACTTTTTAACATTTACATGAAGCCACTGGGTAAGATCATCCACCGGCACGGAGTGAGATATCATGGATATCTGGATGGGCGTTAACAGATTAAGGCTCAACCCCGACAAGACAGAGTGGCTGTGGGTGATGCCTCCCAAGGACACTTCAATCTGTCCTTCCATTACCCTGGGGGGTGAATCTATAAACCCCTCGGAGAAGGTCCGCAACTTGGGAGTCCTCCTCGATCCACAGCTGACATTGGATCATCATTTGTCGGCTGTGGCGAGGGGGGCATTTGCCCAGGTTCGCCTGGTGCACCAGTTGCGTCCTTATTTGGATCGGGAGTCTCTCCTCACAGTCACACATGCCCTTGTCACCTCGAGGATTGACTACTGCAATGCTCTCTACATGGGGCTACCCTTGAAGAGTGTTTGGAGACTACATGCACACAGACTAAATGCGCGAGCAGTTGTGGGCCTTCCGCATTGTGCCCACATTTCACCAACTCTCTGCATGCTGCATTGGTTGCCTATTGGTCTCAGAGCGCAATTCAAAGTTATTACCTATAAAGCCCTTCATGGCATGGGACCAGGATACTTACGGGACCGCCTTCTGCCACATACTTCCCTACGACCGGTGAGAGCACACAGGGTCGGCCTCCTCCGGGTCCCATCAGCGAAACAATGTCATCTGGCGGGCCCTAGGGGGAGGGCTTTCTATGTTGTGGCGCCCGCCCTCTGGAACCAACTGCCTCCTGAAGTCCGCATTTCTCCGACTCTCCCAGCCTTCCGAAAAAATCTTAAAACTTATCTTTGCCAGCAGGCCTGGGGATGATTGTGGCTGATTGTTGAATTGAATGTGTGTTTTATTGTATTTTTTAGATATTTCGTGTTTGGGATTTTTATTGTAATTTGTTGTTTATATATATGTTGTTAGCCGCTCCGAGTCTCTGGAGAGGAGCGGCATACAAGCCCAAACAAACAAACAAACAAACAAACAAATAAATAAATTGACCTAGGAAATCATTTTTTAAATTAGAACAATTTGATCTCTGCATCTTCAGATTACATGTAGTTCTCAATTTACACAATTGGGACCAGAACCATTTTTTCCATGGTTGTTAACCGATTCATCACAGTTGTTAAGTGAATTAAGTAACTGTTAAGCAAATCCAGCTTCCCCCATTAACTTTCCTTGTTGGAAGCCAACTGGGAAGGTTGCAAATGCCAATCATCTGATCCTGGAATAATAATAATAATAATAATAATAATAATAATAATAATAATAATAATAATAATAATAATAATAATGATGATGATGATGATGATGATGATGATGATGATGATGATGATGATGATGATGATGATGATGATGATGATGATGATGATGATGATGGAAGAGACCTTGGACGTCATCTAGTCCAACCCCCTGCTCAGGCAGGAAACCCTATACCATTTCGGATAAATGGCTGTCCAGTCTCTTCTTAAAAACTTCCAGTGTTCGAGCATTCACCACTTCTGGAGGCAGGTTGTTCCACTGGTTAATTGTTCTAACTATCAGGAAGTTTCTCCTTAGTTCTAGGTTGCTTCTCTCCTTGCTTAGTTTCCATCTGTTGCTTCTTGTCCTGCCTTCAGGCGCCTTGGAGAATAGCTTGACTCCCTCTTCTTTGTGGCAGCCCCTGAGATATTGGAACACTGTTATCATGTCCCCCCTCGTCCTTCCCTTCATTAAACTAGACATACCCAATTCCAGCAACCGTTCCTTATATGTTTTAGCCTCCAGTCCCCTAATCATCTTTGTTGCTCTTCTCTGTACCCTTTCTAGAGTCTGAACATCTTTTTTACATCGCAGTGACCAAAACTGGATGCAGTATTCCAAGTGTGGCCTTACCAAGGCATTGTAAAGTGGTATTAACACTTCACATGATCTTGATTCTATCCCTCTGTTAATGCAGCCTAGCACTGTGTTGGCCTTTTTGGCAGCTGCAGCACACTGCTGACTCATATTTAGGTGATTGTCCACTAGGACTCCGAGCTCCCTGTCACATTACTACTATTGAGCAAGGTACCCTTTATACTATACCTATACATTTGGTTTTTCTTGCCTAAATGTAGAACCTTGCTTTTTTTCACCATTGAATTTCATTTTGTTAGATAGCATCCAGTGTTCAAGTCTGTCCTGATTCTCCTGTATCCTAAGCCTGTCTTCTGGAGTGTTGGCTATTCCTGCCAGCTTGGTGTCGTCTGCAAATTTGATGAGTTCCCCATCTATCCCCTCATCCAAATCTTTGATGAAGATGTTGAAGAGCACTGGGCCCAGAACAGAGCCCTGGGGCACCCCACTACACACTTCCCTCCATGTAGATGCAGTTCCATTGAGGACCACACACTGAGTACGGCCGGTCAGCCAGCTACGGATCCATCTGGTGGTGATGATGTCTACCCCACATTTTTCTATCTTATCAAGTAGTAGGTTGTGATCTACTTTGTCAAATGCCTTACTGAAGTCCAAGTAAATTATGTCCACAGCATTCCTCTGATCCACTAATTTTGTCACTTGGTCAAAGAATGCAATAAGATTTGTCTGGCATGATCTGTTTTTGACAAACCCATGTTGGCTTTTAGTAATGACTTTGTTTGCCTGTAGGTGTTCGCTGATTTGTTGTTTGATTATCTTTTCCAGTATCTTCCCAGGTATTGAGGTCAGGCTGATAGAATACTGCAACTTTTGTAAATAGATGCTAGTTGTGAAGCACCCAAATTTTGATTGTGTGACTGTTTGGATGCAGTTACAATTGTAAGTGTAAGAACAGGTTTTAAGTAACTTTTTTTCAGCATTGCTGTAGTTTCAAACGGTCACTAAATGAATGGTTCTATATCAAGGACTACTATAGTTCAAACTCTACTTCAACCTGAGCCCTTTCCAAAGATCCAACAAGCAATGTACATTGAATCTTCAAAGCAGTATAGTACATTTCAGAGTACAAAGTAGATGCATAGGTCAATAAAATTGATTTGGTGTGACCTGGATGACTTGCTTCTGCCTTTTCTTTACCTGTGCCCCTGCTGGTTTTCTCTTGTACAGCCATAGCTCCATTGAGTGCAAACATTGTGGTCACAGCTGCATTGTAGTTGGTTATGAAATCAGTGGCATAAGAAAGAATCTGTGCTTACTGAGGCAAATACAATTTCTAGCACTAACTCACCTACCTGGGTCTTCAACAGACTTTCTCCTTCCAATGATCAAACAGAAAAGAGAGAACTTCCCTGTAAACACTTTTCCACCTCCCAATTCCTTTCTACGGTGCCAGGGCACAACTTAGCTTATGAACATCCTTCCTTCTTTTCAATCCTCTCTCATAGAACCAGATTCCACACCCCCAGCCTAAGGTGAATCTGTGCACCAGAACATCCAAGAAACAGGCACAGGTCTTCCAAACACCAGATCTATTTTATTTATTTAAGAAAATTAAATGATCACCCAACTCACTCTCAACAACTTCAGAATTATGTTACCTGGATTCACCAAAATCACTCCCCATTTTAAAAAAACTTTCAAGGGTTGGATATTGCTAAGAAATTGGATGCTTCGTCAATAATTCCTCTGCCTAAAAGATTAATATCCAAGTGAAGTTAAATGATCAATTATGCAAATCTTGGAATCTGGGACTTATATTGAACTGTATGTGACTTGAGTCTGAAATCAAACCTGGAAAATTATCTGAGACAGATTGTGTTGGCAGATTTTGAATTGCCTGGATACTAATATCAGGTGATGGTTGTGTTTATCTTTCATCCTAAACAAAAACCCACTAAGCCTTTTGTGTAGACTGCAGTAACTACATTACTGTACAAAAAAGAGCTTACATCAGGGAAGTGTTCATCTTAAAAGCCTACACTGGAAAAATTAGTATTAGAAGGAATGATTGTGGAGGAAATTTGCATTTAAAATAAGTTCCTAGGCATTTTACATTAAAAGCTACATAAATCAGGGGACTGTGTGTCCAAAGCAATTTACAAATATAAATGAATACAGATTGTTCCTGTGGATTAAAAGGAAGAAGAAAAAAAAGCCATGAAAAATCCCAATGGAATGAATTGTTTCCCTTCTAATACAAGCATTAAACAGGTCTAGGTTTTTACAGGCTTGCATATATGGTATCTTGTGTTGAAACCTTGTTCTGAAAATAGATATATAAGTCTAGGGCTCCATCGTATGTCTAGTCTTCTACCTTTACCTTTGGCCAACTAAATAAGAATTCTGGCTTCAACTTCATGTCATTTCTGGATTCTCCTCTAGATTTCATTATAGCCTGTCATATTTCCAACAAAAAACACACACTCCTGTCTTCCTGAACAGCCTACTCATATCTTCCTACTTTCCAGAATGGTACATTACATTGTACATCTATACTCACAATCTGAGATCACTCTTCCATCTTCTTGAAGGATTTTTTTAAACTGATACACTCACTTTATATTGAGATGAGGGTTTTATCACTCCTTGCTGCTCATTAAAGTGCCCTTTTGCAATACATACCTCATTGTTGTTCACTCTCTCGATAGAATTTTTCTGGTAACTTTCAGTTTTCAATCTGCACACAAAGACCTTATAGCTTCTTTCTCTGGTGTCATATAGATTGGGGTGATGCCACTCTGCGTACCATTAGTCATGGTCAGGAGAAAATAACCTAATATTAAACTGATCTGTAACAGTCTATACAGTTTATGGAGATTCTTAGTCATCCAGGTCATAGTTATCCCAGTGGTGCTTTTTTACGAGGCAACTGTTTTTCTTGTTTTGCTTCTCATCAAATAATCTTCTTCAGCTCTGACTGGATGGTGGGAAATAGAAGGATTTATAGCCCTTGCAGACAGCTTGTCATCTACCACACAGTCTACAACAATACATAGATATTAATCTCTCCTCCTGCCTCAAATTAAGAAGCAGTCAGCCCATTCAGGCATAAAAAAAGATTAAAAAATTGACTTTTGATTGTGCTGAACCTATGGCCCACATTTTAAATATTGTAATTGTAGAATTTTTTTTTCTAAATCCTTGCAGTAAAACTGGCTTAGCAGAAGCAGTGCCCTTGAATCATGGCCTGCAAGGCTTCGACATTCACTATTGGTTGGCAAGAAGGCTGACAATTACACTGAGGAATGTGATTCCTGTGCTTGGGAAGTTTGAAATCAATGTCCATAACACTTAACTGTAGCAGATACATTGGGAAATAGAATTTCTCAGAGCAAGGATTCTGGAAATGTAAATAATCAATTGCTACCTAACACAAAATATTGCAAGTGTAATGCATGGTTTCTCTTGTGTGAGGTTTGCACAGTCTTAGAAATGTTTCCAATTTAGTCTTAGTATACAATACAGATTTCTTACTACCTGTGCTGTATCAAATGTCTCAAAAACTGCTATAAAGTACAAGCCACCCAAGAGGGAAGCTAGCAGTTAGTTCACACATTGCATTAAGATACTAAGTGGTTTGTTTCTTTTGGGTTGCTTAAATAATTTGTTTTCTTTTAGATTAAACACCAAGTCATTAGATTAAACACCAAGTCATTGTTTCTAAATAGCTTAGGCTTACATGTGAAACAAAATATTATGATTGGGTTAAAAAGCCATAGTAACAGCAAACCATTGTTTAGTGTGATGTTTGAATCCAGTAACTTTCTCTCTCTTATTCAATGCAGCATTTTTTTTTAAAGAAGGGAAACTAACATAATAGGAAGAGGACTTAATAAGGAAAAGGGGAATATTTGCAGTGCTGACGTGCCGTTGAGTAGACTACCTTCCCCCAAACTTCAGTTAGAGACAACCAAGAAAAATAATATCTGCTTGGAAATAAAACAATTGAGCCAATATATATTTTGATTGGATATGTTAAGGCAGTGTTTTTCAAACTCGGCGACTTTAAGATGTGCGAACTTCAATTTCCAGAATTCCCAAGCCATAATGGAGAAGTGTGGGAGTTGAAGTCCATCTTAAAATTTTGCCAGTATAGAATAGAATAGAATAACAGAGTTGGAAGGGACCTTGGAGGTCTTCTAGTCCAACCCCCTCCTCGGGCAGGAAACCCTATACCAGGGGTCTTCAAACTTGGCCCTTTTATGATTTGTGGACTTCAACCCAGAATTCCTCAGCCAGGCATGCTGGCTGAGGAATTCTGGGAGTTGAAGTGGCTGAGGAATTCTGGGAGTTGAAGTCCACAAGTCATAAAAGGCCCAAGTTTGAAGACCTCTGCCCTATACCATTTCAGACAAATGGTTGTCCAATCTCTCCTTAAAAACTTCCAGTGTTGGAGAACCCACAACTTCTGGATGCAGGCTGTTCCACTGCTTAATTGTTCTGTCAGGAAATTTCTCCTTAGTTCTAGGTTGCTTCTCTCCTTGATTGGTTTCCATCCGTTGCTTCTTGTCCTACCTTCAGGTGCTTTGGAGATAGCTTGCCTTGTGGAAACCCCTGAGATATTGGTACACTGCTATCATGTCACCCCTTCATTAAACTAGACATACCCAATTCCAGCAACCTTTCTTTATATGTTTTAGCTTCCAGTCCCCTGATCATCTTTGAAAAACACTGTGCCAAAGTAATTGTCCTACAACTTGAGGCCCACCAGATATGTTGGCATTCAATTCACTTGGCATCGAGAGATGCAGTTGTAAATGTGTAGCAGTTTGAACACATCTGGAAGATGCTAAATTGGAGAAAGTTACAACATGGCTATCCTTTTAGATTAGAGTGCCTTCATGTATTATCTTGCATGTTCTTTCTTGAAATATAATAATAATCTTGCCTTGTGCTGGCTGCAGGGTGAAACCAAGATTCTAAAGCTGAAGAATCTTCGACCTCAGGACTATGCCAATTACAGCTGCATTGCATCAGTCAGGAACGTCTGCAATATTTCTGACAAAATGGTGTCATTCCGTCTTTCCAACAAAACAGGTATTTTGGGCCTTTTTCCCTCTCCTATGCATTAAACCTTTTTTGGGAGGAGGGCAGTGTAAAATAATTAATAAATGATGCTGACGTATCTCTATTGTATTTCCATGCTACAGACTGGTTCTTATTCAATCATCTGTATTACATATACAATAACAGTAATACTATTATGTAATGTGTCAGGGACTGGAGCCCTGACTATGCTAACAGTTGTTGATTCTGACATCTTCCTCAGTTGCTGTGTATTTTATGTTTTCTACTTATGATTAGAAATTGTTCTTAATTTATTTTAAGACTGTTCCCTTCCCAGAATCACTATTTGAAATGAGCATCCATACAAACTGAATAAGTAAATATAATACTGTGCACTTTAATACACTTCTGAAGTTTATTATTATTGTAAGATACCTAAACTAATATTTTTCCCTTGCTACTTTTTCTACTGCTACCTATTCATTCTCTATCTCAGTGTTCCTCAACCTTGGCAACTTTAAGTTGTGTGGACTTCAGTTCCCAGAATTATCGAGCCAGTATGCTGTATCTATCATCCATTCATGACTTTTTTCACATTTCCTTTCAGAGGATGGAGCTATTACAACTGTCTCTGTATGCGATCAGGGTTATACTTAGGAATCTTTTTCAAATATGATTTCAGGACAGATATTAAGATTGTTTACAAATGCCTGAAATGGGATGGGATGGGATCGGATCAGAAGGAGATTTAGGATGATGACCAAGAAGGCTGGATTAGAACTACGAACCCAGTCCAGTTGAAAGTTGGGGGAATGTTGAAGAAGAACATTCTGCAAAATGAATGTTGTGTTTCACTCAATGAAACAACAAAGGAGAGTTTCTACAATGTCCCTCTCTATGGAACATCACTCTTGTGTTAAATTGTCCTTGCCGTAAGAAGCTATATGCACTGACATAACTCTAAGCCCTGATGGTGCAGTGGTTAGAGTGCAATATTGCAAGCTAATTCTGCCCACAGTCTGGAGTTCAATCCTGAGTGAGATCGAAATTGACTTAACTTTCCATTCTTCCAAGATCAACAAAATAAGGACCCAGATTCTTGGGGGCAATTTGGTGACATTGCAAACTGCTCAGAGAGTGCTATACAATCCTGTGGAGTGGTATAAAATCTAAGTGATACTGCTATTTTTCCCTTCATGCTTCAGTTGATCCCAGAACTGTGAGTGCTCCATTGTTGAAGATTTTCAAGAAAAGATTAGGCAAACACTTGTCCAGAATGGTATAAGGACTTCTGTTTGGGGCAGGGAGTTGGATTATAAATTCTTCAAGGTCACTTTCAGCCCTTTGGGGTAGCCTTTCCTTTCCTTTCCTTTCCTTTCCTTTCCTTTCCTTTCCTTTCCTTTCCTTTCCTTTCCTTTCCTTTCCTTTCCTTTCCTTTCCTTTCCTTTCCTTTCCTTTTTTTGTGTGTGTGGGAGCAAACTGTTTTGGTGAAGCTGGAGATAACAGGATTTATTTGTTACAGGGCAGAAAAATAATTTTCTTCTTGCTTAGTATTAAGTTTATCATTCCATTTTCACCTGAAAATTAATCTGTAAAAATTTGATTAAATAATTGCTTTATACGGTATGTACCAACCAAAAATGAAATTTAATTACATTTCTCTCAGAGGAAGAGTATGTATTCAAGAAGTACCAAAGAGTGCACTTTTGCTAGAAATAATGATAGAATCTCCCTGACTAATGAATAAATTGTGATGTAAATAATTTAATCAAGTCTGCCTGACTAGTGATTTAAATCACCCTGATTTGTTGTGATAGTTGCTGCTGTTTAGTTCCATTGTATTACATATTCTCACTTCTTATGCCTTTACATTTCTATATCTGTAAGGAAGTTGATATGAAATATTTTAGAAAATTGCTTTTTCTTACCATTCCTATTACTATCACCACTAAGTTATTGCTAGCAACTCTTCAGGGTCCAGCCAGAAGTAAATGTCCAGAAATAAAGATGATACTGTGGTGCATACAATTCCCCTTAAGATGGCTTTGATTCAGACCACATGGGGTCTTGAATAGCATACATTAAATAATCTGATTGGTAAATTCATCTCACCTTCCCCAGCTATTGTAATCCAGCTTTAGATAATTGATACAAAATGTTTTCATTGGAAAAGATGTGATGTTTAAAACATGAATCATCAGCCAAACTTACCAGATTCTTCCTTCCATCCATCCTCTGTCTTAAAAAGACCCTTTGGTTTCATTCAATGAAAAGGAAGGATTTTTTTTGTTAATAAGCAGCTATTAGATTGAATGTTATTCTGGGTTAAATAAAAGTACATTTTGTTTTGGGATGGACTGAACTCCTGACTTGATAAACATGTTGATTTCAAAGTGACAGTACAAGAAATGGTTTGCCATTGGCTTTGAGATTTTTTTTTTTAACCTTCCCAATTGGATGTACATAGCTTGAATTTTCTAGTAGTCTCCCATCTTGCTTAACTGTTTAAAAACAGAAGTTCATAAATGTCAACACTTTTAGAAGAGGGTGGCCATCAAGTTACCAGCTGACGTAAATGCTGAAAAGGCCCCAAATCAACTAAAAAAGGAAGCTGCCAGGAGAAACGTTTTATGAGTTTCCTACTTTGTGCCTAAGGTGAGATTTGGGAGGTTATCTGGATTTTGCATAGTGCAGATTGCTTATTGGCTTTCCCAAAAAAAATTCTCTCTGGATTTCTTTGTATGTCACAAAAACAAAAGTACTGTATGAAATCTTCCAACTTGAAAGAAAGGCTCCACCAGGGATCTAAAGCTAGGTTACGGGAATAATATATGGATAACACAAAACCTATCTGAGTTATCTTTTGGGAACTGATTCCTAGTGAGAGCATAATTCAAATATTCAGGAAAATTACTTAAAATTAATATATTAAGAATTATAGGATGTGAAATCCAAAATCTCGAGGTGGCATAGAATTAAAACAGCATAAAACAGCATTAGTGATGAAGGTGCTGGCCTAAAACCCAGGAGAATGTGAATTCTAGTCTCACCCTAGGTATGAAAGCCACTGGGTGACTATGGACCAGTCACTCTCTCTCAGCCTTTCCCATTTCACAGAATTAATATTGTGGGGGAAAGAGAAGGCAGGGTATTTTGTATTATGATAAATTTAGTTAGCCACATATTAATTTTTATGTGGTTTTTAACCCCCTTTTTAGTTTTTTTTTAGATTTTTTTGATAGATTAGATATAGATATAGACATAGACATATAGATGTTAAAGGGTTTTTTAAAATTTTGTGTAGTTTATATTCTTTAGTTGCTAAAATTAATGTTTGTATTTCACCCTTCTTATGCTGGTCTATGACTATAATAAATATTTGATTGATAGGAATCAGGAGTATCAGGCATATTCATAGCTTTGAGTTGTGTATATATGAAAAGGCAAGATAACAACAACACAAACAATGTAAACCATGTAAGCAAATATAGTGCATTGAGGGGAAAATGTACTTAAATGACAGATGTCTGTTCTATAGTAGTCAGAATCACAAATCACTCTGGCTTCTGGCCTTTTTGAAAAGCCAGATGTTGGGTGTTTATGATCCATTGCACCAAATAAGCTGAAGTGTCTTCCTTTTTCAGTTCTTCAATATTTGAAAAGCCTCAGTACTCATTGCTAGGGTGATGTTTCTCTCATATCTGAATTCTGTGATCACATGTTCTTTCCAAGAAGCACTGAAAAAAATAGAATCTCAATAAACAGCTATATATTCTCATTATCACTATACAGTGTAAGTGTTAAAGTACAGAAAATGGAAGACTTTCTGGCCACCTTGGGTATTGGATAAAGTTTCTCAACCTTAGGAACTTTAAGAATTTCAACACCCAGAATTTCCCAACCAGAACACTTCTTAAAGTTCCTAAGGCTGAAAAACACCGTCTAACTACTGTCCTTTGGATTTTTTAAGAGCCAGAATTCACTTCATTTAGGATTCATTTACTCTGTCTGTTGACCAACAAGGCACATGTGCAAAGAGTCAATATAACAAATATGTAATGATTTGGCAATGTCCCAGGTCCAGAACCATATGCTAGCCACTGAAATCCACATATTAAGCTTCAGCCTTGATTTGGAAACTCAGAATATACTTTTTCTTCTGAATGTTTATGTTAGTTAGACTCACCTATCAGGGTTCATTTCTAAGCTACAAAGTGTCTCACCTTCATCTTTTATCTGTCATGTTTCTGCAAATACAAGAATCAGAAAACACATTACTTCCAGGCTTCTCCATTTCAAGGAAGGGAAATTTGCTGTCTTAAATAATCCCTTACCAAAGATTGTCTTCCAATGCATGTCTGCTTCTCTTTCTGCATAGTATGAATACATTTTAATGCTAAATGTCTGATGAAAACCACCCACCCATTTCGGTCATCCATATTCTAACCATTAGCAGTATGTCATAGTTGTTCATTTAATGCTCCAAGGGAAGATGGTGTGCTCTACTTTATGCGTTGTATGAAAGCATGCTGTGGGTATGCAACATAGCCATCAGGTGGTTGTTTTCTAATGTCAAGATTCTCTGAATTAATCAGAAAAAAACAATTAAGCAGATGCCATCAGAAACAAATCAGGCATAATGGAGCTTTACAATACTAAACAGAGGTGTAATTGGATTCATTTACACCTACCTAATTCACCAGGATCAGCTGCAGATTAGCTGTTAGACTTGATTTTACAATTGATTCTGCATCAGTTATCCAAGAATGATCCAGCAACATTCCTATAAAAGTTAGTTTTTCTCAGTTTCTGATATTTCTTATTCTGAACTGTTTTGTTCTGTTTCTCTATTAATTTTTGTTCCTTTTCATCATAATCCTGCATAAAAGAAATCTACCTTTCTGAACCCATGCTGTTTTCTCCACATATTAAAAGGAGATAGACAAATTGGCCAAAGGAGCTTTTCCGTGACCTGTCATGAATATACTTTAAAATAGGCATGTCCAACCTGTGGTCCATGGGCCATGTGCAATCCTGGACAGTTAGTAATGCAGTTCAAGAAGATCATAAATGTTTAATCTTATTATATGATTTATATGTATTAACTGTGCTATGTATTATATATTTGGCTCAAGACAATTTCTCTTCATACTCATGTGGCCTAGGCAAGCCAAAAGGCCAGACATACATGGTTTAAAATGTAGTTATTTAATTATATCATAAATATTTTCAGAAGGAGACTATTGTTTATCACTTGAAGGTTTTTGATGTAGTGCAAGGGCACAGAAGGTTACAAACTGTAGCAAGAGTTCATACCTTATGGGACTTTGTCAGCATTGGCCTAGCAATGCTAGGAATTATAGTTCATGACCTTCTAGAATATCATGGGTTGCCTGTCTTGGAATATTAATATATAATTAATAATAAGCTGTGGTGGCTCAATGATAGTATTTCAGGCTGCCCATTGCCAGGAGTTTAATCCTGACTGGTTCAAGATTGACTCAGCCTTCCATCTTTCCAAGGTCAGTAAAATGAGGACCCAGATTGTTGGGGGCCTTATGCTGACTCTGTAAACTGCTGTAGAGCAGTATATAAGTCTGCTATTGCTATTATTAACTGCTTAAATCAATCAATCAATCAATCAATCAATCATAATAGATCTGGAAGGGACATTGGTGGTCTTCTAGTCCAACCCCTTGCTCAAGGAGGAGATCTTATACCATTCCAAGCAAGTGACTGTCCAGTCTTTTCTTAAAAACCTCCAGTGATGAAGCAGCCACAATTTCTGGAGGCAAGCTGTTCCATTGGTTAATTGTCTTCACTGTTAGGAAGTTTCTCCTTAATTCTAGATTGCATCTCTCCTTGATTAGTTTCCATTCATTGTTTCCTATCTTGCCTTTTGGTGTTTTGGAACATAAGTTGATCCCCTCTTCTTTGTGGCAACCCCTCAAATACTGGAATCTACTGCTATTATGTCACTCCTAGTCCTTCTTTTCTCTAGACTGGCCATACCCCATTTCTTTGCACTTTTTCCAAAGTCTCAACATCTTTTCTGTAATGTGATGACTAAAACTGGATGCAGTATTCCGGTATGGTCTTACTAAGACTTTATAAAGTGATACTAATACTTCACGTGATTTTGATTCTATGTCTTTGTTTATACAGGCAAGGATTGTGTTAGCTTTTTTTGGCTGCTGCTGGTTCATGTTAAATGATTGTCCAATAGGACTCCAAGGTTCCCCTCACAGTTACAATTTTTGAGCCAGGTTTTGTCTAATCTGTACTTGTACCTTTGGTTTTTCCTGCCTTGGAGTAAAACTTTGCTTTCTCCACATTAAAATTCATTTTGTTGGATAAGGTCCATTGTTCAAGTCTGTCAATATCTTTTTGGATCCTGAGCTTATCTTCTGAGGTGTTGGCTATTCCTGCCAGCTTAGTGTCATCTGCAAATTTGATGACTTCCCCTTCTATTCCCTCATCTAAGTCATTCAGGAAGATCTTGAAGAGTACAGGGCCTAAGACAAAACCTTGTGGTACTCCATTGCTTACTTCCCTCCATGTAGATGTAGTACCATTAAGGACTACTTGTTGAGTACAGTTTATCAGCCAGTTACAAATCCATCTGGTGGTGATACTGTCTATCCCACATTTTTCCAGCTTACCAAGGAGTAGGTTGTGTTCTACTTTGTCAAATGCCTTGCTGAAGTCTAAATATACTATGTCTACAGCATTTTGCTGTTCTACTAATTTAGTCACTTTGTCAAAGAATGAAATAAGATTGGTTTGGCATG
Organism: Bothrops alternatus; assembly: GCA_034064705.1. Classification (NCBI taxonomy): domain Eukaryota; kingdom Metazoa; phylum Chordata; class Lepidosauria; order Squamata; family Viperidae; genus Bothrops; species Bothrops alternatus. Next base: position 7,389,713 of record JARGCV010000044.1, on the reverse strand, counting down.
ATCTGTTTTTAACAAACCTGTGCTGGCTATTATAACTTTATTTGTTTCTAGATATTCACAGATCTGTTTGATTATTTTTTCCAATATCTTCCCAGGTATTGATGTTAGGCTGATTGTTCTGTAGTTTCCTGGGTCGTTTCCCTTCCCCTTTTTTTTTGACGATTGGAACCACATCAGCTCTTTTCCAATCCTTCCAATCTGATAGTTTCCAGGTGCTCCAGGATTTTTTAAAAATATGGTACAATAGTTCTGAAATAACAACTGCCAACTCCTGCAGAACTCTGGGATGTAATCCCTTGGTGGTCCCGGTGATTTATATTCATCAAGGTCACGTGTTTTTTTACCATTTTCTTGTTTATTTTAATTTTTATTTCTAGTTTGTCTTTTACAGTTATGTTTTTGGTAGATTGGGCTATAGTTTGTTTTTGTGTGAAGACTGATGCAAAGAATGAGTTATGCAGCTCTGGTTTCTCTCTATTGCCTGTTACTCCCTTGACATCTTCTTTCTTTAGTGGACCGACTGTTTCCTTGAATTTTTTTTTTTTGTTATTTATATGTGAAAAAACCTTTGTTTTATTATCTTTAATTTTTGTTGCAAATCTTTGTTCATTCTGAGTCTTTGCTTTCCTGACTTCATCTTTGCAGATTCGGACTGTGATAATTTGCCTTAGTTATGTTTTCCCCCAAAGGAAAAGTAAGGGAAAGAACATTGACCTCCTGCTGGTCAATGGAAACTAAATGTAAGCAGTTATGAAAATGGTGAATTGGGACAAGGAGAGAAGAGGGGAAAGTTGGCCAGATATGGGATAAACAGGTAGTCCTTGACTTATGACCACAATTGAGCCCAAAATTTCTGTTGCTAAGTGAGACAGTTTAAATGCATTTTGCCCCATTTTATGATCTTTCTTATCACAGTTGTTAAGTGAATCACTGCAGTTGTTAAGTTAGCAACACGGTTGTTAAGTAAATTCTGCTTCCCCATTTACTTTGCTTGTCAGAAGATCATGAAAGGTGATCACATGATCCTGGGACACTGCAGCTGTCTTAAATAAGAGTCAGCTGTCAAGCATCTGAATTTCGATCATGTGATCATATGGATGCTACAAGGTCGCAAGTGTGAAAAACAATCATGTCACTTTTTGATGCTGTTGTAACTTTGAACAAGCACTAAATCAGTGGTTCTCAACCTTCCTAATGCCACGACCCTTTAATACAGTTCCTCATGTTGTGGTTGACCCCCAACCATAAAATTATTTTCGTTGCTACTTCATAACTGTAATTTTTCTACTGTTTGGAATCGTAATGTAAATATCTGATATGCAGGGTGTATTTTCATTGTTACGAATTGAACATAATTAAAGCATAGTGATTAATCACAAAAACAATATAGCAATGCTCGCTGCAGAAGCTTACTCTTCCTTGCTCAAAAATGTTGGGAGGGAGGGAAGGGGAAGGAAGGAAGGAAGATTGAAGGGGAAAGGAAGGAGATGGAGAAGGAAGGAGATTGAAGGGGAAAGGAAGGAAGCAAGGAAGGAAGGAAGGAAGGAGAAAGAGATTGAAGGGGAAGGGATGGAGATGGAGATGGAAGGAAGGAAGAAAGGAAGATTGAAGGGGAAAGGAAGGAGATGGAGAAGGAAGGAGATTGAAGAGGGAAGGAAGGAAGGAGAAAGATTGAAGGGGAAGGGATGGAGATGGAAGGAAGGAAGGAAGATTGAAGGGGAAAGGAAGGAGATGGAGAAGGAAGGAGATTGAAGGGAGAAGGAAGGAAGGAAGAAAGGAAGGAAGAAAGGAAGAAAGGAAGGAGAGAGAGATTGAAGGGGAAGGAATGGAGATGGAGATGGAAGGAAGGAAGGAAGGAAGATTGGAGGGGAAAGGAAGGAAGGAGAGAGAGATTGAAGGGGAAGGGAAGGAGATAGATGGAAGGAAGGAAGGAAGGAAGGAAGGAAGGAAGGAAGGAAGGAAGGAAGGAAGGAAGGAAGAATTGATCTTTGGAGAGTCATGTTTTCCCAGATGGTGATGAACTGCAACTCCCAGCATTCCCCACTCTTCTACAGTGCTGTTTAGGGCTCCTGGGGATGGTAGTCCAGTAAGGCCTGGAGACACACACAGATGCCCTAGCAGGGAAAATTGGCTGGGTAATTGCTACGGCTTTTGGAGGCATTCTGCAGCTCCTGAAAATCATTTTAACAAATTTTACCTGGTTCAGCAAAGGCAACAAGTAATAAAACAAGCAACAGGTACTGGTAATAAAATAGCCCAAATTGTCCTTTCCAGCGCAGATGAAAAGAACCAGGGAAAGGGAAATCGCGTCTGCCTCTTTGACCAATGGAAGGAGAAGCGGTAGTAAAAGCGTGGCATTTCGGCCTGGGCACACAGCCTTGCCTGCAGGCGCTGCCAAGGACACACAAGCAGCTCCGCACAATTGCCCTGAGAGGGGGGAGGCTCTAGCAGAGAGCCTGGCGGAGAGCTAAGTGGCGGCACCTCTGGGGCCTCAGAAGCCATGCGGAGGATCTGCGCGTCTCGGAGCCGGCCACAGCCCTCTCGCGCCAGCCAACCTGGAGCCCTTCATCCTCATCCCAGCACCTCCTGCCCTCTCCCAGCCGCCCCCCTGGGACCTGCCCACCCCTCCAGCCTCCTGAGCGCCATCACAGCGGCGGGGTCGCAGGAGCCCCTTTCCACGCCGTGCAGCCCTTTACCGCCACGACCCTTCCTTGACTCGTTGCACACAAGAAGGGCGCAGCCAGAGCACCAGCTCCCACTTGGAAGGGACTGCTTCTCCCCTCCTGGCCCGGACGGCTGGCCTCCAATGCACATGCGGACATCACCGCCGCCTCGCCCTCTTCCCCACCACCTGGCCACTTCCAAGGCCCAAAGTCTGGTGAGCCAGGAAGGAGCTGCTCCTGCCCGCCAGCCCCAGGGCTGCGCCGGGCACCAGAGGGCCAAGGCAGCCTCCGACGGCAAGGGAGGCAGGCTGGTCGGTGCGGGGGAGGTTCTGGTGCAGCGTGGAGGGTGGCCGGGGGCAGAGGGCAGCCGGGCAACCAGGAGGCATGGGGACTGGCTCAGCACCGCAGCTCATTTCAGCCAGCAGTGGCGGCAGTGGCGGAGCAGCTGAGCCGGCCCAGGGCAGCATCAGGGACACGCGCGATGGCGCTGCGGCAGCAGGAGCAGGCGCTGTCAGAGGAGAAGGGCGCCCTGGAGGCGGAGGACCCAGTGGAGAAGGAGGAGGGTGGCGGTGGCCGGATAGAGGAGCGGTGTCTCAGTTCCTAAGATCATCGGAAATATGTGTTTTCCGATGATCTTAGGTGACCCCTGTGAAAGCCTTGTTCGACCCCCAAAAGGGTCGCGACCCACAGGATGAGAACCGCTGCACTAAATGAACTGTTGTAAGTTGAGAACTACCCGTAATTGCCCTAGATCACAAAAGCACTTAGTGAAAGGTCCTGGCAGCTTCTAGATATAAAATGTTTCCCTCTCCTTATCTAAAATATTCCTGGGATTATAGAATCTGATGACTATGGCAGCAAGAGAAGTTAAATGAATCAACAAAAACACTTTATATCCTGGGAAGTAGAAATGGATGGTTCTGATTTACACTGTCTCACCTTGTGGTATTCAGTATTTGCTTCATTTCAACACAAGCACAAATCACTTTCACAGATAGTGATTTGCAACATGAAAGTTATCTGGATAAGACCCAATAAAAGCATAGGGTTTTTAAAAAAATGTATTTTCTTGTTTGTAAAAAGCATTGTACTTTTTAAGTTGCCTAATAGTATTTTTTTAAATGAATGAACTATACTGACTACAGATCGTCTTTGTTAATCAACTCAACAGAAACAAAAAAAAATGCATTTGTCTGGGTACATTTCACTGCATTTTGAGATACTCTTTTCCTTCTGTGGGTACCTGCAAATTTTCCTGTAGTAACTATTATGCTATGTGTATTTTTGCCTTGTACTCCTTCCTTCTTCCCTCCCTCCTTCCCTCTTCTCTTTTGTCTTTGAATATGTGTCTGCTACATTTTCAAGTGTAAGAATGGTGGCATGTATTTTTTCCATTGATTTCTCCTGAATAGACAAGAGAGATCTTAACTTGTGACCATCTTCTCATTCTTCCTTACTAGAAAGTGCTCAAGAGTGATAGATGGTTTTAATTGGATCTTTAGGGTCAGTGGCTCTCAGCTGACCCCAACAAGCAAGATCTACAACCTTTGTGCCCCTCTTGCATCTGCTGAGCTTAGCTGATGTTTCACATGAGAGCTTACCACTTGTTTTATAGAAGGGGATTGATGATAGTCCAGCAGCTTTGCAGACATATATTATTAATAAAATTTATTTGTCCAAAAAAGTTCCACTAGACTCCTTTTTAACACTTGTTTTGAAAATACAGGTGCAAGTGAATTGAATAGATTGCTCTTCTACTGAGATTGCAGTTGTTCTTGTGATGCTATGGATGAAAGATTCTGATAGGTTCCTTTAGAAAGTGTGATCCCCTGAAAAGTGGTGCCTTGTGCAATGCATTTGTACCACAAACAATCTCTTCTCTATCCAGATTGAAAAAAAGTTGCCCTGGCTTTCATTCTCTTGATTCAGAATCAGGATGTTTAATCAAAATGTCCAATTAATCTTCAGGCAGTTGTTATCCTTCTGTTTCTGTTCTCCACAACATTCCTCTTTGGTTCCCATCTGACAGAATCCACCTGTGCATTCCAAACCTTCCCTTCCCCCCTTGCAACTGTAGGCAAGCTAGAAGCAGCAAGGCAGTTCTAATGCAAGCAATATTCATAGCTTGACATAGGTTTTTTTAACAAGAAGAATAAACTATTATTATTATTATTATTATGGAATTTGTTTTTTTAAAATAACAAATTACTGACATACCCAGCCTTTAATTGGTAAGAAAATGTGTCATTTGACTGCTGACCATTGGGTTGGCTCTCTCATTCATGTCTGATGTGGTAATCTCCATTTCTCTCAAAAGGAAAAAAAAATTCCCTCAAAAGGAGACATGCTAGGATATAGGGGGATCCTATATCATAGCTGCCTCCAACTAGATTTCTCCAAATGTATTGTATTATAATTTCTAGCATTAAAAGAAAAGATGATGATGTCATATGAGAATTCAGGGACCCAAAGACATCTAGGGGCATGGATAAGGACACCATAGAAGTAGTGAAATATCTTTCAACTATCTACTGAAAAAAGTTTGAATATTATTTATATATTCATTCCAGCCCTGATATTTCTGCTTCTTCAGCCTTTCAATACTTTATCAATAAAAGCTTCCTAGAACGTAATTCCTTAAAAATTATATGTAGCTTCTGGAGCTTCTGTGCCCTTTTACTGGAGAATTATATTTTCCAAGAACCTGTGTGCTATGTAACAAAATCAGAGGAAAAATTAAGAAATAGTGCTCAATGGCTAGTGCTTAAATACCCTGAGCTTGTCAGCTGGAAAGCTGACAGCCCAGGTTTGAGACCTGACAGACACAAGCTGGGATGAGTTCCCATTACTTGCCCCAGCTAACTTAGCAGTTCAAAAGCATGAACATTCAAGTAGATAAATAAGTACCACTTTGGTGGGAAGGTCACAGCATGCTGGCTATATAACCACTGAAATGTTTTCAGATGATGTTGGCTCCCTCAGCTAAGAAATGGAGATGTAGCACCACTGCTAGTGTCAGACATGACTGTATAGGGGAAACTTTGACTTTTACCTTTTGTGACTCTACATCAATATTTACAATATATGGAGAGAGAGAGAGAGAGAGAGAGAGAGAGAGAGAGAGAGAGAGAGAGAGAGAGAGAGAGAGAGAGAGAGAGAGAGAGAGAGAGAGAGAGGAATGTATCTTTGTAAAAAGTTTCACTTTTATTCATGACAAAGATTTTAGTGCAAACATTATAGCTTCTTTTTTAGAATAGTTCTACACAATTCTGTCTTTTTTATCAAAAGAAATGTACCGTGAGAATAAACATTTGGAAAACACATTAAAAAAAACAAAGCAAATTGTGCTCATCTTGAACATATTAAATGGGAAATGGTATGGAACTGACTTGGAAGAACAAGGGCAAAAATATAACAAACCAAAACCACATTGCTTAGCTGGATTGTACATTTGTTTTTCGTGACTTACCCTATTTTGTGACTTGGAATACTGTATATTCTAATAATGCAGAAAATGGGTTAATTTGACAATCTGGTTTAATGTAATGGTGCCAGCTCAGCTGTTTAGGCCTGGATTTGCTAATATGGCACAAATACTGTCTCTGGTGTCTTGTTGTTCTGTCGCTCTCTTGACAGTTGTTCATGTAAAAATGAAGCGGGTCCCACCCTGCCTCTTTTGATTGATTCCCAGGCACCCCCGTTAGCTCTACTGGGGAATCTTTCCAGACCTCTCAGATCTATCCACTGCTAAGCTTCCTTTCCTTGATATGCTGCTCAGCATATGTCAGATGCCCGAGCAGGGGCAGCTCTTTGGCCTCTGCATATGCTCTGTGTCAGAGGCAATTACTGCTAGCATTAATAAGAGATCTGGCCTTCTGTCTGGCAAGCAGAGGTATCACAGTGGGTCGCAAACTGCACGATGCTGCTCTTTTTTCTAACTGGCACCATTGCTCTTCGTTCAGGGTGCCTGTCCCGTTGAGGAAAAATATATGCTGGCTAAACATTAAGAAGCAAGAAATATGAGGCAGTGGAAACCCTTCAGGGCTCTTGGACTTTAACTTTTACCATCCCTAACTAAAATGGTTTGGGAGATGCTGCAGAAGAAAGCTAGCCTAAATATACTTCCAACAAAATGGCCTTTGGGAAGCATCTTTAGCCACAGCCTCCCATCTATAATATGTCAGTAAACATACCGGTCTACTTTACAAGAAAGTTGCACAAATGAAACAAAATCACCATAGTGATTTATTATTATGGTTCGCACACAGTCAGCCAGATGTTCAGAATGGATTTGACATTTTTATCCAACTATCGAGTCCTTCCCAAGAGCCTGGGATTGGCAGAAGTGGATTATTGATGCTATTAAAGGTATGGATTTTGCATTTTTATCTACGTATTATAGTTCATCGCATAGTCAGCCAGATGTTTAAGTTAGATTTGGCATTTTTGTCCATTTATCAAGTCCTTCCCAAGGATCTGAGATAGGCAGATGTGGATGTTTGATGGTGTTGCAAGATGTGAGCCGTTCTGAGTAAAACTGCTTTTCACAACTGACTGATGGTGATTTTGTGAATGTCAGTGGTGTTCAAGTGTTGTTCAGGCTGTTTTGAGATTGTACTCCAGGTGCCTATTGTTATATATATTATCTTTGCTGTCTTTTTCCACAGTCATTCTATTTCTATTTGTAGGTGCAGCAAATATATTGAATGATTTCCTGGAAGGGACTTTAGAGGTCATTTAGTCCAGAGTATATTGCAGATGCAGATAGTAGAGTTCTCAGTCTATAGGTGGTGATAATGATCATGTTATCCATTCAGTTGTGTCTGACTCTTGGTGATTCTATGGGCCAGGTCTCTCCACTTCTTCTGATCTTGTACTTTTCTTTGATTTTTTTTCTATATTCTGGCTAGTATCAGCTTTGAGGGTATTCACCCATCATGTTGTTTGGTGGTCTGGTTTCCTTTTGCTACTAACTCTTCCAAATGTAATTGCTTTCTCCAGTGAATTTCTCCATATGACATGACCAAAATAAGTGAGACATAGTTTTGTGATTTTTCTTTCCAATGGCTTATCTGGTGTTATGCATTCCAGTACTTGCTTATTGGTCACCTTTGCTATCCAAGGAATATCTATGGAGATTCTCAGTCATCTAGGTCATAGTTGTCCCAAAGAAGTTTTTTTTCACAAGGCAACTGGACTTCCTTGTTTTCTTTGAAGACATTTCGCTTCTCATCCAAGACGTTTCTTCAGCTCTGACTGGATGGTGAGGAATGGAAGATTTATACTCTTTGCAGACAGCTGGTCATTTGCATTCTTTTAGAGGCCATCTGGAGGTTTATCTGTGTAGTCAGGTTCACCAGAGTAGTGCAAATGGGTGTGGAGCCTTCTTGGAACTGTTGAAAACACTGTGTTATAGAATAGAGATAAATGATGTTGTATCCCTCTCCCAAAGCCTCAATACTGAAGTTTACAGAAACCCATATACACAGATCAGTATTTACATTTTGATTCTCACCACCCACTGGAGCACAAAATGGAAGTTATCAGAACCCTTCAACACCAAGCTGAAGGCCTGTCTACCAGGAAAGATGGGAAAGAAAAAGAACTAAAACACATTAAGGAAGCCTTCAGAACTTGTGAATATCCCAAGAGGGCCTTATCAAATCCCCCAAAAGACCCAGAAGGAGATCCTCCATAACAGTCAAAGAAGAAAACAATAAATGAAGAAATGAAGCAATGTAGTAATTCCATACGTTGCAGGAATATTGGAAAAGCTCAGGAGGATCTTCAGCCAACACAACATACATGCACACTTCAAACCCAAGAATACACTAAGGCAGAAACTTGTCCACCTGAAAGATAAAACAGCAGGACACAAACTGAGCAATGTGGTATATTAAGTACAACATAGTGAGCCGTATGCAGATCTGTACCTTGGGGAAACAAAATAACCACTCCATAAATGCATGGCACAACATAGGAGAACAAACCATCAGGACAAGATTCAGCAATCTATCTGCATTTAAAAGACAAAGGTCACTCTTTCGAAGACAGCAAAGTCCACATTTTGGACAGAGAGGACTGCTGGTTTGAAAGAGGGTTCAAAGAGGCCATCTGTGTCAAAATTGAACAGCCCTCTCTCAGCAGAGCAGGGGAAATATGACATCATTTATCTCTAGTCTACAACACAGACCTTTCAACAGTTCCAAGAAGGCCCCACACCCATTTGCACTACTCAGATGACCCTGACAATACAGATAAAGTCCAGGTGGCCTCAGTGACTCTCTAAAAGAATACAAATGACCAGCTGTGTGCTAGGAGTATAAATCCTTCCAATCCCCACCATCCAGTCAGAGTTGACGAAGCTTTTTGGATGGGAAGTGAAATATATTCAAAGAAAAACAAGAAAGTCCAGTTGCCTCATGAAAAAATATCTTTGGGATAACCAAGAAATATGCAGGAGCATTCTCCAGCACCAATCTATAGATATTAAACAATAAGGATGGAAACTTGGAAGATTCACCACATATCATTCTTGGGTTTGGGTTTGACATCAATCTTGCCAAACTGAGGATTTGACAATCTGCATCTACAATATACTCTGTGAACTGTTAGCAAGAGGCTGTCTTCATTCTCTTTCTCTCACACATAATATCCAGACTGAGTTTCCTCTTATCCTCTGGGATCCACTCCCTCCGTCCTGGAAATCCACCTGCTTACTATTTAGTCCTTCTTTCATTGCATATATACCTCAGTTTTCATCTCAAAAAAGCAACACACATAAACTACAGGCAGAACATCAAGCACACTATTCTGGCTGCCATCTTGACTTTTTTTTTATCACAGATTTCCTCATGAGCAATCCAAGTGGCAATGCTTCAACACAGGTTGTGTTGTCATCAGAGGATTTTGTATCAGAGTTTCTAAATGAATCAGGCCTATTGTCTTCCTTTGATTTGTGTGCCTTTGGACGGGCCTTTCTTGCTTTGAGGATATAATGGCATGATTTTGGCTTATGTGTGTGTTTGTATGCATGTTGTCTTCCTGTTTACTTAGTGTTAGCTAGACCTCTTAGGCCCTTTGTACATATTTTCTCCCTCCAAAACATGCCATCTATCATTATTCCCTATGGTTGTTATTTCTGAGTGCTTTAGGATGAAATAGGCACCAGGCATTATTTTTTTTTACTGTGGCCAACTTTGACCCCTCCTTCCCCGACACACAACAAGCTTTCATCTGAAGCATTCTGAGACCCATTAAACTGAGCAAAGCAGTGGTTTTCAGCTGGGCACTATCTTTTGTTCTCCAGGCTTTTGAGCTCTTCTTTGTAACAGTTGAGTGTGCTTGTGGCACAGCATTTTTAGAAAGGGCACAAGCCACACAGAATGGAGGTAGGAAGGAGGCCATTGAGAAGAATGTGTCTTTCTGGGCATTGGTTGAGGCAGACCCTAATCTGAAGACCTTCAAAGCCATGTTTCTTCCTAAAGAAAACAGCACAGTTCAGCCATCAGGCCAACAATGTGCGTCAGACAATGCTTGTTCCTGATTTGTCACACACTGCTTTTTTTGTCTTCTGGCCTCACAAATTATTGTTTTTGCTAAGATGACCTGTCTTTCTTTTCATCTAGCAACAACAGCAACCTTTTTGGCAGGCTTGGTAACAAATGGAGAGAGAAGGAGAATGATTCTTCCTTTCCTACTTGGAGAACAGCTATATTAGGCTACTGAAGATTTTTGCTCCAGCTAGTCATTTCAAGAACTGTAACTTACCTGAGCTTCTGCTTTTTCCCTCCTTCTTGATCCCATTTTTTCCTACTGCATTCCAACTACTTGCCCATGGTTAACTTAATCAAGGGTTACTCAAAAAGCCTCATTTGCAGGTTTGAATGACACTGAACTATAAAGTAGTTTCATACAAATACAATCAAATAGTTTAAAGTTTGGTGTGTCATGCAGAAATCACTGTTGGCTGTTAAGTCTGAGGGTAAAGAAGGGCATATTATTGATCTGTATGAGTCATTTCAAGAATTTAATAAATGCTTTAAATAGCTGGTTATAGACATCTCTTTGCTGGGGTATGTTGAAACAGAAGCTAGACAGATATCTCCCAGCAATGCTTTGGGATTTGAATTCCTGTAGTATTCAAGAGTTGAACCATGTAAGGGGGAACAACCTGTGTAAGTGACAAAATATGAGCCATGACATTGTTATTTACTTATTTAAAAGATTTATATGACCACCCATCTTAAACCTAACTCTGGGCAGGTTACAACAATACAATCTAATAACTATAAAATCATAAACTATAAAAAATAAAAATCTGGCTCCTCAGTGGTCCTTTTGGGATGCTCTACAGCCAACTCCTTATATTCTCATTCTATCCCAGAGCTTGGGTAAAAAGCCAGATCTTGATGACCTTTTGGAAGAATAAGAAGGTGAGGACCTGCCAACTCACTGAGGGGAAGGTTTTCCATAAAGTATGGGCAGCCACAGAAAAGACATGCTTCTAAGTTCTCACTAGGAAGCAAAATTATAGAGAAGGAACATAGAACATGCTTGCCCTACCTTATCCAATCTGGTAGGACAGGCAGATACAGAAAGATGGCCCCACATCATGATGTAATGAATGTAAATTCCCCACTTGACTTGGACATTAGGAATATCTCCCCATAACGCTTTACAGCACTCTCTGGGCAGTTTACAATGCAAGCATTATTTGCATATTGCTCCCAATAATCTGGGTCCTCATTGTTCCAACCTCAAAAGGATGAAAGGTTGAATCAATCTGAGCCCTGTCAGGATCAAACTCCAGGCTGTGGGCAGAGTTTGCCTGCAAAACTGTAATTTGCATCATGACATCACTGTATGTATGTGTGCCAGCAATCCTAATTGGATGAAGACACTGTGATTAGACTTCAGTGCTTAGCTCCATGATCTTATAATTCTAATAAGTAAGTAAGCAAGTAGAAGGATGTAGAAATTAGGCCTGTGAGGAAGAGGTTGGATTTGCTTCTGCAAGATGCAGTTTGCCTTTACAAGAAACTCTGTGTCACTTGGATGCCTCTTCTGGCTATAGAAACAGGTGGAGGAGCACTTAATAGAGAGCAGTACAGCTGCTTTGCTTTTGCTTTTAGCAATAGCAGAGAGTGTTGCATTGCTTTTATTTATTTCTATTTCATATTTCTAAACCACCCATTTTCCTCAGACTGCCTTTTTGTTGGACTGCTTTCAATTGAATATTTTTGTTGAATCGCCATCGAATATCAAAACTTGCACAGCCTGAGTAGGAACAGCAGCATGAATTCAGGGAAAGAAAATAAAGGCAATGTAAGAAAATAAATATTATGAGGAAAGTGTGAAGGGACTGGAAAAGAAAAGGAATACAATATCACCCTCAAAAGCCTGAAGGTTTGTCATGTAGGAGAGGGCAAATGCTCCTTTTCAGTTTATCCAGAGGACAGGACTAAATTTAATAAGCTCAAGTTACTGAGAAGAAGGATATTGACAGTAAGAGCAACTTGCCACTGAAACCAATAACCTTGAATGGTGATGGTTCTCCCTTTGTGGAGCCCTTCAGGTGAAGGTTGAACAGGCATCCCCTGAAAACTAATTTGTACTAGAGTCTCCTTGCCTGTGATTTTTTTCTTCCATAAAGAGTTATTGATTCTTTCATTAGCATTTTATCTATACCATTCAAAGATTTTGTATCTGTCTAGGATTTCCCCCCCTCTCCTGATCAGTAAATATATGTGAAATGTTACTGAGCTAAAACATTCACATGCTTGCAGGTAAGGAGAGGCTACTAGTAGCTCAGACATATAAATTCAGGGGCATTTCTCACAATACAGTCATGTTGGAATTAGTGATAGGGCTGTGTACTACATTGATAAATGGAGAATGGTAGGAACATATATCTGGCCTGCAACACATTTAATCAGCTATATGGTCTTGGGAAATGACATAGTTGTTTTAATGAGTTTCAGACAAGAGATTATTTTAGATCCTCATGCACTTGAAGATATATTTTAAGAACCGAATTCAAAATGTTACCCTGCCCTATTCAATAATATCTAACTCTTTATTATTAATGGTGAACCAGGAATGATTTATCATTGTGGTCTGTTTACAGCCTCTCCTTCAATCAAGCTTTTGGTGGATGATCCCATTGTGGTGAACCCTGGAGAAGCCATCACTTTGGTTTGTGTCACAACAGGCGGTGAGCCACTCCCAACCCTAACCTGGGTAAGATCTGTCGGTACTTTACCTGAGAAGATAATACTGAAAGGTGGGACATTGACCATCCCTGCTATCAATTCTGATGATGCTGGCACCTATAGTTGCATTGCCAACAACAATGTGGGGAATCCAGCAAAGAAGTCCACCAACATCATTGTCCGAGGTAAGAGTTTTCTTGGATTATATTTATTTATCATCAGATTAACTAGCTGTGCAACAATTGGACTGGATTTTACTATGAATTCCAGTCCAATTACATAATATTAATCTCTTAATATCATGTATTGAGCCGTGGTGGCATAGTGGTTAGAATGCAGTATGGCAGGCTAATTCTGTTGACTACCTGGGGTTCGATCCTCATCAGCTCAAGGCTGTCTCAGCCTTCCATCCTTCTGAGATCAGTAAAATGAGGACCCAGATTGTTGGGGGTAATGTGCTGACTCTGGAAACCACTTAGAGGAGGGTGTAAAGCACTGTGAAGTGATATATAAATCTAAGTGCTATTGCTAATAAACCCTTCAACTTCTTTTTACTAGAATATATTCATGAGAACAAATATGCAGTTATGTTTTGAAGGGTTTTTTTGTTTTGTTTTTTTAAGTCTATGTACATAAGTGATGTTGTTGATTTCTACTTACTTATAGAGACAGATTATCCACAGTGTTTAGTAATGCAAGAAGCTGTCATACAGGTCTACACTTTGGTTAGATCTTGTCCCGATTGTTCAAACATGCCTCACTTGAGACTACCCCAGATAAGACTGCTAGCTGGTGCAAGGTAGAGGAATCACATATTGAAAAGTTTGCAGTGGTTGTTAATTACTTAACAGGCACAATTTAAATCTGTAAGTGACTTGAACTGACCATCCAAGGGAACTTCTTTCCCATTTGAATTTGTCTATATGTTAAAACTTGCAGGGAAATCTTCTCAGAAATACCCCTATGACAAAATTCTATCCAATGGAAGGCACCCCTTCTGTAAAAATGCACCTCTTTTGCTAGACATCCAATTATTAATCATCTTTAGTATTAATTTTAAAGAATCATGTTATCCTTTTTGCTCTTTTTAATGGAAAGGTAGGGTACATTGAATAGGTCAATAATACTTTATATCCAAGACTATTTGAGCCATATCATCTGGCAGTAGCCTTCCAAGATTTTAGGCCAATGTTTTAGTAAAACTACTAGAAGATGATGAAGATTGAAATTGAGATTTTCTGCATGGAGAGTATATGCACTATTATGTTGCATCACTATGGCCAATATATTCTGGCTGATATTTTAATTTTATGGAATCTTCATACTCAGATTAACATAATAAGAAACAGGATTTGGTTGTTGCTGTTGCACTGATATGGGGGTGAACTGCAGCTTTCTCATCTAAGACCAACAGATCACTGCAAGGTTGTCCTTCAGACATTTTTTTTTCCTCTCTTGCATTAAGGCAATTTAACAACATCAGCTTTAAAGCATTCCTGGTTTGCTATCTTACAAGCCTGACGTTGGGGTTACTTGCCTGCAAATTTCATAAGACTATTTGAAAATATTTCTAAAGTAATCTGCAGGGGATTCTTCTTTCTCAAAGTGATCAAGATATGGTTTCTGCTCTTTCTGGGTATTGTTTTATACCATAATACAGCAGCATTTCATTTTTCTTTTACTTTTCCCATTTTTGTAGACTGTGATTGTCTAAATATGTTTGTTCCTCACCTCTATCCCACTTGGCACAAAAGTAAAAACACCCTTCATGATGACTCTGCAATGAGGCACTTAAGGCACTTAATGGCAATGTAGATTTATGCAGTTATGTATTCTTCTCTCCTGTTATGACTATTTCATGCCTTGGAGTCTCTTGATTAGCTCTTTCTGCCCTGCTACCCCCATCAACTGGGAAGTGAATTGCATGCTTAGGCCTTTGGCAAGAGAGAACTCAAAAGAGAAGTTCTGAATTATTTCAGTGTTAGGCTCAACATCAATAACATGATTTAGATATAACAGTTTACGTCCATTTCCCCCTGTTTGATTGTTAACTTCCAGATTTTGAAGTTTGTAGTAGATCAGGTTGATAACATTGAAACTTGGGGAGATAGGGAGAAGAGGGGGATTGTCAGGTTGTGTGATGTAATAGCTTGGTGGATGCAGTCAATAGAAAAGCAGATTTAAATCCCTAATAATGCATGGAAGCTACTACCATAATTTTGACAAATTCTCAGCCCATCATCCCTTTTTTTCACTTCTTTTCAGTATAAAGATGTTCCCCACGTTGGCAGGGATGGACTTTTGTCCTGCCCTCCAAAGGAGAAGACAGTCAAAAATTGTTGCCTGACACATCTCAAAAACTAGGCCAACAAAGTTTTGTCTTATAAGAGTGGGGGGGCACCATTTATTCTGTAATTGTACGGAATGAGAAATGAAGGTGATTCTTCCCCTTTATTTCTGTCTTTCTCCCCAACCCTAAGTATAGAGTCTTAGCTGTCTTTCATTATAGTGATCTCTGCCTTTACCTGCAATCGGAGAGTGCTACTTACTACTGCCCGTATGTAGCCTTGAAGGACAGAGGAATGGACCATTACCAAAGTAATTCAGATAAAGATAAAAGGGGTAGAATGGGAAGGATGCTGCAACTTGAAAATATTGATGTCAGCCCTATAAAATAGATCAGACTAAGAAACAGACACTGTGCAGACCTAAAGCTAATTTTATTAAAACAGCTATAGTAACTTAATCTTGCAAGTCTTCCTTGTTCTTGACTCTTCCATTGGTGTCTTAGTAACAGATCTTCCTCTGTCATTTAAAGTCATGTCATATACTCACTACATCATGAGAGCAATCAGAAAACAGAGGCAAGGGTAGGAGTCATGATGGCACAGTGGTTAGAAGACAGTATAGTAGGCTAATGCAGCTCACTACCAGAAGTTTGATCCTTACCTTGTTGACTCAGCCTTCCATCCTTCCAAGATCAGTAAAATGAGGACCCAAATTGTTGAGGGCAATATGCTGACTCTGTAAACCACTTAGAGAGAGACGTTATGAAGTGGTATATAAGTCTAAGTGCTATTGCTATTGTCATGATGGGAGGGAGCAAGAGATCCATGCTGAGGCAGGGAAGAGAGAAAAAAGAAGGCAGCAGAAACAGGGTAGGGTTTCCCTTTCTGCTCCTCTCTCCCCTAATAGCAAGAGTGGACAATTGAAATAGCCAAGACTGCCAATAGCAAATTTGGGTGAGCCTGTGTTATCCTAAGCAGTTAAAAGGTAAATGATCCCAGAACTACAGAACCACATGGCTGGATGGAAGAGGATGCTGCTCCAGCAAGCCAATTAGAGCCCTGCAGATCATTGCCATACAGTACTTGAAGATCCACCCCGCCCCCGTGGAAAACACCAAGTTACATAGAGGAGGTTTGTTCTGTTTTCCATAAGAAAATCTTATTTTTTTTCCAAATGACTTTATCTCAGGCTAGCCCTAAGATGAAAATATTATGCCAATAATTGGTAAATAATTGGCAAACAGGCTATCTCAAAGCTGAGAAAAGGAAGCTGTGTAGTTGAGTTCAGATTAAGGTTGTGTGAATGAGCTCCAGTCCACTTGGACGGAACACATTTTGTGGAGACAAAATGTTCTTCTTTAACATAGTACTTTGCTTCAAGAAGATGGGTTCAGTCAGATCCGTATCTTCTGTTCGGTAAGAGGGCTACTATGCTCTAATATGTAGAATTATGCTGCTTCCTTTTGAAGGGGAACTTTGATCTAAGTGCTGATGAATCAAAGTGCCTTTTTGTAACTCTGTAGGATCCTGTGAAGTACATCTATGAGAACCATCTCAGATGTCTTGAGGAAATGGCTGAACAAAAACAAGGCAATATTTTTCTCTCCTTAAAAAAGGGACAGCAGCATTTAAATGAATCAGAAACATAAAGAACATTTTCAAAAGTGTACCCCTGAAATATCAGTGAATTTAAATTTTTCAATCTCTGTGTTTTCAGATGTATTATTTTCATTTTGAAAGAAACAAGAAAATTGTTTTCAATTGCTGTGGTGTAATATCTGTATTTATATCTCTCTAACTCCAACCATATATTCATACTATGAGTAGCCCACTCATATTGTATAAGCAATGACTAAGGTTTTTTTTAACTATAACATCAGATATTGGCTTTTCCAACTGTCACCAGATTTCTCCAAATTGTTCCCTTCCCTGAAACACTGAATAATGAATCATAACTTCATTTTACTTTTCTCTGCTACCTATTGATCCTGAATGATTTCCATTTTTGCTTCCTTGTGACTTGGACTCCAGCTGCCTATGGAATCTGGTTGAATCACATTGTAGAACATTTTATTCTGATGAAGCAAATTTGTTCTTCCATAAAAGTAAAGCTTGTTGATGGGCAGGATTGGGTTAATGATGGCTAAACGCCTATGTAGCGTTACCTCCTCAGAGGCCGCAAAAAAAAAAAACCCAGGTCCTCCCAGCCCCCTCTCCCTTTGTCCAACCCTACAGTAGTGTTCTCTGAGGGTGGATAAGATGTCCCTTCCAGGTGGAGTCCATGCAGAATTAGTAAATAGCAGGCTCTTGTCGTCAAGGGGGGGGGGCTTCCAGGAACAAAAGTAACCAGTAACAATAGTCAATGCTATGATGATATCCAACAGCCCAAGGCCGATAAAGCAGCAGAAATAAGAAATTCCTCAGCGATCATTCAGAATCAAGTGGGAGGGAGGAAAAACCCCAGATCCAGACAGTAGTAGAAACAACAACAGTCAGTGTGCTGTAGCAATAGCTCATCCCCCAGGGCAACTCCCCCACAATGTCTTAAACCCTGTACCAGCAGCGATAGTTACAGTCCAAACAGTTTCCAGGCTTCACAGCAGCAATAGCCACCACCAGTCTCTCCTCTCTCTTCTGTTGCTTCTCCTTCAGTCAGGTTTCAGCATCAAACCCTCCCCTCTCCTTTATCTTTATTATTAAAATCTGAGGCTAGGAGCCTCTGCCAACTCCTCTCCACACAATCTCTCTCTTGCCTCCATTTGAGATATCCTCCTTACGAAGGAAGCAATAAAACTACACTCTCCCTCTCCCACTCTAGGTTCTGTTTAAAATATCCTCGTAAGGAAACAAATAAAACTTCCAGTCCCTTTACCTTCACCTGACAAACTGCAACAGCCACACCCAGCCTCTCCTCTCTTTCTCTTTTCTATCTTCTCCTCCACCCACATCGGCCACACCCAAAGCCAGCAGCAGCTGTCCCAACCAAGCTCCTGCAAACACTCTCAGACAGCTTCGCTACACCTACATCAGTTTTAAAGAAGTGTAGATTGGTAGCCTTTCCAAATCTGGCACATATACATGTACACACAGGTGAGTTGGGATTACAATGTCTAAAATCGCAAGCTAGTGTGACCAGGAGTTCTGGGAGGTGCAGTTCTTGGACATCTGAAGAGGGGACTGTTAGACTGTGGTTTCCAAAGACTCTTAGAATTCTCTAATAACCCAGCAATACAACCTCTTCCTTCTTATCCAGGCATCGTCAAAAGTATCCAGTTCTTAAGCATCATAAGCTAGAAGCCAGGATAGGTACATTGGTTCTCTGTTGATAGTTATCCATTTCTATAATTCCTTGTCATTATTTATGGGATCAGATTACCTAGCCTTGACTTCCTTGATTAAAAAAAAAAGTCTTGTTCACATCTTCCCCCTTCTTTCTTACACGTTTATATAACTGGTATTACTGCGAAGGACTGGTGTGTAATTCTTCCAAGCCTCTTCCATAGGTGTTGCAAAATAAGATTCTAGTCTTTTCTCTTTTCTAGGTGAGTTTAGAAGAAGCAAGCTAATTACAACATAAACTGGGGAAAGCATGCCCTGAAGAATTAATGTGGTACATCTTTTTTCCTATCAATTCTCATTCGATTTAATGAGAAAGAAATCGCTTTGGAATTGCTTTCAAGGTGAAGAGACTATCTGTGAAATTGTTATACTCAGTGTGGTATTCCTGCACTTACTTAGTTACAGGGTGGACAAGATTTATGTGTGAATATCTTATATTTCATCCTGCAATCTTTTCTCTAACAATTTGTAGCCTTTCCAGCTTTCTCTCATTCGATTAAATCCCCAAAGAAGACATGTCAGCTTCAAATCCCTCCTATCTTGCTGGATTTTTTTTCTCTGCTTAGAGAGTGAGAGCAGCGAGGAAGGCTTCAGAATGATGAGAAGGTGTGTAACAGAAAACACCAACAAAATACCCTCTCCTGCCCCAATGATAGTCAGCTGAAAAATGCCACACACACACACACACACACACACAAAGAATCAAATTCTTAAGAGCACTAAAAATAAGGTAGAAAAGCAGAAATGCTTTTTTTTTCAAAATGAAAGGAAAACATTGAGAATTAATAAGTATATGTTGGCACAGAATTAAAAAGCAGCTAATAACAGTTCTGTTGAATCTAACAAAGAATTTGTTCACCAACCTAATTTGTTCACAAACTATCAAACTAAGAGAATCCTCCTGGTGATATTCCTAATTGAATGAAGGCAAATATACATGTCCCAGGATAATGGTATAGGATCCAATCTGGGTCCGTCACTGGGACCAGAGGTTTAGCCTTCTGAGCTTTCAGACTCGTACTAGAGCCCATCCTCAGGGAACTCCTCTCTAGCAGAATACGTGAGAGAAATTCCCCAGGGATGGGCTCCAGCACAAGTCCAAAAGCTCAGCAGACTAAGCCTCTGCTCCCGGTGAGTGACCCAGATTGGATCCTGCAATATTCCTCAGCAATCAGCATTCAGAGACATGCTGTCTTACTTTTATCTTCTAGATACAATGACTAGTAGCTATGCATATCTCAAGGTCACCATTCACCTTGGTGGTTTATTTATTCTTTTGTTTAATTCATTGATTCTAATTGCTTCTTGTCTTTCCTCTAGGGAGTTCAGTGCAGTATACATGGTTGACTCATTTCCCCCATTTTAGCATCATGACAGCCTTGTGAGGTAGATTAGACTGTGAGTTAGTGACTCTCCCAGCATCTTCCAATGAGCTTCAGAATTGTATGAGGATTAGAACTGTTATCTCCAGTCTTGGAGCAAACTATTAAACTACTATTTTGAATTCTGAGATTGAGTGAGACATGACCTCTCTCTTGCTTTTTTTTTCCTGTGCAGCTGCAGATGTGCAGAATGTCATACATCTCTGTGAATATTATTCTCAAAGAGAATATATTCAGTTAAAGCCATAAGATCCTCAAGAATTGCTTCAGTAAGCAGGGGGGCTCAAATAAACTCTCGGATATGTTTTGTGGATGAATTCCTTTTGGTTGCTTAGAATTCATCCATTGGATTAATCTGTCCAAATTCAGTAGCCCATCGGAAAGTGTCTTCCATTCTATCGCTCCCCCAAATCCAAAACATTTGTAACATTGAAATGCAAACTCCTTTGTAGTGGGAACTTTTATTAACTGGTGGTTAATCATTAACTGGAGGACTCTCCCAGTGTAGGAAAGGCCTTGGCATGATTATTTTTTGAGGGTCATCATCTCTGTTTGCACTTTATTTTCCAGTACATTCTATTTTTGCTCAGGATGACAAGTTAGAATACTGTATATAGCTCCCAGGCAAGTGGGAGGTTAGGTGGATAATCTGCAAAGTGAATTAAAAATGGAAACCATTATTTTCAAGACTCCTTCCTCCCTTCTCCTTTGAGGATTTGCATTCATGAGGCAACTGGTATATTTAATACTTCAGTAGATGAGTTGTTTACTCCAAAATGCATTGGCATTTATGAAATAAACAACATTTGCAGACACTTCAGAAATTCTACTTTTCCTGCTTTATTTTGTGTCTCATCTCATTTCTTAAAGAGTGGCATGGAAGGTGTGACCTTGCAGCCGACTCCTGTAAGGCAAAATGCATTTCTGAGGCTTCAGATCTTTCCTATGTTTAATTTCAGTTAAGATAAATTGCTTTGGTTGACTTCATGAATGCTTTTATCAGAAAATAGATGGAGAGGATATGACATCCTGGATCTCTTGAACTTTTGGCATCTCTCAGTGGCTGGACTTACATTCTCTTTTGGGTCAG
This sequence comes from Bothrops alternatus, assembly GCA_034064705.1. Taxonomy (NCBI): domain Eukaryota; kingdom Metazoa; phylum Chordata; class Lepidosauria; order Squamata; family Viperidae; genus Bothrops; species Bothrops alternatus. The sequence continues at coordinate 7,368,737 of JARGCV010000044.1, read as the reverse complement.
CTGGCAGGACATTATTTTATAGTGATCCTTATCCTTTCTGTCAGGCCGCCTAGAAAGTGGAGCTGGGGAACTGCAGTTCGACATCTAGTTTGTTGACCTGCAGTGTTGCACATGGTTCCTTCTTGTTCCCCTCACTGTTCAACAGGTACCCGGAACTACTGGAGAAGGACATTTGGAACTTTGGAGTGTGGTGCCATCAGAAGTTTATGCTGATACTACTAGACTAGTTTTTTCTTTACCATTCAAATCTAAAGAACTGATTAGTATCTTTAAATATTGCCTAACCTTAAAAATTGTCTAGATAAGAAAGAGGACACTTCAAGCACTATGATAGTGTCTATGAGTTTATGATTCTCTAAGTACCAAGCGAGTTCAGTATTGAAAAGAACAAAGGAAACTGATACTATCCAAGTTTCCCTGAGATACAGTGTGTATGTGTGTGTGTGTTTGTGTATCACACACACACACATATACAGTATACGCAGATTTCCTCTGTTCCCCTTGGATAAAGATTTCATGAGTCATGGAATAATAAATGAGCCTTTCTGCATATTTATTCACGGCAACTCAAGCCTCAGCCTCGTGAGATTAAACAAAATATAATTAAAATTCTATCCTGATTTAGAAAAAAAAATACCTTGCATCACCAAATGAAATCTTCAGATGATGAGAAGCTGGGAAGAGGAAATGAAAAAGCTATGAAAGTTGGGTGATCTTAGCTGCGCCTCTGCAACCTCAAAGAGAACATTATATACCTTGTCATTCATTGTGCCTCTTGTTCCTATTCCTCATTGAAAATGAATAAATTAAAGCTCAGAAATGAAGATTTCTTCATGAAAGTTATATTTCAGAAAGATAAAAAACAAAGAGCCCATTACTGAGCTGTTGTGACTTCTTTTCTTATTCTTCCCAGAAACAGACAGATCTACAGTATTTCGCTTACTGCGTCTTCTTCAAAAATATCTCTCTTTTTCCTCCTTTCTCTCCTGGATGTCTATTCTAATTACATCTAATACATTTTTAGAGGTGGTGATGTTCGACAAGTTCAGAAATCTGTATGAACATCTATACTCATTCCTTCATATATTGTAGTGGTGTGTTATATACAATTCTGCATAAGTTGTGCATCACTTTCTCTACTGCAAAAGCAGATGGCTAATTGTAATCCAGATTGCATAATAGCTCAAAGAATGCTAATTTGTCAGTTTGTATTAAAATGCCGATCATACAGTGTTCTTACTTGCCAAACTTTCTAAAATAAGCCCCAAGCCTACCTGAAAATAAGATATGCTCAATGTCTCCTTTTGGATGAATTTTGTAACCTCATCATGTATTTATGAGAGGGATGTACTGTGAGAGGGATCTTGGAGTCCTAGTAGACAATCACTTAAATATGAGCCAGCAGTGTGCTGCAGCTGCCAAAAAGGCCAACACAGTGCTAGGCTGCATTAACAGAGGGATAAAATCAAGATCACGTGAAGTGTTAATACCACTTTACAATGCCTTGGTAATGCCACACTTGGAATGATGCATCCAGTTTTGGTCACCACGATGTAAAAAAGATGTTGAGACTCTAGAAAGAGTACAGAGAAGAGCAACAAAGATGATTAGGGGAACGGAGGCTAAAACATATAAGGAACGGTTGCTGGAATTGGGTATGTCTAGTTTAATGAAGAGAAGGACGAGGGGGGACATGATAGCAGTGTTCCAATATCTCAGGGGCTGCCACAAAGAAGAGTCAGTCAAGCTATTTTCCAAAGTGCCTGAAGGCAGGACAAGAACCAACGGATGGAAACTAACCAAAGAGAGAAGCAACCTAGAACTAAGGAGAAATTTCCTGACAGTTAGAACAATTAATCAGTGGAACAACCTGCCTCCAGAAGCTGTGAATGCTCCAACACTGGAAGATTTAAGAAGAGACTGGACAGGCATATGTCTGAAGTGGTATAGGGGGTTGGACTAGATGACCTCCAAAGTCCCTTCCAACATCATCATTATTATTGTTGTTGTTGTTAATATTATGTTTATCCCCGTCAGTCCCACCCAAAAAAGAAAATGAACAACATATATGTCTGTGAGAAACAAATGTTTCTCCATGCTTTTGCATAAAACAAATAGAAGATTTATTTTTTATCCTGAAGATGGTTGCAAGGTTTTAGCAACACTGATGTTATGCTCTTACTTTTTTATCATTTCTTTTCACAATGGATAGATTATGCAATAGATTATGCAGAACTCACTTTAGGAAGGATCCAGCTATACTCAATGCAAATCAACTATTCTTGAAGCAAACTGTGACAGTTAAGCTGCTAACTATACTATATATATCAGGGTCTTATTTTATCTGTCTTGAAATAAGTATATTGGTTATTAATTGTTTTGGAGTGTAATTTGAGGTGTTGTCTTTAAACATTAACCAACTAAATCAGTGTTTTCCAACTTTGAGAACTTTAAGAAGTGTGAACTTCAACTCCCAGAATTCCCTAGCCAAAGTTCTCCACATTGGGAAACATTTCTCTAAATGAATTGGACTGATCTACTAGAAGGACTGCATTTTTCAGTGTGATCCTGCTGAAGTGGAATAGATCCAAGCACTAAAGTCAGCAAGACATTATTTATATCAAGACCTATTTCATAGAACATATGAGTTCTATCAAATAGATCCTCTTGCTCAGAAAAAAACCCTTAACCAACATCTGGCCCTTGTTTGAAAAGAGGAAGGGAGTCTTCAACTTGCTGAAGCAAACTGTTCTTACCATAGGAAGGTTGTCATTGATTATATAAAAATTCCTTTCCATGCATTACTTCCAAGTTCTGAACTTTAGAAATTTGGACTTCCCACTTAGCACCCATTCTTTCAGTTTTATAAAATGAAGTCAACACCTTGTTCAGGCAGGCTTTTTGCTATTAGCTGATGTTTGTATGTCTATGGAGATTTTCAATCATCCAGGTCATGGTTGTCCCAAAGGTGCTTTTCCAAAAGGCAGCTGAACTTTCTTTCTTTTTTTCCTTGAAAATGTTTTGCTTCTCACCCAAGAAGTTTCTTCAGAACTGAAGAAACCTCTTGGATAAGGAGCAAAATGTTTTGAAGGAAAAAACCCAAGAAAGTCCAGTTATCTTTTGGGAAAGCACTTTTGAAATTGATGTTTGCATATTTCCAAGTTGGGTTTTAATTAGTTGAGTAAATCCATGTATAGTGTGCTTGTGAATGTTGTTTTCTATTCTACTTCTGTTTCTATTCTAGGAATGAAAGGCAGGACACAAAAAATGTATACATAACACGTCTATGTTGAATTGGCTACTTAATACAACTTGTACTTGCTGGGCTATGGGTTAGAGTTTGATGTGTATTAGGTTAAAAACACGCACACAGCCCACTAGAAGCACTGAGAAATAAACATGGCATATTCAAATGAGACATTTAGACAATGATGACCTATTTTAGAATGATGGAATACGATCATTGTTGAATATGAGTCAGCAGTTTTATGTGCTGCCAAAAAAGCAAATGTATTTTTAGGTTGCATCAACTGAAGCACTGAGTAATGAAGCTAAATCACAGGAAGTTTTTTCCCCTTTTATTCTGATTGGATCAATGCCCATCCTTAAGTGTTCCAATATCTCAGGGGCTGCCCCAAAGAAGAGGGAATCAAGCTATTCTCCAAAGCACCTGAAAGCAAGACAAGAAGCAACGGATGGAAACTAATCAAGGAGAGAAGCAACCTAGAACTAAGGAGAAATTTCCTGACAGTTAGAACAATTAACCAGTGGAACAACCTGCCTCCAGAAGTTATGAATGCTCCAACACTGGAAGTTTTTAAGAAGAGACTGGACAGCCATTTGTCTGTAATGGTACAGGGTCTCCTGCCTGAGCAGGGGGTTGGACTAGATGACCTCCAAGGTCTCTTCCAACTTTATTATTATTATTATTATTATTATTATTATTATTGTTGTTGTTGTTGTTGTTGTTGTTGTTGTTGTTGTTGTTATGTCCACTTAAGAGCACCATGTTTTAGGATTCAGAGAGAACTTGGAACAGATTTCAAGAAGTGCAAATAGAATTACTGAAATCCCAGAAACTTTTGAAAAAAGATTGAAAGAACTTTTAATGTTTCATCTAGAGAAGAGAGGACTGAGGGGAGATAGACGTCTACTCATCCAAGAGCTGAAGCTACAGTATATTCTGCAGAAGAAGGTCAAGACCTGGCTTTCCATCATTGCTGTATATAGTGCAAATGAGGGATACCAATAAAATGAGGGATACCAATAAAAGAGGGTAGAGCTCAACTGAATGATGTAAAAAATGTAACAGTTTAATAGCAGAACCAATTAGTCAGAGATATGGAGAGATTATCCTCACTGGATATGCCCAAGCAGAGATTGGAACTTTTTCTTTTACAGTTTCTTTTGTTTGGATTAATTTGGACCCCTTAGTCTAGTGTTTTTCAATGTTTTTGTCCAAATTCCCTAGCCAGCATGAATTCTCCAGCCAGAATTCTGGGAGTTGAAATCCAGACATCTAAAAGTTGCCAAGGTACAGAAATGCTGAATTAACCTGATTACATCCTTCTAAATCTTATGTGAAAGCTGAATTGCTGAATTGTTGATAAGATGATAAAATTTTACCTAAATTTTATCTTGTTACACTGAAATGATTGAATACCTCCCCAATCAAATGAAAAAAAAAACTATGCACATATAATATTAGACTGACCTATAGAAAAAGTCATGGCTGGTTCTCTATTTTTGTCTGGGGAGAGAAAATAATAATAATAAAGATTAGCTACTTATGAAACTGATAAAAAGAAATGAAGCAAAAATGGATCGTTAGTTGATAATGTTACTCCTTTTCTGGCTTGCTAATTTACCAATACAATTTTTGAACAAACAGGAGGGGGGGAGGATTTATCCATCCAGGCAACTGATTTTTTTTAAAAAATGTTTTTAATATTTTTAATGAGTAGCTAGCAAGTTTGGAAAACCAAGTGCTCATCTCTAATATCATTACTATTTTCCAAAATGCCTCTGCATCCAATGTGCCCAAGGACTCACACTTTAGAAAGTAAGGATTGATAGGTGGCTACAAAAGGGTGATTATCTGCCAAGGCTGAGTGGATAGAAGGTCAACTGATTGTTAGTAAACATCCTGAAATCTAGAGAAGTAGCAGACAACAGCAATTTGCCTTTTGCTAGATTTGCTTTCTGGCAAATGCATATTTTGTGATTAATTGTGTCTACATTTCTGTAATTAGGTAGTCAGGTCCTTTTGTGACCTACTCTTAAAATTCAAAAAAGTGAATATAGTTCAAAAAGACTACTTATTGCTTAAGAGTCTGGAAGAAAAAATCTGAGGCTGGGGAGAAGGTATAATCAAAGTGTTATTGTCATTTCTGACCCCCACTCTATGGATTAGTACTCTCCATACCCTCTGTGACACTCTACCTCCCTCAGGTCCTCCATAGTCATCTCAGTGTCATCTTTTATAGAGAAAGAAGGTGATAGAGAGGTGTTCAAAAAGTCACTGAGTAAGCAATTCTGCATCTACTTCTAAGAATAAGCCAGTCTGAAATGAAGATGCTTATTCAGGATTGTAGTGATACAGAGAGATCTCACATTTAAAATTCACAATCCCATTCCCATGGTTGTGGGCCCATCAAAAGAGCAGGATCAAATCAGCCAACCTAGCGGCTGGGCATGTTGAAAGTTAACAAACAAGATTTTAATCACTCCCTTTATTATTATTATTTTACTTCATCATCATCGCTGCCACAACCATTACTGAAATTATTATTTTTTATTATTATTATTCACAGTGCCCAAGAGTATAGATGGTCATGAGGGCAATCGAGCCAAATTGTATTTTATCTCTATAGCTAGTGATGGTCTTATCATTTAAATGAATTTAAAATGTGAAATTATACTTGCTCTGTCATTAAAAAGCTTGGGACATTATTGGGAGAGGATGATAATGGGTTTGACACAATTCATTACATGAAGACCCCATCTGTCCCTCCTTATCCATTGTGTAACGTCACCTAGTTCTAATATTGCATGATTCTACTATTAGTAAGTGTAGAAACAAGATTCAGCTTAGGCTTTCTGACTGTCTTTCTGACTGATAGGTTTGTTCTAGTTGTTCAGTCCCATGAATCACAGCATGCCAGGCCCCCTATCCAACATGGTCTCCCAAGTCTGCCCAAACTCATGTCCATGCGTCAATGAGACTATGTAACCATCTCATCCTCTGCTGTCCCGTTCTCCTTTTGCCTTCAATCTTTCCCAGCATCAAGGTCTTTTCCAATGTGTCTTCTCTTCTCTTTTGGTGGCCACAGTTTTTGAGCTTCAGTTTCAGTATCTGTCCTTCCAAAGAATGGTCAGGGATGAGTTCCTTTAGGATTGACTGATTTGATCTCTTTGTAGTCCAAGGGACTCTCAAGAGAATTCTCCAACAAGGTTTCTTCTACAAGACTGCAGGAAGGAATTTACATCTCTTAAAACACTATGTGGTGGGATGTATTTTCTATCTTGGGCTACATTTCCATTGGTGGGGATAACCCAGAAGCAAAACCTGGTGGAATGAAGTGTCTCCTTCTGACATCCCCCTCTCTTTCCCCAGCAGCTCAGGCATTGCCTAACGGATGGGACCCATAGGAGGCCAACCCTATGTGCCCTAACCGGTCGCTGGGATTCATGGGGCAGAAGCCGCAAGTAACCTGGCCCATTGCCATAAAGGGCTTTATAGGTCATAACCAACACTTTGAATTGTGAAGATGGGACTGTTTTAATATATCCCTTAATGTGGCTGTTTTAATTAGTCATTTCCTTAAAGCAACTATGTTTACGACTTTGGGAGTCAAGGGAGATACAAAAAAGTGATAAAAGGAAGTAAAGAAGAAGGAGAAGCTATGCATATACTGTATTAAGCCTATGCAGAAGCTTTTTAAAAACAGAATTGACTGTTATAAAGAGGTCTAATGTTTGTGTTCTCATAAAGTCTACTGCCACCTGCTTTAATAACTTTCAAAGCATTTTAAAACCCCAGCAATTAGCAAACAATTCCACACACAGAAAGAAAAAAAAACTATACTGTAGAATTACAGAGAAAGGCAGCATTAAACTTCCTTAATAAATGGACTGATGTCTGACAAGGTAGTTGGGAGAAAGTGACTATAAGTTTATAGCTCATAAAGCTGTGTATATTAATATTGGGGGAAGGGTGCTTAAGAATTAAGGTGACAATTATATATGCTTTGCCTAGGTGGATGGCAAAATAGAACATATGTTGCTGGACAAGACAAAAGTGTTTGTGGCAAACCTGAATGAAAGTGATATTATTCCTCTCCTGTGCCACTCAACTGACCACAAGATGCCATCAGAGTGGACACTCTTTCAGCTAGTTATTGATTCCTGCCATTTCTCCTCTCTCCCCCTCTCTGTTTGTAAAATGCTTTTCCAGAACAGATGCAGTAATATGCCAAAGAGCCAGAGATACAAATCAGGGCCAGTATTTTAAAGTGGCATAGATACAAATTGTTACTGGATTAGGTTAGATCTCTCTAGACAGAAAATTGGAGACATAATTGGAGATGATAGGTAGGTAGATAGATTGTATTTATTTGTTTATTTAATGTATGGCATCTACAGAGGTGATGCAATCACTGATATAAACATTTAGTTTAAATAAAGCATAAACCACAATAAAACACCATAACATGGAGACATAGAATTACAGTGAGTTAGATGTTATAATTGGATATCTAAGGAAGCTAAGCATCTAACTGTTTCTGGTGTGGTTATGATGAAAGCATCCCAGGTGCCTTGAAATTTCCCGAAGAGACATTCTTGAATTAGATAGATAGATGATAGAGACCGACAGACAGACAGGTAGAAAGAAGACAGACAGGAAATTATAGATAATAGACAAAATACAGAAAATTGGAGACAATAGACAGACAGATTTGCTTTCTCTTATAATCAGAGCCTCACTGAATTAAATGTTAAAGCTTTTTAGAAATAGTGCATCCTGGGATGGCTAAGGCCTATTCTTCAAGAGTTCTCTTTGGATTAAGCAGAGAATACTGGGAAACCATTCAGAATCCATTTTTCTTCTCTGTCTTACTACAGCCAAGATCAAAGACTCAGATTTCATGGCTGCAAGAGAGCTAAATACAGTCTTGGCAGCCCATTCATATGCATAAGAGATGCAGAATGAGAAGCTGCCACCTCCCTTCCAGTGGGCAAACATGGACATGCCGTGGTCTTGAACCTGCCACTTATAATTGGCTCTAGCTATAAATTCTGTATTTTATTCAGAAAGAACAGGCCATTAATGTAATAGTAATCCTATATTTAGCCTGGAGCTGAAAATGCCAGAAACTTACCACAACATCAGCAGAATGGGTGTTTTGTTGCCAGTTTTTTACATCTGTTGTGTACAAACAGCAGAGACCTTTCCCAGATTGTTATACTATTCCATTATTCTATTTCATATGCTCTAGTATTTTTGCTTGTCCCCTTCAATAATAAACTGGATGTCCCTCTTGCCTCTTTGTATTTTTTTTTCTAAAAAGAAATAGGTGCTATTTCTCTGGATTCAGTTGGTTGTTTTAAAATGGCTTGGCCTTCTCCTTTGAAATATCAACAATATTAATAGCAATAGCACTTTGACTTATATACCTCTTCACAGTGCCTTACAGCCCTCTCTAAATATGTCAGCATATTGCCTCTAACAATCTGGGTCCTCATTTTACTAACCTTGGAAGGATGGAAGGCTGAGTCAACCTTGAGCCAGTCAGGATCAAATTGCTGGCAGTGGAATGCAGAGTTAGCCTACAATACTGCAGGCTAACCACTGCACCATCATGATAGATAGATAGATAGATAGATAGATAGATAGATAGATAGATAGATAGATAGATAGATAGATAGATAGATAGATAGATAGATAGATAGATAGATAGATAGATAGATAGATAGATAGATTGACAGACAGACAGACAGACAGACAGACAGACAGACAGACAGACAGACAGACAGACAGACAGACTAAAAAAAACATCTCTGAGGTTGGAATATTCAAGATTCTTTAAACAAGTTCCCTTTATTTAACCAGCTTGGATCAGGTGACAATTTGATCAGAAAGAAACATATGAGCTATTCTTACTTTAAATTCAAAGCCCTGGGTTAGAGCAGCTGGAAAGCTGACAGTCCATTTTCGAGACCCAAGTGCCGCACAACAGGGTTACTTGTCCAAGCTCTTGCCCACCTAGCAGTGTGAAAGCATGAAAATGCAAGTAGATAAATAGGAAGGTAACAGTGTTCTGTAAGCTCTGGCCACATGACCACAGAGGTGTCTTCAGACAATGCTGGTTCCAGGCAAAGAAACAGAGATGAGAAACGTCCACTAGAGCAGGGGTCAGACATTATTTTACAGGGGAAACCTTTACATTTTTTAATGTGTTTAAATGCTGAAAATATACAACTGCAATTTTAAAGGCATTTGGCAAAACCCAAAGCAAGCAAAATAGGTATATTAAGCTTCTGTGCAGTTTGGGAGGAAAAAAGTGGAATAAAAATGTCACCCTGCCCTTCCAGTAAAAGCTGTCACTGCCATTTCCTCTACAATCTTGGGATTTATTTACTTCTTTGTCAGCTCCACAGTCTGAAGAATCCGGTAGCATTTCTATTTGGCAGAGCAAGTGGATGCCCTTCCTGTAACCTCCAATTAGTTCTTTCCTGAAACTTCAAGATGTTCCTCAATCAGATCTAACTGCTCTTTATACTTAGACCACAGTGAAGAGAAAAGGACTGCTAAATCAATCTGAAATCAGTCTGGCTGATTTAGACTTTTTCTTTGTAGTAGCAACCGTTAAAGATATCATTGGAAGTTTCAATACTAAGTCTGAAAAGGGCAAATAATCTTTCCTTAGGAATGACCTTAGATATTGAGTTTGGTCTTAATATCTAGGATTTAAGTATTCAATGGTCCACTTTGGTTTAAAGCCAAATTAAATTTATCTGAACTAAAGCCAGAGGATGACCTTTCAGGAGTACAGTATTGCCAATCTAGAATGCTCTCAACATTTGACCTCCAGAATTATATTGACTGTAAAGATAAGAAGTAGTAACTGTTTTGAAGTGTTTTACTTTAAGCGGAAACATAAGAATATAATGAAAATAACTTAGTCCCCTTTTGCATACTACAAACTGAGGCAGATAAGAGTGAAGAGTCTCACAATACAAAACTGCCTATTTAATTTCATATGCCTCAAGAAATTAAAGCATGTATAATCAAGAAGACTGTTTTCTGATAGGATCATGTGATCTCAGTGAGTGTGATGGAATGTAGTAGGTTGAATTCTCAGGAGGGAGGGAGTGCATTCTAGAGGAGTAAGTGACAAGTCAGTCCAGATATTTTCTGTGAGATAAAGAGAGTGAACACAGTCCTTCCTTAATAGTTCAAACAGTATATAGTAGATTAAGATAGTGGAGTGTTTAGTCTGGCAAGATTCTGTTTATCAGTGGTAAAAATAAAGCACTCAGCTTGGAAGAATGAAGGATCTTCACTGAGTTCAACAAGGAGTACAACAATTTTTTTGTGAACTTTAAAAAGTTAAAAACTATTCCAAGTGCCCCTTCAAGGCAATACATTTCCTTCTCCTTTGTCCTCATCATTCCTCCAATCAGAGAGAATATTTTCAGCAAGTCTTATAAAAAGGTAACCAGAAATCATGGGAAGGTGTAAAAAATGGCACCCCATAAGTTTCTAAATGTAAGCTGGGAAATAACAGACTGTCAAGGATTTACTGGTAGTCCTTGACTTACAGCTATTCATTTAATGACCATTGGAAGTTATGATGATGCTGAAAAAAGTGACTTCAACCAATCCTTGCACTTGCAACCATAACAACTTCCCCACACTCAGATGATCAAAATTTGAGTGCAAGTCAGTTGGCATGTATTTATGACAGTTGTGACATTTGAGAATCGTGTGAACACCATTTGTGACCTTCCCAGAAGGATTCTAACAAAGTCAATGGGGAGCCAGATTCCCTTAATCACCACAAGGTTTACTTAACAACCATGTGATTCAATTAACAACCTTGAGAAAAATAGGTTGTAAAATCAGGTGTGACTAAATGACCATATCACTTTATGACAGACATTCTGGCCCCAATTATGGTTGTAAATAAAGGATCACCTGTATGTGAATGAGAAGAAAAGATCTATTACAAAGCAGCATGTGTAAAGGGTGTCACAAAATTAATCTTAGCTTGTCCTTAGGGGAACTTACTGAATTTAAAAAAAAAACAAGTTATATAAAAACGGTTTGCTGAATCCCTCTTTCTGTCTGTCCATTTGTCCTTTTGTTTGAAGGAGTTCTTCTTACCCACTCTTCCACCTTTCTATTTGCCTTTCAATAAACACTGCTGTGGCTCAAGTGTTTTTTGAGGGTTAACACAGAAGTAGAGTTTTTGCAGTTTACAATGTGTCACAGCAAGATTATGAGAGGCTCTATGTGATGGGCATGACTAATGGTTAATGCACAGAATAAATGCTACATACAGACCTCAGTGGCATCTTAGCAAATGGCACCATCTGTACAATGTTTTACAGGCTCAGAAACTAAGCAAGGTTGCTATGGTTCATAGTGAATGGGAAACCACAGGAGCTCCAGAGCTATAGAAAATGAAAAAAAAAATAGAAGACAGTACTTCCATATTATTGTCAGGAAAGCAGCATAGATGCATAGAAGCAGAAATCAAGCTTAATTCGTAAGAATATAAGAATAGCCTTGCAGTATTAGGCCAAGGCCAATCTTAATGAAACGTTGTGTTCCTCAACCAGCCTGATGCATCATGAGTGCTTAGCACAGGTGATGAGAAATAACCATTCCCTGTTGTTGTTCCCTTGCAATTGGTATTTGGAGTTATTATGCCTACCTATAGAGGAAACATTGAATCTTAAGACTAATAGTTTTTTGTGGACATGCCCTCCATCAATTAACCTTGAAAGTGCATTTTCCATCACCTTATGATACAAAGCTTTTAGTGGTCTGGACTGGTTTTAGGTTGATTGGGGTCAGGAGTGTAGACATAGTCCTTGATGTCTGAACATTTGTTTAACAATGGTTCAGAGTTATGACATCACTGAAAAAAATGACTTACAACCTGTCCTCGAAGTTACGACTATTGTACCATTCTCCTGGTCTTGTGATCATGATTACATAATTTATTCTAATTATATGTCATTGTCACTATTATTATTATTGCTATTATTATTATATTTTATACACACATACGTAACACAAAGGGGAGAACATAGCAATATCAATAGTAATAGCACTTAGACTTAGATACCATCACATTGTGGTTTACAGCACTCTCTGGGTGGTTTACAATATCTGCATATTGCCCCCAACAATATGAGTCCTCATTTTAACTTTCAAGCTTTGATCATATTAAAAGAATGATTGAGGAGCAAAAAAATTCATGAAGTGGAGGGCCCAAGAGGAAAGGAAAGAAATTAATGGTTGGATTGATTGATTGATTGGACCCTCAAAAAAAGGAAGGTGAGAGGTTTAAAGATAAAGCAATGTATGTATCAGGATATTATAATAGTAGTAGTAGTAGTAGTAGTAGTAGTAGTAGTAGTAGTAGTAGTAGTAGTAGTAGTAGTAAAGTTGGAAGGGACCTTGGAGGTCATTGAGTCCAACCCCCTGCTCAGACAGGAAACCCTATACCATTTCGGACAAATGGCTGTCCAGTCTCTTCTTAAAAATTTTCAGTGTTGGAGCATTCACCACTTCTGGAGGCAGGTTGTTACACTGGTTAATTGTTCTAACTGTCAGGAAGTTTCTCCTTAGGTTTCTTCTCTCTTTGGTTAGTTTCCACCCACTGCTTCTTGTCCTGCCTTCTGCTTTGGAGAATAGCTTGATTCCCTCTTCTTTGTGGCAGCCCCTGAGATATTGGAACACTGCTATCATGTCCCCCCTCATCCTTCTCTTTATTAAACTAGACATACCCAATTCCAGCAGCCGTTCCTTATATGCTTTAGCCTCCAGTCCCCTAATCATTTTTGTTGCTCTTCTCTGTACTCTTTCTAGAGTCTCAACATCTTTTTTACATTGTGGTGACCAAAACTGGATGCAGTAATCCAAGTGTGGCCTTACCAAGGCATTGTAAAATAGTATTAACATTTCACATGATCTTGATTCTATCCCTCTGTTAATGCAGCCTAGCACTGTGTTGGCCTTTTAGGCAGATGCAGCACACTGCTGGCTCATATTTAGGTGATTGTCCACTAGGACTCCGAGGTCCCTCTCACAGTTACTACTATTGAGCAAGGTACCCCCTATACTATACCTGTACATTTGGTTTTTCTTGCCTAAATGTAGAACCTTGCTTTTTTCACCATTAAATTTCATTTTGTTAGATAGTGCCCAGTGTTCAAGTCTTTCATTTTGTTAGATAGTGCCCAGATCCTTCTGTATCTTAAGCCTGTCTTCTGGAGTGTTGGCTATTCCTGCCAGCTTGGTGTCGTCTGCAAATTTGATGAGTTCCCCATCTATCCCCTTGTCCAAATCATTGATGAAGATGTTGAAGAGCACTGGACCCAGAACAGAGCCCTGGGGCACCCCACTATACACTTCCCTCCATGTAGATGTGGTTCCATTGAGGACCACACGTTGAGTACAGCTGGTCAGCCAGCTCTGGATCCATCTGGTAGTGATGCTGTCTACCCCACATTTTTCTGTCTTGTCACGTAGTAGGTTGTGATCTACTTTATCAAATGCCTTACTGAAGTCCAAGTAAATTATATGATTATATGATTATATGGTTATATATATTATGATTATATATATTTAATTATATGATTATATGATTGTGATTTGTGGTCTTCCCCTTCAGCTTTCAGCAAGCAAAGTCAGTGGGAGAAGTTGGGTTCACTTAATGACCATGTGATTTGCTTAATGACCTTGGTGATTTGCTTGACAGCCACAGTAAAAATGGCTGTAATTGGGTCCAGTCACATGATGACTTGCTTAATAACCACACTGCAACCAAACTTCCAGTTCTAATTATGGTAGTAAGTCAAGGACTACCTTTATACTCAAGTTTGGTGAAGAGTAGTAGAAAACATATAGTGCTCATTTACAGGAAATTGCCACGGCCTTATAACGCCCTAAAGATCTGTTTCCAATTAAGCAGTGCAAAAAGCACAAAGATGACTGGAGGAGCCAGACATTCACTGAAGCAAGTGAAATGGTCCTCAGTTTGGAGATATTAACTTACATTTTCCTTAAGCAGCATGAATGCACCATAGAGCACAGCTGATAATCTCATAGCACAGAACATTTAATGTTCCTGCAAAGAAGGCCATCTGCAAGGAACAACACATAGAACTGGTGATTTTCCTTTCTTAGTACTAGTCATATCAAAAATTTGCAGCCAAAGTTGGTGTTTTTTTGTATCCCTTCACTATTGCTTGGTAGTCATATAGCCCTTTGCAACCCTCAATCAGTTCTCCAAGCCACTGGAAGTGTTTTTGCAGATTCTCAGTCATCCAGATCATGGTTGTCCCAAATGGTTGCCTTTTTCAAAAGGCAAATGGGCTTTGATTTTTGCTTGAAGACATTTTGCTTCCCATCCAAGAAGCTTCATCCAAGCCACTGGAAGAGAGTTCTGGAAAATGGAAGCTTGTACAGCAGTCTTCTTCTTCATGATATTGCCAGAGGAAAGGAAGGTACTGTGTTTCAGATGCCAAGCTTCAAACAGTAGCTGATGTCAGTTTACAGGCCATTGTCCTTGGTCATTCATTTGCTAACTATCATGTCCAAATGTATTAACATGGTTATTACCATTGGCATCTGAAGAGTTGGTCTGATGAGAAACAAATGAGTATTTATTTGAAGAAATTAATGTCTCTTCCCCAATTTAACCACGTTTTGCTGAAGAATCAAAACAAAATTTGTGAAAGAAACAGAGTCTGTTTTCAGAGATAAGTTTCCAGTGTTTAAATGGATTTACTCTGCAATAAGTCTTCCTTAAAGCTGGAATGAAATATTTCAGGCTAATTTGCAATTTACGTTATTAATGATCAAAATCCCTTCTTCCATTCCAGTGCTTCATAATGATCATTTCATACTCTCCACTGAAGGGGGAGAGAACCACGAAGACATATATCATTCCCAATTAGTGACCCAAAATTTGGCATGTAAAGTTGAGAGATCTCTTCTCTCACCATTCCAATCCATTCATGTTTCAGTTTATGTGTTCTGTACTGCATTCTACTTTATAGCAAGTGTCTAAAGTTAGTTCCAAGATTGGTGTAACAGGCATTTATTGCAGCTGTGGCTTAATTAAGTTTTGGCTTAATTTCTATTATATACATCTACATCTTTTTCACAGTTTTGAACACTGGACCTAATCCAACAGAATGATATTTTGGTGTGGTAAATGTAAAATCTTCTATAAAAGTTGAAAAAAATCAAAGGTTTAGATACATAAATGATGAGACTGGGCTTGATGAGAAAAATCTGGGAGTCTACTGAATCACCAGTTGAACATGAGGAAGCAGTGTGACTCAGGAGCTAAAGAAGTTAATGCGGTCTTGAGTGTCATAAAATAAGCATTGGGACCAGATCATGAAAGATGTTAATTCCTGTAGTCTGTTTGGTGAGATTATATTTAGACTACTGTCTCCTAAACACTCCACTTAAAATGTAGATGGAAAAGCTAGAACAAGTTAAGAGGGTTACCATGTATAATAGAGGGATCTGGAAAGTAACCCTATGAGAAAACATAAAGGAATCAAAGATATTTATCATGAGGAGGAGGAGGAAGAGGAGGAGGAGGCCAAGAAGAGATATTATAGTGGTTTACAATTATCTAAAAGGTTAGCTCATTCAAAAGGGAAATATACCAAATATATCAAAAGGATAATATTAGTTTCCTAAGGATCTTCTGATTTGTTCTGTTACTATTCAGTCTGAGTTACAAATAGTCCTCAACTTATGACTAGTCATTTAATGACCTTTTGAGTTACAACTCTGTAGGAGATGACCAGGCTAAGTCTGAGGGAGCAGTCAAACAGGTCATCGGTCATGAGTCCCTTTGCACCCACAAGAGATCTAAGTGTGATTTGCTTAATGACACCATAAAACCAGCCATAAAATCAAGTCTGGTCACATGAGTGCCTCGACCTAAGGCCATCATAACTTATAACCAAAATTCCAGTCATAATTGTGGGCATAAGTCAAGGACTAGCAGTATATGGCAGTCGGTTGTTACTTTGTGACAACTGACTGCCATATACTGGTAGTCCTTATGATTTTATGGCTGTAATCTATGTGTAGTTTCATATTGCTCATCCCCTGCTAGCTCTAACTTTTCCCAGTATTTTATTACTAAAGTGTCATGGTTCCAATAGATGAAACCAGTTAAAAGAACTTCAAGGCAAGATTTCTTCCTTAAAGAACTTTGTATTAGGAAACAAAGTATCGGCACTTACATAGTTGAACTCAAGAATGAGATTTCCTCCTCCCAAATACAAAGTAACAAATTGCAATCCTCACCCCACAAGAGCTGATATAAATCACATTCCTCAATTAGCCCAAAACACGGGCTTTTCTCTCCAACCTCTCAGAGCCTGCCAAAAGCTTATCAGAACATGTCCTTGAGTTCCTACACTTCTATATTGTTATGGCTAGCTAAACCTTCAGGCATTTACCCCATCCCCCCTTCTACCTTTGAACTCTAAAAGAATAGAAAGGCACGTTAAAAGCAAAAGTAAAAATGGCTGCTGGTTCTCAGTTGTTAGAGCGACAACATCCATTGTCACAGCATTGACATCCAGCCCCCTTAACAAAAAGGTGTAATCCTTTAATTTAAACAGAAGCATAGGTTAAAGGTTTCCCCTTGGCTTGTTGGGTTGTTTGTCATAGAATTTACGGATGAGACTGTCAGCTTTCACATCATCGGATTTCACCCAAGTGGCATCTGATAATGGGTATCCCTTCCACTGTACTAAATACTGTAACTTTCCCTTAAAAATTCTAGAATCAAGTATATGTTTTACTTCATAATGTGTTTGTCCAGCTACTATTAGGGAACCAGGTGCTTTCTTGGGAGGAGGTTGTAAAGTGGACCTCCGGAAAGGTTTTAATAAACTACGATGAAAAGCAGGGTGAATTTTCCTAGGAGTTGTGGGAGTTTCAACTCTACTGTAACTGGATTTATGATTCTGACAATGGGGAAAGAACCAAGGTACTTTGGTCCCAATTTCTTACTAGGCAATTTGAGTTGCAGATATTTTGCGGATAAGTAAACTTTACCCCCAACATGGAACGATCTCTGGGGGCCCCTTTTCTTATGAGGTGTTTTTTGTAAGACTCCAAGGCTTTCTTCCGCACAGTTTTCATTTTGTCCCATACTTCCCTCCACCCTGCCAGCCATTGGTCAAGAGTCTGGGAGGTAGAGGGTCCTTGAGGATACTCAGGTATTGGATTGAATTCCTTCCCCATAGCAATCTTAAAAGGTGTAAATCCAGTGCTGCTATGAACGGTGTTGTTGTAAGCCACCTCAGCGAAAGGGAGGAGGTCAGTCCAGTTTGTTTGTTGATAGTCCAAATAGCATCTTCTAAGGTATTGCTCCACCATCAAGTTTGCTTTTTCAGCTGCCCCATTCATAGACGGATGAAAAGCCAACAACAACCACTGTGATGAACCAATTATTGCGAAAAACCCTCTCCAAAACTTGGCCGTAAACTGCACCCCCATCAGAGATTATGCATTTTGGTGTGCCATGCAATCTATAAATGTGTTTTAGAAACATTTTGGCCAGTTTCTGGGCTGACGGGAGTCCCTTGCAGGTGATAAAATGAGCCTGCTTTGAAAAAGATCAATCACAGTCCATATTACTGTATGTCCTCTGCTTTCAGGTAACTCAACTATAAAATCCATGGCAATCTCTTCCCATAGCTGGGAAAGGTCCTCAATGAGCTGCAACAGCCCAGGGGCTTTCCCCGGAATTCTTTTCATGGTGGCACATACTGCACAGCTTTTGATATAATTTTCTATGTCCTTTTTCAAACCTGGCTACCAAAACTGTCAGCGAATCAAATGTAGCAATTTCAAATAGCCAAAATATCTGGCTTGTTTCACATCTTGACTGTGTTGAAGTGCGTGGAGGCAAAGGGTCTCAGACAAATATAATTTTCCCGCTTTGTAGGCTGATCCATCCCTGAAGATTAGGGCGGCTTGATTGTCCTTAAACCATTGATCATTGAGAAGTTCCTGTTTTAGCTTTCTTTTTTTTTTTTTAAATTTTTTATTAGATATATTTTTGTAAATGTAAACAAAGAAAAAATTCAAGTTGAATGCTATTCAACTTAATACAATCATTTTAAACTTGTAAACATTCTTCACTCAGTATATCAAGATTTAACTATAAGCCAGATACATTTTTTATTGATGTTTCTCTTGTATGTAGTCAATCCATTGTTTCCAGTCCAACATATATTTTTCATTTGAATGATCCTTCAAATATGCAGATATTTTAGCCATTTCTGCCATATTTATGACTTTCAAAGTCCATTCTTCAACAGATGGTAATTCTGGTTTCTTCCAGTATTGTCCCACCAACAGTCTCGCTGCGGTGATCAAGTTCAAAATTAAGTTTGTCTCTATAGGTGGTACAGTCTTCACAGAATCATTGGGGGTTGGTTTTGTTGTGGGCTGGACCCTCTGTGAGTTAATTGAGAGATGATCTGTGGAGTAAGCATGATCAATTCGTTAACTTGTTCTCACTGGCTCTTATACTGAGGTAATCTGGATAGGACATCCGCTAAAAAATTATTTCCTCCTGGTATGTACTTTAGGGTGAAATTAAAGCAGTTAAAATATTGCACCCATTGTACTTGTTTAGGGGAACATTTGCGCAGAGTGTTTAGTGCCTCTAAGTTTTTGTGATCAGTCCATACTTCAAAAGGCACTGGCTGCTGGTTCTCAGCTGTCAGAGCTATGACATTCATTGTCACAGTGTGATATGTGATCATATCCTGTCATAGATGCTTCTTATGGTGAAAATCCAGGGAACAGAATCTAGAAAGATGTTACTTCTATGATGTCTCTCAACTCTGCAGAAATTCTGCAAAATAACTTGCAGCTAATCAACTTAATCCTAGATAAAAAGAAAGTGCTACAATACTACACTTTCAAAAAAAAATCACGTTATCTTGCTTTTTCTTCCTTGGTCCTCATTTCTCTTTTTCCCATTTATCTATTTATTTCCAAATAATCATTTATAAAAATTAGAGGTACCAACCTGTGTAAATCCTTCAACAGTATTTGCATTTAAATTGAAAATGTGAATGCATCTGGTCTTATAAAGTGCCAAGTAATTATTTGATATTTAAAAGTTTGGAGATATCCTGGTAGGATAATGGCTCACCACTTAATTGTTCTAACATTTTCTGAAAGTTATGAATTGATTAATGTTAAAGAGTGAACAAGGCTTCACTAAGAGCAGGGTAGGAAACTCCTGCCATCTACAAGGAAAGATGATTTGAAGGCATTAATAAATAAATGAATTGTGATGCCCTGGTTTAAGCACACTCCCTTTGTAGGGTTCCATGTTTAAATCTGTGTTGTTTTAGCACCTAATAAAGATTTGGAATCTAAGTAATGAATCTAGACAATTCAGAGGGATGTGTTCCCAAATTTCATTTCCTGATATCATCAGATAAAAGGGCTCAGCTAAGAAAGTTTCCATATCATGTAGGGGGTAGAGTGGCAGAACTTAGGGGACAGAGTTAAGAGAGGGATTAGCCTAGACTTCCTACAAGTAGATTAAGTCTAAGCCTCCCTTTGAATTCCATTGATCCTCATCTAAGTCCAAACAGGTGCTAACTATTAGTTGAGAAGATTCCTGTGTTTAGCAATAAATCAGTTTAATTGGACCTTTATTGTGGACTGGTTATTTACACTTGACAGATGGGTGTTAAAAATCAGAAAAGCTAGTGCCAAACTAGCATAGTTTTAAGAACATAAGAGGAATCCAGCTGGATAAGGCTAATAATTTACCGTCCAGAATTTGTGTCACAACATAGCTAGCCTGTGCATTCTATAAGTACATAAGTATCCTATGGGGAATGTAACCTTTTTCCACAGTTGCTCCTTAGAATAGAGTATTCAATAAAGTATACAAATCATTTTGGATTGGATTTGCGTCAATTCAGTCTGAAATATATTGTTTCAATTTGAAACATTATTTTTATTTGGAACATCAAAACAATGCTATTTGGAATATCAGATCCTCAGATTTGTGCAATTCCGTTGTTCAAAAAACAAATTGTTTCTCTGTATGTACAAAAGTAATCAACCTGTCAGTTCAAATTGATTTGATTCAACTAATTAATTTTATATGGAGATTTGATTTATTTGTCTTTAAGTGAAATTTCCATATTGAATCTTCTCAAAGTTCTATTTTTAAGGCCATACCCTTTGACTCTGAGAAAATACGCACCCATCAGTATTAATCATGTTGTTGAATAGCTGTTCCAAAAAGGAGAAACTTCTATTTTGCCAAGACACAGAGATATTGTAAGGCAACTTGGCTTCAGAAAGCCAACAGAAGTTAAAATAAGAGCAACTCTTCAACATCTGGGACTGGGAACTGGGCGTGACTAGTCTAGTGAAGAGAAGGACCAGGGAAGACATGATAGCAGTGTTCCAATATTTGAGGGGCTGTCACAGAGAGGAGGGGATCGACCTATTTTCCAAAGTACCTGAAGGCCAGACAAGGAATAACGAATAGAAACTGATCAAGGAGAGATTCAACCTGGAAATAAGGAGAAATTTTCTGACAGTGAGAACAATCAACCACTGGAAGCTTTCAAGAAAAGACTGGACTGCCATCTGTCAGAAATGGTGTAGGGTCTCATGCCTGGGCAGGGGGTGACCTACAAGGTCCCTTCCAACTCTGTTATCTATTCTATTCTACTCTACTCTACTCTACTCTACTCTACTCTACTCTACTCTACTCTACTCTACTCTACTCTACTCTACTCTACTCTACTCTACTCTACTCTACTCTACTCTACTCTACTCTACCCTACCCTACCCTACTCTACTCTACTCTACTCTACTCTACTCTACTCTACTCTACTCTACTCTACTCTACTCTATACCATTCCATTCCATTCCTTTTTAAAACAAAACACTTCCCAGATATTGGCATTTTTTTTCCTTCTGGATTTTGAATTTTATAGATCAATAGGAAATGTTGTCTGACTCAAAAGAGATCCCCTCCCTAAGTAAATAGGTAGAGGAAGAAAACTTGTCCTCGTGTGCTCACCTTTAATCTTTTTTCATACAATCAGAAAATTAGAAGAATCCCACAGACATCTGAAGAAACTGTAAGTTCCTTATCTACTTGTAGAAGCACAAAGTGGCCTTTCCTTTGATCATCACATTGCAGTTGCAGATTCAAGTCAACCTACCTTTGCAATCTGGCATCTTCCAGATGTGCTGGCTGAACATTCTCAGAATTTTAATCTAAACACATCTGGAGGGGGCAAGGTTGGAAAAGACAACTGAACCTTTCTTTCCTACAAGCTTCAATCAGCAATCTACAGTTTAATGATAGTGTAATCCACATTATCACAAGGTCCTCTCTCCCAACCATTGTAATGTTCCCCATCTCCAAGAGCCATGGTGGCACAGTGGTTAGAATGCAGTATTGTGGGCTAATTCTGCTGACTGCCAGCAGTTCAATTCTCACTGGCTCAAGGTTGACTCAGTCTTCCATCCTTTGGAGGTCAGTAAAATGAGGACCCAGATTGTTGGGGGCAATATGCTGATTCTATAAAGAGAGGGCTATAAAGCACTATGAAGCAGTATATAAGTCTACGTGCTATTGCTATCTCCTTGAAACTTCCTTAAATCTAGCCAGAAAACTTTTAATCCAAGCTGAAGTCTTGAATCAAAACCTTCATGTTTCAAAATTGTTCCTATATGTTACTCCACTGGTGTTGAACTCATCTAAAATGTTTGTCTTTTAAGAGCGCTGTTTGGGATTGTGTTTAGAATTGGTGCTCTGCTCAAAAATGACTGTAATTTCTGAAGGTCTGAACTGACGCATGCTGCTATGCCTTTGCAATACCTGTGGTGCCTGTACATTTTGGAAATAGATTATTAAATAGAAACCGGGGGTCTCCAGAGTTCTCTCTACTTTGTGATAGCTACCCTGAAGTCCCTGATGCTTGACTAAAGAAAAGCATGAATAATTTGTTGTCACTCCTCCATAGTTGTAGGGGAATATTCAACTTTTCCAGCTATTCAGTTGCCGTGCTGGGTTGTACTTCATAGCAGACAATGCTAAGCTAATGCCACATGGGAATGGCTTTGTTTCCATGGTGCTAATAGGTCCTGCTTTTACCAGGATCCTTTGAACTAATGGAAATGGGAATAACAGTGAGAATTGCTATGCTAGCCCTAGTCAGCTGTCATTTACTCTGGGCTGCTATTATTTACTTTTTAAAAATAAAACATGGATCAGCCTTTGTATTTGATTGCTTCCTTTATGAAATGTGGATGTCCAAATGTTACATTAAATCAGAGAGTTCTGATAGTTTAATGATGGGGGATTTTTTCCACTAAGTGCTAAGTCCAATCAGAAACTAGGCGAGTGGTGTATACACTGAAGAAAAGATCTTAAGGAAGTATTTTAAACCATGCAGGGCAGGAAAAGTGGTGAATGCACATTTGAAATGAATGTGTGTGTATCTTGTGTTGCTATATATTTACCTCAAGCTTATATTAAGCTGAAGCTTGCTGGTACCCAGTTCTTAAAGCTGCATACATCCAATTGCAAGCCCCAGGCTCCAAAAAGAATATATCAATAGATAAGCATGTAGTAATGACTCTGTCATATCTGTGACTAAGCTTTTGTAAGTCTAGCACGCTGCTTGCAGCATCAACAAGCCAAATGGTTAGATGCCAGGCATAAAACTAATAGCTATCCCTGCCTATCATTCCTTGCATCTGGTATTCCCAGATCTACTGTCTCTGAACATGGAAATTTCTGTTAAATTCTTACTGAGAGCCTCATTAAGCTTCAATATGGAAGTGACCATCTCTATTAATTCACTGAATGTATAAGATTCTACTTGTGCCCACTAGCCCAGCCTGTCCATAACAGCACTATACATTGCATGCACCCCAGATGTTACCCACAATTCATTAGAAAGGGACCCTCTGTGTGCATGGAGGGACATATGTCAGTTTCTCCCTGTAAGTAAGTTTTGATTCACATGAATGGAATCTTTTCAGACTGTAATTGGCTGTATGGTGAATAAGAGGTCCTTCAAGAAAATTCCATTCCCAGTGAATATTACCTGGTTGGCTTTTCTTGTTACATATGGTATGGTTATATTGGTATATAAAAGTATAATGAACTACAAGCCTTCGGTTCTAATAAAGATCCCAATATAGCAGCCAATGGAGAAGAATCAGATTTTTTTCCCTCCCCCTTCTTTGTCTGGTGTCCCTCCTTCTCTACCATCCTTGAGAGAGAAGTTTGCAATCAGTGGTTCTCAGAAGAGTAATGTCAGTCATGTCAACAACCAATTACTAAGGCCATGAAATGCAGGGTGAAAAGTCATTTTTCAGGCAGAACAAGAAGCAAAGGCTTTGAACTGCTATGGTGTAAGATGGAAACTACATCTTCACACATCATGTGTGTGGTTTCATTCTAGCTTGCAATGAAGCTTTTGATCTGGCTACACATGTTGTGTTTTTGAGGGACCCTAACACAGCGGTTCTCAACCTATGGGTCGCGACCCCATTTGGGGTCGAACGACCATTTCATGGGGGTCGCCAAACAGCGCAGTCCGCCATTTCCCCCCCCCCTTTTCCCCTCGGTTGGCACAGGGGGCAGCACCGTGCATGTGCGGGGTAGCACCGCGCATACGTGATGCGGGCTGTTGCGCCGTGCATGCACGATGCGGGCTGTCGTGGGTGCGCCACGCATGCACGATGTGGGCCATCGCGGTCGCGATGCGCATGCACGATGCGGACCATCGCGCCGCGCATGCACGATGCGGGTCGGGGTTGCAACCTGAAATAGGTTGAGAACCGCTGCCCTAACAAAATGCAAAGAGCAGGAATTTCTGTTCAGAGAAATAGATAAACAGAATTTGAACTCATGGAAAAATGTGGATGTGCAGAGCTGGTTGAAAAACAAAGGAAGCCACCAGATCACATCTGGAGACTAGTTACCAGAGATGAGAATTGCCACAGGATAGGTCACAAAGAAACAATTTATCAAGATCAGATCCAAACTAGAAGGCATCAACCAGAAGTCAGAAATTTAACAGTTATAAGGCAGCAAGTCACATTTGACCCGTGCAACAGGTCCACAAAAAGATGACAAGGCATGGAAAGGAGGAAGGAGGTTTATATATGTCTCAGTGGTGTGTCTGAAAGAAAAAGAAATGAGTTATAAATGGAGAAATTTGTAATAGTCTCACCTCAGAATTGTACTTTGAAGAAGCAGGATAGGATTGGACAGGGATGATATTCTCAAGAGTGTTCTATATACAACCAAGAAAACAAAGAAATGGATCATTGAACAAGGTTATCGTTCAAGGCATAAAGGAGCAGGCTCAAATTATGCCCCACATTATGCAAAGACTTAACTCTCTGGAGAAAGGTCTATTGCTGGGAAAGGTAGAAAGTAAGAGAAGAAGAGGATGACCAGCAGCAAGATAGAATTACCAGTTACAATGGTGATGAGTATTCCACTGGAAGTCCTGAAAGACCAAGTTAGGAACAGAGAATATCGATCTATGTGGTTACTAGGAATTTACAATTACTTAATGACACATTAATTATCTCATATTGTTTCCATCCATTAGTGCAGTTTTTTTTTTTTACTGCACGGACTGACACGCTTTTAAGGAAGTTTGAGCATATTTGGAGTGTAGAGAATGAAGCCTTCCAAAGATGCTATCACTTCTCAACATAACATTGTCTTTTAAAATATATAACACGTTGCCCCTAGCCAGTGTATGTTTGTGTGTATGTTTGTGGAATGATTGGTTTCTTTTTTAACTTAAGGGTTTTTATATTTATGTATTTTATTGTAATTTCTATCGTGTTGTGGGCCGCCCTGAGTTCTCCGGAATAGGGCGGCATAGAAATTAAATAAATAAATAAATAATAATAATAATTAAGCAATCAACCTCCAATATTATTTTCAAAGAATGATTTTATTCTGTGTAGGGCCCAGTGGAAAAGAGCATTCTACAAAGATCATGCTTGAGGCTGGAATTTTGCTTTGAAACGTGCTTGCTTCTATTTTAGAGAAAGAGGGAGAGAGAGAGAGAAAGAGAAAAGCCAGGTGGGACTGGCAGCCTGCTGGACATCTATTTACTCCAACAGATGTCAAGTAGAAAGAGGGGTTTTCCCTATTACGAAGGCAAATGGCAAAAGCAGCATTGCCACACTGCAACCCAAGCTCTGCCCTCCTCTTATGTCTCGGTTATAACATCAAATGCAGATCCATCGCAATAGCAGACTACTGCTCTTGTCATTTGAAAGAAAGCTTCAGATCCTACAGACACCTCTGATTTTTCCCCTCCTGAAATGCCATAGATAGAATCTGAGTTTTCAGTAGGCTGCTTGTTCTGTCGGCACAGTTAGATCTATCTTCCCATTAGGCAAAAACATTTAAATTTTACTTTTGAAAATGCAAGGCTGGAACTCAAAAACAGGAAGGATGAAACCTGAATCAATCTAGCCCTTGGGATTGTGGATTATTTACTTTCATGTGTCTGGGAAGCTGCAATCCATAAATATCTGAAGGATAATAAAATCTTCACCCCTGAACTTAAATCAGTACCTCCTTCTAATTCTGAAAATCATGGTACCTCTGCTAAAATAATAGCTATTAAAAGTTGGGTAACTTGTTTACTTTGTTTTTGGTATGTGATTAGTATTTGAACGGGGGGGGGGCTCCAGTATTCTATGAGGATTGTAATTGGAGACCGTATTTATATTGCTGATTTTTAAATCAATCATTATCTAAATATTTTCTTGCTTTGCCCAAGCTCTTGACAGATTATGGATGTTATCAGTGTTACCAATACACTGAGTAAAAAATGTGATGTTTCTGTCTGCTTAAGAGATGGAGGATTGTACCTCTGGGTGAGAACTGTGATGCCTCTCAAAGGATTTGTCCCAGTGTGCACTGCTGATATCCATGATTATCTTCAGAATGATGTTCTTACCCAAAATGAAGAGCTGGTCCCTAGCCTTACTGTTTGTAGTGACAATATTGGCTGGGAACATATTAGCTTACTGCACAAGACAGACAAAACATTTAGCCATGTCCTATTTTTATCTAGGTCTTCTCCTCCTAGGAAATACCAGGAGGGAAGCATTCAAACCAATACAAAGTCTTAGAGTCCAGCAGATTGTGGAGTACATGACAACAGTGCTAAATTTTGCATTTCAGTGTTTGTCATCTGGAGCTTGCATTTTTCCGGAATCTTTACTTAACAAACTGTCTAGCCAGGGTCTTCCTCCTCCTGGGTATTTTCCAATGTGAGCCAAGGTGTGAGAGACACGTACTGCTGCTGGCACAAAGATTATTTGCAAATAATATCTATAAAGCCCAGTGTGCCTGCTTAGAGCTATTAGCTAATATTGATTAATTCCATACACACATATAAACACACACACACACACACACACAATATTTTATCCTTTTTTATTTTAAGCAATACCTTTCAGAGAGGGAAATAAAGCTAATGTGAGATCATCATATTGTTATCAGCTATTAAAACTTAATACTTTCAAAAGAAAGTTTTTTTATGTAAGACAAAAAATAGACTAGGTTTTTAGCACACGGTTGTATCAGTGCCACTGGCAGCAATATCTGCTAAGATAGGAAGAAAATTAAAGGGGTTTTTGACCAGTGGTTTGGCTCCCAAGTTCACACACACACACACACACACAGAGAGAGAGAGAGAGAGAGAGAGAGAGAGAGAGAGAGAGAGAGAGAGAGAGAGAGAGAGAGAGAGAGAGAGAGAGAGAGAGAGAGAGAGAGAGAGAATGGGAGAGAATGGGAGAGAATGGGAGAAAACATCCTTCAGACAGTGATTCATGCCATAGTTCAGCTCAGAATATACTCTGTTTCCCCGAAAGTAAGACCCTGTCATACTTTCTTTTGGCTCTGAAATAGGCACTAGGATTTACTTTCAGGGAGGGCTTTTTTTGCCGCTATTACAGTACCATAGTAGGCCGCGGGTGCAAGCGCAGGGCGGGGCCTGTGCATGGGGTGGAGAAGTAAGGTGGTGGTGGACCAGGTACGTACCTGGGAGGGTGGGGCACATGCCCTTCCCATGCCAGGCCAGCCCCTGCAGCACTAGGGCGGCTATGCTGGGTGGCGGTGGGCAGAGTGCCAAGGTGGGCAGGTGGAGCACAGGAGGCTTGGGGAGGGAGGGTGGTGAAGTGGGCAGTTGGGCCATTGGTGAGTGCAATGCGGCTCAGCTAAAAGCGGCCACGGAACAACTGGGGCAGGTTCACCCCTCACCTATCTGACAGAGAAGAGAACTTTGCAGTTCTGCCTACAGAGCCACCAAAGCGGAGTGGAGTGCCAGAGGGAGAGGGGTGAAATGGGCGAGCAGGATGCATGGCCTTCCCTTGCCAGGCCAGCCCCTGCAGCCCCGGGCAGACATGCTGGGTGGCGGCAGGAAGGGCACAGAGGTGGAGCCCGCCAGGCCAACCAAAGTGGCAGATGGAGCACAAGAGGCTCAGGGCTGGCCTGGCACAGGAAGGGCATATGTCCCGCCCACCCACTTCACCACCCTCCCTCCCTGAGCCTTCGATGCTCCACCTGCTGCTTTGGTGGGTCTGTACACAAAGAAGAGAATGGGCAGGTGAGGGGGGAACCTGCCCCACTTATTCTGTGGCCACATTTGACTCAGCTGCATTGTACTTGCCAATGGCATGGCCATGATGGCCTGGCGGATTCCTCCCATCTGACCCACGCAAGGGGATAGCCAGGCCTTCTGTACATTAACTCTAACCCCACACTGCCCCCCCAACCCTAACAGGAAATAGGAGGCACATTGTGGTTGCCCTGGGTGGAGTGTGGGTTAGAGTTGGGGTTAGGCATTGTGGGTTAGAGATGGGAAGGCCTGGAAAACTTGTAAAAAGTACAGGTTTTTCCCTGTTTGTTTCCAAAGTGCTTTGAAAACAAATGGGAAAAACTGTTTTTTTTTACCAGAAAAGTTTTTCCATTTTTTCCCCCAGGACTTCCCATTTCCCATTAGGTTGGGAGGCAGTGGGGGTTAGAGTTAACATATGGTAGGCCTGGCAGCAGCATTTGGCATGATGCCCGAGGCGGCAAATGGCCACGGCTGGCAGCAAATGGCTACATTGTGCCAAAACCGGCCATTTGCTGCCTCGTGCTGCCCCAATGCCGCTGCCATGAGGCCACAAAACAAGCTGGGCAGCGGTAAGGAACCAGTATACTGGTACTGTTGATCGGATCCCCCTCCCCCATCAGCTTGGCTTTGTCACAGAGGCACTGGCAGATCCCACCCTTACCTTGTGCCTATGGTGAAACCAGACGGAATTGGCGGCAGGCCATCCGTGCAAGTCCTTAAGTAGGGCTTACTTTTGGCGAGGGCTTATATTAGCCACCTCCCCAAAAATCAGCTGGGACTTACTTTTGCAGGCAGGTTTACTTTCAGAGAAACACGGTAACTACTGTGATGTACTCTAACCAGTCTGTCCTTGAAAACTACTCAAAGCATCAGCTGATCCAGAATTCAGTGGCATAGACAGTATGCCCTCATGATACCTCTGTTTCATGAGCTGCACTGGTTACCAGAATGCTTTTGAGTGTAATTCAAGGTGCTGGTTATGACCTATATAGCTATCAGCCCCATTAAGTTACAGCAGAGCAGGAAATCCATTGATAAAAGAGGCTAAGACTGTTTTTATTGAGAATGGCTATGATAACAGAATCTTGCAAGTCTGATTGTACTATACCTCCTCCTCCTCCTCCTCCTCCTCCTCCTTATACTGTAGTGAGTTAGGGAGGTGTCTGTCTGAGCGTCTTATGAATATTTTCTGCTTAAGATAGGCTTCATCTACTTTTTCCTAGTAACGGTTCCTGCATATTTTCATCAAGTTTATCTTCCCTATTCTCTAAAAAAAAAAGGGGTTGGTTATCTGAGGGACTGCCTATATTTTGTGAAGTCTGTCCAGCTGGTACAAAATGATAGGATTGGCACACTCTGGGTTCCTTCAATTACACAATGTTATCTTTCCAGACTCAAGAAACATACTTTCTACTTTGTGATGACTGCCTTCTAAAATGAGATTCCCCCTAATATCCATGTGATTCCCTACTCCTTGGCCACAGTGGCATTCCAGAAAGTCTTTAAGTCTTGGCTGTTCTCTCAGGCTGTTCTCTCTGCAACCCCTGTCAAATTGTTTGAGGGTGTGTGTGTGTGTGTGTGTATAATTACTCAGTCAGTTGACATCAGTTTTTCTTTTTCATTCTTTTCTTATAATTATTAAACAAATTCATATATAGGTCAAAAATATTATATTGTATTTTCTGTTCTGCTTAGTTTTTTTATTGTACCCATCCAGAAACAGTTCAGATTTGGACAGTGAGAAAATAAATTGAGTTAAATTAAATTAAATTAAATTATCCCTCTGTTGTTTAACCCTAGAAGGAATGTTTCCCTCTGTGGGAAATATATCAGGTGGAAATCCAAAAGAAGATCTTAGTTTTGTCTCTATCGACAGCCGTGGAATTCAACGGAGCCTAGTTTGCTATTTTCAAAAAGAAAATGTAAATTATTGCATTTCAGAGGGATTTTGGAATTGATTGACTATTCATGTTGCTTGTATGGAAAGGGTGTTCGATGGGGAACACATCAGGTTTGTTATAGCTGTATTTGGATTGTTTCTACTGCATTTCTTTTGAAATGGTTTTATTGTTGGTTTTATTTTTATATTCATATTTTAGATTTATTATGTAAACTATCGGTAGCTGGATGTAAAGCCTAATGTGTTTTGCAGGAAGAATAAGCATAGACTTCAAGGCATGATTTGTTTGCAGAAGTGATTATTATATTCAAAACTAATCAAACTGGTCATGACCTGTGCGCAAATATGTCAGTGTTGCATCAAACTCATTCATATTCTGCTTACCCCATTTTAGCCTTGAAGAAAGGACGATTCTGGATCACACCTGACCCATATCATAAAGATGACAACATTCAGATAGGAAGAGAGGTCAAGATCTCTTGCCAAGTGGAAGCAGTTCCCTCTGAAGAGCTCATGTTCAGTTGGTTTAAAAATGGTCGGCCATTGCGCAGCTCTGAAAGGATGGTGATTACTCAAACAGATCCTGATGTCTCTCCAGGAACCACCAATCTGGATATCATTGATTTGAAATTCACTGATTTTGGGACATACACATGTGTTGCAGCTCTGAAAGGTGGTGGCATCTCAGATATCAGCATTGATGTCAACATTTCCAGTAGCACAGGTGAGGGTGTTTCTGTAACTTCCCATTGGTCACTTATACGAGTTCAATGCCAATTCTTTTAGGAAGATAGGAAACTTTCTGAAAGAAAGCCAGGTAATTTTTCCATTGAAACTCAATGGAACAGGCAAACTGCAACCATTAGCATAATTTAAATACCTTTTCCTCTGCAAACTAGTTTTATGGAAGATGCAACCCACTTTCTTCAGTGGGAGTGAAAGACAGAGAAATAAGAGTGTGTCAAAAAGAAAGGATACTAGGAATATAAAATTTAGAAAAAGAATAAGTTGTCCTTCTCCTGTTTATGTGTCATTAGTCATTGGCAATCTTCCCCCTTGCAAATTACTCTCAAAAGCATGAAGACCCTGTTACACTCCCTGGTTAACCATGCAGCTGTTTCCACAATGGATTTTTTTCTCCAGTCACCTTAAAAATACAGGCAACTAACTGATAGAGATTTTACATTCAAAGCACATGTGCTGCCACTGTGCTGTAACCCTTCAAAACATTTCCACATTGACGTAGGAATGAATATGAGAAACATTTGAGGATCTGAAAATAGCTTTGCTCATAGGAGTGGGGGATATGATTGTTTGGTGGTGTATTTCATTTCAGTTCTAGCAAAACATATGCCAATAGACAGAACATGTGTATCTTTGTATGTGTGTTGTCAAGCAGATATTATTAAATGTCTGGCATATGATGGATGAATAATACTTGCTTATATTTGTCTTGCAAGGCTGAAGCACAGAGGGCCATTCTATTCGTGGAGTGTTTCTCCTCGAACAGAAAGCAACCAATGCATTACCATTTCTTGAGATAGATTCATTTGGAAGAGCAATTGGATGTATCAGAAGAATCCATCAGATGGCTGTGCCTGAAAGCTTTTCATAGCTTCTTCAGCCAGTGATAGATTGCTACCCACTGGACTTGGTGCTTCACCACGTGTAAAGAAAAGTCAAAAGAGAGAAAGAGCAAAACCAATGCTTGTAGGATGCTAATACTCTCAAATCTGTTGTAGGATCACCTTGGTCATAAAAAAACTATGGACATTTTACTATGTATGTAAAATCATTACTAACTTACCAAAGTCCATGTTAACAATTATTTAACTATGGATTTATATACATTATATTTTTTGTTAAATAAATTCAAAATAACTAACACAGAAATTATATATCATGAAATGAATTGGACATGCAAATGTATTAATTCCTTTAAAAGCAATCTTGAAGTCTAATTAGTTCCAATAATAAACCTAATTTCATATTTCAAAATGGTGAGTAAAACCTAACAACAGAAGCATAGAACTTCAAGCCATGTCCAAAACTTGATGAAAAAAAAAAGGTTTTCCTAAATTTAAATATGTAACATACTAACTGTTAGGTGAGAACATACATAAATTCTGGAAGTTAGAGACTCAACAAGATACTGTACCCTGGAAATGGAAAGAAATGGAAGAAAAATGATCTTTTTGTTGTAGGTGGATGGCATTTCCAAGGAGACAGCCTTTCTCCTGGGTGTCCCATTTAAGTATTGTTGCTGAGCCTTTATTGGAGGCATGTTATGGAGCTCTCAAAAAACTCTCAAAGATGAGACTCAATGACTGCTGTAGAAGATTATAGTAAACATCCATTTACCAGGAAATAATCTGCAGATACATCCTGACACCTCTCCGCAGGATTTTATGTGTCACTTCACCTTAGCTTTGTCCTTTTGCTTGGCAGACGGGCATCCTCTCAAACGTCCAACTTTTTTTTTCAGTTTCTATTCTTGTCTGTGTGACTTGGAGGCATTCTTCTAAATAAATATGTTGCCAGAAGCAAGCATTTGGCTTTGTGGAATGCCAGCTTACCTTACATTTTTCATTTTTGAAATCTATCATCTGTCTATCTTTCAGTTCAGTGAACTTGGAAATGTGTATTGGTAATACCAGATTTAACATGACACCCCATGTATAATCCTTCACCTAGCTTTGCGCTCTCCGTTTGAATCCATGGTGTGGAAACTGCCTGCCCTGCATCCTGTTTTGTTCAAAAGAGATTCTAAGGTCACCTCTCAGCATCTCATTTAAAAGCCTCTTGAGTAGCAAGACTCAGACCATTCACAGTTTCAGATGGTGTAGAAATTCAGCCATCCCAAATATACAATAGTAGGTTTTTTCTTTGTCTGAATTCTTCAGAGCTTTTGCAACTGATTGGTAAAGCCCATATATCAACCTGGTTAAACAAGATTGCGGTCCAATAGTTCAACTGGATCGGTGTTTCTCAACCTTGGCAAATTTAAGGTGTATGGACTTCAACTCCAAGAATTCCCAACCAGCCTAGCATAAACTTGCCAAGGTTGAGAAACACTGAATTAGATTATTTCTCTCCATAGGCAAAATGTTATTGGCCTCCATCTTGTTTTTCAAAGGTGTTACTTGCAATTTGAAAGTATGTTTCCATAGTCTATCAAATATATTTTCATATTCTTTTATATTCTGTTTTTAATTTGAATAGGATAGATCAAAGTGGGTTGCTCTCCTTTCAACTAACTTTTTAATCTACAAAAGAAATTTGCCAATTAAATGTCACTTTCTTATTAAACACTGGGTCTCTGGTCCGTCTGGTGGACTGCTATGTGCTCTGGGTAACCTTGACAGGGTATGAAAGCAATAATCTTCTTTCTTTTTAGTTCAAAAGTGCTTAATAATGTTTTTTTAAGTGTCTGGTGTCTGTAATAAAAGTAATTTTCTAGTCTATATAATTAATGACTCAGTCAAGGCATTTTCAAGCTGCAGGCATTCATTTAAAAAACATCACTTTTAATATTGCCATTTATTGACTGAGAAAATGCCCTTTTTAATTGAGAAGCTTCCCCCCCTTCCTTTTATCCCTGGAAACAAACAGAGGGAGATGAAATCCAGAGTTTTTGCAAAACATACTTCTGCGTCTTTTTTAGGCTTTACATACAGTTGCATGGGAATGACCTCAAGATGGCTGCATAACCAGGCAACTGAAGCCCCACCACTTACTAGAAATGGCAAATATTTTTTAAAAGGCCCCTCTGTTTTGGCATTGTTGACCTCTCCCAATGGATGCTCTGGGCAATTTGCCCTTTGTTATTTTACTCATAACTCCATTTGGTTATCTTGTTAATTATTATGGTTTGTCACACAGTCAGCCAGATATTGAGACTGGATTTGGCATTTTTATCCATCTATCAAGTCCTTTGCAAGGACCTGGGATAGACAAAAGTGGATCTTTGATGGTGTTAAAAATATTGTTGCAGGATGTAAGCTGTTCTGAGTAAAATTGCCTTTTGCAACTCATTGTCAGGGTCATCCTAGTGTTTTTTTCCTCATAGGTGTAGGATCCACACAGCATCCAGGTCTAACTGGGTGAACTGCCTTTTGCAACTGACTGATGGTAATTATGTCAGTGCCAATGGTGTTCAAGTGGTACTCCAAACCACCTATCTGTATCATAGAGGGAATCTGGGTGGTGTATAATACATATTAAAAGCATAAAAACAGTTTACAAAATTTAAAGTGGCAAGGAATATTAACAATTGATTAAAAGGAAGGGAGATCTATTATCATCAATAATCAAAGGGCGACGTTGTACTATACTGTAATACCCTACTTTGTGTGGTCAATTTTGTCCAACATGTTGTTTTCAACAGTACTCACAAGCAGTGATGTTCTGGCACACAATTGATAGCTGTTGTTTAATTTTAGTCAAAAAGTAGGAGTTGGACAGGTTGCTGGTTTTTAGATGAACTGAATATGGTTCTTGCTGCTTTTGTTTATATATATTTTGTGTGTATTTCTATTATGGAACTGCAGGAGTAGCACTATAGTTAAAACTGTTCTTCGTTTTTCAGTGTTGTATCACAGCAAGATGTAAAAACTAATACGATCATCATAAAATCAAGTCAAGTTCTTTGATGAAGAGCATCAACGTAGTCACATTTCAAGGAGAAAAAAGAGAATAATGTCTATATACTTTTCTTAGTGTTGTTTTAGTTCTGCGTAGTATAGCAGATTGAGTAAACTGAGAAAACATATAGCTTGATGGACAAGAAGAAAACAACCTATTTTTCTGGATTTGGATTATTTCTATATTTATTTATTTTTAATGTATTTAGTTTTAAACCACCTATCTCACTAATGCAGTGACTCTGGGTGGCTTACAATATAATAAAAAGTTAGCAAGTGCAAAAAACAGTTGCACTTAGATTATTAGAATAATACTAATATTAGAATAAAAAGTTAAAAATAAAAACCAATTAATTATTAAATCTTCTCTACCGTGTCAGTCAACCCCAATGTAACAGGTCCCTGTTGGGGCCTCAGGCCAAGTGGCAGAACCTAGTTTTAGACTCTTCTGAAAAGCCAGGAACATGGTTGGCAGATCTCACCTGTGACAGGAAAATATTCTGGAGGATGAGAGCCACAACAGAAAAGTTCTTCTTGTTAGGTACAAGAAACCAGGAGGTCGGATAGAGTTCAAAAGTACTACAGATTTATTTCACATCACCTATAGACATGAATCTGATCTACTAATGGTCAAAGCAAATTGGTGCTAGATAAGAGTCTACAGAATTATGGGAAGCTGGACTTAGTTCTCTTGTGGATGCATAGCAAATCCAAAATGATGAACCATTTGACCCCATTCTTGGGCTCAGCCTGGTCATCTCCTATTTCCAGTTGCAGGAATTGAGTTTGTCTAGACTAGTGAAGAGAAGAACTAGGGGTGACATGATAGCACTGTTCCAATATTTGAGGGGCTGCCACAAAGAAGAGGGGTCAACCTGTTTTCCAAACCACCAGAATGCAAGACAAGAAACAATGGAAGGAAACTAATCAAGGAGAGAAGCAAACTTGAACTAAGGAGAAATTTCCTAACAGTAAGAACAATTTACTTACGGGACCGCCTTCTGCCACATACTTCTCTACGACCGGTGAGAGTGCACAGGGTCGGCCTCCTCCAGGTCCCGTCAGCGAAACAATGTCGTCTGGCGGGCCCTAGGGGGAGGGCTTTCTCTGTTGTGGCACCCGCTCTCTGGAACCAACTGCCTCCTGAAGTCCGCATTTCTCCCACTCTCCCGGCCTTCCGAAAGAATTTAAAAACCTACCTCTGCTGGCAGGCCTGGGGATGATTGTTGATTGTGGTGTGACTGATGAGTATGTGTGGGGTTTTATTTTTAATGTTTTTTGTTTGGATTTAGATTGAAATTGTTTTATATATATGTTGTGAGCCGCTCCAAGTCTTCGGAGAAGAGCGGCATACAAATCCGAATAAAATAAAATAAATAAAAATAAAATTACCAATTACTCGTCCTTGTTCCTTACACTGGGTTGTGTATAACACTATATCAAAATATATTCAGATGTGAAATCCTCTTTACTGAATACAAATAATACAATACAAATAATACAAAATACAAAGATGTTGAGACTCTAGAAAGAGTACAGAGAAGAGCAACAAAGATGATTAGGGGACTGGAGACTAAAACATATAGGGAGTGATTGCTGGAATTGGGTATGTCTGGTTTAATGAAAAGAAGGACAAGGGGTGACGTAATAGCAGTGTTCCAAAATATAAAGGGCTGCTACAAAGAAGAGGGGGTCAACCTATTCTCCAAAGCACCTGAAGGCAGGACAAGAAGCAATGGATGAAAGCTAATCAAAGAGAGAACCAATCTAGAAGGGAGACATTTTCTGATGGTTAGATCAATTAATCAATGAAACAACTTGCCTCCAGAAATTGTGGGTGCACCATCATTGGATGTTTTTAAAAGAGATTGGACAGTCATTTGTCTAAAAAGGTATAGGGTCTCCTGCTTGAGCACTGGGTTGGACTAGAAGGTCCCTTCCAACTCTGTCATTCTGTTATTCTGTCATATCTTTCCAGAGCTGGTTGGGTGCTCCCTAAATTATGCCTTATATTGTCCAATTTGGCATTTAATGACACAGAACTCTCACGTACTAACCATTTCATTTCCACTTCTTGTTTTCTTCCTTTCCTTTCCCCTTTGCACCCATTTGAAGTTCCACCCAACCTGACTGTTCCACAAGAAAAGTCACCCTTGGTCACCAGAGAAGGAGATACCATTGAACTGCAGTGCCAGGTGACCGGGAAACCCAAGCCTATCATCCTCTGGTCCAGGGCAGACAAGGAAATTCCCATGCCAGATGGGACAATGCAGATGGAGAGCTATGACGGGATCCTGCGGATTGTCAATGTCTCAAGAGAGATGACAGGGACCTATAGGTGTCAAACTAGTCAGTACAATGGATTTAACGTCAAGCCAAGGGAAGCATTGGTACAGCTGATCGTACAATGTAAGTCTCTGTTACCTTTTACTCCACCTTTTCTGCAGTAATGTTAAATTTTAAAATAATGTTTGGGGGATTTCATTTCAATCAACAGATTCATATTTGCCTATTGTGTAGTTAGTCTTCTATGTGAAATTGACTTTTGCAACACTGTCCTCTCTGAAGCAAGAGGATACTGCAATATTTGGGTGCCCATAGACCAGGGGTGGGGAACTATGGTCCTTTTATGACATATGGACTTCAAATCCCACAATTCTCAAACCAGCATGGCTGGCTCAGGAATTCTGGGAGTTGAAGTCCACAAGTCATAAAGGGGGCATAGTTCCCCACCCCTGCCATAGACAACAATTACCTTTGACTAGACTGGATTTAGAGATTTGGTTAGTTTGAACAGGGACGAAATTGGTGTATGTTATTATGTAAAGGGTATCCCTTATTCTTCCCTGAATGGAAAAAAAATATTTAATCAATTTGCTATTAAATCATGCTGACATTCATTGGCAGGATTCACTCATCATGAAAAAACCTATTGTTATGTTTATTTAACATGTTTTGCCCAAACAATAAAACATAATATGGTTTACAATGATAGCTATATTTGTACAGGAAGCTAAGATTTTAGCTGGTTCCCCAAAGATGCCGAAATGCAGATTATACAACTTCATTTTAATCTACCTAAACATGGTATGTAAATCCCACCGGTAAATCACAGAACTTTTTTTTAAAACAAAAAATAAAAATAAAATGCTGGGTATCAATCTTGTTTTAATGTAAACAGGCTTTATTTTTTAATGGCATGTTCTAGAACTGTTTTAATTAGTCTGTTCTTGGTCACAGCAAATGAACTGGTAATCCTGATAAAAGCTTAAGTATTAGCAAATGAACTGAAAACCATACAATCATATGCCTGAAGAATTGTCTTAAATAAGGCATATTATCCCTCTATATATGAGTTTAATCAGGACTATGAATCTAAGATGGAGAT
This sequence comes from Bothrops alternatus, assembly GCA_034064705.1. Classification (NCBI taxonomy): domain Eukaryota; kingdom Metazoa; phylum Chordata; class Lepidosauria; order Squamata; family Viperidae; genus Bothrops; species Bothrops alternatus. Next base: position 7,330,849 of record JARGCV010000044.1, on the reverse strand, counting down.
CTTCCAGCTTCCCCTCTCAAGTGAAAAATTGGCCTGACAAAATTTGCTGAGGGGCTAAAATTGTTTAACCCCAGCTTGAATCTTCATTAGAACAATTAAAAAAGACCCAGTCCCTTTGCAAACCAATGATTGATTATGGGTCATCAAATTGCAGTTGACTTAGAGCAAAGACATATTGTAGAAATAATTTCTCCATGATGATATGTCCCTAACCTGGTCTTTTAGGCTTTGCAAGTGTGCATTCAAAGCCACTGGAACTGAGTCCAGCCATCTTGCTGCTGGTTGTGTTCTTCTCTTTCCTTCCCCTGTTCCCAGCATTAGAGCCTCCTCCAGTGAGCTGAGTTTTTTGCATGATGCGGCTGTAGTAGGATAATGTGAGTCTAGTCATTTATGTCTCAAATGAAAACTCTGGATTGGTTTGTTCAGTGATCTATCTGTTTGTTTTCTTGGCAGTACTTGGCAGTATTCTCACAAGTTTTCTTCAGTTTCAAAGTTCAAAACCATCAACACTCTTCCTACCTTTCTTCTTCAAAGTCCAACTTTTGCTTCCATACAATGTTGTGACTTGAATGATTTTAATCTTTGTAGGTATAGAGACATTTGGAATTTCTTTTCCAAGTAGCCAATGAAATATTTGTTTTTGTCTTGCTGGAAGGGTGCTTTGAAAACCTATGTCTGGGAGGAAATAAAACATGAGAAAGTGGGAATTGTGGAGAAATGTAGATTTAAAAATGAGAGATAAACTATCAGAGAAAAAAATATTGACATATACTTTTCTCTCAAGAGAGCAATAAGCATTTAGAATACAAACCAGTGCTCCAATTTCTGGGAACTAGGCTGCTGTTTTTCTTTTCAACTTCCACAGCTGAACTCCTAGCTAGTGGCTATGGTCACAAGGGATTGTGGGGGTTGAAGTCCAACATGTCTGACTAACACAAGATTTGGGGAACAATTGCCTACTTGATCTATATATATTTGTTGGATTCATACAAGACATTAGATCTAGGTTAACCGAATGCAGTGGTTGTGTTCATATAACATGTGTCCAAGAAATCATGACATTACTGGATGATCTGCTTCTTATATGTTCAGATAACAGCTGGCTTCCTGTGGGTTTTACCATGGATTTCCAAATACTCTCTGCAAGTAGCTATTTTGATTCTACTTGGTTGTTGTTGTTTTTTGCCAAATTATGTTTTTAGCAAGTGTTTTGATTAATTAGGCCGCAAATATCTTGAATGTTCTCTATCTTTCACCTAATTCCCTTTCAGAGAAAGAATATAGTGAGAAGATTTCAAACAACTGACATACACATCTATATAGCCCGGTCTAACAAAAGGGGGGGGAGGTTGTGCTTCTACTTTGTTTCTTTTTGAATTAGCATATGGCCTTAATTCATAGCTAAGGACAAGGACTCGGTATTCTTTAAAAGCATTGAAATAGAATGTGTAAAAATAATTTAGAACTGTTGTCTAAGAGTGTCTCAAAGGGAAGGTTGGTCCGATCGTTTGTTTGCTTGCCCTTAGATGGGTTATTATATAAAAAAGGAAAGGGAGATCTTTTCTCTCCTTCTCCATTAAAATAGTTCTTCAAACAGATATTTTGCTGCTTGCAAGAGAGGAGATGCTGACTCTAGTAAGGCTTTGATAATGGTTCTTGAGGTCTGTGCTAAAAGCTTAGCTCAAGATAACATTGACTGGACTTCACTTTGATTTAGGTACATGAAATATGGGCAATACACTATATGTACATGTAAATATTTGTATGTGTTCTGGTGGCTGTTTTTGACAGCTTTTATAAAATGCCACAGTGATTCCAATCCAGCTAATATTGCAAGGAAAATAAATTTAGGAGCTTGTTCTAGCATTGGGTTTTTGTTGTTGTTGTGTTTTTCTTGTTGCTCAGAAATACTTTTAAAAATGGTAGTAAGTGTTATATAATCTGGCTGACCTTATCCCCAAAAGAATATGAACATTTTTATTTTCTTTGTTTTTGACAGGTAAAGGCATGTTTAAATTCAGTCCAGGTTTATTTCCAATGACAGCTAGCTTGAGTAGAGCACCTTATTAAGATATTCTTTCTTTCTTTCTTTCTTTCTTTCTTTCTTTCTTTCTTTCTTTCTTTCTTTCTCTTTCTTTCTTTCTTTCTTTCTTTCTTTCTTTCTTTCTTTCTTTCTTTCTTTCTTTCTTTGAAAGCAATTATATCAATTTCCATCTGCAATAATGCTATCATAAACTATGAATAGGATATATCTCAGAATTTTACAATGGCTTTCTTAAAGTGTGGGGAGGGAATATATGATTCATGGTAGTTATTTTATTATTTTGGAAAACAAGAAACGTAAACTAAAACCATTCTAAATGTCAATCAAAGGATATATCTACCTTGGAAATAAGGCCCATTGTTTTGGAGTATATATCCATAGAATCACTTTCTGAGAATAAAAAAGAGAGATGATATTTTTTTTAAAAAAATGATGATTCCAACATTTTGTATGGTTTTTTTATGATTCCTGCAGGCCAAGAAGGAGCAAAATTAGAACTACTAGGAATCATGATGGGAACCTTTTCCCTCACAAAATGGCTGTATCAAATGTGAGCAGGAGTCATTCTAAAAAAGGTGTCACACCAAACTGACTTTTCAATGACTGGGCATCATCCATTGCTCAGCTTCTTGGATGCCCCAGAATCCTTATTTCCTTTACCAAAGTCACCCCATTTTTTAAAAAATATAACATTCCATTATGCCTAGATAGCTTATAGCATCCTCCTCAAAAGAGCCACCTTTGAGATAGAAAGGAGCCATAATGTTGCAATGGTTAAAATGCAGTATTGTGGACAAACTCTGCTCATAGGCTGGAATTTGATTTTTACAGACTCACAGTTGACTCAGCCTTCCATCCTTACAAGGTCAGTAAAATGAGGCCCCAGGTTGTTGGGGCTAATATTTTGTAAACTACTCAGAGAGTGTTGTAAAGCACTATGGAGCAGTATATTAATTGCTATTGCTATTGCTATGAACTGCAATTTCATCATCCCCAGCCATTATGCTACAAACTATATAATGGGTCATTGAAGTCTAACATATCTGAAAGGGAGCAGGTAATCCAAGAACGTCCGAATCAAATTGATATATTGAGATGTTGAATGGTGCCACAGAAATAAGATTATTGCCCAAAGTTTTGCTGCAACAATTTTGTTAATCTGTGCTAAAGGATATTGGATTTACTTGTATGCAATAAATGTGAAAAGATCCAGGATGTCATCTCATTTCAAAGAAACACATATTCTTTAAATATTGCTGACCCATCCACTAGAAATAGTTTTACCAAAGTCTTGTGGAAAAAAAAGGGCGACGTGCCATAGCATATTTTGTAGAGCATCTATTCCAGGGGTTCTCAACCTTGGCAACGTTAAGACTTGTGGACTTCAATTCCCAGAATTCCTCAGCCAGCTTTGCTTTGCTCTGCTGGCTGAGGAATTCTGGGAGTTGAAGTCCACAAGTTTTAAAGTTGCCAAGGTTGAGAACCCCTGATCTATTCATTTCACTGAGGCTTGCGCATTCTCATCTCAGCCTGATAAAAACACAACAAATCACAATGGAGGAGTAAGCTTGAAATCACATACTTCTGGAGGTTGGATCAGATCTTGTTTTCTACTATTTGTTTTCTCACATCATTGTTAATTGCAACGCCTTGGTCTCTTCAGCCTTGAAAGACGGCGTTTAAGGGGTGACTTGATCGAAGTGTATAAAATCATGCATGGGATAGAAAAGGTGGATAGAGAAAAATTCTTTTCTCTATCACACAATACCAGGACAAGGGGGCACTCCCTAAAGCTCATAGCTAAGAAAGTGAGGACAAATAAAGGGAAATATTTCTTCACCCAGAGGGTCGTTGATTTATGGAATTCACTTCCTGAAGGGGTCGTGACAGCTGTCAGCCTTGACAGCTTCAAGGCAGGGCTAGATAGATTCATGGATGCAAAGTGCATCGGTGGTTATTAAAAAGGATGTCCATGTGCCGCCTCTATGTTGGTTGAGGCAGGCAGGATTCCCTTGGGTACCATTTGTTGGGGGTCAAGGGAAAGGGAGGGTTTTGCCTTCTCTTTCTGCTCAAGATCCCCATGTACAATTGGTGGGCCACTGTGTGACACAGAATGCTGGACTCGATGGGCTTTGGCCTGATTCAGCATGGCTCTTCTTATGTTCTTATGTTCTTATAATGAGTTTGGGGGGAGAAGAAAAGCAGAAAAAAAGCTTCATGCAAAAGCAATTGCGAGTGAGCATCTTTGCTAACTTTGAAACCAGTTTCAGTAGTAAATAAAATACCATCAAGCACATAATATAATGAAATGTTTATATCATGTACCAAGTCAGGAAATCATATAGAAAAGAAAAACAGTAAGTGATTGCTGAGACTCTTGACTGGAGCGATCCCTTTGAATTGATGAACACATCTGAAATTGATAAACACACAAACACACATAGATGTAATTAAAAGAAAAGTAACTGTCAAAGGGGCATTGATATTGTATGTTTAGTACTGTAGAATCCATCTCTGCCTTGTACTAAGGCCTATGAGTAAGTTCCCAAACATACCAATACTTTATTATTTTCAGTATCCAGACTCATATGTCATGGAGCTTAACTTGTGTTCTAAAACAAACTTGGCAGCAGAGCACTTTGGTTTGTAATATATGTATCTATGAGTTAATATTAAGATAGGTACGTGGATGGATGGATGAACAGATAGATCATAACTTAAATCACACAGGAAGAGAAAGAACAAAAAAAGCTGAAGCAGAAATTTGCCAATATTTCCCAAGCTGATGCCCTACAATTAGGAGAAAAAGGATTCAGATATTTTCAAAAGTTAACTCATGTCAAGGGTGATAATGGAACATTAGATGGACATGATTTTTGAAATGTTTATTTTTGGCCAAGTTTGAATGTATGTGTTGTGTTTTATTTCTTGATTAATTGTAGTATTTTAGTGATTTATCCATGGTAATTAAATGGCAGTGCTATATTCTTTATGTAGCACTTGCACAACTGTAAATTAATTGTGAATATTTAGGAAAATGATATGACAATCTCTTTTAGGATAGCTCCCATGTATTTTCCAGATTAAGCTATGGAATAGTTATTCTGATAAAACTTATCACTAGAGAGGTAATGGCTGATTGTAACAGGTTCAAAGGTCTTTTGAATGGACATTAGGAAGGAATAGCCATAAAGACATAAAGAATATATATTTATATGGTAGGAAAAAGGAAGAGAAAAACAACAAAATCTGTAGCTGACAGAATGTGAATATTTGCTGTGCATGTATACACTTAAAAGTTTCTTTGAGATACTGGTGTCACCCTCAGTATGAATAATTTCACAACATATAGATAGATTTAATCATAGTTTCAGCTGAGGAAATGTGACCATCCTAAACCAAGCCATGTCCAAAAATGCCAGGGAATTTCTAGAAGCCTGGAACTCTGACTAATCAGCCATCAATAGTCACATAGACATTAACAACATCTATAGACTATGAAAAAGAGACACTCAATCAGCCAAAAAGGGAACAAGAAAGACCCCAGCACCTCTCCACCTTCTCCAAGGTTAACATCAGACCAACAATCAAATAAATAATATCTCAGTCAAGAAACTGCCAAAGAAGTCAACAGCAAACAGCCCAACCAAAGAATCTATAAGACCATCCCCACCAACACTGACAGGGAAGCCACTAGAATATAAACTGACAGCAACCCGCACTTACTAGCACTGATGATGTTACCTAGTTTGGATAATGAAATGTCTGCAAGAAAACAAGCAAGCTCAGAGAGCACCAAGGACCTCTCAGTATGAATAATTTACTTTACTGAACAGTAATTTGCAAAAATATAAGTAATATATAAGATTTCTTTTCCTAGATAAGCTGTAATATGTATATTCTCACATGCTTATGTTTATATGTTGCACTGTTTTTGTTGACTGTGCTCTCATAGCTGTATAATGCATGGAATACGGCTGAAATTCTGAGCTGGATCACCTGTGCTTCATCTCAGAGTGCCATGATTTGATAAATTAATGGTCATGTTTTGTTAACAGCAATTGGGATCTCAGAAAGATTCTCCCCAGGGAAGCCACCAAGGAAAGAATTCTCATCTAAAGTTAATATCAGGAACAGAACAACTATTGATTATCATTAGCATCTTGGAGAGGTCTCACTCTATATACAGTAATGATAAAAAAAAACACAGTCTCCCAGAGGTATTTATAGAATGATGTAAACAATTTAATTAATTGTGCCAGCAAAGGGCTTTCAGAGTGATTTGTGAAACTCAGAAGTTTACAAACAATAAGGTCTGTAGGCATCTTTTCACTTGGAGCAAAGAATTTATCATTTTTCATTTCTAATAATTGATGCTGGGACAACTCAAACCAGAGTAAGCATTTACCGGTAGTATTATACTAGGCTAAGGTGAGCAAAACTGCAGAATGACCAGTATGCAGGAGATGAGTAGAGAGGCATGGAAAGCAGCAGGGTAAAATTAATGTAAGAAATGTAAATCTGTCTTGTCTCCAATAAAATAATTTCTCCAGCTTTAAATGAACAGACTTTTGAGTACCAGATGCTCATGAGAGGGATGTTGTCATCATACTTTGTATACCTCTGGCCGTTGTTAAAAGTAAATGTTGAACTTCATCCAAGATAGGCAGTCCAAGGCTTTTCACCCCATGAACCCATTGGTGCTTCTGTGTAGCTCCATAATCTCTTTCACAATGTCCCATTGAAATGAGGAGTGTATCCCGCTGCAATTCTACACAAACCTCTATTTTGATTCATCTGTACCATTCATCTTATATCTGTTCTTCTATGGGGTCTTGGGTCTATAAAACAGGGATGAACTTTATAAATCTGGATTGGTGGCCCTGCTCCCCAATTAGCATTGTGTTAAAGACAAAGGGCTAAATGGCCTTAAAGACTATTGAAGAATAAATGATGTATTAGATGAGTAAGAATAAAACTTATAATAGATCATACCAGAACTTTGGTGACTGTCTTCTTTTGGTAATTTTCTGCAGCAACTGATATTGAGAGGCATTGTCATGACTCATGACCATTATTAAGTTAACTGTCATGCTGTTCCTTTTCAAGATAAACAGCATAATGCAAAGTACAGGAAAAGTCTAAGATGTCATAAGCAAAAGAAGTTTAAGACAGGAGTTAAGAGAACAAAAGAAATCTAAGGTAATCTAGTTTACACCAATGCTATGCCTTTTTGTCCTTGCAAGCCACCTTTGCTTCCCCAAATTCCTTCATATAGCTTCATATCATGCCTTTTGGGTTTGTATCTCCCTCTCTCTTTTTTCGAGAGAGCTGCATCAAGACATGACTTTCTTGGTTTTCCCCTTCGAGTCAAGCTAAACTGTCTTTGTATTTTTGAAGAAATCAAAGTACCAGCATGCCATCACTGCACTGCATATAAAGAAAGTCATTTTTGTAAAACTGAAACCATTTAGAACTATGCAACATTAAAGCCATTTGTCAGGCTTGTTCCAGCTTGGGCATTTAGGAAAGAAAGACCCTCCATTTGTAGCAAAAAGTATACTTTTACTAAAACCAAGTAGTTATAAAACAGGCATGTCAAACTGCCGGCCCACAGGCCGGATGCATCATGCTGAAACCACACCTACCCCATTGCTGGCAATGGGAAAAAAGTCCCGATACGTCATGCGATGTCACATGATGTCACGAGTTTGACATGCCAGTTATAGAGTAAGCAAAGCTGGATTTGAATATTTCTGCATAAAGCCTGCCTTTTCCCCTTCTCCCAGGGCCTTCCCCCTTGACTAATGCATAGTGTCCAATAGTATTCAAATTTGATGTTTTGGTAACAGCTTTAAGGTTTGGTGCCTCTTTGGTTGAGTTTCGCATTCCATTCTCTCCTAGACAAAAACTGTTTCAACTCTTCCCTCAAGACCCTGCTATAGGACATTGCATGCTAAAACAACTAGACACAAAGACAGGTTTTTTTTCCCCTTGTGTCTTCACTCTGCTGAACACCTAGTTACCACAGTACTCTTGTGTCTAAAGATATTTACCTATGTAGTAAGGCTGTATTACTAATATCTTTTTCATTTTTTCTACTATCGTCTCCTATTGGTATCTTATGAGTATACTACTTTGTTGTTTCCATATACACTAAGAGCTTCTGCACCGGAGACAAGTTCTTTGTGTGTCCAGTCACACTTGCCCAATAAAGTTTATTCTGTTCTGTTCTGTTCTGTTCTGTCCTCTTCTGTCCTGTCCTGTCCTATCCTATCCTATCCTATCCTATCCTATCCTATCCTATCCTATCCTATCCTATCCTGTCCTGTCCTGTCCTGTCCTGTCCTGTCCTGTCCTGTCCTGTCCTGTCCTGTCCTGTCCTATCCTATCCTATCCTATCCTATCCTATCCTATCCTATCCTATCCTATCCTATCCTATCCTATCCTATCCTATCCGGGGAGGCTCAGGAGTTCATGGCTTCCATGACAGCCATGGACCTGACCCAGGTAATTCAAGGCCCCACACACATAGGGGGGAACACGCTTGACCTGGTTTTTGTCTCTGGACAGTGGCTGAGTGGTCAGAGTGTAGGGGATATAGTCATTGAACCCCTGTCATGGTCTGATCATTCTCTCCTATGCTTGGACTTTCGGACCGTTGCACCCCACCGCAGGGTGGCGGAACCGGTGAGATGGTACCGCCCCAGGCGGCTGATGGAACCCGAGTGGTTCCAGGCAGAGCTTGGGCCAATTCCTGAGGTTCTGACACACGACTCGGTTGGAGAGCTGGTGGCGGCCTGGGACAGGGCGGCTGCCAGTGCCCTGGATCGAGTTGTGCCTTTGCGGCCTCTGATTCGGCGTGGGTCTCGAACGGCCCCGTGGTATAACGAGGGGTTGAGAGAGATGAAACGCCGGAAAAGACGCCTAGAGAGCAGTTGGAGATCGAGCCGTGCCGAATCTGACCGAACATTGGTAAGAGACCATATTAGGTCCTACCTAATGGCGATAAGAGCAGAGAAGTGTTCCTACCTCACTGCTCTTATTGCGTCATCAGATAACCGCCCAGCCTCCCTGTTTAGGGTGACCCGCTCCCTCCTTCATCAGGAGGTGAGGGGAGACCCCTTAGAGGGTAGAGCTGAGGATTTCGGAAAATATCTGTATGATAAAATCGCTCAGATACGGGAAGGCTTCGACTTCAACTGGGTATGTCCAATGGGAGAGGCGGAGGCTGGTCTTGAGACTGTTACCTGGGTTGAGTTTGATCCCGTGACCCCCGAGGACGTGGACAGGTTGCTGGGGGGACTTAGGGCGACCACATGTTTACTGGACCCGTGCCCCTCCTGGTTGGCGCTGGCCTCCCGGGAGGTGGTACGAGGCTGGTTCTGAGCAATTATCAACGCTTCCTTGAGTGAGGGTGTCTTTCCCGCTGCCTTGAAAGAGGCAGTGGTGAGACCCCTCCTCAAGAAGCCTGCCCTGGATCCAGCTGTTTTATCAAACTACCGTCCCGTCTCCAACCTTCGCTTTCTTGCAAAGGTTGTTGAGAGTGTGGTTGCCCGGCAGTTCCCGCAGCACCTGGAGGAATCGTCATATCTCGATCTGTTCCAGTCGGGCTTCAGGCCTGGCTACAGCACGGAAACAGCATTGGTCGCGTTGGTGGATGATCTCTGGCGGGCCCAAGACAGGGGTTGCTCCTCTGTTCTGGTGCTATTGGACCTCTCGGCGGCTTTTGATACCATCAATCATGGTATCATGCTGCAACGGTTGGAGGGGCTGGGCATAGGAGGCACTGTCTTGCAGTGGTTCTCCTCCTTCCTCTCTGGCCGGATGCAGTCTGTGTTGACAGGGGGCCAGAGGTCGACCCCGAGACCCCTCGTATGTGGGGTACCTCAGGGGTCGGTCCTCTCGCCTCTACTGTTCAACATTTATGTAAAGCCGCTGGGTGAGATCATCCGTGGTTTTGGCGTGGAGTACCACCAGTACGCTGATGATACCCAGCTGTACATTTCCACGCCAAACCACCCCAACGATGCCCTTGCCGTGCTGACCCAGTGCCTGGAGGCCGTGCGGGTATGGATGGGGAGAAACGGACTCAAGCTCAACCCCTCCAAGACCGAGTGGCTGTGGTTACCGTCGTCCCGGTACAGCCAGCTGATTCCATCGCTGTGTATTGGGGGCGAAACAGTGGCTCCCACAGGAAGGGTTCACAATTTGGGAATCCTCCTGGACTCACGGCTGTCCTTAGAGGACCATCTGACGGCCGTGGCCGGGAGGATGTTCTACCAGGTTCGCCTGGTGCGCCAGTTGCGTCCCTTCCTAGACCGGGACTCGCTACGCACAGTCACTCATGCCCTCGTGACCTCCAGGCTGGACTACTGTAATGCTCTCTACATGGGGCTCCCCTTGAGGTGCATCCGGAAGCTCCAACTTGCCCAGAATGCGGCCGCGCGGGTAGTGATGGGAGCGTCGTGGCGCTCCCACGTAACACCGCTCCTGCGTGAGTTGCACTGGTTGCCGGTGATCTTTCGGGTGCGGTTCAAGGTGTTAGTGACCACTTTTAAAGCGCTCCATGGCATCGGACCCAGATACTTACAGGACCGTCTACTGCCAGCAAATACCTCCCGCCGTCCGGTACGCTCCCACAGAGAGGGCCTCCTCAGGGAGCCGTCGGCCAGAGAGTGCCGGCTGGTGACCCCCAGGGGGAGAGCCTTCTCTGTGGGAGCTCCCACGTTATGGAACGAGCTCCCCCCCGAACTCCGTATAATAACAGATTTACGCACCTTCCGTCGGGAACTAAAAACATTCCTTTTTCGACAGGCCGGCCTGGCATAGAAGCTTCGGTTCCAATAGGGTCAAAATGTTTTAGGGGGACTGAGTATTTTTTAAGATTTTAGCTTTGTATGTTTTGGGTTTTAAATGGAGATTTCGGCCAAATTATTTAATTTATTTTTAATTATTTTAAATTTTGTATATTTATATGTTTTTTTAAATTTTAGGCTGTACACCGCCCCGAGTCCTTCGGGAGAGGGGCGGTATAGAAATTTGATTAATAAATAAATAATAAATAAAAATCCTATCCTATCCTATCCTATCCTATCCTATCCTATCCTATCCTATTCTATTCTATTCTATTCTATTCTATTCTATTCTATTCTATTCTATTCTATTCTATTCTATTCTATTCTATTCTATTCTATTCTACAGTCAGCCCAAAAGTTGTTTAAGAGTTTAGAGTTTGAAACTAACACATATCCAATTTTGTCCAGTAAATAATGGTTAACTATACAGATCTTCCAGCATAAATTATCTTCCCTGAACCCTACCCTCTTAGCAGCCTGGCGGACACATTTTGCACTAAAAATTCATATCACAGCCATTTAATTGAGATGCATTTAAGGCAAATTAAATGTTGCTTCTCTTCCCATTCACTGTACATGGATCATTGTCTTCATCAGTCAAGCCTCCAAAGCCTTAAAGGACTGAGACTGTGCAGTCTAAGATAGTAAGATAGTAGCTCTAGTTATAGTTGCTCAATCCAAATCTAGAAGTGGAGCTAGAAGCACAAAATGTGGGCTTCCCTTCATCGTTTTAAGTATTATCTCAATATTACAGCACTCTAGTTCAGGTAATTGGTAAAGCTGGAGACATCGTTGCCCCCATCTTCTGAAATGATGTCCAAATGCCATTATTAAATGATTTTATTTTCACTCTTTTTGCCTTTCTTCCACAGCAGGGGATCAGATTTAACTAGGTTTCCTTGCTGCTTTCACCCTTCCTTTGCACATATTCAAGACTGCTCCTTTATTTCTCAGTGCATCCCTTCTCATCCCTCTCTCTGATCATTACCATCCTGTTTTTTTTATTAAACTAGATCTTATTTCATCTTCCTGTAGTGATCTTTAACCCTGCTGCAGAGCTAACAACTTGTTTCATTGCAAATACTGCCTTGGTGGCCAAACAAAAAAGAGAGAAAGATAATTCTTACATTAAATTGATATTCTCTTCTTTCCTTTATTCCATCTCCTTTCCCTAATAAACTGCTCTGTTCTTGAATTCTTACTATAGGGATTTGAATAGGTAATGAAGAGTCTTGATTGGCTTTGAAGCTTCTGATTGAAAGATATACGAAGTTATGTGCAAAATCATGTGATTCAGCAATTGAGAGATTACTTCTACTATTTGGGGAAAAGATGGTGGTTTCTTGGTTGTCATTTGCTATATAGAAAAGAAAAATAAAAACTCACAATGTGCTTTCTTTCCATAGATCCAGCTCAGCTGGAGGAAAGCGTTCTTTGAGAAATATTTGCGTGTTTTCCAGGAGTGTTTACAATTAGTTTCTTCTAATGCCATGAGTAACAAATAGTGCTTCTGAGCTAGTCCCATGAGACACAGAAAGGTTTGGTTGCATCCTCTTGTAAACTAATGATTGGGTAAACATCCACTGAGTATGTGCATTCACTGTGCATTTTCATGCATTATAATAAGTCATAATTTTGTTTTGGTTTTGGCTCAGCCTGATGTGTAAACCCAGCCCTTGTAATTTGTAAGCCACAGCTAATTATTAAAATTGCATTGAACCAGGATACTGTGATGTCTTTGACAAAGTAGAATTAAAACAAACTAGAATTTTGGTATAACAGAGCAAATAGAACACCCCACTTGCCCCAAGAAATGTTTCTTAATTACATCCATATAAATGAAGACAAAGCACTTCTATGGGCAACTTGGATTTGAAGAACAGGAAAAAAAATGATTCCTACCATTATGTCATATGTATTATAATTGTCACATCCATACATATACATAAGAGCAAACATCAACCAAATAGGAAAAATTGTGAAAATCTGTTCCTTTAATATTGATGTGTAATTTTTGTTAAGTGAATCAGAGTGCAACATGTCAGTTTTAAATATAGATTATTTCCCTTGTCCCATACTTTTTTTTGTCTGGTCTCTGAAGCTCTCAAAGATGGTACCACCACAATTTGGCTGTAAAATGCCAATCAATGAAAGGGCTATCCATTTAAAAAAACAAGATCCAACATGGACTCTCTTTGCTGGCTTTACCAGAATTGACCAAAATGGAACTCTTCCAGAATGCTTTTCATTCATTAGTTTAATTAAATACCAGGGCACCATTGAAACTTATTTATTTATTACATTTAAGGCTTCCTGACCAGAACAGGGGTCAATTCTTTTGTTATTACAAAAGAATAATAACAATTTAATATATCAAACAACAACCTCTCCCTATCTCAGGTCTTTGTGAAGGAATAGATAGATGGATAAAAATGCCAAATCGAGTGAAACAATTGATGGCTGTGCAACCAACTATATCGCCCCCCCCACTATGGGTACATCCTTGTTGTGGGGGAAGGGCTTGCTATGCACTAATGAGGCAATAGTGTATTCTACCAGAAGGGTCATACATGCCAAACAGGTCTTCAGGGAAGAGCCAGACTAAATATATATGCATCAATCCACTTAATATGGTAAGAAAACAGAAAAAGAATCCTATAATGGATTGGTCATCACTTGGATCAATAAGGACTTCATCAGATGCTAGATTTCCTTGGCATCCATTGACAAGTGGGCAACAGGATTTGGGATGTATGGCTGAGCAAACAGGGCTTAGCCCTGCAGAATTACTAGAAGAACAACAACCACAAAGAAGACATAAATATTCTGTGTTTGAAAATAATGTCATTGATGTGAATAAATCACTTGTAAGGATTAAAATAACATCTATTGAACAGGCCCATCAGCTTACCTATAGAACAGCTGTGGTGGATACTGAAGAACAAACCAAATGCAAAATCATATTCAATCCCTAAGTGAAAGATCAGACTGAAGGTCTTGATAAAGCAATTAAAATCAGATGCAAGTAATTTAAAGGACCTGAAAGAGCAAAAATTGAAAATGTAAGGATCAAGACAAGACTTATAAATAAATATTGGTGCAGCGCTTGAAAAATTGAGGAAGCTTTGGAAATCACAAAGCAACAAAATACAGCAATAGCTGGGAAAATTGAACACTATGAGACATAAATCTTTCAATTTAAGCAAAATCAACCATTTCAATCAGACTAGAGGCAATTCTACCTAAGTATAAATGGCAGTAGAAATTCTGAAAATGGAAACCCAAATGAAAGGGAAAGAATTCAGCTTTGGAAAGATCTATAGGAAACTCAAGATATATACAGCCAAGATATAGTAACTGAGTTTGGACTGGACCAATATATCGTGCTCACCATCAAATAGAAAAAAATAGTGAAAACTGAAGAAATAATATCAAGAGTCTGGATGAAGATTATCACTACAAATAGTTGGGAATCCTTCAGGCTGACCACATCAAGCACATTGAAGTCAAGAAAAGGTTTAGAAATGAATACATCAAGAGATTGAGGGAGATCTTAAAGTCCAAACTCATTGGAAGAAATACCATCAAGGTAATAAACTCCTATGCAATTCCAGTCATTCCAGCTGGAATAGTGGACTGGACTCAAGCAGAAATAAAAGCCCTAGTTAGGAAGACCAAAAAAAAATAATGACAATGAATCATCAATGACCTTCATCCTTGCACTAACGTTGACAGCTTCTATGTACCAAGGAAAATAGGTGGATGTGGACTGATTCAAGTATATCAGACAGTTGAAGAAGAAAAAAAGGATTGGAAGAATATCTGAAGGACAGTGAAGACGATGGGCTGAAGCTAATATACTAGGAAGGCTTACTGATTACTGGAGAGACCAAACTGGCCTACAGGAAAGACCAAATGAGAAAAGAATGGAGGCATGGGAAGAGAAAGCATTGCGTGGCCAGTACTTTTTTAAAATACCATGTTTCCCCAAAAATAAGACCCAGTCTTATTTTTTTTGCCTCCAAAAGAGGCACCAGGTCTTATTTTAAGGGGATATCTTATCACTTATCTTAGGACTGCCGCAGCCAGGCCTCCCACACTCAGACACCTGTCATGCCGCTGCTGTTTGCGGCTGCTTGTGGCTGGATGCCAGGTCATGCAGCGCATCACGCCGATGCCATGCACACTCCAGAGCATCTGAAGGCAAGACAAGAAGCAACGGATGGAAACTAATCAAGGAGAGAAGCAACCTAGAACTAAGGAGAAATTTTATGACAGAACAATTAATCAGTGAAACAACTTGCCTCCAGAAGCTGTGAATGCTCCAATACTGGAAGTTTTTAAGAAGAGGCTGGACAGCCATTTGTCTGAAATGGTATAGGGTTTCCTGCCTAAGCAGGGGTTGGACTAGATGACCTCCAAGGTCCCTTCCAACTTTATTATTATTGTTGTTGTTTTTGTTTTGTTGTTGTTGTTGTTGTTAATATTATAATACATGCCATGGCCCAATGCACCATATGGCCTCCTGCCACAAGCGGCAGCACCGGCACAAAGTGCCACACTGTGTCCTACTGTAGGCTGTATCATTGGCATGAAGCGCTGCATGGCCTTCTTCCGCAAGCAGCAGCACCAGCGCAATGAGCCACATGGTCTCCTGCCGTGAGCAGCAGCACTGTAACTATGAACCACATGGCCTTCTGCTGTGAGTGGGTGGCACCAGTGCAAAGCACCATACAGCCTCCTGCCACAAGCAGCAGCACTGGCTAAATGTGCCACAAGGCATCCAGCCACAAGCAACCTCATAAGAAGTCAGGTAGCAACACAACAGGTGTTGGAACATGGAAGGCCTGACTGTGGCAGTCCTAAGGTAAGTGAGTGTGGGGCGTCTGGTACAGCTCCACCCTCACCCCCACCCTAGCTTGATTTTTATGTGTGCATATCACCCCAAAACTAGGGCTTATTTTGGAGGTAGGGTTTTTTATTAGATACATGCGTAAAAATCTAGCAAGGACTTATTTTCAGGATAGGTCTTATTTTCGGGAAAACATGGTAGCAGGGAAAACAGATAATGACAAGACCTGGCAATGGCTAAGAGCAGGAAAGTTGAAAAAAGAGACAGGAGGACTAATTTGACTAGGTGACAAAATTAGTGGACCAGAGGAATGCTGTGGATATAATTTACTTGGACTTCAGTAAGGCATTTGATAAAGTAGACTACAACCTACTATTTGATAAGATAGAAAAATGTGGGTTAGACAGCATCACCACCAGATGGATTTGTAGCTGGCTAATGGGCCGTACTGAGCATGTGGTACTCAATGGAACTGCATCTACATGGAGGGAAGTGTGTAGTGAGGTACCCCAGTGCTCTGTTCTGGGCCCAGTGCTCTTCAACACTTATCAGTTATTTAGATGAGGGGATAGATGGGGAACTCATCAAATTTGCAGATGACACCAAGCTGGCAGGAATAGCCAACACTCCAGAAGATAGGCTTAAGATACAGAAGGATCTTAACAGATTTGAACATTGGGTGCTATCTAACAAAATGAAATTCAATGGTGAAAAAAGTAAGGTTCTATATATTTAGGCAAGAAAAACCAAATGCACAGGTATAGTATAGGTGGTACCTTGCTCAATAGTAGTAACTGTGGGAGGGATCTTGGAGTCTTAGTTGACAATCACTTAAATATGAGCCAGCAGTGTGCTGCAGCTGCCAAAAAACCCAACACAGTGCTAGGCTGCATTAACAGAGAAATAGAATCAAGATCATGTGAAGTATTAATACCACTTTACAATGCCTTGGTAATGCCACACTTGGAATACTGCATCCAGTTTTTGTCACCACAATGTAAAAAAGATGTTGAGACTCTAGAAAAAGTAAAGAGAAGAGCAAAAAAGATGATTAGGGACTGGAGGCTAAAACATATAAGGAACGGTTGCTGGAATTGGGTATGTCTAGTTTTATGAAGAGAAGGACGAGGGGGGACATGATAGCAGTGTTCCAATATCTCAGGGGCTGCCACAAAGAAGAGGGAGTCAAGCTATTTTCCAAAGCACCTGAAGGCAGGACAAGAATCAACGGATGGAAACTAACCAAAGAGAGAAGCAACCTAGAACTAAGGACAAATTTCCTGACAGTTAGAACAATTAATCAGTGGAACAACCCGCCTCCAGAAGCTGTGAATGCTCCAACACTGCAAGTTCAAATCCTGTAACACCATCAAACATCCATATCTGCCTATCCCAGTCCTTGGAAAGGACTTAATAAATAAAAATGACAAATCCAATCTGAACATCTGACTGACTGTGTGACGAACAACAACAACAATAATAGTCTGGAGAATATGGTTCTCAAGAATTGCAAAGTATTGTTTGAGTACAGTTTTAATTTTAATTATTTAAAAATGTTTTAATTGCCTTGTTCTTTTTCTGTAAACTGATGAGAATCCAATAATTGCAGCCACTGAAAAATCTGAAAAATAAATAAAAATATTTCCAAAAAAGTATACGAAGCTTATATAAGCTGTACATATTTTACTTCAAAAAAAAATTCCTACAAATGCTCAAAACTTTTAAAAGAAAAGGCTGTTCCCTCTCTCCTAACATTGGTGTATCACCATTGGGATGTTATATCCCGCAGGACTCAAACAAAGAAAAAAATGGCAAAAATGAAATGTGGCCCCAAAATTGTAAAATGACTGCTAGCTACTGTCCCTCTCGATGGATGGATAGTTGGTTGGTTGGTTGGTTGTTGGTTGGATGATAGATAGATAGATAGATAGATAGATAGATAGATAGATAGATAGATAGATAGATAGATAGATAGATAGATAGGAGCTCCACAAAGAGAGAGAAAAAACTAAAGCTCACAATCCAAAATGAGCAAAACTAATGATATGATTATTAAGCCAAATAGATTAACGTTGACATTTATAGTACTTGAAAGCTGTTTATGTGCAGAAATCTGTGGAAATGTGCAAGTATTAACAGAAAGTATAAATTTGCACATGTGGGGAATAAATTTTGTACTCATTTGGTAAGCCAGTGACTAATGAACAGAACTTTTAATTCTGTTTCCAGCATGTATATGCATATACATTTATTTTTTTAAAAAATGAAATGATTTCAAGATTATTATCATCAGAAACTAAGCCTCTGCCAGTTTTAAGGAAAGTATAGAAAAACAGCTGCTAAAACTATGCATTTATTTTAAATATTTATTGTGTAGTTTTAATAAAACTTTCAAAGACATTTACAAACATTCTAGAAAAACAGTATGTCAACAAAAATTAATACAGACAGCATCAGAAGACAGCAGGAAAAAAACATTAAATAAACACATAAAATAAAACATTTTTAATTGTTTCAGTGAAAGAAAACATCTGGATATATTCAGGAAGACTTTGGTGATATGTTTTGATTGGTTTTAGATTTACATAAAAGCTAAATTTTTACCCCAAAATAATTTAAAATTGGAAGGTCACCTTAAATTTATAGAGAATATATTAAGAGATCAATGGCTTTGTTTTTAATCTCATAATCTTTTCTTCCTTTGTAGGAGGAATTGTCTTAATTACAGATCTGCCATCTTTTCAGATACATATGAATAGCTAGAGATTACCATTCGACTAGTAGTAATTTAAGGGAATACACGCCATGTAATACTTCATTTTATAAGTCATTTTTCTAGATCGGAATTTCAGGCAGCTACAAATTCCATTACTGTCTCATACAGAGATTCTTAGGAGCATCTGTGAGAGGAGGAGTATTTAAAAAATCAAGATTGTGATTCCCCCCCCCCTCTGAGTTATTTACACATGTACCACACCTAAAAAGGGAGCAGAACTTTGATTTCAGGATCCAATTTGAGTCAGTCATTGGGACTAGAGGTTTATTCCTCCAGGAACTTTGATTGGCCCATGTTGACTCTTCTGATCTTCTTTGTAGATAGCACTGCAATGTCAAGTTCAGGAAATCAGGAGTCCAGGAGGAATACCTGACCTACTAATGGTCAAAGCAAATTGGCAGTAAATAAGAGACAATGAAATTCAAGATGGGCTCTTGTGATCTCTTGTAGGCATTAAAATACTTGAGATTGATGACATGTTTCACCCCTCCCTCGGGCTCAATCTAGTAATCGCCCACGTACAATTTCCCAAATGTAGCTGTGTGGCAACTACTTCCATTCTCACCTCACTTACCCCAGATTATTGAAAGGGATTTTTCCTCTCTCCCCTACCCCACAATGTATCAGTGTTTCACAAGAACACTGTGACATGCTGACAAAAAATGTTGGGTGAGGTAATAAACCACTTTTGTTTTCCTTTCACACTAATCCAAATGTGCCTTCAGATGATGATGATGATGATGTAAAGAAAACTGGTATCAAATTTTAACAAAGTGAAATAAATATCCTGGACAGGCATGTGAAATCTATAATGGGACCTGGGAACCAGGGACTGGGCAACTGAACCAAATAAAGCATAGACTAAAGTTAAATGCGGCCGCGCGGGTGGTAGTGGGGGCACCCTGGCGGGTACGAATGGCCCCTGTCCTGCGCGACTGCACTGGTTGCCGGTGGCTTTCTGGGTGCGCTTCAAGGCATTGGTTACCACCTTTAAAGCGCTCCATGGCATAGGACCCAGTTATTTACAAGACCGCCTTCTGCCAGTAAATACCTCCCATCGACCAGTTCGCTCCCACAGAGAGGGCCTCCTCAGGGTGCCATCGGCTAAGCAGTGTCAGCTGGTGGCGCCCAGGGGGAGAGCCTTTTCTGTGGGGGCACCAACAATGTGGAACGAGCTCCCCCCAGAACTTGGGACGTGTCATGATCTCCGCACCTTCAGAAGAGAGTTGAAGACTCATCTCTTCAATCAAGCCGGCCTGGCCTAGACCTCCTCGGGTTTTATCTAAATTTCTATGTAAATTTTTTAAACAAGGCTGTTCGGGTTTTAGAATTGGGTTTTTAACAGGTTTTAGTAACAGCCATGTATTAATTTAATTTATTTTTAAATATTTATTGTTATTATCTGTTTTAATTGGGCTGTAAACCGCCCCGAGTCCTACGGGAGAGGGGCGGTATAGAAATTTAAGAAATAAATAAATAAATAAATAAATAAATAAATAAATAAATAAATAAATAAATAAATAAATAAATAAATCTGAAGTTGGAGCTTTGCATTCTTCAGTAGTTCTGTAGAATGAAACAGGATGTGGTGGAACCCACAGGCTGAAGGGAAGGGTCACCCACCAATGGGAGTAAAGAGATATTCTATTACAAAAAAGATGTCGAAACTTTGCAAAAAGTGCAAAGAAGGGCAACTAAAATGATTAAGGGCCAGAGACAAAAACATATAAAGAATGGTTGTTGGAATTGGGTATGTCTAGTTTAATGAAAAGAAGGACAAGGGGTGACATGATAGCAGTGTTCCAATATCTCAGAGGTTGCCACAAAGAAGAGGGAGTCAAGCTATTCTCCAAAGCACCAGAGGACAGAACAAGAAGCAATGGATGGAAACTAATCAAGGAGAGACAACCTAGAACTAAGAAAAAAATTCTTGATAGTTGGAACAATTAATCAGTAGAATGACTTGTTTCCAGAAGTTGTGAATGCTCCAACACTGGAAATTTTTAAGAAGAGATTGGACAATTATTTGTCTGAAATGATAGCCATATTTTAAGAAAAGACTGGCCAGCCATCTACAGTATCTGAAATGGTATAGGGTCTCCTGCTTGTGCAGGGGGTTGGACTAGAAGACTTCCAAGGTCCCTTCCAATTTTATTCTGAATTATTGATTAAAGTCCATTCAGGGGAGAAATTTCTCTTGAAATATAGGTTATCAACAATAAAATATCTGTTTGGGCCTGTCCATGAGTGGTTCTATGTTTGCACCTGATAACATAGTGTTTTCTCATATATCAATCTAGATTATTTCCTCATCCATTTTAGTATTAGCTACATTCAGGGTGCAAAATCCAAAGGTCCCGGAATGCACAGAATGCTTGAGTGAGATCCCCTGAGTCCATCTCACCCAAATATTGCTACCATATAATTGTTTATAGCAGGGGTCCCCAACCCCTGGTCCTTGGACCGGCATCTGGCTGCGGCATGTCAGAAATCGGTCCATGCAAACAAGCAAAGCCACATCCATGGGATGCAGGCAGTACATGAAACCACGTCCCCTCCAGCCCACAGAAAAATCTCTCTCCATGGAAGCCGTCCTGGTGCTCAAAAGGTTAGGGGCCTCTACTTTAGCGCACAAGAAAACCTGGAAACTACTTAATGCACAATGAATAATTAAATGCATGATACTAGGATAAAATTAACTTGAATTGAATCATTTAGTTTTTGTCCTGTTCCTGTTCCCTTCTTTTCCCCTTCCCTTCTTTTTTGGAGGCCAATCCCCAACATACTTCTCAAAGGACTGAAAACATTTATACTCTCCTGGTCTAACCAAGCTAAATTTTGGCTAGGGATTTTGAATTAGTCCATTGACATTTATTCAATGAACTATGGCCAAAACAAGCCAGGACTTAATACAATGTGTGATCTTAACCTCTTTTTCGGAGCTATGACTCTTCAAATTGACAACAAAGTCTTTCTTACCTCAAGTAAGAGGTATCTAAGAGGTATCTAAGTCATTTTGAACTCAATGCAAGAACTGTTCTTCAGGAGCCTTTCCATCAAATGCTTTGAATGCATGTAATGAATATGTATTGGTATACATAATGATCTTGTACAAAAGTAAATCTAGGGTAGATTGCATCTGGGATTTAAGCTCCTTCCCATCACCCCCACTTTCCTTTCCACTACAGTACATGACTTCATTTGCAAAGACAAATTTGGCTTGCAAATTGCAAAACATTGGATATGCTCCTCTCTAAACTCACCCATCCCCAAATCTGTTGAAACAGATGAGATCTGTTGGCTTAGAAAACAAACAAACAACAGCACACAAACAAAGCAAGAGTCTGTGTCATTCTATACAGACAACTCTCATCAGTGAGCAAATATTGGAGGCATAGATTCTTCCCTTCTCTCAAGCCGTTGTGTGTCTTTATTGGTGTCACATTCTTGCTCACAAGGGATATGTCTATAGTATCCTCCATTGGTAAGCAGCAAAGAATTATGGCAATGGCTATACACAGGCACAGTGAGTTAAGGCGAGAGTGTCTAGTGATTTTTAAAAAGTCAAGATAACAGCCACAGCTGTGGGATCTTGATTCCACCCTTTTTTGCATGTGATGCCCATAAAAAATGGACAGAATTTTGATCACATCAATGGGCCTGCCACCTTGACATTTTTAACCATGTGTTATGAATTGCCCTGTGTTCAAGTCAGCCCCCACAATAATGAGCTGGGAATGCAACAGCACCTACTCTATCAAGCAGGCATCCTGGTTCAGAGTATTTTGTGTGATCAAAGTTAAATCACTCCCTATGTATGAGACTTGCTAAGATCTTAAATAAAATATGATCCACCCATTATATTAAATTTGATTTGTTTAACCACAAATTGGTGGCTAAGCCACAATCTGCTGATGCTACATTTGTTAAATCCCATAAACCACCTTTTATAAACCAAATGGGTTGAATCCATGCAATTTGCTGAGCTTCAAAACCCAACCATATAATAGGTTAGTATTGAGTCCTAACTCAATGTAAGAAGTGTAATGTTTGAAAGATTATTATATCACAACTATACTTCTAGGCATCTTTGGAAATCTTTCTTTGTTTTCTGACTTTTTGTTAGTTCCTGGCAATTATGCAAGACAGGGCGTTACAACCTGGCCCTCCAGTCCCCAGAGAACCATATAAGCATTATGGTCTAAGCATTAGATACCTAGATAAGGCCAAAAATGCAGTGTCACAAGCCTTAGTATAGGTTCATGCTATTTAAAAAAAATAAAAAATGCCCCCTCCCCCCAAAAAACATAAGGAAAATTAGAAATCGTAATCACGAGCAACATGTTTCTATCTGCTTTGTGTCATTTTCCCACCTACCCTGTCCCTTACCCCCAAATGTTTTGAATGCAATCAGCAGGTTACCCATGCAAGTCTTATGACTACTAATGGTAATTGTTGTGTCCTGAGCCTGCAAAAGCTCATCTCTGGGTCACAGCTGTGGTCTGCAAGGTCTCTGGGCCATTGTCATACAAAGTTGCCTTGGGTGACGGCCGCGTTCTTCGCAGACACATAGACCAACTGTGTTGGAGACTGGAATCACACCCTTCTGCTCCTGGCTCTGCTCTGGGGGGAGGAGGACCATAATATGCATTCTGGGTCACAGTTTCCCAGGACTAACAGGCCCTCACTAGTTGCTACTGAGGCTGTTTGGGACTCATCCCAAGGTTCCGCAAGTGCTCCTAACAGGAATTCACTGGATAGGGGGTCATCCCACACATCCATAATTACTCCAGACAGGGAGTCACACCGGGGGTATCCACAGTATTCACATATGTCAGATAATGCTCCAGAGAGGGAGACTGACTGGGGGTATCCATACAAATCACAAGCAGCAAGAGAAAAGGAATTCCATCAGGGGCGTTTGCCTCATTCCGCAATTGCTCCCAAAAGGAGGTCACCATCAAAGGGGGTTGCCATGGAGGCGATTCCTGACTCTGGCACCTCTGGCACGTGCTTGGGGTCCACAGAGTACTGGGGCACTTCCGCTACCCAGCTCTCTCTCCATCTGCTGGCCTTGGGCTCAAGGGACAGTGTTCCCAAGAGGGGTCCATTGTGGACTCGGAGACTTCCACCCCTCCAAGGTATGCTGGCTTGGACCTAGAGGGTCCAGCCAGACAGCAGCTGGCCGGGTCAACCGGGTATTTGGGGCAGCAAAGTCCTGGCCTGCCTAGCCTGGTAGGCGAGCAGGTAGGCCAGGCACCCTCACCAGGGTCACCTGGGGATTTAGGGCAGCAATGCTCTGGCCTGCCTAGCCTGGTAGGCGAGCAGGTGGGCCAGGCAATCTCTTTGGGCCTTAGAAGGTTGCAGCGGGCCAAGTGCCCACCCAAACATCTGAGAGACTTTGTGAAGTTGCTGTCAAATCATGAGGGACCTGTTCATGAGGCCCCTGAATAATGGGAGTAACTCGTGGGTAGATTAATTTGTATTATTTTTTTTATTTCGGATACATTTATTGTATTAATCAATATTGAAGAGGTTTTGCCTGAGGGCAGATTCAAGTAGTCCACACTCCTTGCATTTGAATAATGCAACTGTATGCCACTCTTCCCAATGCATGACATACACGAGTGTACGTGAAGTGTGTTCCATCTAGGGGGGAGGGGTGTTGTGTCCTGAGCCTGCAAAAGCAGGCTCAGGACATTGCATTGGTCCCGGGCATTCCAAAAGCTGCCAGGGGACAAGACAGAGTGGTGCTGGCCTTGTGCGCATGCGCAGGGTACGAAAACGCTCTGTTCCTATTGGTTGACACTGTCCGGGTTTCTGGCCATATAAAAAGGCCTGCGTGCCTTTTGCTTTTGCTTGGTTGTTGTAGAAGGAGAATAAAGTATTTGTTCAGCATCGCCATGTGTCTTCATCATTCGTACGTGAACGAAGTACACAACAGTAATTATTATCCATAAGGCTCTGAGTTCTCAGCATGGAAAATGCCAGCTAATTCATTAGTTTTCCCTTTCAACTGGTATTCCAGGTGCCTGCCTAACTCTGATCATCTGTAATGATTACAGAGCTAGAAGAGATTAAATAAAAATAGATTCAAGTGCTCCTTTAGGAGACATGATAGTATTCTTCATGCATACAGGTTCATTGTTGAATTGTAAGGGTTATAATAACATTCAGAGATTTTATGATTTACTTGACTAGAAATTTAGAGATGGCAACCTGGTTGCCATTCCTGGTTTCTGCTTCTTTATGTAATTGTATCGATCCATCCAGATTTCATGCTATCAACGTATTTGTAGTGATCTATTTCTGAGCTATGAATGACTAGATAATGAAATAAGATCCTTGTTGTGGCTCTATCATCATGATTTGAATAGGTTCACTAGCTCTTCAGGTAGCTACTGCATGTTAAGACATCTCATTATATTAACATAGCACAAAATCCTAAAGCAAAACCAAACAAATTGCATTATAGCTTAGTATAATATGTAAATCAACCATTATATTTTATCATCTACTGTGGTTCTTTGACATTTGCTTGATTAATTTAAGGTTAGAACTCGGGACAGGGAAACAAGTTGCATTTTGATATGGACATGTTGATTCACTTTCCAAACTAATATGCAAAAGAGAATGCAGCGATCTTTCAGCTTTTATGTGTCTTTCAGTGTTGGATTGCATTCTTCCATCAAAATACACTGTACATACAAAAATGTCTGTGTATGGGGAAAATTACATATAAAATGTATATGTTTGGAGATCAGCTTACCCTCTAAAAGACTTGGCTTTGGAAAACTGTATTCCCGCAAATGTACATGCTATTTTATTGTGAATGTTTCATGGAGGAAAAAAAGAGAAAATATGCAACTGGATGCAGAAAGTTCTGCTTCCAAATGTGTGAATGTTGTTGAAAGTGAAAGTGACAAATTCAATTATGGAACCTTGCTTGGTAATTTAGAGGATGCTCTAGAAATCTAAGTGCTTTAGCTATTACTAAGCAACTATACGAAACCAGGTTGGGAGTTCCTCTATTATACAAACAATGGTTTCCCTAGAAACCAATGACTTTAGAAGACAGTGGCCACTGGATGCCTTTATAACTCTTATGGATGACTGAAATCCTGCAGATCCCCAGATACAAATTCTTGTAGATCAGAAATGGTACCAGGGAGCAGTGTGATTGCTCTTTCTCTAGAGCAGACATGTCAAATTTCCAACATCACGTGATGTTGCATGATGTATCAGAACTTTTCCCCCATTACCAGCAATGGGGTGAGCGTGGTTTCTTCATGATGTATCCAGCCTGCAGGCCGGCAGTTTGACACCCCTGCTCTAGAGAGTTCTACTAGGTGAAAAAGACCTGATGAGAGCCCAGCTGAGAGTATCTCAATGAAGATTCTTATCATGGGAGGAGGACAAGATACAATGTGAAATAATTAACACTTACTAGGAAAGTTTGAAGCAGTGCAAGATTGGAAGATATGGAGAGACCTAGCTTGTAGAATCACTTGTTGGACACGACTGAATGGTTATCATCATCATCATCAAAGTCTGAACATAATTTGAGATAACTGAATAGAATTGATGGCTGCATTCACACTTTGTGCTAAGCTATATAGTAGCTGGGTTAGCAGGGTGTCCTTTGTATATAATGTTTTGTGGCTTATCTTATGTGAGTCCGGCTATGGTGTATTCAATAAACTATTACATTTCTTCAGATAAAATTGCTGCTGTATGCTTTAGGGTTTATCCTTTACTTACAGCTCCTACTCAAAGAGCAGA
The DNA here is from genome assembly GCA_034064705.1 of Bothrops alternatus. Classification (NCBI taxonomy): domain Eukaryota; kingdom Metazoa; phylum Chordata; class Lepidosauria; order Squamata; family Viperidae; genus Bothrops; species Bothrops alternatus. Next base: position 7,304,537 of record JARGCV010000044.1, on the reverse strand, counting down.
TAGCCACTGTGTCCAGGAGGACTTTTGCTTAGATTTACCAGGTGGGCCAACTGTGCCCTTTCCTAAGCCAAGAGTTATTTCCCAGTTATGCATGGCTTATTCTCCTTGCATGCGGACTATTGCAATGCACTCTATATAAGGTTGTCCTTTAAGATCACTTGAAACTACAGCTTGCCCAGAAGTAGTTGGCATAAACTACTAAACAGGATTACCCTTGTATATCCATGTAACACCACTGTTTACCAGGAAACTTCCAAATATAATCCAAGGTTCTGGATGTCACCTACAAATCCCTTCTCTGAGGAAGTACCATTCTCCCTTTATTTCTGCCTGTCCTATAATGTCTGACAGATTGGGAATGGTACTAGAGCCATCTATTAAGCAATATCATCTGATGGGATCTTGGAGGCAGACCTTCTCTATTGCAATGGCTGCTTTCTGAAATGCTATCCTGCAAAGGTTCAAAGAACCTCAACCTTACTCTCATTCAAATGAGCCTTGAAGATCTGTTTTTTCCCATGGATTCTGGGTTAGACTGAAGTTCACATCCACCTCAATTGGGTAGGTTTTGTATGTTTGTGATACATCTATTCCTCAGTTAAGCCATTCCCTCCCCCTTTTTATTGATTAAATGCATTGGGTCTCACCTTTAATGTGTATAACACCCACCCAGTGTCTCTGTAAGGTGAATGGCTTTATAAATTTAAATTACAAATAAACAATAAATACATCTTAATGAGAAGTATGAACCCCGTTGGTGCCCATTCAGAAGGTTGTAGCTAAAATATGACATGACACTGTGCGGGAACTATTTAGAAAGTTCATTGGCTTTATGTGTGCTTTGTAAGTCCATAATCAGTTGAAAAGAAGTTTGTTTTTTACCAGACTGAATAATTTGAAAAAAAGTAGGCTATATTCAAAACATCAAGAATGGGTTCTTATACAATGTCCACTAGGGCTAGATAAATTTCAAAAACATTTTGAAATAAATGCTGTATACAAATGTAAGGTCAGCATGTGACAGATGCTCTTTAAAGCAGCCTGACTTTCTCAGAATTCTGCATTTAAGGAATTACTTCATTAAAATCAATGAGACTCTTTAAAGCAGTGTTATCTTTCTTTTAGTCCCATGTGGAAAGGGGCTGAATGTACAGATACATGCAATCTGAAGCACTTTTTCTAAAAACATTTCAAAATCTGGATAGCTTTTGTAGCCATATGTCTCTTAGCTTTAAGATTCTGAGCTCTGAAGAGTAGTGAGTCTGCTTATAGTGGTGGCTGGAAAGAAATTAGGCTCTGCTAAGGATTTTGAATATATTTTATCTCTAGCTTTCTAAATTTTGCATCTTAGTGTGCACTAGTTGCAACCATCAGGCCCTCCAAACAAATCTTCAATTTCCTAGCTCCAGACTGTTAATCCCTTGTTCATGCCCTTTCATACAAGCTCCAACAGCTTTGTTTTGGAAAATTGCTAATTAGAGGCTTATCCCTTCTTAGACATATTACGCAGGTTGATTGCAGGAGCTGATCTCATAAGTTTCTGTCTCTGGGGATTGTGCAGAAGTAGCTATGCGTCCTTCATGCATCTTCCTCTGGAATGCCCCCAGATAGTTTGGTTTCATTAAAGAGGTAATTAGCACCTTATGGCTACTCCAAAGGGCTATCTTGATTTTATTTTCAATCAAGCATGATCATTCAAAAAAACATTCTCCTTCTTACCTAATGGCTAATCAGTCCCAAGTGCTAGTGAGATGGGGTTGCTTATGGCTTCTAGGTCAAAATATGCATCTAGTTAGCAAAACTCCTAGTTTGTATGTAAGACACAAATAGATTCCTCTAAATAATAATCTGGAGAACCAAGTGTAGCAAAGTTAGCCATATGTGAATAGGACAGAGAACAAGAGACTTCATTTCTGTAATAAGCCCATGAGGATGTATGGCTGAAAATATTCCCATCTGAATTATACTGTGTAAAGGTGCACAAAATTTCACCCTCTCAAGTTCTGTGTGACAAAGGAAGTAGAGCATAGATAGAATACTGTGTCAGGTGCAAAGAACTAGAAACACTCACTGAGTTCAAAGCACTAAAATGTTTATTATTGTTACCTATACATTTGAATTGGAATGGGACAACTCACCACGGCCAACTCGCCATAGCCAGGACACTGTGGGACAAGTTAAATTAATTTCAATGGAACCATGGCCAATAATAATAAAATAAAGTCGATTGAGAAATATAAGAGTTACAATAATTTTGACAAAAATGTGATCAAGAATAAAAATAATTGAATGAAACAATACAGCATTGAATTGTCCTGCAAATTGTCCTAGACCCCACTTGCATCTGTCAACTAATGGTCAAAGCTAAATTGGTGCTAAATAAAGGTCAATGGAATGGGGAGAGTGGGATGGACCTGGGTCTTTTGTGGCTGAGCAATGATTCCAAACTGATGACATGCTTAACCCTGCCTTCCAGCTCAGCCTGCTCATCTCCTATATCATGCCCTCAACCTACCCTCACTGTACTAAGCTTGAAATTCACTCCTAACCATACCCTGATCTACCAAGTAATGAATGGTCAATATATTCATGCCATAGCTCTCACATATTGCTAGCACTAGGTAGCCTAAACCACCAAGATTTTGCACCCATACCTATGGAAAAACAACACTGCTTCTCCCGATGACCTGAATGCATTTTACCGTAGGTTTGAGAGGAAACCACTATCAACATTCACCACCTTTTCCATCTCAGATACACCAACAATAGCCAAGTCTCCTACAACTGACTCCATCCTTCTGGGCCCCCCACCTCTGGTGATCACAGAAAAAAAATGTGAGGTCTATTTCACAGACGAAAGCCTGGAAAAGCACCAGGCCCAGACAAGGTAACTCCTTCTTGCTTGAAAGTTTGTGCTGACCAATTGGCCCCCATCTTCACCAACATTTTTAATAAATCACTAGAGATGTGTTATGTTCCTTCTTGCTTCAAATGCTCTACTATTATCACAATGCCAAAAAAAACCTCCATCAAGGAGATGAATGACTACAGACCTGTTGCTCTGACATCTGTAGTTATGAAAACCTTTGAAAGGCTATTGCTGGTCCACCTGAAAACCATCATGGATCTGCTGTTAAATCACTTGCAATTTGCCTACCAAGCAAATAAATTGGCAGATGATGCTGCACTACATCTTACAACATCTTGAATCTACAAGGACCTATGCAAGGTTCCTTTTTGTAGATTTTAGCTCAGCATACAATACCATCATTCCAGATATTCTTCTCACTAAACTGACTCAGCTAGTTGTGCCTGACCACACTTGTAAGTGGATTATAAGCTTTTTAACAGATAGGAAGCATCAGGTGAAGCTGCTCAGATACCTGTGCAATTAGCACAGGTGCCCCACAGGGCTGTGTGTTCTCTCAATTACTCTTTTCTCTTTATACCAGACATGTCAAACTCACGACATCACATGACATCACGCAACGTATTGGGACGGTTTTGCATTGCCAGCAATGGGGGGGGTGCCTTCCAGATGATGTGTCCGGCCCGTGGGCCGGCAGTTTGACACCCCTGCTGTATATTAACAACTGCATCTTAAAGGATCCCTCTGTTAAAGCACTGAAGTTTGCAGATGATACAACAGTAATTGGTCTCATTTGAAAGGATGATGAATCTGCATACAGAGAGGCCGAAACAATTGGCCCTTTGGTGCAGCCAGAACAATCTTGAATTGAACACACTCAAAATTGTAGAGTTGATAGTAGATTTTAGGAGAAGCACTCCTACTCTACCCCCTCTTACAATACTAGACAACACAGTATCAAGAGTAGAGACCTTCACATTTCTAGGTTCTATAATATTTCAGAACTTAAAATGGGCATCTAACATCAAAAAAATCAACAAAAAAGCACAACAAAGAATGTTCTTGCACCAACTCAGAAAGCTGAGACTACCCATGGAGCTGCTGATACAGCTCTACAAAGGAATTATTGAGATTGTCATTTGCACCTCTATAACTGTCTGGTTTGGCACAGCAACCAAACAAGACAGACACAGTTAGGACTACAAAAAAAATAATTGCAACGAGTCTGCCTTCCATTGAGGATCTATATACTGCATATGTCAGAAAGAGGACTGAGAAAATATCTATAGACCCTTCACATCCTGAGCATAAACTGTTTCAACTTTTTGCCTCAAGACAATGCTATAGGGCATTGTATGCCAAAACAACCAGGCACAAAAGTTTTTTCCCCCATGCTATCACTCTGCTAAACAACTAATTCCCACAACACTGACTATGCCCTAGAGTGTCAAACCACTTAGTAGGTCTGTCATCCTTCTCATCGTTTCATCTTTCCTATTACCTATTTTCTTAGCTTCTTATGACTATAACTTTGTTGTTTGTATCTCATGATTTATGTTGATTGTCTGATTTAGTATCCTATTATGATTATGTTGTTTGCTTATTTAGTATCCTATCACTGAGTTTCTATCTTGTGATTTATGATGATTGTTTTTATAATTATGAACATGATTTATCACTTGTTGCTTGCGGACACAAATTGCTTGTGTGTCCAGTCACACTTGACCAATAAAGAATTCTATTCTATTCTATTCTATTCTATTCTATTCTATTCTATTCTATTCTATTCTATTCTATTCTATTCTATTCTATTCTATTCTATTCTATTCTATTCTATTCTATCCTATCCCATCCCATCCCATCCCATCCCATTCCATTCCATCCCATTCCATTCCATTCTTGGTACCCCATGTCATAAACTACTTACAGATGGAGTTAAAGGGCTGTCTGGGTTATGATGTGCCCTCTGCCAGAATAGCTGACAATCCTTGCCTAATTATCTGCCCAAGTTCAAAAATTACTCCATACAGCCCAGGTTTCTGACATTTTATTAAACTACAGAGTATGAAAAAGTCCTTTAGGTCATCCTGTTAGGAATAGAAATTTGTTGGAATATTCATGAGCAGGAAGAGTCATGTGGTAACTCAGTCAGCCAATGTGAAGAAAGTGCTACTGAGTCTGTGCAAAAGGGTATTGAGTTAGGAGCTGGATTTCCAGTCTCAGGTTTGTCTCTATATCTCTCTGTAAGAAGTCTTCATTGAGCTATGTTGCTGTAAAGAAGAATTTATGGTATTGTAAATATTTTGATATGAATATAAAGAAATTTATTTGAATCAGCTAAATGCAGTCAACTGTGAGAGCTTCTGATTTATTTTTTCACCAACAGAGAAATTAAAATTCTCTAACAAAATTAAAGCATATCTTGACAGGTGGCTGTCTAGCTTTTGCTTGAATACTTGAAATAAATGGAGTTCACTACATTTCTAAATAATTAATTTCACTGTCAAACTACTGTCCCTACTAGGAAGATTTTCTTTCCCCAACATTCAAAGCTATAGTCCTTTGTTTTCACATTCTTCCTCTTGAGATTTCATGTCTCCTTAACTGTCTACTTCTAGCTCCTGTTGTATTCTTATAGCCTGATGGCTCTGATTTGATTATCTACTTGAAATATTCCCTAGTGCAACTTTTTTGTTGCACCGAGCAATATTGAAAATTTGTGAACAAGTTATGAGTATCTAGCAAAATGGCTGCCGTGGTGATGAAATGTGTCTCTAACAGAATAACAGAGTTGGAAGACACCTTATAGGTCTTCTAGTCCAACCCCTTGTTCAAGCAGGGAACCCTATACTATTCCAGACAAATGGTTGTCCAATCTCTTCTTAAAAACTTCCAGTGTTGGAGAACCCACAATTTCCAGAGACACACTGTTTCGTTGGACAACCATTAATTGTTCTGTCAAGAAATTTCTCTTCTGTTCTAGGTTAATTCTCTTCTTGATTAGTTTCCATCCATTGTTTCTTATCTTGCCTTCAGGTGCTTTGGAGAAAAGGTTGACTCCCTCTTTCTCTGTTACAGATATTGGAACACTCCTAATATGTCACCCCTAGTCCTTCTCTTTATTAAACTAGACATACTCAATTTCTGTAACCGTTCTTCATATATTTTAGCCTCCAGTCCCCTAATCATCTTTGTTGATTTTCGCTGCACTCTTTTCTAGAGACCCAACATCTTTTTTTTATACTGTGGTGACCAAAATTGGATGCAATATTTCAAGTGTGGTCTTACCAAGACATTATAAAATGGCATTAACATTTCATATGATCATGATTCTATCCCTCTGTTAATGCAGCCTAGGATTGTGTTGGCTTATTTGACCACTGCAGCCCACTGCTAGCTCATATTTAAATGATCGTCTACTAGGATGCCAAGAACCCTCTCACAGTTACTACTATTGAGCCAAGTACCACTATACTATATCTTTGCATATGTTTTTCCTTGCCTACATGTAGAATTTTACTTTTCTTACTATTGAGTTTTATTTTGTTGGATAGGGCCCAGGGTTCAAGTCTGTCAAGATGCTTCTCTACCTTGTGCCTATATTCTAGAGCAGGGATATCGAATTGCCAGTCCATGGACTGGTTGCATTATACAGAGGCAGCGCCCACCCCAGCTCTGGCAATGCAAAAAAAGTCACGATAAATTGTGATACATCACGTGGCATGATGAGTTTGACACCCATGTTCTGGAGTGTTGGCTATTCCTGCCAGCTTGGTGTCATATGCAAATTTGTTGAGTTCCCTTTCTATCCTCTCCTTTAATTCATTGATGAAGATATTGAAGAATACCGGGCATAAGACAGAGTTTTGGGATACCCCTCTGCATACTTCTCTCCATGTAGATGCAGTTCCATTAAGGACTACACCTTGAATGCAGTTGGTCAGCCAGTTACAAATCTATCTGGTGGTGGTGCTGTTTATCCCACATTTTTCTCTCTTATCAATCTGATCAGGGGCATCATTTTCCACCATTCTTAATAGCTTTCCAACATGCCTTCAAACATCTCAGATTACCATTTCTGGACAAGTAGGCATACTTCCAACCAAAGCACTAGGCTGCAAGCTCCATGTCAAGACTCTGCCACTAACAGTTGAATTTAATTGACATTTCCAGGTGGTTTGTAAGAGTAGCCCCATTTAAGCCCCATTGTATAGTGTAAACTAAAGATGACAGCTTGGGTAATTCAACAGTTCCCCAGAACAACCAGTATTAATTTACTCTGGAGAACAGCCTCTAGGAAAGTTTAAATAGTGGATAGCTCTGAAATATAGTATTGGGAAAGTCAAAGCCTCGTGATGTTACTTTGATCTTCTATCATGGAAAAACTTGAAAGAGCTAAGAGTATTGGACCTGTGTGATAAGTCATTGGGAATACCTACTTTGGATAGACTGGGAATTTGTTTTTTAAAAAAAACAACACTACTGGAAAAATGGCAAAAAAAGTATGACAAAAAGGAAAAGAACACTGCTGTATAGTTGCCAGGAAAACAAAAGTGGTATATCATATAGTCAAGCTTGGATAAAAGCTTGATAAAATGTTTACACATATTTCTTTGTAAATTATGTGCAAAGATGACTGGAAAAAATATTTGCCAGTATATTATATGAAATTCTCTCCATGCACGTGTTGTTATTAAACAAAGGTATGTAATACGAATATTGTAACTTGTAGATTTAACTGGGTAGCTTAATGAAAGATTTATTGACTTGCTCAAGAGAATTGTTATTGGGATATGCTAAAAGGCAGTGAGGCATGGATAATCAATAACACATGACAGAAAGACAGCAGCGTAGAAATCTGGTTATGCCATCCATTTTGCTCTTGCAACAGAAATGGAGATAAAGTGAAACTAAATTGCCCTATCCATCAGGCAAATGTGCCATTACCACAGACTAAACAATAAGCAAAAGATGTTCTATTTTGTTTATTTGTACATAGTTGAGCTTTTTTCCATTGTGACTGTTAACTATGATTCCATCCACTGTTTGAGAATTTTAATCCATTAAATGTAAGCAAATAATATGTTTCCTACCAAAGCCTAAATACAGATAGTTAAAATATAGGAGAATGTGTAAGCACTTTCACATTATATAAACATATTGCTATTACTGATGATGGTCAATAAAAGTGGCCTTTTGCACTTCCCATGACAATCGAGCAGCAAAACCATCATTTCAGAAATGAATCCAGAAACCTGGTTGGGAAATAATTTTTTAGGAATTGGGAGCTACTGTGACCAATTTTGCACCGTGACCTTTCCTCTTCCTCCTTCCCTTCCCCTTACCCCCTTCCCTTCTTTCTGGTTGAAATCTAAATCAACAAATTTAGATTGACAAATTTTGTCAATCTGCAGTGTTCTCATCCAGAATCTTATGAGATGTTCAGTTTATTTATTTATTGATTGGTTGGTTGATTGATCAATTGATTATGTGGTATTAGGTCAGTGTCAACCTTAGCACCCACATAGATTTTCTCCAGGAGGATCTATCTCTAACTTTATCGCTCCAATGGTGTATTGATTCCTACTGTAACTGAGTCCATATACCTTGCTGCTGATTGTTCTTTTTCTTTTCCACCATTGTAGATTCTTTAAGAGATTAAAATACAATTTTTTAGTTCCAGTACCAAAACTTTCCAGATATTTTGCTGTTATTGTTGAAGACTCCATTTAGCAATTTCACAAGATTTGAACTATTAAAAAATATCAGTATCACCCACAAACTCAGCATTAATAATGCTATCGTCATAATCTCAGCAATCAGATAGTCTGTCACAAAATATTTCTCAAATCTGCTGCTCTTCAATTGCTTCTGGACTAAAATTTCCAGAATTCCAAGGTAATGTGGATTGGTGGACCCCTTGGCTATAATTGTTGAAAATATTTGGAACTCTAATCTTGAAACTTCTGTCTATCAGGATGCAGAGAGATGTTTTAGGTAATTAAATAGATCAATTTCTTTGATCTTTCATTACTGCTTAAGAATAACCCCAAAATTAAGTTCATTTTGAGGTCCTGAAAGTTCCAAATGTTGTGCTTGGATTCAAATTTTTGAATTTTGCACTTTGTATTTAGCATTAATTTGGGGGAAGTAAGACTGTCCTCCTACAGTTAAAGAAAAATAAACATTAGGCTAGTCACAAAATAGCTACTATCTGCCTAGTCATGTTTTGAATCACATATCAGTTAATCAGAAATCAACCTGGTGTGTTCATTCCCTCTGTTTATATTAATTTGAGGTGGGGCTAGGGACTAAGGTATGGTACTTAATATCTTCCCAAATCTCCCCCTTCACAAAATATTCCAATATTATTTTTTATTTTATTTATTTAATGAAATAAATATACTTTCAACCACACAGTGTGATTTCTCATTTGCTCTAGATCAGTGGACAGCCAAACTGTTAAAAAATAAACCTGATGTCAGAAGTTGATGCTTTGCTATATGCCTGATTCCTGTTTAATAAACTTTAATCTTAAGACAATATTTAAGAAATCAGACAATACGTCTGTAGGGGGGAGGGTCCTATTGGGTGGTGCAGATTGTTTTTGTGGGTGTTTCAGAACTCAGTGATACCACAAAGTAGAAAAGTTCCAAGCTGGAAACACTTTACCAAAATGTACCTTTGAGTCTGACCTTTAGCAGCAGCATCTTTTTAGCACTCAAGGGAAGAGCAATCATGTAGAATGCCAAAGAAGCAAAACTGTCACATTATCCAGGACTTTCAAATCCAGTAGTGCCTGGTTACAGCACCATTTCCATCTGGCACACAAAAGTATCACTTCTCTTAAGCATAACAGAAATATGCTTCATAGCCCAATTGACAGCCATAAGATGAAGAACAGAGAGGCCAGTGTGGGAAAGGAAAACGGGTTAGCATTTGTTCTGCATTTCTTGGAGACAGGAAAATGGACAGTGCACCATGGGTTTCTACACAAGGCTGATTACTTAGGGACAACCTTAGGAGAAGAAAAAATGGATTCCTAAATTTCCCACCCTGCAGTGATCTAGCAAGGTGTGACTGAAATCAGAAAAGAACTGAGAATACAGAATACAAGAAAAAAAGAATTTTGTTTCCTTAACCTTTACATTTAGCTTAAGGTTAAAAAACAAAACAAAACAGGGATTTAGGTGATATTGTGTTAAGGGAAATGTTTGAATGAGAGCCAACCAGGATAAAAGAAAGAAGCTGAAGAAAACTTCCTGAAAGGGTCAGAACGATGGGATACCTTTGTGCAGATTTAACTATGCATACAAAATACCAGAAACAGTAATAATCTCAGTTAATTATGTAGCACAGAGGAAAAGAGAAATTGAAAGAAGCAGCATTAGATTTCATTGAATCCTAAAATAAGACAATTATTAGATGCAAAAATCAATTTGCTTTTGAGTTGATCTCGTATAAATGTATAATCACCTTACCTAGTAGATTTAGTAGATAATAGTAGGAGTTGTATCTGGATCAGATTTTTTTGAGTAAGTATTCAGGGGAGTATGTAGGTCTTTGGTTCTTCGGGTTTTCTCCCACGTAGAATTTATTGCCAAAACTGAACACTTTAATAACAGAATAATCAGAGAAGCCATCGAGATAGAAAAACGCCCTCACAGCATGAACAAACGAGATGATACCTCCCGCCTACCAGCCATTTGGAAACCCGCCCTTATTGACAAACGAGTCCATAATACCAGACCTACACTCACAAAAACCACACAGGATGTCACCACCACACATCCAGGCAAAAAGCAAACCCAAACTCACACCGATGATGAGGCACGACCACAAACCAGAAGCCAGACCACAGCGGCACCATTAGCCACCTTAAACCCCTCCAATCCATACATGAAGCAAACTGACACCCACCATGAAGATGAGGCACGACCACGAACGTGAAGCCAAACAGCTATGCAGCGCACTATCTCTAATCCCCCTTTAACTCAGACTAACTTGAGCACAACAAAGCCCCCGCCCAAACAGAACACTCCCCCATCCAATCAGAGCACAGCCAACCTCCCATCCAATCAGAGCACAGCCAAGCCCCTAACCAATCAGAACACACCTCCACCCAATCAGAACACAGCCGAGCTCCCAGCCAATCAGTTCAAACCCCCACTGGCAGTTAAAAGGAAGAAACAGCTACAATCACACATTGCTCCTAGAGGCACGAAGCCGAAAGCACCAGCCTGAAGATGATGAATGAGACTTTGTCGAAACGTCGCCAAGACACTTCAAATTCTACGTGGGAAAAAACCCAGGGAGCGTGAGCAGTCTGGGACTCTATAGCAGTGGTTCTCAACCTTTCTAATGCTGCGACCCCTTAATACAGTTCCTCATGTTGTGGTGACCCCCAACCATAAAATTATTTTCGTTGCTATTTCATAACTGTAATTTTGCTACTGTTATGAATCGCAATGTAAATATCTGATATGCAGGATGTATTTTCATTGTTAAAAATTGAACATAATTAAACCATAGTGATTATGCTTTCCTCCCTCTCTTTCTCTCTTTTCTCTCCCTCTCTTCTCTCTTTCTCTCTTTCCTCTCCCTCTCTTTCTTCCCTCTCTTTCTATCTTCCCTCTCTCTCTTTCTTTCCTTTCCCTCTCTCTTTCTCTTTCCTCTCCCTCTCTTTCTCTCTTTCCTTTCTCTTTCCTCTCTTTCTCTTTCTATCTTTCCTCTCCCTCTCACCCTTTCTCTTTCTTCTCTCTCTCTTTCTCTTTCCTCTCTCCTCTTCCTTTCTTTCCCTCTCTCTTTCTCTTTCCTCTCCCCCTCTCTCTTTCCTCTCTCCTGTTCCTCTTTCCTCTCCCTCTCTTCCCTCTTTCTCTTTCCTCTCTCTTTCTCTTTTTCTCTCTTTCTTTCCTCTCCTCTCTTTCTTTTCTCTCTCTTTCTCTTTCCTCTCTCTCTCTCTCTTTGTCTTTCCACTCCCTCTTTCTTTCTTCCCTCTTTCCTCTCTCTCTCCTCTTCCTCTCTTTCCTCTCCCACTTTCTCTTTCCTCTTTCCTCTGCCCCTCTCTCTTTCCTCTCTCCCTCTCTCTTTCCTTCTGTCTTTCTGTTTTTCTTTCCTCTCTCTCTCTTTTTCCTCTCTTTCTTTCTTTCTTTCCTCTCTCTCTCTCTCTCTGTCTCTCTCTCTCTCTGTGTCTCTGTGTGTGTGTGTGTGTGTCTGTCTGTCTCTCCCTCTTTGTCTCTCTGTCTCTGTCTCTTTGTCTCTCTCTGTCTCTCTCTGTCTCTGTCTCTGTCTCTCTCTCTCTCTCTCTCTCTCTCTCTCTCTCTCTCTCTCTCTCTCCTCAATGTCTCTGGTTTATCCTTTCAGTGACTCTGGGCAGGTCAGAGTTCAAAGATGTATTACAATTAAAAATACTAAAAACTTTTTAAAAGAGTAATGACAGCAAACCCAATAAAAACAATAGAAGCATCCAAATTAAGTGACCATGCTGGAATAACGCCCATAATTGGGCCGTGAGGCGCAACTTCCCCCCAGAAGGCAGAAAGAATTCAGGCAAGTGGCATTTTGGAGCTGCACAAGTCAGCCTGGGGTGCAATTAGGGGCAGCTTCACGGAGTCCAGGTGCCTGACTCACGGAGGAAGCCGGCCGGGAGCTCACAATTAGTGGGCCTGCCAGGAGGCGGCTGATGTGGAAATCCCCATGGCAGTCACCTGGTCCCTGAGCCAGACGAGATTCCTGGCCAGCTGGCCATGGGGTGGGAACAGCTCCTTCACCGGGGCTGCTCAGCCTTCCCTGCCGGCCAGCTAGGTCTGGTGTCATTCTTTCGTTTATTCATGCCAAAACTGAACACTTTAATAACAGAATAATCAGAGAAGCCATCGAGATAGAAAAACGCCCTCACAGCATGAACAAATGAGATGATACCTCCCGCCTACCAGCCATTTGGAAACCCGCCCTTATTGACAAACGAGTCCATAATACCAGACCTACACTCACAAAAACCACACAGGATGTCACCACCACACATCCAGGCAAAAAGCAAACCCAAACCCACACCGATGATGAGGCATGACCACAAACCAGAAGCCATACCACAGTTGCATCATTAGCCACTTTAAACCCCTCCAATCCATACATGAATCAAACTAACACCCACCATGAAGATGAGGCATGAACACGAGCACAAAGCCAAACAACAGCAATGCAGCTCACCATCTCAATTCCCCCTGCAACTCAGACTAACCTGAGCACAACAAAGCCCCCACCCAAACAGAACACTCCCCCATCCAATCAGAGCACAGCCAAGTCCCTAACCAATCAGAACACACCTCCACCCATTCAGAACACAGCCAAGCTCCCACCCAATCAGGTCATACCCCCACTGGCAGTTAAAAGGAAGAAACAACTACGATCACACATTGCTCCTAGAAGCACGAAGCTGAAAACATCAGCCTGAAGATGACGAATGGGACTTCGTCGAAACGTCGCCAAGACACTTCCAATTTTACGCAGGAGAAAACCCGAATAACCAAAGACCTACATACAAACACCCACAAAAACCTCAGAAAACACACACACACACACACACACACATGTTGTTTATATATGTTGTATATGTATATGTTGTTTATATATATGTATATATATATATGTTGTTTACTGTTGGCTTCTTTGTCTGAATTGGTAGTATCTTGAATGGGGTATTGTTTACTTCTTGATTGTTTGTCTAGTATTAATTTTTGTGTTAATCTCTATTTATCTGGGTGTTGGTTGTGTGATCGTTTTTGTTTCCTTTTGGGGGTTTTAACTGTGTCTTTTGAGTGGTATGTAGATGTTGTTTTCTCTAAGTGCTTGTTGAGGGCACCAAAATCAGAGAGCACCAAGGGCCCCAGAAGCACAGATGAATTCCAGAACTTCTCTGAACAAAAGTGAAGGCTAAGACCATGACCCCAAGTCTACCCAGGAATATGGTGTGGCTTCATCCATTTTGCTTTATGGCTGTACCTACTGCTCTTTCCTTCCATAGACACATCAAGTATTAGGGCTATGCTATTTAGATTCAAGGACAAAAGCTTGTTTTAGGAACTCCATCTGGAAAAGGCAAATCTGCTCAAAGTCTGTGGCTTTGTTGAAGCATAGTTCTGTCTTTGAGTCCAAAGCACAATTCTATAGAGTGTCTGGCCAATGAAAGATTGTTTTTCCCCAAAAAAGATAATAAAGGAAGCATTGGACCAGCTTTGGCATGGGAGACTTTTGTTTCATGAACCCAGTAGGACCATGAAACTTGTACTATGCTCAATATTCCAAACTGTAGAACATAAATTGTAAGCTCAAACCTGCCATTCTTTATCCACTCTGACCAATGTTGTTCTCTTAACATTGGCAAAATAATTCTATAGCAGCTGTGATTTTTATTTGCCTATTTTTGGACTAACAAAATAGAAGTTATTCTTGGTATGGATGCTTCTGACTTTGGCAGAAAAGAAGGCTTGTAGTCAGCAGAGCCTGATTGCTGGATCAGGCCAGAAGGTAATATAATTCTATTTTCAGAACAGTCAATCTTATTGAATGCCAGTATGGGTTTGTAGGTAAGATTTATAGAACAGAACAGAATAGAGCTGGAACGGACCTTGGAGGTCTTCTAGTCCAGTCCCCTGCTCAAGCAGGAGAATCCTAACCATTTCAGACAAGTGACTGTCTCGTCTCATCTTAATGGAGCACCCACCATTTCTGAGGGCAAGTTGTTCCACTGGTTAATTGTCCTCACTGTTAGGAAGTTTCTCCTTAATTCCAGGTTGCTTCTCTCTTTGATCAGTTTCCAACCATTGTTTCTTGTCCTGCTCTCTGGTACTTTGGAGAATAATGTGACCCCCTCTTCTTTGTGGCAGCCCCTCAAATACTGGAACACTGCTATCATGTCACCCCTATTCTTTTTTTTAGACTAGCCAAATCCAAGTCCTGCAGCTGTTCTTCATATGTTTTAGTCTCCAGGCTTTTGATCATTTTAGTTGCTCTTCTTTGAACTTTTTCCAAAGTCTCAACATCTTGCTCTGGTGAGCAAAATTGGTTGCAGTATTCTTGGTGTGGTCTTTCTAGGCTTTTATAATGCATTACTAAAATTAAGAAGAGTTTGGTTTAAGTGGCCCCTGAGGGACTTTGGACTGGTCTCACTCTCTCTCAGAATAACCTCATAGAGTTCTTGTTGTGAAGTTAAAATGGAGGGAAAACTGCATGTAACTCATCTTTATCATCTGGAAAAATGGGATACATATCTAACAACTAAAATTAAAATCCAAGGAATGATAAGGAGCATACTAACATGGCAGAGTCCAACATCCTTTTTTTAAAAATAAAGGTTTCACCTGTCCAATCATGTCCAACCCTAGCGGGCAGTGTTCATCTCCATTTCTTAACCAAGGGAGCCAGTGTTGTCCAAGGATGCTTCTGTGGTCATGTGGCCAGCATGCCTATACATGGAGATGCACAAAATGGTGTTACCTTCCCATTGAAATGGTACTTATTCATCTAATTGCATATTCTTGTTTTTGAACTGCTGGGTGGGCAGGAGCTGAGGCAAGGACAGGAGCTCATCCCATCACATGGCACTTGGGTGCCAAAACCAGGTTCAGTGTCTTTAACCACCGAGCCATTGTGCCCAGACCATGTCCTTCTTGTACTCTCCAGCAAATGATATTTGGAATCATTTTGACTCTATCATGGAAAGCGATAAACAGCTGTTGTGAAATTTACTTATTTACTGACTTCATTTCATCATTCATGAGTATGATAATCCAAAAGCAGAAGTACAAATTAGGCTTGAAATTTCAATAATCATAAAATTGTATCACTGTAAAACCACAAAATCATGGCACTTTTAAGAAAAATGAGGCACACCATTGCAGAGCTGATTAAAAGCCTGGTGCCCCAAATGCATGAGACTTGGAACAAACTGTAATGTATTGAGGTGAATTACTTGGAATTGTTGAAAAAACGATCATAAGACTCTGTCAGTTAAGAGCCAGACTTGCTGTCTACATGCTAATTATCTTGTGTTAAAGTGGGAACTAATACTTGAATCCTATTGGCTGCCACTTAGTTGCTGAGTGTATAAATAGGGGTGGAGCTGCAGCTATCCAGGGTTCTGTTTAAACCTTTAATAAAGAGTTGTCTGTTCACCTGCTGCCTCGTAGATGCTCACAGAACACCAAACATAACACAAACCATAATTAAACCATGGAGACCTTGGTGCTCTTTGAATGTGGTTATTTGCCTGCAGATATTTTGTTACCAAACTAAGAAACATGTTCAGTGCCAGACTGAAGAATAACTGACTGTGAAGTGGTTAACTAGTCTGATAATGAAATGTCTGCAAGCAAGCAAATAAGCTCAGAGAGCACAAAAACCTCCATAGTTCTTTCTTTTTTTACTTTACTTTTTACTTTTATTTAGACTTATATGCCGCTCCTCTCCGAAGACTCGGAGCGGCTTACAACATATACAAAACATCGAGCAATCTAAGTCCAAATCAAAAGTATTAAAATAAACACCCAACACACATACATAGAAGAGCAACATATATTCTATTCTAGTGGTACATAATTAAAATTTGTGGGAATTACCCTATTAGCATATTTTGTTTGTATAAAAAAATGTCTATCTTGAGTTGCTGCACAGTGGATTCCTGGTGAATTCCAAGAATTTACTCTATAAGCTAGAGTGGGGAGGCAATAAAACACCCTGTAGAAAGCCAAGGCCAAGCCAAGACATTTTCATGTTTTGCTGAGAAAAATACAGAATATGGTATTAGGAGATTTACTCAAGGTCATCTCTACTTTTAAGTAATCATTTTGTTTCATTTGATTTTGATTTCTATAAATCAGATATAATGTATCACAATAACAAATCACATTAATTAGAGTGCAGTAATAAATCAGATTAATTAGCATGCAAGTCCTCATGATGTAATCACACTATGATTATTGGAGTCTAATGCTAACCATGATTTGCTAAACGGTTTATTAGAACAAACCACAGTTTCATGATTTCAAAGAACATGCTACCCAAGCCTTCAGAGTATGTAAACTGACACACCAAACTGAAATGTGAACAGGAGTTTATGCTGTTTTTTGTAAAGTATTCCTCAAATATGTGTAATTTAATTTAAGACATATACACAGGAAATGAAGTGGCACTTATAAATTTATGGTTTGCTCAGACAAGAGCTACTAAATTTATCTCAAATTAGTTTTAAGGCTGAAAGCATATGGTTGCAATCACAAAATATGCTTAACTGGTTACTGAATTAAACTGATTTCTTGGTTCCCACAATACACTAAATCATAAATTCAACAAATTGGCAAAGTTCACACACCATGCTAAGCTACAAAAATTGAGGTTAAAATATCAAGTTTAGTGGGTTTGCACATACAGCTGCTAAGCTTTTAGGTGGTCTCATACTGTATATTATGCAAACCCTACCTAAAAATTTCCTGATTCCTTTGAATGAGAAAACAGCTACAAAATGTGGATTATTTTTCTTCCATTACAATCTGAATTAAATGAAAAACTATCATTGTAAGGAATTACAGGTGACTCACATGCTGCTTGAAGAATTCTTTTCCAAAGAAAAAGAAAGCAATATCTCTGGGGAGAACCAGAAGGGTTCAAACTGACAAAAATAAAAGTTGTGGCATTGTCATAAACCTTTTCTACAAGCATTTGTGACATCACATGCATGTTCAAAAGGGGTGGAGCTTGCAGCAGAACACAGCTTTCATCTTTAGGATAAAAACAAGATCCTGCAGATGCTATTGAAGAGGAGTAGTTTGGCTTGCCAAGATTATATGACATGCTTGTGTGCTTCCCAAGGTGCACCACAGGAATCATGTATTTCATTCTTAACATGAAATTGTTATTCCTATGAGCATGACTGAACCATCCCATACACTGAGTGGTGCATGGCTCAATAGCTTAATGACAGTGAAGATGGTTTCTGTTCCAATAGTTTGAGTCCTAGCATTTTCATGGCAAGATGAACTCCTGTCATTCGCCTCAGCTTCTGTCCACCTAACAGTTTGAAAACATGTTCTATGCAAGTAGATAGATAGGTACCATTTTAGTGGGGAGACGAACTGGTGCTCTGTGCAGGCAGTCAGATTCCTCACAGATTCTTGAACCTTCTCAATTGTGACACCTATTTGTGAGGTGCTTGAACAGGGGGCTGAACTAGAAGACCTCCAAGGTCCCTTCCAGCTTCTATTCTATTCTATTCTATTCTATTCTATTCTATTCTATTCTATTCTATTCTATTCTATTCTATTCTATTCTATTCTATTCTATTCTATTCTATTCTATTCTATGCTATTCTACGCTACGCTACTCTACTCTACTCTACTCTACTCTACTCTACTCTACTCTACTCTACTCTACTCTACTCTACTCTACTCTATTCTATTCTATTCTATTCTAAACTCCATGTGTCATTCTTGACACAAAATCAAAAATAGTAGACCTTAATTGATGAAAATATTGACCAAAGCAGAACTGACAATCACTGGGCAGATAAAGAGGTGAATACCTGCTTCCCATCTTTAGTATCTTATTTGTGTGAGTTTTTGCACTTTATCTCTCCTGGCATATCATAGAGAAAAAGGTGTTCTGCTCCCATTTCTGCTCAGTGCACAGAGACTATTAGGGCAAGTGCAGACAAGGATAGTCTTGCCATTGGATCTGTCACTCAGTTGATGATGTTACAAATGGCTGTCCTGTCTTACAAGTCTTATATGTATGAACCCCATTAGGAAGAATCAATTGCAGGTAAAAATTACAAACCTTGGACAATTCCAATTTGTTAGAAATTAGGCATAAGTGGTTACTGCTCACTTGTTACATTATCTAAATTACCAGCAAATTACTCTGTTTACTTTTGTTATAAAGAAGGCCACCACAAATGCTTGATTCTCTCTGTGTTTCATAGCCACAGTACCTTTCTACAGTTCTCAGCAAGTTTTAGTTGAGTGACAATTGCAGTGTTGTGATTCAGAGCAAGAAGAATGTTACTGGATTGCCTAATGTATCCAACAGTTCCCAGATAAACAGTTCCTAAAAATCCACAGTTGTGCCAGTTCCCTCCCTTTGTGCCCATCATTTATCAGATTCATTGTTACAAGATGTGATGGCACAGACTCAGATGGCTTTTACAGGGGATTAAATATATTGATGGCAGAAATGAAAACTGCACATTAAGCATTAGCCAGGAATGTGCTGCAGCTGCCAAAAAAGCCAATGTAGTTTTGGGCTGCATCAACACAAGCATTGTGTTAAGATCATGGGAAGTGATAGCACTGCTGTATGCTGCTCTGGTCAGATCACATCTGAATTATAGTGGCCAGTTCTGGTTGCCACAAGGGATGCTGAGGAATTGGAAACAGAGAAGAGGAACAAGGATGGTTAAAACCCAGAGGATAAATCCTACAAAAAGCTGTTAAAAGAACTTGATATATTTAGTAGCAGCCTTGCTAAAAGATGTATTCCTAAGCATATGCAGAGTGCCAAACAAATATGAAATAACTGAATAAGAACCAGTCTATTCAGAAAGAAAGACATCATATTATCTGTTTTGGATGCAATAAACCTAGCTCAGATAATCAGGAATGCCAACAGTCATCTATTATTTAAAGTAAAAAGGTACTGTATATTTATTATGAAATGCATGGAGTAGCAAAAGCTTCAATTCTAAGCTACATCTTGAAGAGAAAGGGGGAAATTTCCTTTCTTATTAAACATACAGAATCATTTAACTAGTATTTGGTCAAGTGGGGACAGATACAGGGAGAATTTGTGAAGACTTTTCTCATTTGTTTCTTGTCATTTTTTTCTGGTGGTCAAAAGGTCTTAATATAAAAGAAAATGATCAGTCTGACAAAGGTATACCCAAAACTGTTTATATATATTTTTAGAATTGTATATCCTCTCTTATGCTTGATCTTTCTGTCTATCTGGGCAAGGATGCAAAAATTACATGGAGCAGGAGAGAGATCAAGATAGCATCCAGAATAAGAGACTTGTTTTTCTATAGTTCATTGCTTCAGCATAAAAACTAATCAGTTCAGAAGAAAATCTGTCATTGCAAGTAGTTTATTTAAATAAACTTACATAAAAAATAGTGGTCATGCATTGGACATGGATGAGGGGAAGAGTTTTCACAAATTCTCCTTGTATCTGTCAAAATGTAGTTTAGATGGAAGTGATGCATTTGCTACTCTATGCATTTCTTAATAAATCTACCTTTAAATAATAGCATTTAAAATAATGCAAAGTGCATTATAGCAGTGTATATGAAATTCAGCAGCCTGAAATCTATAATAATTTCATAGATTTAATAGATTACTGCAGTTTTTGACATTGCAAGTTGCCCAGTCACTTGATAGTGAGATGGCCAGCATATAGATCTAATAAAATAAAAAAATAACTTTGCTATAGAAGAAGTCTGGATCGCCTTTATTCCCCCCCACACACACACATTTTTATTATATAATAAAAATAACACTTTGTAGAATATCAATAATAGCTAAGTACAGTGGTATTTATGCAATAGAAACTGGAAGTAAAAGTAATTTAAATTAAATTAAATCTTTCAAAGTAAAAAAAATTATAGCAATGTTAAATATTATTTCTAAGATAGACAGATAGGTAGGTAGATAGATAGGGAAGGAGGGAGAGAGAGAGAGAGAGAGAGAGAGAGAGAGAGAGAGAGAGAGAGAGAGAGAGAGAGAGAGATGAACATGAAGTTTCTTAAGTTTGACAATTGATATTTAATATGACATTGCCAAGAAGTTTGAAAGTTTCACTTCTTTTAGGCATATTTCTTTTATATCATCACCAATCATCAATCCAGGTTTATCAGAAAGTAAGCCCCATTTCATTTCTTGAGCCTCATTGCCATGTATCTGGGTAAACAACTGAGAGTTTTTCCAAACTCCTTTTGAAGATCTCCAATGTCAGCCTGCTCACTTCTTTCTTGTTGTATTGTTATACTGTATTTCTCATCATCAAAAAAATAAATGCAATGGTCCACTGAAATGGATATTTTGCTTATCTGAGAAACCTACTCCTAGGCTACTGATTTTGGTCCTCTCCATTGACCATTGTTAAATGATTTCTGAAATGTTATTCCTTTTCCTCTGTAGGCTAAACGTAAGTTTTTCCTTCAGATTTTACTCATAGTTTTGACTTCCCAGACTTCTTTGCATTGAGAAGCTGAAGCGTTCTCTGTATTCTTTCAAAATGCAGTTGGAAGTTCATCTGAGGGAATACTGCACCCTAAAAATAAACTACTTACACTTTTTCAAAGCAAAGTCCAGGAAGGATTATGCATTTCCATCCAAAACCAGAAGTGGTAAGAGTCAGATGTAAGTTTATCATTTTCCTTTTATGCTCCCAGTGCAATCACAGCTATCATGTCTGAAGAGCATGAGTGGGCACTTTCAGTCTTATGTAGCTGCTGAAAGCTGTTCTCGGGAAATGCATTACATCCTCAACATCTTAACACAGAGAACAAAATATACCCATACACACAATACTTTCCCTTTTCTTTTCTTGAATATTGAAACAAAGTGCTTTCAATCAGATGGTGTCTATCAGGATTTTCTTCTAATGTTGAACTAGAATGTACCTTCCTGCAACTTAGATCATTATTCTATGACCTGCACTCTGGAATATGAAGTACAGATTTGACTTTTTTATGGTGTGACACATCTTCAGACATTTATGTCTCCCTTCAGTCTTCTCAAGATTAATCGTGTCTCATTCCTTCAGTCTTCTCTCATTTGATTTAGCTTCAAGTCCTCTAAAAACTATTTGGGGTTCATTCATGCACAGAAACATGCATTGCTATGGCTTAACATCACAGTAAGTTCAGCCATAAGTCTTTAATGAATCAATCAACTTTTATTTAATACTTACCTTTTTTGTAATTAGAGATGGTAAGGACTAACAATAGCAAACTATTTTTAATTCTTTTTTTTTAATCTCTTCTGTCCCCAAAGTTTGTTTGTTTGAAAATAGAAATAACAAGTTAAAAAGGCTAATGCATCTCTTACTCTTAATATCCCTCTGAAAGAAAAGACTGAAAGATGAATTGGAGCACTTTCTCCTCGGGTGATATTATTTTTTATTATTTATTATTTTTTTCCCGATTGTAGAAAGGCTGTAGGAAAGAGTTTTTGAGTATTTTTTTGTTGACAATGCTTACATAAGTCTATCATTTTTTTTCCTCATCCTTTGTCTATATCCTTTCATTTTTATTTTCATCATTCATTCACCCAGTTGAAGTTACATGCTGGAATGTGGAAACATGTTTTGTTTTATTTCATTTTTTTTCTATCCAGTGAAAGTATTATTTTTGTTTTCTTTCAACCATCACTGACCCTCACCAAGAATGCAGAGTAAAGTGACTGTACCAGCCTCAAATGATGCATTACTATTTTAGAGCAATATGTCTCCGCTATGCAAACTACCACAACCAAAGTATGAACTATGGATGGAGAAATAATGCATAAAACATGGGCTACGGAGTGAGCTATTTTGAAGAGCCATAAATTATGCAGGCTTCATGGAACTTTAAAGAAGTCTGACACTGTGGCAAATCATAGTCTCTTGAGAAGATCTCTCTCTCTCTCTCTCTCTCTCTCTCTCTCTCACACACACACACACACACACACACACATCACACACATCACACACAACCTCTCTTGACACACACACATATATGTCCCTTTGTGATTTATGACTAATTCAGCAAATAAAAGGTGCACATTTACTCAAAGGAACTTTCTTAGATCTTTTGATATTTTCCAAATAATTTGAGGATGCAGGAGCTACACTGTGTCGACAATTTTAGCATGATGCTCTGAGAAGTATTTATTTAGCCAGATAAAATATTCATACTGTATGTAATCTGACAGCATAGCTCATTATCCTTCTGGTGTATCTTTCACCACAGAGCTTCTTCCTCATATTTGGTTCCCATGCAATTAGGTAACTTGTCAAAGTATTTACATTGAAATTGGCCATTAGATCACTTGGGTACATAAGGCTACTGTTATTCTAGGAGAGGTCCCCATGGGAATCATAGCAGCCCATACGGTTGGTGATACTTTGCAACACTGATGGATTAACATAGGCAGCCAACTACAGAAAAAAAAACCCCAAAAAACCAACCAAAAATCTATTGAAAGCAAATTGCCCATTATCCAATAATATACAGCCATATTATTCTTTTTCAGCCTGAAGAATGCAGCCAATCCCATTCCTTTAACAGATGTTTTGGTCTAATTCAACATACAGTAGTCCTTCTGTTCTTATAGATAAAGAACAGAAGGAGTATGCTGAATTAGACCAAAAGCTTTATTGTACAATATCCAGTTTCCAGAGGGGATGGATTTGGGGTAAAATTCAGAATAAATGTGATACAGAGGAAAAATGATTCTGTTAAGTGGATAGATGAAAATAAGGTGAGAGAATATAGAAGAAGATAGAAGCATGAAGCATTCATGAAGCAGGAATAATGGAAATCTACTTATAAAAATATCTGTTTTCCTTGAATGTATGATTTACATGGATGTAAATTACAAAATATGCTCCTATTACAATAGGAAAAATTACAGAATCGTGTACTTTATTGGATTCTTTATGAGGAAAGATGGAGGGAATGAGTTCAGAAGACAAAGGTGAAGAGAGATTCCAAATGTGGAGCGGATCATTTATTGCTAGTGGAAAGAAAAATGACAGTACAATGAGTAGAATGCAGAGGAAGAAGTGTAAATCTTGCACAAAAATATATTAGAAGATCCCAACAGAATAAAAGTAAAGTGGACATAAGGAAAGAGGACATGGAAACTACTTTGAACTCAATGGAAAGAATTTTATTAACTGGCGCCATGGTGAAAATAACAGTAATGGGGAAGTATGAAAAATTATGCTTTGGAATGATGTTCACATAATCAGTTTGCAAGGATCTGATGCCACATTTACTTTCAGAATTGCTATGAAGAAACTAGAGCATGGGCAATGAAATGTAAGCATTCAAATTATATTAGCCAGAAATTAATTCACCAATAAATAGCAGCCATGCAACATCTATGCTGTATAAATTATAAAGGGGCTGTTTGTTAAATATGCCTGGAAATGCATTTGGCACAATTCTGATTGAAGCTGACAATGAGCAAAATTTTGGAAGCCCAGTGCAGTTTTATGCCATCCAGGGGTATTCAGATGATCTTTTTGCCATTCAGAGGCAATTGAGAAATGAACAAATGTGAGAGAGGAAATATTTATCATATGTTTGCTAGTTTAGCGAAAGTATGATAAAGTGAATAGGTTAGAATTATGAAATATTTTTGTGAATGTTGCTGAATACTATCTATCTATCTATCTATCTATCTATCTATCTATCTATCTATCTATCTATCTATCTATCTATCTATCTATCTATCTATCTATCTGTTGTGTTGTTGTGACATAGAGATCAACATATTGGAGAAATGAATTTCATATGTATATGCAGACGATGCTGAGTTCTTAAGTACAGGTAGTTCTCGATTTCTAACAATTCATGTAATGACCATTCAAAGTTATAACAGCACTGAAAAAGGGACTTATGACCATTTTTCACATTTATGACCATTGTAACATCCCTATGATAGCAATTCATATTTATGGCAATTGCACTGTCCCGGAGGCATGTGATGAGCCATGGTGGCTCAGTGGTTAGAATGCAGTACTGCAGGCTACTTCTGCTGACTGCCAGCTGCCAGCAGTTCGGCAATTCGATTCTCACCAGTTCAAGGTTGACTCAGCCTTCCATCCTTTCGAGGTCAGTAAAATAAGGATCCAGATTGTTGGGGGGCAATATGCTGATGCTGTAAACTGCTTAGAGAGGGCTGTAAAGCACTGTGTACTAAGTACTATTGCTATTGCTATCACCTTTTGCGATCTTCTGATCAATGGGGAAAGCCAGATTCACTTAGCTGGGTTACTAACTTAACAACTGCAATGATTCACTTAACAACTGCATCAAGAAAGGTCTTAAAATGGAGCAAAATGTATTTAACAAATGTATCACTTAGCACCATAAATTTTGGGCTCAAATGTGGTCATAAGTTGAGAACTACCTATAAAAACCCTTTTTTGTTGTTGCAGTATATAACTTATCTGTATTGTGAAATAAAAAATATAGGTCTGAAAGTATAGGTATCAAAGTAGATGAGTTTGCAAAAAAAAATGGAGTAAACAGTCACAAATTGTTAAATGTGAAAAGATAGAGCAACTTAATTTGAGTACCTTGATAGAATGTGTATTAAAGAATGGGAAATGAATGAAGTAATATAAGGAGGCAAAAAACTGGTAGAACATTAGCAATAATATGTAAAGATGGCAGTCTACAGGAGATTGCTTTTGCTCGGTTCCAGAAATGTAGGAATATTGGAAGAAACATAAAAGTAAGTTGAGTGCAGTTAAAATGAGCTACTTAAGAAGTTATCTGGCCAATCCTGAAGCAATAAGGTCAAGAATGAATGGATCCTAAATGAAAGTAGCCTGAAGGTAAAAGTGAGTAACCACTACAAAAAAAGTACATGGAAATGATTTGGTCTTATAAAAAGAATGAATCAGGATCAAATCACAAAAGCAGGAAGTGAGAGTGGATCAGAAAGTAGACCAGAGAAGTTGAATAGAGTTTATGATATTCTAGAAAAAGAACAGGAGAAGTTTAAATCATGAAGGACAATATATAAAACAGTCTATGGAATGATAGAAGCAAAGATGACCATTACAAATTATTATGCAGTATTTCAAGACAGAAGAATATTACTCTATAATAGTAAATAAGGTTGAAACCTTGGAGCTCAAATCTAAATATTGCTTGATTCCTAGATTCTGCAGTAACTTATCTTCATAAGTGGTTTTTTTCACATCTGCAATAAAATCATTTTATATATCTGACACTCATCCTTGAATCTTCCACAGCTAAGCTTCTGACTATGTTTTGTATTTCTAGAGAGATTTATTATCATGCAGGATGAAGCTGTGATGTACATACATTCAAGAGAAGCACTTTCACTATTCCTGGGGAAAAAAGAATTTGTTTTGTCAATATACAACCATCTTCATCGAGACCAGCAAAATTATAGTTTGTCCTTCTTCACTGGAACTGAACACCCAAGAAGCATCACATAGATTACTGTGAAAAACAAAATTCTAAATTAAGACAGACTTAGTTTAATCTTTTGTTCTCCTATTCAAAAGGAAATGGAGGGAAAATCCCATCTACAATTTTTTGTGCTTGATAGAAATGAGACAAATTCTTCTTACAATTCTTCTTACAAGTATTTAAAATAAGGGAGAATGTGCCTACATCCACCCAATGTGCTTATGAGGGTGATTCACACTTCTGGGTCAGCATTTTCAAAAGGTGTGGAAATTGCAGCTGGTTCCAGATGCCTAGCCAATGCTTTCAACAGCTGCTGCGTAAACACATCTAGCTTTTAAAGTTTTCCAGCAAAAAAAAAAAGCAAAGCTAAATATGGACCCAGAACTTAGCTTCCGTTTAACACAATTTAGAAAGAAGCAATTTTTGTTTGTTTTTGTTTAGTTGCTAAAGCAATTATGTTCTTGCAAGGACTTATAGAGCAAATCAGCTTAAGAACTGGGAAGAACAGGTTATATGTTCTGGAAAATTATTTTCTGCATTCGGCCTTTGAAAATTGTAGTGGGAAGTTCTAAGCATGCCTGCTTTCCAACTGTCAAAAATGAGGTCTTGATTCTCTTTACCCACCCCCACGTTTAGTGCATAAATAGACAATAAACTTGCAAATCCTGTTTCACATGCTATTTTAAGGGTCACATTGATGGTAAGGACAAGCAAAGGCATGCAGTTCTCATTGTGTGTATATGTATATGAATATGGGAAATGCATATTTCCCAGCACCTGCAGTTTTCTTGGCAAGATTTTAGAAGTGGTTTGCCATTCCCTCTTTCCTAAAGCAGAGACAATGATTGGCCCAAGTTCACCCAGGCACCTTTGTGCCTAATACTATACTAGAACTCACAGTTTCATGGTTTCCAATCCAGTGTCTAAACCACTACAGCAAACTGGTTCTGTAATTCTTTTTAAAGTACTTCCCTAAGGGTCAAAAGTTTTATAGACATCTTCATTGAATGGGATTCTTGCTTGTTTTAGACATACTTTGTTGAACAAGCCAAAATGCCCCGCTTTGCCCATTTCATGAAGCCAAAACAGACAGTGGTGGGATTCAGCCGATTCGCACCAGTTTACAGAATCAGTAGTTAAATTTTGTTGAGTTCGAAGAACTGGCTGAATGCACACTGCTTCCGGAAGACTGTTCTAGGCCTTGGAAGCCTGGAGGAGGCCGGAAGTGCATGGATGCCACTTCTGGAAGTCCATTCTAGGCCTTGGAGGCCCAGGTCTGCATCCACACAGAGAACCGGTTGTTCAGGTATTTGAATCCCACCACTGAAAACAGGTCACTTTTAAACTTAGGACAATGTGTGAAACTGATCATTTTATTTTCCTCTTTTGCAAATCTCCCTGTGAGGTAGGTATATTGCCTGCTTGCATATTAAAGCTGAGTCACAGATGTTGAATACAAATGTGGGGCTTTTTTGCTGGGAAGAGAGCACAGACATTCTGAAGCATTATTTTAAATAAAGGAGCTGTTGATTTGGCACAAGAATGAATCTTTCAAAAGTGCAAGATATCAAACAGTACAGCTTCTGAAAAAAATAGTCTAATGCAATTCTTAGCTGAGATTACTCTGATATCAACGGCAATGTTTCTAATCTCAGATTGAAGCAGACCTGAAATTACTCTGTTGCCTTAAGAATGAGCAGCTAAGAGGACCAAATCACTGTATAGTAATATTTTTGAAGGGGAGGCTAAGGGACTAAAAGGACATTTTGTTTTTTTCTCTTCCTGTGTACTGCTCTTATGCTTGATATTTTGAGGCTAGGAAATCAGTGACTATAATCTGTGCTATCACTCCCAAAACATCATTCTAGCAATATTGGTAGCAGGTTATTTGCTTTTTGTGTGTGTTTCTCATTGGCTGTTAAAACTACTTCTTTGAAGGTAAATCTTGGGAATGATTCAAGCTCACCATTTAGTAATAGACTTTTTCCCATGACTAATGACCCCTAGTTTTCATCCTCCTTAAATAAATGCTAATTACAACAATAATAGAAATAATAATACCTGCAAATAGCAGAATAGAAGAGAAAGAACTGGAGAAAATAACAAAATACAAAAACCTGCAAATAGAAATAGAATGACTCTTCTACACACATAAAAAAGCAAAGGTAGTACCAATAGTAATAAGTGCCTTAGGTGCAATCCCAAAACAACTGGAGTACTGCTTGTATACCACTGGTATTGACAAAATTGCCATCAGTCAGTCCCCCTCCCCCGGATGAACTGTACAGTTTCCGCTGTCTTAGGAAAGCTCAAAACATTCTTAAAGACTCACCTCATCCCGGACATTCTGTTTTTTGAACTATTACCATCTGGCAGACAATACAGGATAATAAAAACAAAGACAAATAGGCTGAAAAATAGTTTTTATCCCAGAGCTGTAACCATATTAAATAGTACTGTGTAGTGCAACATTGAAGTGCAATATTGGGGACAGCACAGTGGTGGGTGGAATATGAAGGATGTGTGTATATAGTGTATGTTTTTATTTGTGGTTTTTACTTGTGTGTGGTGTGCACTGGACAGCGCTTAATTTTGTTGTGAGTTACACAGTGACAACAAAGATATTATATTCTATTCTAATCATCAACATCTGCCTATCCCAGGTCCTCGAGAAGGATTTGAGAGGTGGATAAAAATGCCATATCCAGTCTGAACATCAGGCTGACTGTGCGATGAATAATGCCACCATCAGCTTCTCCAGCCTCTAAATGGATTAAATTACAATGCTGTAATTTAAGAAAGTATTTAGAAACTGTTTCCCTTATAAGTACAGTCAAGTCTCCTCCTCCGCCTTCTCCTTCTCTGGCCTTCATGAAAAAGGAATGTTCATATTTGATTGATTTAAAAATGTATTATGTATATCTTTTGAATGACACACTGCAAGATAGTATTACTTGGAAAAAGTACTAGTTTGGTTTTCATGCTCATCACAGGTTCACCTTCATTTGAGTAGGGGTGTGATATCAGAATAATAACCTACAGAGGAAGAGCAATTTACCAACAAAATGTGAATGACGTAGCTTTGCATAGAGAAAAGAACTTTCCAAAATTCAGATAAAACTTTCAGCCATATCTGTCAATATCAACCTCCTGTAGTTCTTTGCTTCTTTCAGAAGTTAATGTAGCCTTCCTCCACTAAAATTTTATGCATTCTTTGGCTGAACAATGCCCTATAAATAAAATGATTCATATTCAAATTCTTATTCAGCCTTGAGGATCATTGGTGGTTGTTTGATCAGCCACTGCCTTTCAGCCTAATCTCCTGTAGGGTTGTTCAAAGATTAATCTGAAGGAGGTATCCTAAATGAAACCAAGCAGAGTTGATGGGGGAAATCTGGAGATCAAACCTGGAATGGGATTCGAGATGTTTCAGAAGAAAATAATAGGTAAAAGGTGATTCAAAATATGAATCACACCAACAGGCTTAGAACAGCAAATGTTATTTAAGATGCAGAACAGGATAAAATGATTAAGAGAAACAAAAAACGGTGCTATAACAGGGAGATATAGACCCTTCCATACATAAATGTAGGTATGTTCCAAAAATGGATTGCAAGTTGCTATGGAAACAACACATGAATAAATGTATGGAAATTATTATCCTAAGCGTGAAGATTGGTTTGATTAGGCCAGCATTTTCTGTCTATATTGTCTTATGGTTTTATAACTGAAAAACTTGGAATCCTTTGTATATATATAATATTTTGTTGAGACATACCTCACAGTCCCCCCCCCCATTTATAACTTGTAGTGAGAGCAAAGGGCAAAGGGCAAAAAATTGGCTGGTTCTTAATTTTCCATTGTGATCCCAAGTTCAAGTCCTGTAGAGATATAAGGTAGTTCAAATAAGGAGAGTTCAGGTTTCACCCAGGAGGAATTTTCACTGTCTCTGCTTTGTTTTTCAATCCAGAAGCTATTGACTTTCATTTCATAGGATAAGTCATATTATCTACTTTACCTCATAGCAGCTGATACAGAATGAAACAAACTTATTTTTAACAGTTTGGTCCTCTACAATGGCAAGGCATACACAAATTATTTTTGATGGGATCTTTGCAGTGCCCAACTGCAGATTACTTTAGCTGAGCTAGACGGTTTCCTGTATATTTACTAGGTTGCACAAAGTGACTTAGGTTTTCAAAAATAGAGATGTCACCAGTTTACCTCAGTGAAATAATGCAATGGTCTCCAGCTGCTTCAAGACACTGCTGCACGAGAAGGTTCATTTATCCTTCTTCTCAAAGCTTATCAAAGGGCTTCTAGATTTGGCAGCTTTGGGATTTCCTACACAGTATACTTCAGCCACAAAGCCATTGATGAGACATTTGGAAGAGAGACATCTTCTTGCCTCCAAAGGGTTTTGTCAGAAACTTTGGTGAGCTCTGAAATATCCTTATGGCGAGAACAATTAACCACTGGAATATCTTGCCTCCAGAAGTTGTCAGTGCTCCATCACTGGAGGTTTTTAAGAAGAGATTGGACAGCACTTGTCTGGAATGGTGATAGGGTCTCCTGATTGAGCAGAGCTTGGACTAGAAGGCCTCCAAGGTCCCTTCCAACTCTGTTTTTCTATGTTCTATGTGTTGTTTGTTTCCTCCACAGTACTTGTCAGGCCTGTTGGCAAGTGGTCTAGAAGAAGCTACAGGGTGGCTACCTTTTGCTCACAACTGTATTTGTCAAAGGTACTGTACATAGCTTGAAAGCAGTTTAAATCCTAACTGAAGAGAATATTTGTAGTTCAGGGTCGAAATGTGGGGTCCTTGGTGGTTTCTTGCAGATGTTTCATTACCCAAGTAAGTAACATCATCAGTTGCTCCTGATGATGTTACCTAGCTGGGTAATGAAACATCTGCAAGAAAACAGCCTGCAAGAAAACATCTGCAAGATCTACAAAGCCCTAGTAAGACCGCAAGTAGAATACTGCAGCCAATTTTGGTCACCATATCACAAAAAAAAAAAAATGTTGAGAGTTTGGAAAAAAATCAGAGAAGAGCAACTAAGATGATCAAAGGCCTGGAGGCTAAAACATACGAAGAACAGCTGGGTTTGGCTAGTCTAAAGAAAAGAAGAAATAGGGGAGACATGATAGCAGTGTTCCAGTATTTGAGGGGCTGCCACAAGGCAGAGGGGATCAGGTTGTTCACCAGAGCACGAGAGGGAAGGACAAGAAACAATGGTTGGAAACTGATCAAAGAGAGAAGCAACCTGGAATTAAGGAGAAACTTTCTAACAGTGAGGACAATCAACCAGTGGAACAGCTTACCCCCAGAAATCGTGGGCACTCCATCACTAGAAATTTTAAAGAAGAGACTAGACAATCACCTGTCTGAGATGGTATAGGTTCTCCTGCTTGAGCAGGTGGCTGGACTAGAAGGCCTCCAGAATCCTATTCTATTCTATTCTGTTCTGCTCTGCTCTGTTCTGCTCTGCTCTGCTCTGCTCTGCTCTGCTCTGCTCTGCTCTGCTCTGCTCTGCTCTGCTCTATTCTATTCTATTCTATTCTATTCTATTCTATTCTATTCTATTCTATTCTATTCTATTCTATTCTATTCTATTCTATTCTATTCTATTCTATTCTATTCTATTCTATTCTATACAGTTTGAATTCTCCCAGCCTTCTTCTTAGAAAAGGCTAAGTGGGCTCCAAAGCAGGAAGTGAAGCAACATAATTATTTCATCTATATAAGCCGTTGTTTCATTCAAGAAGCCATATGCTTCCTTCAGACCATTTTTTAATTTGATTTGGTCTTTGCCTTGGGGGGAGCGCAGTGGGCTTCCCAAAACTACTAGAGGTCTTCCCATTAATGATTTGGCATTAAGGCAAATCAGACACACAGAGATAAATAAACATATTTACACATCATGTGAAGTGTTAATACCACTTGGTAAGGACACACTTGGAATACTACATCCAGTTTTGGTCATGTAAAAAAGATGTTGAGACTCTAGAAAGAGTACAGAGAAGAGCACCAAAGCTGATTAGGGGACTGGAGGCTAAAGCATATAAGGAATGGTTGCTGGAATTGGGTATGTCTAGTTTAATGAAGAGAAGGACGAGGGGGGACATGATAGCAGTGTTCCAATATCTCAGGGGTTGCCACAAAGAAGAGGGAGTTTAAGCTATTCTCCAAAGCACCTGAAGGCAGGACAAGATGGAAACTAAGCAAGGAGAGAAGCAACATAGAATTAAGGAGAATTTTCCTGACAGTTAGAACAATTAACCAATGGAACAACCTGCCTCCAGAAGTTGTGAATGCTCCAACACTGGAAGTTTTTAAGAAGAAACTGGACAGCCATTTGTCTGAAATGGTATAGGGCAATGATGGCGAACCTTTTAGAGACCGAGTACCCAAACTGCAACCCAAAACCCACTTATGCATCATCAGGTGCCGGGTGGGTGTGGCCATTGGGTGTGTGTGGCCCATTGGGTGTGTGTGGCTGCGGTGGTAACCCTGGGTCTCAGGAGAAGGACGGCATAGAAATTTAAATAAAGTAAAGTAAAGTAAGACTGGGTGGGACTAAAAAGTTCAATCAATCAATTCCAACTTTGCAAGACCTTTTTTTTTCCCTCAAGAAGTTGAAATTGACTGATGGATTGAACTTTTTTTTTTTGCACACGGCGGCAGAGGCCTAAAGCGAAAAGGTTTTATAAAACCCAGCTGAAGGCCTAGGACTGGGGCGACAGCGAGTGTGCCCACAGAGAGGGCTCTGAATGCCACCTCTGGCACCCGTGCCACAGGGTCGCCACCACTGGTATAGGGTTTCCTGCCTGAGCAGGGGGTTGGATTAGATGACCTCCAAGGTGTCCCTTCCTACTATTATTATTATTATCGTTGTTGTTGTTGTTGTTGTCAGAATTACAGAATAACAGAGTTGGAAGGGACCTTGGAGGTCTTCTAGTCCAACCCCTTAATCAAGCAGAATACCCTATAATATTCCAGAAAAATGGCTGTCCTTTCAAGATGGAGAATCCACAACTTCTGGAATCAAGCTGTTTCACTGATTAATTGTTCTCACTGAGAGGAATTATTTTTTTAATTGTAAGTTGGATCTCTCCTTAATAAGTTTCCATCAGTTACTTCTTGTCCTGCCTTCAGATGCTTTGGAGAATAGGTTGCCCCCCTTTCCTCTATGATACCCCCTCAAATATTGGAAGATTGCTATAATGTCACCCCTATTCCTTCTCTTTATTAGACTAGACATACCCAGTTCCCCAGCCTCCAGTCCCTTTATCATCTTTGTTGCTTTTCATTCAAAAGAGACAATTCAAGAGCGATAACAAGAAGCTAAGAAGGAAACAAAAAGACCGGAACATATCCCCTCCAACAGCTGATCCAGATAAGAAGGGATTAATACCAGATAAACAGAAAACAATACTCTAATCAAGGAATTACCAAGAGTAAAACCACACCCCACCAACACGGGCAGGGCAAGCTATTTGATATAAACAGGGAGTAAACCCCATACTCCTTACACTTATGCTGTTACATAATTGAATAATGAAACATGTGCAAGAAACCAACCAAGCTCAGAGAGTACCAAGGACTTTTCTATAAATTTTATTTTAGACTGGGTAGTTGCTGGTAGGCATATATCCTCCTACCACCAGAAACTTGTTGAAAAAGAGATTATTTAGTCATCCAGGTTACTCTAGATCAGGGGTGTCAAAATGCCGGCCCAAGGGCCGGACACATCATCGGAAGCCGCGCCCACCCCATTGCCAGCAATGGCAAAACCGTTCTGATATATGATGTCGCTAGTTTGACATGTCTGCTCTAGATGAACAATGTTATATATGAGTGCTTTTAACTGTAAACAGTAGATTAAAAATAAACGGCTTGCTGTCTTTTGCACTTCTTCATCTGTCTTCTGGTAGATTGTTCCTGAGACCCACATAAACCACAATTATTTACTTTCTTTTACTTGTTCAGTTTGAGACATTTCTGATTATTTACTTTAGGTCTTTGTTTCTCTGTAGTAAGTATAAATTATAGGGCCTGGACAGAATGAATGGCTTTTTGTGGTGTGTTAATATAAGAAGCAAGTACACAGCTGTAATGATTAATCAGAATGTAGCAGAAGGTAGTATTTATAGATCCATTATATAATTACATAATAGGTTCAGTGAATGAATCTATTGTACATATTTTATGCTGCTGAAACCCAATCTGGAGTGCTCTAGATGTTGGAAGATTGTCCAAGTGAGGGTTGATTAGAGTTGTAGTTCAGAACTATCAAGATTATTACATGTTATTCCCATCTAGGTTTGGGCTAATGGTAAATGGAATGTATTAGAATCCTGATGAATGTTTACCAAGATATCCTATCCAGTGCTTTTTTTCTTTAAAAAAAAAAAGGTGCCAGAATTCACACACGTCATACAACCCGCCCATCCAAAAAAAGATGCCAGAACTCTGTTCTGGGCATTCTATGACAAAAAAAGCCCTGATCCTATCCATGAGTCCAAGATTTCATCTTTGGTGGAGATTATATTTTTTGGGACATTGGGGAAATGTTCTTCTAAACTACCTGTACAAAGTTTGGCGAGCTATGGGACTTTGTGAGAATAAAAGATTGAAGCATTAATCTGAAGTGGCAATTGTGAGTGAATGAGAAGTGAAAATTTGTGCAGAAATATTATGGATTCTAATGAGCAGCATGGTAGCCTAGAGATGGAGCTTTCACCTCACAATCAGGAGGTTATGAGTTCGATCCTCGGCAGTGGCAAATATTTCTCTCTCTGAGTGCACTGTGTTATTGTCTGCTGCAAACTCTGTGTAGGCATCAGGAAGAGCATCTGGCTAGTAAATGCTCAAGCTCTGTTCAGTCATCCCAATTCCATCCCAATGCAAGAGATTACAGAATCTTTAAAAGAAATAATTATGGATTCTAATGGCTTAAAGTCCATTTTATGAGGAATTATCCTTGCAACTATAGATATGGAAGATTCTATGAAGATGCAAATAAGTATTTTAGGGACAAGGAGCCATTTTAGACCTCAGAATTTTTCAAGCCACAGTGTTCCCTATAAAGTGTCACTTTGACTTTAAAGAATAGGAAGAGCAATAATGCATTTCAATTTTGGTGTTGAAGAAGACTCCTGAGAGTCTGGTGGATAGCCAAGAAAACAAGTGGATGGATCATTGAACAATTCAGTTCAGAGTTTTTGCTTGAGGCACAAATGACCAGACTCAAGTTATCCTACTTCGGAAACATTATGCCAAGACTCAGCTCTCTGGAAAAGGCTCTATTGCTTGGAAGAAAAAGAAGACAAAAGACCACCAGCAGCAAGGTGGATGAGTACATCATTAAGGGACCTGAAAGGACAGGGTTATATATAGATTGTTGTGGAGTAAATCTATCTGTAGGGTCAACACACTGATAAAAATAAATGTTATTACTTATTTGTAATACAGTTGTAGAAAACTCAGTCAATTGTATATGAAAGGCTCTGAAACTGTTCATCGAGCTTTGTAGGAAATGATGCAACTAATGACACACACATGCACACACACACACACACACACACACACACACACAGAGGCATACAGGCAGGCAGAGGGAATATTACATTATTACCGTGCTGAAAATGGATCTTGCTATTTCTTTTCTCTCTCTCTCTCCTGCAAATTTGCTTTTCTTTTTCTCAGGGTGATTGAGGATTTCTGTCAAATCTCTCTTGTTAGCAATTTTGAGTAGACTTTATTGCTGGAGATGGAAGAAGCTGCTGCAGCTGACATTGGGGGTTTTGGGAGGGGGGGTTGGTTTGATTTGGTTTTGCTATTAGCCATCTTCCCATCATTTTGAAGTCTGCATTTCTCTGTCTGAGAAAGGAATATCTTTGTCTTGGGATTTCAACAGAAGTAGGGGGGGAAATGGAAATTAGAAGAACCGGATCATAGGACACATTCTCACCACCTTGGATTAAGCAAAATAAGCATGTACTTAGAGCACCAAGGGAAGGGGGGGGAGCCACAGAGTTCTTTAGACTAATTATCATTCAATTAACCCTTTCACTGCCACCTTCAGCTTTAGTTTTCAATAAATATTTGCATTTCTCCCTCATAATGTTCCCCTTTATTTCCCTTATAAAATTTACATTTTCCCCTACCATTTCATTTTTAAAAAATCATTAAAAACTGTTGAAAATTTGCCTTTTTTTCTCTTACCCTATTCATAAGTAAATAATATTCTTATACTGCTTATTGTTATTTAGTGCTGAGTATAAGAGCCGTGTTGGTGCAGTTGTTAGAATGCAGAATGCAGTACTGCAGGCTAACTCACTGTTCACGCCAGAAGTTCGAAACTGACTGGCTCAAGGTTGACTCAGCCTTCCATCCTTCCCAGGTCTGTAAAATGAGAACCTAGATTGTTGGGGGCAATATGCTGTAAATCACTTAGAGAGGGCTGTAAAGCATTGTTAGGCAGTTTATAAGTCTAGATACTATTGCTACTTTTTTAAAAAAAATTCTTTTATTAAAACAATCAGCATTGAACATAAAATCATAGTATGCATCAATCATCATAGCCCCTGATATACATCACTAAGTATTAATCTTTATAAACGTCTGGTTTGGTAAACATTTTTCACTCCTCACATCAAGCCTCAACTAAACGCCTGTTACAATTTATTTGATTGGCGTTTCTCTTTTCTATAGTCTATCCACTGTTTCTAGTCTATCACATATTATTCATCTCAGTATTAGTACAATCTTTTATGATCCCTAACCAAAAATCCTGAGGTAGAAGTTTAATAACCTGAGGTAAATCTTATATATGGTCTATCTACTATATCTAGTCTATCACATATTGTTCATTCGCGCTTCTGAGTTAACTTCGTCTCAGTAATAGTGCAATCTTTTATAGTCCCTAACCAGAGATCCTGAGGTAGAAGTTTCATAACCTGAGATAGAAATTCAATCCGCTTTATCAATATTAAAGCAAATAACATTAAGCATAAGATCATATTAAGAGGCTTTCGTCATATAACATAGGCATACAACATTAGGTGTTAGTCTTTGTAGACATTTGATTTGGTAAACATTCTTCCCTCTTTACGTCGAGCCTCAACTAAACGCCAGGTGCATTTTGTTTGATTGGTGTTTCTCTTGTATATAGTCTATCCACTGTTTCCAGTCTGTCAAATATTGTTCATTTGAGTGATCTTTCAAGTATGCCGATATTTTCGCCATTTTTGCCAGATTTGTTACTTTCACAGTCCATTCTTCTATAGGCGGTATTTCTGGATTCTTCCAGTATTGTCCCACCAACAATCTGGCTGCTGTGATCAAGTTCAGAAATAAGCTCGTCTCTGAGGTAGCGTAATCCTTTGTTATCCCTAACAAAAAAACCTGAGATAGAAATTCAATACGCTTTTTGAAAATGGTTTGGAGTGTCCACCATATCTTCCTCCAGAAGGCTTTGATTTTTCTGCATCTCCACCATACATGAAAGTAGGTAGCCTCCCCATCACCACACCTCCAGCATTTGGGCTGGGAGTCTGGATAGATGAGTGATAGTTTTTTCGGGTCGAGGTGCCACCTATAGAACATCTTGTAGAAGTTTTCCCTTAAGTGTTGCGATTTCGTAAATTCTACATTTCTCACCCAGATTTTCCCCCACGTGTCCATGGTGATAGAGTGCCCAAAGTCTTGTTCCCACTTTACCATACAGTTCTTGACTAGCTCGGTTTCAGAGTCCATTTCTATCAGAATGCTGTACACTCATTTGATGTGCATGATCCCCTGTTCTCTAATCTGTTTAATTAGATTCTCGTCAGTCTGGGATAAGCCCTTCTTCTTGTCTTTATGCCACCTTGATTGCAGTTGTAGATATGATAGCCAGGTACCTCCTATTCCTTCGTCTGCTAGCGTTGTTTGGGGTTTCAAGGAGAACCCATTTTCTTCTTCCAGTACAAGTTTACTGTACTTCTTGCCCTTGGGATATGTTTACATCCCCCATTGTGTGTCCGGGGATCGTCCAGATGGGAATCTTGTCGTGTAGGAGGTGTTTATATTTCTTCCAGACCCATAACAATGGGATTCGTAGTGGGTTCTCCTTGAAGTTCCTGTCTGCCTTTTTGTCGTATACTAAGTATGCGTGCCAGCCGAATAGTAGACCATGCCCTTCAACATTCAGTATTCTATCATTCGTCATATTGATCCAGTCACTCAACGCCACCAACGTCGCTGCATAGTAGTATAGCTTTAGATTTGGCATTTTTAGTCCCCCTCTCTTCCTCGTATCCTGGATGATTTTTAGTTTCACCCTCGGTCTCTTGTCGTCCCAAATAAATCTGTTGATGCCCTTCTGCCAACTGTCCAAGTCCACCTCCTTTTTGAGTATGGGTAGCATTTGAAAGAGAAATAGAAATCTTGGCAAGACGTTCATCTTTACTGCTGCTATCCTGCCCAGCAAGGATAGTCGTAGTGTTTTCCATCTTTCCAGATCTGCTTGTATCTTGTTCCGCAGCACCTCGTAGTTATTTTTGTATAATTTCGCATTCGTTGTTTCTATCTCCACTCCCAGGTATTTAACTTTCTTAACTATTTCACAACCCGTTATTCTTTCCAAGTCCTGTTTTGCTTTGTTGTCTAGATTTTTAACTAGCATCTTCATTTTTGATATATTAACTTTAAAACCTGATACCTTGCCATAGTCTTTCATTATCTCCATCAAACTCCTTGTTGATTGTACTGGTTGCGATACTGTCACCAGTAGGTCGTCTGCAAAGGCACACAGTCTGTAGTCCTGTTTTCCAATCTGTATGCCCTTTATGTCCTCTGCTGCTCTTATCTTGTTCAGCAGAATCTCCATCGTTAAGACAAATAACAGTGGTGACAGCGGACAGCCCTGTCTCGTGCCTCTTTCTATGTTGAATGGGTCTGTTAGTTCGCCGTTCACAATGATCTGGCCCATTTGTTTCTGGTAGATTGCTATTATGGAGTTGAGGAACTGCTTTCCCATTTTCATCCCCCGGGCTAGGTTCGTCAGGAATGGCCAATTCAGTCTGTCAAAGGCTTTTTCTGCGTCCACAAACATGAGGGTAGCAGGTACCTGGATGTGCCTTTCCAAGTACTCTATTATGTTCAGCAGCTGTCTCATGTTGGTTTTCATCTGACGTCCTTGTATAAACCCCGTTTGATCCGGGTGAATTATTTTTTCTAATACAGTCATTAATCTGTTGGCCAGCACTTTTGTGAAGAGTTTGTAGTCTGTGTTCAATAGTGAGATGGGCCTATAGTTTGCCGGTTGTGCATTATCTTTTCCCTCTTTGGGGATTAGAGAAATGTAGGCTGTTTTCCAGGAGGGTGGGACTTGGTCTCCTTCTTGTATGTTGACAAATAGCTTTCTGAGGGGTTCTATCATTTCCTCTTGGAGATGCTTGTAATAGATAGCCGTTATCCCATCCGTCCCGGGTGATTTTCCTTTTTTCAGTTGTTTGATCGCTGAGTGTATTAGCTCCTTCGTGATTGGGGCGTTCAGGGCATCTCATTGTGTATCGGTGAGTACCATTAATTTTTCATTTTGTAGAAACTTTTCTATCTCTTTGTCCTGTATCTTCTCCTCGGCGTATAGCTTTGAGTAGAACTCGGTGAAAGCTTTCTTAATGGTTTCTTGTTTGAATTCTTCCTTGCCTTTGTACTCTATCTTTTCAATTATGCGGGCTTTCTGTTTCTTTCTTATGGTGTAAGCCAGCCACTGACCCGGTTTGTTGGCGCTACAGAATGTCTTGTGTTTTGCATATTGTATATTCCATGCTACTTGATCCGCCATCAGCATGTCAAATTGTTTTCTTAGTATCTTAATTCCTTCTTTTGTGGCTTTGTCCTCCGGTCTTTTTATTAATAATTGTTCCTGTTTCTTTATCTCCTCCTCTAGTTCCTTTCTTTTTCGTTCTTGTTTGCGTCGGTGCCTGGCGTTCATGTTCATGAGGATCCCGCGCATGAATGCCTTGCTAGCGTCCCAAATCATTTCAATGGGTGTTTCATTGTTCATATTTATACTAAAGAATTCCTTCATGGCACTTTTGCATTCCGCCACCTCTTTCTCGTGTCTAAACAGGTTTTCATTAATTCTCCAGGATCTCCTCGATTTCCGATCCTGTCTTAATTCCATCCCTACCAGGTTATGGTCCGTTAGTACTTTGGGTAGGATTGACACAGTGTTGAGGCGGACTAGCAAGTCACTAGATGCCAGGATGAAGTCAATTCTGGAAAATAATTGATGCCTGTCGGAGAAAAAGGTGAATTCTTGCTCTTTGCCGTGCCGTTCCCTCCAGACATCTGTCAGTACAAGGTCTTCCTTCATGTCGAAGAAAGATTTAGGCAGCTTGGAGTGCTTCTGTGGGTTAGGTTTTGTTTTCTTCTTGTCTAGGGCAATCTCTATGACCCCATTCCAGTCTCCCAGAATAATACATGATCTGTAGTTGAGTTGTATTAACTTCTTGTGCATCTTTTTGTAGAATTTTCCTTGTTGTTGATTTGGTGCATATATGCCCATCACTAGAATTTTCTTGTCGTCCTGTGTCACTTCGATTGCTAGGTATCTACCCTGGGAGTCCGACTCTATTAGCTTAGCTATTACATGTTTCTTCACATATATAACAAGCCCGTTCTTCTTTCGTGGCGCCGCTGCGACAAAATGTGTACCTAGTCTGTTGTTGATTAAGTATTTCTGGTCCGCTGCTCTGATGTGTGTTTCTTGTAGGCAAATTATGTCGTTTCTTCCTTGATAAAGATAATGAAATATCTTTCTCCTTTTCTGTGGGGAATTTAGTCCGTTAACGTTCCATGTCAAGTATTTAGTTGTCATTGTCGGTTTCAGGATACTCTTCCAAGACCGCTTCTGTTCTATCTCTTGCGTTCTTCTTTGGTCTCGTTCCCATGGTATCCAAGTTGGTGCTCAAGTTGCGTAGAGGGGTCGTGTCGTGCTGCTCCATGCGTTTGGTGGTGGATCTTGTTATCCTGCCCTCTGCAGTCTGTCCTGTTCCCTTTTTGTTGTTGCTTCCTGTTCTCTGTGTCGTCATGTCTCGAGTTGGTCCTTTCCTTTCTCTTGCTCCTGCGTCTGTCTGTCGTTCCGGTGGCCCTTCTGCGTCTTCTCTCGTGGTGTATTGAGGTCCATCCGATGTCAGTTCCTTTGCAAGGAATTCTCTGGCTTTTTGGACCGAGTTCAGGTAGTATCTTTTATTTTTGTAGAAAAGTGACATCCCTGTAGGGGCTTCCCATCGGTATCGCAGAGCACGTAGTCTTAGTTCGTCGGTCAGGAACTTGTAGTTCTTTCTGTCTCGCAGCATTGTCTGGGGGATCTCTTTCAATATCTTCACCTTTTGCTCCTCTATGTATAATCTTTTGTGATAGGATGTTACGGAGATAAGGTTCCGGAACTCCTTGGTTGTAAAGTGGATGACCACATCCCTTGGTAGGTTCCTGATTGCTGCCGCCCTTGAGTTGACTCTGTAGACTCTGTCGAATTGCCACGCGATACCTTCGGGTTGCCTTCCCAGAAATGCTGCCAGGGCCCCTACAAAGAGTCTACGCAGGTCTTCTTGGGTTTCGTTTGTTGTCTCTTTCCATCCCCTAAATCTGATAGCGGACGCCATTTGCCAGTATTGCATCATGGTGGATTGGTCTTGGGCCATTCTTTTCATCTCTGTTATCTGTCCCTCCATGTAGTTTTCCACTCCTTCTATCTTCTTTGCCACACTCTCCCTGGTCTCCTGGAGGTTTTTCCCCATTTCATCCCCCAGCCTCTTGTAGTGTGCTTGCATCGCCTCCTTAATTTGGTCCAGGTCTACAGCCATCGCTCTGCATTGTTCTTCCAGCTTTCTCTCTAGATCTCTGCCCTGGTCCAACAGCATCTGTTTTATATCTTCGCACCTTTTCTCCATCCTCTGTTCTGCGTCTATGCACCTTCTCTCCATCCGTGTACCCACTTCCTCTAATTTTTTATCCATTTCATCCATCCTTTTTACCAGCGTCCCCAACATCTCTTTTACTTCTTGTAACGTGTGCTCTGCTGGGAAGCCTGAGTTGACAGATGGGTCTGGGGGCCTGTGGTTGGATGGGAGGGTGTGGGGTGGGTAGGGTGCTCCCTGGTGTTTCAGGAGGCTGGGATGTTTCAGGAGGCTGGGATGGGGAGGGTGCAGGTCCCTTTGTGGGCATCTGTTTGGTCTGCTTGGAGACCATCCTGGCTTCTGCCTGTTGTATGCCCTGCTTCTGGGTCCCTTGGTTCCCTTGGTTCAGGGGGCTCAGCTGATGGGCTTCTTTCCTCCCTTCTCTCTCCCAGTTCTCCCAGGCCTTCCACCTCCTCTTCCCTCCTTGGTGTTTCTTTGTCTTCTGGGTCCCTTGGTTCCCTTGGTTCAGGGGGCTCAGCTGATGGGCTTCTTTCCTCACTTTTCTCTCCCAGTTTTCCCAGGCCTTCCACCTCCTCTTCCCCCTCTGGTCTTCCAGCCGCCCTCTTCACCTTTAACAGCTCACCTCCCGCAGGTATTCTTTTTTCTCTGTCGCTCCCTCCGTTTGCCTTCGCTCTTGTTGGCTCCGCTTGCCTCTGCCTTTGTCTGCCGCGCCCGGCCAGGCCTCCTTAGCTGCAGTCGCGTCGTTCCACTCCCTGATCTGTTCGTCCTGGGGGCCTCTTCAGGCCGGCAGACTCACCCGGCGGGTCTCGCTTTTCAAGCCGATGGCCTCCTCCTCCTCCGTCTGTCGTTCCTCTCTCGTCGGCTCCAGCTCCCTCTCACAGCGCGTCGCGGCGTAGCGGCTAGCGGCATCTTCTTCTTCGGGCCTGCCGGCCGGCTGGCCTGCCGCTGCTGTCTTCTTCGGCTCCGTTTGCGGCTCCCTTGGACCTCCCTGCGGCAATATTTACCTGTCCGGGTAGGTCCGAGGGTCCTCTTCGCTCGAGCCCTTTCCCTCGTTAGCTCGCCCTTTTCTTTATGCGGTATTTTGATTTTTAAATAAGCCCCGTCTCGGAGCTCTCCATGGAAGGCTCCGGTCCTCGTGACCGGAACCGGAAGTCTCATACTATTGCTACTTTTTAAAGTTTATATTTGCTACTGTTGTGTATAGTTGCTTAGGGCATCAGTTGGTCTTAATCCAGCCCTAATTCTCACACAACTGTTGGCCAATTTATAATTTTAAAAGTGCACAGCATTATATTCAGGATAGTTTATCCAAGATGCCATTCTTTGGGGGGGGGAAGAAGAGCTTTCATCAAAGCACTTGAGAACTGATAATAAAAATAAAAACTGACAATAAAAAGGGATATTGTCTCTGCGTTGAATTAATTCATTAAAAAAACTTGTCCAGATGTGCCCTATGCTTTACACAGTCCATCCACACTGAATCTCCAACTTTTCATAGAGAAAAAAAAATGTCTAGAGAATTACTTGAAATTTCTTTTCTTTTAGATGAGGAAAGGTAAGAGAAAAAGAAAGAGAAGGAACTTTAATCAGCCTCCCCCTGAGGAATCCAAATGACCTGTAACTCTAGGCACAGTGGAAATCATCAAATCTCTTGCCTGCCATTCAAACTGGATCTTTGTAACATAACTGCAAATGTCTTTGCTTCACTGCAGGTGTAGACGTTCTGGACCATTAACAGCTTAAAAGCAAGTAAAAAATGGGACAGGTTCACCATCAAAAGATGGCAGGCTGACTCCCATGAAAGGTGGGCCAGAAACCTAGAGTGGCTAATAATTGTCAAAGGAGGAGGGGCTATTTGGAAGTTTCATTTTCCTTGGAAATGGTAATGCAGCTCATTTGCTCAAGTGGGTAATATCTGGATCTCATTGCCACTGGGTGAAAAAAACAAAAGAAAACTTCTTTGAACTGGGTTATTTATATATTTTTATGTCTATCCCATTTTCCATGTCTAGAATGTGCTAACAAATTATATATATATACACACTCTCATTAAAACCCAGTTAAATAGCATTCTGTGATTAGCATCTGAATTGATGTGTTCATTGAGTAAGAGATAAGGGTAGTGCTAATCCTAATCCTATTTTGGAATCTGGGATTGGTAAGGGAACCTCTCTTCCTGCTTCTTTGACTGGAATCTATTGTAACTTCAATTCAAGCATGGACAATTAGTCCAGTGTCAAAATGATAACAGAATAACAGAGTTGGAAGGGACCTTGGAGGTCTTCTAGTCCAACCCCCTGCTCAGGTGGGAAACCCTATACCATTTCAGTTTTATTTTCCCTAGCTTTCCCTGTGAATATCAGCCTCACTGGACAACTTTATATGGCAACAAGACAGATGGTGTTTTAAAGTTCATATTCAGCAACTTGAAATTAACCTGGAACTGAATTTATAACAATGTTCATGCATGTTGTCTTTTTTAAGTAAAGTCTCCTCTAGGTTGAGTTCCATTACTGGTGAATTTATTATTTAGTTATTTAAATTTGTTATGTTCTCCTCTCTCCTCCAACTCTAGCAGATTCCAGTAGCTTAAAAAAACCCACAAAACTGAAAAATATAAAACAACACAGATAGCCAATATTAAAACAAGCACAATAAAAATAAGAAACCACAACAGGTGTTTCACAAACACATTAATGTCAGATCTGAGACCAGAGCC
Organism: Bothrops alternatus; assembly: GCA_034064705.1. NCBI lineage: Eukaryota > Metazoa > Chordata > Lepidosauria > Squamata > Viperidae > Bothrops > Bothrops alternatus. Next base: position 7,259,827 of record JARGCV010000044.1, on the reverse strand, counting down.
AGGCCTTAAAGGTTTTCTGTAACTCGGAGAAAGTGGGGTGGTATGTATACCTATTCCAGAGAGCAGGGTCTGACTGAGAAGGCATGCTTTCTTAATCCCAATATTACATTTTTAGTGTTTAACAGAGGGGACCTGGAGCACAACCACTCTGCCAAAACATACCGAGTGGGCGGAGACAACTGGAAATAAGTGCTCCCTCAGATATTCTACTTAGAAATATATCAGGGGTGTCAAACTGCCGGCCCACGGACCAGTTTCATCATACTGAAGCCGCGTCTACCCCATTGCCAGCAATGCAAAAAGAGTCCCGATACGTCGTGACACCTCACATGATGTGGCGAGTTTGACACCTGTGAAATATAACATAGAGATTGGGAACAGATTGTTTTGGTCTTCTAGAATATTTTTTTATGTCCCAGGCTAATTCTCATTTCTAAACTTTTTAAATTCAATTTCAGTTACTCAGAATCTTAGATATCACCATTTAGGCTCTCATGGGTTCTTTTCTTAACAGTACACAATTAGAATGACCCAGTCTCAAGAGAGACACAAAAGCACTTGACCTTGGATAGTGGTTTCTTTATATTTGACATCTTTATATAGGGTTGGGGAGATATTTGGTTTCACAAAAAGTAACATATAAAAATGGTATGTGAATTCTTCCTATATTCTGTTCTATAGCTATGTCTATATAATTACTATGTCAATTATTATTACTATGATGCTCTACTCTGTACTATTATTACTCAATAACTATACTATTACTATTCTATTACTATTATCTAGTACTCAGTCTATTACAATTAGCTATATACTCTGCTCTATATTACTGATATGCATCAATGTTTCTTTTTCAAGCCTGTTCTGTCTTAAGTCCCCTCTCTTTGAGATTTTTTTTCTTTCAATGGCCAGCTTGTAGAGCTCTTGCACCTTTTTATATTTTGTTTTGTCTTTTCTTTTGAAAAAGGAAAATACTTCTTTTCCTCTCTTTTGGACTGACTAGCTTCCTTTGACTTCTGTTCTCAGTTTACTGGTGGCTGCACAGCTCCAAAATATACACCTTCCTCCGTTCTCCTCCCATACCTGGGGAAGAGAGTCAAATGGGAGGGAAAGAAGGCAATTCAAGTGCCTTCCATTTTTTCAAGCTCATCTCCATGAACCAACAGCAACTTTTGAATGGTTTTCAAAAGCAGCTCTATTAACTAATCTTTTGGGGTGAAATGTTTGGTAAACTGATTAACTCGGGAATTTATTTTCAGGTTTCAGTGCAAAAGTAGTTAGATATGAGGGAACCAGGGCAGGAGGAGGTGTGTTTGCTGTGTCCCATTTTGTTCACCACCACCACCCTCATTCTTTTCTCTTGCAGACCCACCTGCTGTTGAGCCAACATTCCTTGAGATTCGACAAGGCCAAGGCCGAAGTGTGACCATGAGCTGCCGGGTGCTGAGGGCTTACCCAACTCGGGTTTTGACCTTTGAGTGGCGATTGGGCAGCAAGCTTCTTCGGACAGGAAGATTTGATGCTCAAGACTCCACAGATTATACAATCAGAAGCCTATCAAGGGACAATTATGGAAATTACAGTTGCAACATCATCAATGAGGCAGGGGCTGGCCGGTGCAGCTTTCTTGTGACAGGTAGGACATCTACATGCTTCCCAAGTTGGTGTTGACACCATACAGAAGCTGCAATGTCTTAAAATGCATGAGGTCCATGTATAATTCTATAGTCAAGCAGTGGTGTCTGATGTGTGTGTGTGTGTGTGTGTTTAGGGAAAGAAAAGGAAAAAAGAGCAAAATAAAGCTTCCTCTGTATAAAATTATTGACTGTTTGCTATGTTTATAAATCCCTGCAGGATCTCCATTTCTGAAGACCAATGCTGCTATTACTCTCAAAACATTAAAACATTTGGTCTTTCTTTTAATAGCATCGTGTTCAGCAGTCCAGTTTGAATTCATGCTGTACATTTTATCCAGATCAGTTAAAAACTATTAATAACTGCATTTGCAGAACTAATGTCGCATATGCTTGGTTGGTTTTCATCTTTTTTATGTGCATGATTTAGCATCAAGTCAACATTGACTCTTAATGATTCACATCAATAAACTTATTTCAGGGTGATCTGATCCTTCAGGTGTCCCAATGGTGCACCAACTGCTGCAATAATTAAGCCCATCCACCTTGATGCTGGTTGTCTTCTCCTTCTCTTTCTTTCCAGCTCACCAGCTATATCTTTGTATACTGTAATTGTTCAAAATAATAATTTGAGCATGGTTAATGGGCTTCAAGTGAGAACTCTCAAGATCCTTTATTACAAAGAAAAAATAAATTAATTCAAGTTGAATATAGTAGATGACTCCACCTTCTTAGAAAAAGGTGACTGATGTTTTCATATAAAAAAAGAGTGAACTGGCCCGAGTCTGCTGGCCAAAGGGCTGGCAGGCTGCAGCTGTTGCCGGATGCCTTCAGCCCCCGCGCACTCAACTCCTTCTGGAAAAATAAGACATCTCCTGAAAATAAGCCCTTCCTTATTTATTTATCTATCTATCTATCTATCTATCTATCTATCTATCTATCTATCTATCTATCTATCTATCTATTTATTTATCAACTTTCTATACCGCCCCTCTCCCAAAGGACTTGGGGCGGTGCACAGCCTAAAAATATAAAAAACATATAGATATACATAATTTAAAATAATTAAAAATGAATTAAATAATTTTGGCCGTAAAATCCCCATTTAAAACCCAATACTTACAAATCTTATTTTTTTTATGTCTTTTGGACCAAAAATAAATATAAGACCTGGTCTTATTTTCAGGCAAACATGATAGTGTTATCCTTGATATATGATCCATGTAGATTTCAGTTCATTGGTCTCATCTATATTTTGGTAATCTATTAAATAACATTATTATTATTAAAGAATCTAAAAGAAGATTAATTTCAGTTTTCTGGTTGACAGTGTATAAAAGTTGAATGCAGCAAATTAGGATAACTTCAAGAGCAGCAACATAATGTACCATTTATTTCATCCTATTTCCAGCACACAGATCAATTCACTTAGTATGTCTTTATTTCTGAAATTTATTGCTCCAATGACATTTTATTTTACTTTCTTTCAGTGAAATGCAGATTCAGAAAATTCAAATATATTCTATTACACTCTTTCTCCAATTAAGTATCCTTGATTTTATTCTAGCAAAACTTTCTGTTATCTTCCCTTACTTAAAATATAGTTATAGATATAGTACATGCATAATGTCTTATCCTGTGCCCAAATATTCCCCAAAGTAAACTCCTGAATTGTTCATTTTTCACCATTTGTAGTTCAAATATTACTTCCATGCTGTCTCCTGGGGTTCATTCTCATGAGCCCAGTCAGATTTTCTACTTCTGTAACAGTTATGATTCCCTCTTAGCTTAAATCTATGCATCCAGCTACCAGACTTAATACAACTGAGAAGAGATCCTCAAGGCTATATATTCAGCTTCTCTTTGTATATTGGCCAAGTTTTCAATACTGTAAACATTCTGATATATATTTTTATCAGGTTACGTTTCTCTCATCCAAATAGAAGCATCAGATGGTGCTAATCTTAATTCCTGTTTCAACAGCTACCCTTTACTAGGTAGTAATTGTGAGAGGGACCTCGGAGTCCTAGTGGACAATCACCTAAATATGAGCCAGCAGTGTGCTGCAGCTGCCAAAAAGGCCAACACAGTGCTAGGCTGCATTAACAGAGGGATAGAATCAAGATCACGTGAAGTGTTAATACCACTTTACAATGCCTTGGTAAGGCCACACTTGGAATACTGTATCCAGTTTTGGTCACCGGAATGTAAAAAAGATGTTGAGACTCTAGAAAGAGTACAGAGAAGAGCAACAAAGATGATTAGGGGACTGGAAGCTAAAGCATATAAGGAATGGTTGCTGGAATTGGGTATGTTTAGTTTAATGAAGAGATGGACGAGGGGGGACATGATAGCAGTGTTCCAATATCTCAGGGGTTGCCACAAAGAAGAAGGTGTCAAGCTATTCTCCAAAGTACCTGAAGGCAGGACAAGAAGCAACGGGTGGAAACTAAACAAGGAGAGAAGCAACCTAGAACTAAGGAGAAACTTCCTGACAGTTAGAACAATTAACCAGTGGAACAGCCTCCTCCAGAAGCGGTGAATGCTCCAACACTGGAGGTTTTTAAGAAGAGACTGGACAGCCATTTGTCCAAAATAGTATAGAGTTTCCTGCCTGAACAGGGGGTTGGACTAGATGACCTCCAGGGTCCCTTTCAACTTTACTACTACTACTACTACTATTATTATTATTATTATTAGTATTATTATTATTATTATCATCATCATCATTCCCATCTTCTATATGTCATCCATGAGGGTGAACTGTTTGTAACATGATAACAAAGAAGGGAACGCTGATCTCATGTTTGCGTAAGAAAAGAGATCTTATCCTATTTTAACAATACCTTATTTCAGGTCTTATACCCGAGAGCCATGGTTAGAATGCAAGTATTGCAGGCTAATTCTGCCGACTGCCAGCAGTCTGATTCTTGCTGGCTCAAGGTTGACTCAGCCTTCCATCCTTCTGAGGTTGGTAAAATGAGGATTCAGATTGCTGGGGGCAATATGCTGACTCACTAAACTGCTTAGCTCTCTGTAAAGCACAATGAAGTGGTATATAAGTCTGAGTGCTATTGCTATTGCTAAACCTTCTCCAGACATTTAGCTGAAACAAGGCATTTCACTGTATTTAAGGAACATAGGGTAATGCATGCTAGCTATATCTCCTCTTTTTCCCCAGTTCATTGTATTGGTAAATTTCGAAATGGTCATATAAAATCATTAACCTGATTTGAGCTTGAATTAATTTCAGATGTCTGAGAAACTAATCCAAGATTATCTCAAGAGTACATTCAGTTTACACTGCTTGTTCTTTCAGCTGGCTTAGTCTGTTAACAATAAAAAAGTTGTCAATTAAGTTAAAATGAAGCAAAAGTGCACTGCACATTTTAACCATATCTTCTTTAAATGAAAAAGTGTATTGAGAATCTGACATGGCTCATCTTTGCAAATAAATTGTATCTTCTTGTGAAGACAGATGCATTGATTGCCCTGTAAATCTCTCTTGGCCATTGATGACATCTCTGTAAAGGAAGATTTGTCTGCAAGTTATTAGCTTCCATTTTTCAGAGTAAATGAAAGATTCAGGCTATAAACTGGTAGGAGAAGTTACCTATTTTATGTGGATCTGTGCATTTTTTTTTCTGAGGACAGCGGAGCACCATTACATTTTCCTTCCTGAGCCATGAAATTGTCAGCTTCAACTGTGGACAGCAACTTGTCTGGAATGGTATAGTGTCTCCTGCTTCAGCAAGGGGTTGGACTAGAAGACCTCCAAGGTCCCTTCCAACTCTGTTATTAAAATCTGTTAAGCATTCTTTTAAGATGTACTTATTTAGTTTAAATTTTTCAAAGTTTACCTTTAATAAGCACCAATTTGCCCAGATATTTTGTCACATCAAAACTGTCACAATGTAATCTTTGGGGCAAGCAAAGATATATATATTTGTATAGAAATGCAAATTTGCATTTCAGGTGCCTTATTGAAGCACTGTTTTTCTTCAAGAGTTTTATCTTAAAGAAAAATCAGAAGGGCCAGACCAGCATTCTTGAGTTAAGGCCATGCTTGACCTTTAAATGATGCACTGTAGTAATATTTTTTTAAAAATGGGCAAGAATCAGGTCAACAAAGTGAAAATAGGCATAAGTTTAATTTAATTTTAAGCCTGGATTTTAAACCATTAGGGTTTAAAATCATACTCCACATATTTAATTGATTCCCCATTGTAATATACAAATAATGATTTGCAGCAAATTCTGTAGGAGCTCTGCGTGTTTTATTTAAAGCTTTGGTGAGCCACCTATGTCTGTAGGGCTACAGATGGTGTATCTCTGTAATAAACATTGTTGATATGGAGGTTGCATAATTTAGCCTTCTCCAACAGGGAAAATCTAGCAGAAATGGGGATTTCAGCTTCCAGAAAGCCCCAACCAAATTGTCAAGACTGAAAATTCTGGGAGTTGAAGTCCACATATCTAAAGACTACCCAGATTGAGGAAAGTGGATATGTTTGAGTTCTGCCTCTTATTAAAATGATTTTATGTCTGTAGTCATCTGGGTATCAAGCAAGCATGTTTGTTTGTTTATCAGGTCATCTCCCAGCTCTAAATTACTTCTATTCATCAAAGAATGGATTTTGTTTATTCCTTATTTATTTTAGGTAGAGAACTTCTCCTTGCTAAAAACAAAACTTTCACCCACAGGAAAGAATATAGTTAAGAGAAACAGCAGTTACTTCAGATAATTTCAATAGGAGCTTCAGATGTAGCTGCCTCAAAGGATTTGCTTAACTTAATCTCTGAATTAACTCTTTTTACACAAAGTAGGTACAATACCCTCAGACAGCGGTCCCCAACCTTTCCAGCTTAGCAGCCCAGCATGATGGGGGGGGGAGAGGGGATGATTCTGTGTGAGTGGCAGGTGCATGTGCATGAGCACACACAGCTCTTTTTGTGTGAGCCTGTAGCCTGCACAAGTAGAGCTGTGCGTGCATGTCTCGCACAGTCTGGTTCCAAACAAGCCGCAGCCCAGGGATTGGGGACCCCTGCCCTAAGCAAACAACCAAAAGCAAACAAAACTTAAAAATAAACCAAGTTTACAACACAATGTGAAGGCAGTTCCTAGGTCCTTACATAGGTTTATCAAGCATGTTGAGTTACCCCATTCATAAAATGAAGTCCAGTATCTTCTATATTGTGTCCCTTTTAAACTGGATCTTGATCTTTTCTCTATCTTATCTTCCTCAATCCCTCTTTCACTCCCCAAGTATCAAATTAGTGGGTTGCCAAAACCTGCTTTCTACACAGCCATTCAAATTCTACTTAATTGCAAATTATATGTAGAATATTCTTTCCTGTGCTGGATTATGAAAACACCTACAGGCCCAATGTTCTCCCAGGGCAAAATGTTCCACTCCCTTTATTATTGATTGGTGGTGATTTTACAGGTTAAAAGGGAAGGTTTCTGACACTACCCCACTAAAAACTGAACCTCCACTTTTGGTTAAGATATTTTTCTCTTCCATGAAGTTATTTTCATTCTCAATTCTTTGCAGAGGAATGGCTGGCTGAGGAATTCTGGGAGTTGAAGTCCACCAGTCATAAAAGGGCCAAGTTTGAAGATCCCTGCTTTAGAACTTCTTTGCATTTCATGGAGGATTTATTATTAATCTTAATGTTAGTATTGCTGTGAGAGGAACGAAAAGTGACTGTCACCATCAGTTCATGGAAACCTTTTCTTAGCCTTTGCCTCAGGTACATCTTTTTTCTAAGGGTGGAATTGGTCTGCAGTTCTTTCTATTCAAGAATGATCCTTGGTTAGGGAACCAAGCAATGAAGGAAGATGGTATTTTGCTGCTACTTTAAATCTGGCCATTCTCCAAAATACCTTTTTTGCGACCTTTTTTTTTCTCCATCTCCTTCGGACTACAGCCAAGAAAACCTTCTGCTGCAATAAATCCATTAGTCTTCTGACTCTTACCGGTAGTAATTTGTGTTACAGCAGGACAGCATGATCGCTCTTCTGCCTCTCTATTCACCTTTTACTTTACATATTTTTTTCATCTCCCTTGATGTTCCGCATAGTACATTGGGGCTATTTCCCCCCATTTTGCATCCCCATTTTATTATGCTCCTCTTTATAAATCTAAGGAAAGCAGGTTAAGAACATAATTAGATCTCTAGACCATCTCCCATCCGGTCCCAAGAAGTCATTTCAGGAATTGCGCAGATCAAGAAATAGCATTGTCCTTTCCTTATTCTTTATCTCCAGTAAGTATTCAGAGATTCACTATTGTTGTAGTTAGTATGAATAATGCTAAAAATAGATCCATGATGCATGCATGACTCTTCATTTTTAAAATGCCATGTTAAAGTGGCTGACACTATATATTAGTGGGGTATCATCCACACATTAGTTCAGTTTTAAATAATAAAGTAAATCAATCAAATATCAGTCATTTTGACAATGAGATCAGATTGGAAATATAAAGGCAAATAGTTTTGTTCTGCTTTCTTCAAATATGAGAGGTATAAGAAACAAATCCAGCTTTTCCCCTAATTTTTATATCAGAAGTGGGCAGCTCTTGCCCATTTTCTAGGGCCATTTGGCCCAAAGTTAAAAGCCTTCACCTAGCTGGACAGTATGAATCTTCAAAGCAGATTTCTGGTTTGACAATGTTTTGAGTGAAGGAGCCTCTCACCATTTCTTAATCACAATCCCTTCACTTCCAAAAACAAAGTAGCATGTTCTCTTGGCCTTAATGTGCTTTGCAGCCTTTGCCAACTTTCTCAGAGCAGATGCCATAGACAGAAGCTGTGAAGAACCTTCACAACAAATGCTCTGAGACAATGCTGAAGAAATTGCTGGCCGAATGCCTTCCAGACTAGGTGAGTTTGGTTAGCATGGTCTGAGAGGTTTCTGAAGAATGCTGAAGAAATTATTCTCCAGTGCTGGCTGAGCACCTTCTAGTCTAGGTGAGCCTGGGTTGAGGGATTTCCTGTTCAGCTTCCACCCTTCTCAGCTTTCAAAACCACTGACCAGTTGAGCAGAAATGGAGAGAAACTAGTGGCATGGAAGAATTTATTTATTTATTTTAATTAGATTTTTATGCTGCTCCTCTCCAAAGGACTCGGAGCGGCTAACAACATGAACAAAAACAAGCATTTTTAAAAAAAACCAAAAACCAAATCTACAAAGCATTTAAAAGACCCCCCCAAACACATTCATCATACACACACAATCACAGTCATCCCCAGGCCTGCCGGCATAGATAAGTTTTGTTGATGAATAGCTCAAAAAGGCCCAAGTATCTTCTTCAGGGAGCTCTGTGGTAGAAAGTTGAGAGGAGTTTTCATCTGTAACATGAACAAAATTCTCCCAGACTAGATTGGTTTGGGAAATGTTGGGGGATTGCCTACAGTGTGCATTGGGAGCATTGAAGGTCCCCATCTGGGTGTCCCTTCAGTCAACCTGAAGATCTTGCATGTCTTTGGTGAAATCTGTGGGTATTTCCACCAAATCCTCTCTACCAGTGCTAAGAGGTGCCTTCTTCCATTGACCCCAAGTAATTTAAAGACACCCATATGGCTTTGAAAAAGCAACTGAAAATGCCTCACTGCCAAAATCACTTCATTGGATTAAACCTATTTCATTTCACACAAGTCTATCAGCAAGGAACCAGTTCCATCAAAGAGAGAACTGTTGGGAAGAGGAAAAGTGTGTTCCCAAGGGAGAGAAAATGTATGTCCTGGTTGTTCAGACTTTACTCACAGTTTGCTGATAGGCATACAGTTTAACCCCATACAGATTCCCCAACAGATTTAACCCCTGAAATTTTTTGACCCTCCATAGAATAAGTCTCTGGTTCTTCATTTGGAAAAAGTTCAGAGAAGAGCAACTAAAATGACCAAAGGTCTGGAGACTAAAACATATGAAGAACGGCTGCAGGACTTGGGTTTGGCTAGTCTAAAGAAAAGAAGATATAGGGGTGACATTATAGCGGTATTCCAGTATTGGAGGGCCTGCCACAAAGAAGAGGGGGTCAAATTATTCTCCAAAGCACTAGAGGGCAGGACAAGAAACAATGGTTGGAAACTGACCAAAGAGAGAAGCAACCTGGAATTAAGGAGAAACTTCCTAACAATGAGGACAATTAACCAGTGGAACAGCTTGTCTCCAGAAATGGTGGGTGCTCTGTCACTGGAGGTTTTTAAGATGAGACTGCACAGTCGCTTTTCTGAGATGGTATAGATTCTCCTGCTTGAGCAGAGGGCTGGACTAGAAGATTTCCAAGGTCTATTTCTATTTATTTTCATTTCTATTTATAGGGTGAAAAGACATGTCTCATTTAAGCTCCACTCAGAGATTTTAGAAACTGCTCCAGGATACACAAACAAAGGAAGGGTGTCAAATGTACATATCTCACACATTTTGCCACTTGGAGATGACAAGGAATGATGTGACAGCAAAAGGAAAGCCCAATTCAATTAATCCCGTACAAAAGGAATAAGAAAACCCCACTCAATTAACTGTAGACTATAATATTGTTAGTTTCTTATTTATCAGTTATTAAAGTGTTTGATCCATCTGTGAACTTGTTAATCTTACAAGCTCCAGTTTAAACAGAAATGCATATGTTTTATTCCTTTCACTTCCATCATCTTGCCAACCCAGACAGGGCTAGATTAATCTCTTGCCCCTTAAATCTTTCCCTGTATTCAAAATTCTGCTTTAAGTCTTTAAAGCTTCCACTAAATTGATACTACAGTTCTTTTTAGAAGTGCTTTGTTGCATTAGCTTGGATGCTGCTGATATACCAATTACAGGGTTTCATGTCTGTGCATGCTAAATCAGAAATGTGGACCTGGTGGACTGCTCAACAGCATCGTATGGTTCAGAAGTGATATCCAAAAGAGGTCCAGATTGATGTTTTTTTTTCTGTGATGCTTGTAATTGGCTGCTGGTTCCAGCAGTCTATTATCTGATGCATTGAACATAGATAATTGCAAAAATCACCTGATCAGCACTGAGCACATGAACTCAGACCTTGAGAAATAGCCTTCCCACTTATGGATTGCTTGGAAATAAGGAATGGTTTAATATTGCCCACATCCTGACAAGTATTAAAATGGAGCTTGATTTTCCCATTGGATATCATGGGAAAATATTGCTATATTGGTGTTTTTTTTTCATTAGCAGAACAAAATGAAATTGCACTGAACAGCAGATGGACTCAATCACCTAAACAGCCCTTTCTAATTCTACAGTTTGCAGACAAGCTATAGTATGAGTTAAATTGGTGCAAGAGCTTTCCAGCTACAAATTTATGCTTAATCCTTCCATTGCTTAGCATTTGCACAGAATGAGATAAAATATGGTAGCATGCTACAGCATTATGAGGAACTATGTGTGCAATTTCTATAGACTTTTGGAGTTTCATGCTTTGTAGAAGTCCTATTATAGAATGCTGCTTCAAGTAGTAAATTACCATATATTATCAAGTAGGTGGGGATTACCAAATGATCTTCTTTATCACTGTACTACCATCTAGGGTCTTCTGGAATTTTGCAGTCTAGGCTGGAAGTCTTATCCTAGAGTTGTTATTATAAGGTAGCAGACTGGATTTACACATTGCCTTAAACTACAGCTAGTCCTTGCCTACGGAGATTCTCAGTCATCCAGGTCATGGTTGTCCCAAAGATGCTTTTCAAAAGGCAACTGGACTTTGTTTTTCAAACAAAGTTCAGTTCAGCATCTTTAGTACAGCTAGTCCTTCTTTAGTATCTGCAGTTGAGCCCAGTAAATTGGTTGTTACACAAAGTGTTCCTAAATGAAACATCACAATATTAGAATATTACTTCAGCTTTTCTTTATTTTACAGACCTGCAAAGGTGACAAGTGTGGGCATTGATTATAAAGTTATAATCACTATCATAAATGCAAATGGTCCCTGTCTGAGGCAGTTGCTAAATGAGGACTACTTGTATTCCTAGCATAGTTGGCAAAACAAATGTATTGGGGACCATATGCATAATTCACAAAATACTTTAATAATGTTAATTGTGTTATGAGAACCAAGCCACTGTAACCCATTAATCATGATTTATGTCTTGGTGTATTATCTGAATTTAGCCCATTGTGGTTTAATCACAAGCTATGGTTAAGCATAGCACAATGTGTTAAAATAGTCATCATTTCAATGAGCAAATATTCCAGCTTCATTTATTCATTCCTATTAGAGGATCTATACTGTAAATTGACTTTCATGGCAATTTATCATTGAAAGATGGTGTAATTATATATGTTCATCAAAGTACATCCACACCGGCCTCTTTTGAAATGAGCAGCAAACTTTAATATATAGCATTTTACAAAGTAGATAATTAAAAGAAACTCTTAAAATACCAGTTTAAAGCAATTATTGAATTGCCTCTTTATTCTTCCTAGGGAGTGTATTCCATTAATGTGAGGCCATTGCTAGGAATAGATCATTTATAACAACCCCAGTCTACTGTCTCTTGCTCAGAAAACAGCAGGGATCCTTCATTGGATTAAATCTGAGCAGGCTCATTTGGATGCACGTGGTCTTTCAGGTGACATGATCTGCAATGATTTAGGACTTCACAGGCAAAGTTAACATTTTAATTGGAACACAGAATCAAATAGGCAGCCAGTGCAACCATTATAGGATAGTTGCATCTGTTTCTCATAGCAAGTAGCACTCAGCAAACCTGAGCTGATTTCAAAAAAACCCTAACAGGTCTTGGCTTGCTATTACTTGGATAGTAGATCACTAGAAGTATCCAAAGATAAAGACTAGACTGGAAAAACTACTTTTTTTCTGTATTATTGTCCAGTTGCTAGTCCCTTTCCCCAAATGTTGTCATCTGAGGGGGACTAAGAAGCATGACTTTTCCATGGCAGCCCCTGCCTTATGGAACACTCTTCTCCCTGAAGTCTGGCAGGCCTCCACCCTCTTAGTCTTTAAAGACCTGACTTTTCCCCCCAGTGCAGGGAAAAGAAAAGATGAAGGCACGTTAGAACTGATTGGCACCAGGTTTATGGTTGTTTTTAATGTTTTATGTTTTAATTGGTTGAGTTTAATACTTTTTTACAATAATTTTATATGCCTCTTAATTTTTGATGAGAAGCCAGCCAGAATTGGTTGAAAAATGAGCAGCCATACTTCAGTTTTTACTTTTCTTCAGACTATTTTGTCAACACATATTGTCTTGTTGGTGAATTTTTCAGCAACTGAAATGTCCATTCTCCCCCTTGTTATGATATCTTAACCTGATATAATCCAAACAACGGTCACTGATCTCTTCCTTTTGGTAGATTTGCAGCTGGTGAATCAGATGAAGATGCTTAAGTGTCTCCAGTCCCTGCCAATACAAAGTGAGAATACTATATTAAGAGCCTTTTGTTACTGATGGAGTTTAATGAAATATAAGTGTGAGTTCAGACTAATTAACAGTGAGAATATGTGACTCCATTCATGTTCTGGAGTTTGGTGTCATTTGGGACCTATCAAAATAGATAGGATTAGGCCTTCTGGTCACTTGCCCTGTCCCTGACTCATTAACTCTTCCTACCAGTTCAGATTTGGGCAAGACTTTTTGCATCATGTCTGAGCAGATACTTGGCTAACACATTTTGGTTGTCTGCTTTTGCTGCATGGGTTGCCAATCTATGAGTTTGCTTAAGAATGTATCTGCCCAACTAGGTGGGTCACCCCTCTGGATGGATCTGGATCAAACTCTGATTGATCTCAAAGAGATGAGAGGGATCAGACACCGTTGTTGATATTTGGAGGGAAAACTACCAGCGAAGTCAAGAGATGTAAACTAGACTAGGAGCTTGGGAAAATTTCCAAGGAGAAAAGAATAAAGAACAACTCTTCTGTTCTTAGTAAGAAAAGTCACCAGGAAAAGCAGTCCCTAGGACCCGAATCGTATTTAAAGGAGTATTCACTATTACTTATGAGTTCATATGCTGTGGCCTAATTCTTTCTGCCCAGCAGAAGAGGCCATAAAAGGGATGATTTCATCTTAAATAAGGAAGTGAAATCACACTATGACCTACACAAGAAAACCATAGCGATGCATGTTGGAGAGGAGCAGAATGAGGGGAGGACTATTATTTAATTCTTTTCTGGCAGGGTTTTTGTTTGTTTATGAGGGTTTCTTTTAACCTTACCTCTCCTTTCCTTTAGCCTTATAGAGGTAGGAGGACAGGTTTTTAAATGCAAAGAAGATCAGGCAGAGGGGATTTACTGCAGGGAGAAGGCCTGTCTGTTCTTTAAACAAACAAGCACAGAAACAGCTGGGCTTGTTTGTTTTGCTAAACTGGAAGAAAAATACTCATCCTCCCTGGGGTGTGATGGGAGGTGTTTGAAAGGCCAGAGATTGCTGTGAAAAAAGAAGTGAAAGTTTTCATGGGTTTTCTTATTTTAGCCTGGTTTCCTATCATTTTGAGGCCTACCCAAACTGGAAAGTTGGAGTTATTCATTACACAGGGAAATATGAACACTTTTGAAGTTTTAAGAAGAGAACATGGGAACATCCTTATGAAATGGGAAGTGAAGGGACCTCTCCCAATAGTTATCAGAATGAGCCTGGCCAGCCACAACATTCTGAAAATGCAAACTGGTATGGTTGCTCCCTACCATCCATCCAGAGAAAACTCTTATGCATTTTGTTTGCCTTGATTTTTTTTTTCATTTTAGGTTGCTTCTAATACAAAGCATGGAGGTGCAACATGCTCTTTCTTTGAAAAAGCAGAGAACAGATGCCAATAGGGTCTAATTTATGAGAGACTATGTTGCCCTTTCTACCAGAAAGAGTTCATGTTGGGTTATGAACGGGTCATGGGCATCGCCCCTACTAAACTTTTCTGTCAGGCTCCCAAAGGGCCACTGATGGTGGGTCAGCCAAGACACACACACACTGTGTGTTTGTGTGTGTATCTACACATGCATAGGAAGTTGTGGAAGAAAGTGCAAAGAGTGCCAGGATCAAGATAAGTTAGTGTATTCTTCTCTTCTGCCTTGATCAGCACATACTTGGAATATAGCATCCAGTTCTACCGGTAGGTATGACATGTTAGGAAGGGTACTGATGATCTGGAGTGTGTCAGAGAAGAACAAATAACAGGACTGGAAAGAAAAGTTATTGAGGAACAATTGGGAAACACGTGCCCGGAATTTTTTAGTACCAACTGTGCAATTTGTACAGGTGGCCATCAAGTTCCCCGTAAATAGCCTGCTATCCTTTCTTCTCCTCCAAAAAGTCAAAATATAAATAAATCTCTTGCTTGTTCGAGGAGATAGGTAGAGCCAGCTAGAGATGGGTAATTCTCTATTAGCTATGCTCAGTTTGTCCTCAGTTTGTGAATAGTCCTTTTTTTCAACCATAGGTGTATTTCAATATCAATCTGCAAATTCCTCAGAAAATAACCTGCCTGAAATCTGTATGGTTTTATATGCATTTCCTATAAATATGAGTAGCTACTTTTCCTGATGAATGCATTTTCCTTTTAAAATATTATGCCTCTGTTCCACAGTATTCTCTTGTCTATGATTTTGTGTGTGTGCATATTTGCTGAACTTGATAAATTTTCTATGTGTACCTGTATGAAGGCATGAAAAATGGAATGGTGTGGTTGTGCAAAATACTGTTTCCCCAGATACAGTTCTATATGCCCTTTTCATATAGACTTGAATCCAGACTAAGTATGGTATAAGGCTAATTATGAGGTGAGTGAGTGATGACATTACTACATCTGTCTTACTTACAGTTTAAAAGTTACAAGTGTGCTGACATCTTTCAGAAAACAACATGTCGATATAAGCTCCAGAAATAAGAGAGAATGACAGAGAGGGAAGAGAAATAGTGACAAATCTGACAATATGTGTTGCCTCAAAAGGATAGAGTGGTGGTGAAAGATTAAAGAAAAAGGTAGCACAATTCATGTTTTTCTTCTTGTCAGCCAGCAGGCGTCACATTTGCTTAGCTTTGGCCCTGAACATTACATGGACTTTTGTATTTTACATGAACTTCATTCTTTAGTTGTTATAGATCACTTAAAGTAAGAAAGGTAAAAAGAGAGAGAGATGATTAAAGAACGGTGATCCATGTCTGGTTACTATTTTTACAGAAAAAGCTTCCATTATGTGCATGTTATGTTAGATAATAAGACAATTGGTAGTGCAAAAAATATACAGTAGCTGAAAGTGAAACCTAATTTTCAGTCTTAATTATTCTCCTAAACTGAGCCTAAAGATACAGAAATCATCCTTTCTGCAGATAATCTGGAAGTATAAATTTCCTTTCCCCTTCCCCCAGCACCTAAGCAACAAAACCAGAAACAGCAGTTTCATTTATTATATCCTCTTTATAAAATATATATTGTGCAATAATGGGCAACCAGTTAAATAGCATATTTCAG
The DNA here is from genome assembly GCA_034064705.1 of Bothrops alternatus. Classification (NCBI taxonomy): domain Eukaryota; kingdom Metazoa; phylum Chordata; class Lepidosauria; order Squamata; family Viperidae; genus Bothrops; species Bothrops alternatus. The sequence goes on along the minus strand of JARGCV010000044.1, from coordinate 7,243,744 downwards.
ACTAGCTGCAACAGGTGATAGCTTATTGCAGTGATGGCGAACCTTTTAGAGATCGAGTGCCCAAAAGCTGGCCCTGCACCTGCTCCACCCACTGCCCCACCCCTGCTCTGCCCCCCATCCCCCACCCCACCTGCCCACAGGACCACTCACTGCCTTCAGGGCCCGCCGCAGATTGCCCAGGCAGCTCAGCAGCGCTATGGTGGTCACGTCTTCTGCCCGAACCCTGCAGCATCAACTGTGCATGATGGCGTGTGAGGGCAGAGTCTTGTCTACGCTGCTTGGCTGCCATGTCCTTGGCTGTGCTGCTCAGCGTGGGCCACGCTCAGGGGCAACTCTCCTTCAGGGGGGCTGCTGAAGAGGAGGGGATCATAGGAGGAGGCAAGGCTGGGGCAATGGCACATGTGCCCACAGAAAGGGCTCCAAGTGCCGCCTGTGGCACCCGTGCCATAGGTTCACCACCACTGGTTTATTGGTTAAAGACAGTGTGCTTAGGATCTATAAACTGAGTGCTTACTTTCATAAAGAAGGAAAGTAATATTAGAGGAAAGGCAGACATAAATTTTTGCACATCTCCAAGATGACAATTAGAAAATCAAAGCAACCTTCTGTTTAGTAGTTCTGTCTTTGAAAGCAAGTCTTAGATCAGGGGTCTTCAAACTTGGCCCTTTTATGACTTGTGGACTTCAACTCCCAGAATTCCTCAACCAGGCACGCTGGCTGAGGAATTCTGGGAGTTGAAGTCCACAAATCATAAAAGGGCCAAGTTTGAAGACCTCTGTTTTAGATGTATATTGGCCGCCATGAAGGTTTTGGGATGAAAGCCAGACAAGTATATAGCAAGGACAGGAAAGGCTTATAACCCTTTGAGAATAGTTTCTGCTTTCCAAGATATTAACTCTCTGTGTCTCAAAACCAGCTTTTGAGGCTATTTGAATTCTGGCTCATCAGTGCACACTGACAACTTATTGTATGAAGGGAATTCCTATTGTAACCTTATGAAGGGAATTCAGTGTCCCATTTAAAAAAGGTTGTACTTTTGCTATTCTTCCTTTACTTCCTCATCTAGTTGCATATCTTCTGAGTCTTTGGGACTATCCCTTGCAACTACTTTCCTTATCCTGCTGCTCTCCAAATGCTCTAGACCAGGGGTCTTCAAACTTGGCCCTTTTATAACTTGTGGACTTCAGCTCCCAGAATTCCTCAGCCAGCGTACTTGGCTGAGGAATTCTGGGAGTTGAAGTCCACAAGTCATAAAAGGGCCAAGTTTGAAGATTCCTGCTCTAGACCTGAGTTCCCACAATTCTGCTGACCGGTACACCAATTTATTCATGATGTCTCTATTGTTCAGGATCAATGGAACTGTCAGATACAGCAGCTGCCACAAGCCATCCAGTCCGGGTGGTATTCATTTTTGCCATACATATACAGAAACACATCAGAAGAACCATGCGTCTGGACTCTGTGAGTCCTTATTAAGTTGGTCATGTGTAACGTGACCTGTACAGTCATCCATTTAGAATGAAAAGGGCCAGTCCTTTCATTGGTTACATTGAAGTTTTCATACCAGATGTTATAAAGAGATAGCCAATTGTCAATTATTTAATTTACTGTACTTGTATTGACAGGGAGAGCGAACATATTGTGTCAAGTGTCAGAGTAACCTTGTTAGCCTTGGATCCTCTGCCTTGAACCTGAAGGAGAAAAGCAAGTTATTGTTCTAACTACACGACAATGAAATCCATAAACTCTGGTTGACTCTCTTCTATTTTACTTCCTGAATATTATGCTTCTACAGCAGTGTCAATACCTCTGACACAGGGTCAGGATGCCTCTAAACATGAAGGTGTCTCAGAGGCATTGTAACCAATAGTCCCTGAATTCTGACTTCTCTTGAATTACAGCTGCACCCTGGAACACACCCAGAAAAGACTGTGCATCGTTAAAGATGCAGCCTATTTCCTTCCAAGCTCATGCTTTGAAGGCATGGAAAAAAAAATGGGCCAAGACTTTATTTTCTGTAGAACCTAATCATATCTTTCTTACTGAGTGTGTCTCCGTATGCAAATGCTGTATCTTCCCTGAGCCATTTAACAGACAAAAACATAAACAGTGGAGTCTTATTTCTCCGCCTGCAGATTCTTCACCAAATTGGTAATTACGGGAACAAACGAGGCTTTGAGACTTGAAGCTTCTTATTCATCAGGAGAAGGTAATGGTTTCCCGCCATCTGCTAGAATATCATCCTCAGTTCATTTCCTCTATTGCACCCTGTCATGGTAATTGCTGCATATCTCTCTGTATTTATGGCAAATGCATCCAGTGTTAAACAAACACTCATAACATCTATTAAACTTTTTTTTAAGTTGCCATCTATACCAAAGAGATTTACAAGTGGGGGGAAGAACTTTCTGAACTCTTGGTGAGAATTCACACTATAACGATTGAGAGACCAGCTTCAAGTGACTAAAATTTTATTCATGAATTAAATAAGGAGACTTAGGAAACTCTTTCTCCATTTTTTCCCTTCTTTATATATTTGCAGAAGAGCATAGAAAGAGAACACAAATGCAAATAGAAAAAAAATAGGAAATAGGAAATTAAAGATACAGGTAAATAAGAGAAGTGGATTGAGAATTGAACAGAGGCAATGAAATGTAGAAAGCCAACAAACTAAAATAACATAAAAGTAAAATATTCCGATACATCATTACAGGTAACTCTTTCTGTCCTCCAGCTTCAGATCTGTCTGTACAATCTGCAGAGGAGTACAACAGCACTGAACTACCTAACAAGGTGTTTAGGAAAGTTGGCATGCAGATATTATGTGTTTTCAATCATGTATTCAGATTATGTTAAGATTATCACTATCTGAGGTAAAAAGAATTCAAATGAAAGGTTTGTAAGGTGGGAAGATGTGAATCACGAATCCAAGTAGACTTCCCATCAAAATCTAATGGACTCAGAGACTTGATTGTTATTGTCCTAGGCTTTATGCATATGTGGGAGAGGAAAGATTTTCAATGCTGTCAACTTTCCACAACAAAACTCAGTGTGGAAGCCAGCAATAAACTGGAAGTTGCTCTGACTCCTGCTGCTTTTTTGCCCAGTTGTGGTCATTCTGTTTCTTTGTTTAGGTAAGAAAATAACTCAGAAACAATGGCCCAAAGAGACATGATTTATCTAGTTGAGTATAACACTTTCATGTTTCCTGGTTCTTTTAGAAATGTAGGATTCTCTCTCCCCCACCCCCACATCCTTTCATTTGCATTACTCTGTTGAACACAAGCAACTTTGTTCCATATTGATTCTCTTGACAGTTCAGGTAACAGCTTTGTTACTTGAGCAATGTGATGCTTTTTCTTCCTTGCCCTGTGGAGACTGCCCATTCATCATCAATAGGAGATGCCAGAGAGAGATAAGATATCTTCTGAGGCTAATAGCAATTGAAGTTCTCTTGCCTATACTGACAATTGGCCACGCAGGTCCTCCATTCGGCCAAGTATGGCTGTGATGTTTTCACATCAGGGGCAGTTTCCTGATAGAAGAAAAGTTCTCATGTCCGTATATATAAATCTTTCACAAAGTTCTGAAATGTTGCTTCTCATCCAAAGGTGGCTTAGATATCCACCCATATATCTGATTATCGACTTGTATAGTTTCATGAGGACCCAGTTTGTTTGGGGCAATATGCTGACTCTGTAAACTGCTTAGAGAGGGCTGTAAAGCACTGTGAAGCAGTATATACAGTAAGTCTAAGTACTATTGCTATTTCATGGAGCCATTTATCTCTCCTGAAATTCCAAGGGGATATTAAAGTTATTTTCAGTCTGAGTCTGAATATTTTGCTACCTTTGGGAGGTACTCAACCAGAGGATTTTTCTTCTCTTTTTAAGAATAACAGTAAAAACCTTGGAATTGCTTTGTTTGACTATTTCAACCAAATGCCTGGTGCAGAATACCCCGCAAATGATGTTATTCTTAGGATTAAAAAAAAAAATCAGACTTGCTCTTCTGTATGTATGTTTTCTTCTTTCAGCTAGTCCTGGGTTGTAGATATCTTGCATAAAATTTGCTAATTATGCTGAGGGTGATCAGTCTATATTTGACAGGGTCGTCCTTTTTCCCTTTTTTTTTCATATATAGGGACAATGTTCTTGAGCTCTCAGTCCTTGGGTATTTGGCCATAAGTGTCAATGCAGGTAAGAGTGAAGCCAGGATGGGGTCCCAAAAGCCCAAAGTTATTTTTAATGATTTCTGGATGTATTAGTTCTAGATAACAAATAAGAAAAGAAAACTGGGAGTTAGAGTAACTTCAGGACTATTGTTTTTTCTCTCTCCCCTCACTAAATTGGATAGTGCCACTATGTAGTTCGGATGGTACTGAACTTACTTACAAATCTATTCTGATTTTTAAACAGATAAAAGTTACTCTAGTTTTCTAAAAGCTGTATCCCTTAAGCCTTCCATCAAATGGCATCTGAAGTGTAAAGAGAACAGAGACCTGTCAATCAAAAGCAGGGAAATGAAAAATATACCATGCCATTAGTCTGCCTTTTCCTGCACTATATTTAGCAGATCCTTTTATAAGATATGGTGTTAAACCTGAAAGAAGGGATGGTGAATTTGCTTTTGTCTCCTCCTTTCAATTCCCCTTTTCTTTCCCCCCTCCTATTCTTCCAGCATAGTTTCCCTACACTGTTTGCACAAGAAATCATTAGAACTGGCTTTTCTACTTCTGTGCCCATATGGAATCTTCAGTAAAGTTATACTCTTGGTAAAGGAATGTCCCAGGAGCTTCTTTTTCTACCTAACTCAATGGGACAGTTGACACAATCAATGAAAAAAAGAAATCGCGTTCTCTACAGCAGGGCTTTTCAACCAGTGGTACGGGTACCACCTGTGGTACATTGGCACCTGGCAGGTAGTATGCGACCATCCTAGAAAAGTGGTAGTGGGGGGAGGGGAATGAGCTGAACCGGTAGCAGCACTGCACAAGCCTGAGCGAGAGATGGCTGGAGCTGCAGGGCTGTCAAGGCTCAGCCAAAGCCCCAGGATCAGGGCCACTTTCCAGCTGATTGGCACTTCTTTGGGGCTGTCAGGGCTCAGTGGGAGCACCAGGATCAGCACCAGGCTCCAGCTGGAGCTCGGCGCTGATCCTGGCACTTCTGAGCCCAGAAGAAGCAGCATCTCCAGGGTATTGTGATTTACATTCAGATGTTTGGCAACTGATTCATATTTATGACGGTCACAGTGTCCCAGAGTCATGTGAAGTGACTAAAACCTGCTACAACCACCCAGCAGATGGGGGGAATAAAAACCAAACACACCCCCACCCCACCCCCGCTGCCAATCCTCAACAGAAATGCTCACAACAATGAAAACCTTGGACAGGAGGAAGAGCACCACTGGGCAGGCAGGCAAGTGTCTTGCTTGGCTGTGGTTTGGGGGGCACTTTTTCCAGTGCCATTGTAACTTCGAACAGTCATTAAGCGAACTGTTGTAAGTTGAGGACTACCTGTACTTTATCACTTTTTTCCCTTTTTTTTTTTTTTGGTCATCAAGTTTTTGATACCTTGCTAGGCGACTGATGGTACTCGGATATTGCCATATCCTAAAAGTGGTACAATGGGTGAAAAGGTTGAAAAGCCCTGCTCTACAGCTTACAAATGGGCATAGAAGTAGAAAAGCCAGTTCTAACAATTTCGAGGGCAAACAGCATAGGACAACTTTCCCTTCCCCTCCTCCAGTCCTCCCATTGTCCAATGCCCATCAATCACATGCACTCACATGCCATCTATCTGCTTAGGATGTTCCCTGCTGATGATCTGGGGTATTGAGTCCATCTCAGGCTTCCAGTAGGCACACTTGCATTCCAAATTTCTCTCCCAGGCCTCCCTTACATTCCAATGCCTTCTCTCCCCCTTCCTGTTACTGTTGTCTGGTTGGGAGGGGGGCTGCATAGTGAGTCAACCATGATAGATTGATTGTTAGCCATCAATAAGCCTACCAGAACAATCAAGCAATATAAAGCTAATGTCTGTGTAAAAGTTTGAAAATGCATTCCCAATCTTCTTTAAATTCACAAATTTACTTCACCAAATGGTCCAGCCAATATGTCTCTGTAATCCAGCACTGTTAATTTGTACTGATCGCATAAATAAAGCTGCAGCCAGCAGCAATTAATGTAGTATAAAATCTGGCAAAGACTCATGACTCATGACCTTCTGCACTTATAGCTGACCAGAAATTGCTTATAGACTTTTTGTGTGAACCCGAAAAAAAAGAATGTATGATTTATGGTTTTGAAGATTTGACAGACTATAGAAAAAAAGAGAGTTATGTTGTAATCATAGAGTAAGAGGTAAATTTATAATATGACTTATAACTGATGAGTTATATGAACTTATAACTGTACTGATGATGTCACATAGTTTGGTAATGAAATGTCTGCAAGAAAATCATCAAGCTTCAAGCGCACCAAAGACCTGCTGTAAAGAAGAAGCTATTTCTTTGTAATCTTTTTTTCTTTGCTACTTTCTTTTTCCTTTTTTTGCACTTTTTTTACTTTTCATAGTTTTTTATCTTTTTTAAACATTTTTAATAAAATTATATTTAAAACTAATAAAGAGCTTAGTTGTAACCTTTAGAACCTCCTTTCATAGTTTTTATCTTTTTTAACAATTTTAATAAAATTATATACAAAAATAATGAAGAGCTTATTTGCAACCTTTAGAACCTCCTTTCATAGTTTTTAATCTTTTAAAAACAATTTTAATAAAATTATATACAAAAATAATGAAGAGCTTATTTGCAATCTTTAGAACCTCCTTCTCAGATGTTGCCACTGAATTTTGGCACTACTAGATGTGATTGTCGAATAACTCTTTCTTCTATTCTTTCATCCTTCTTTCTTCTTCTTCTTCCATCTTTTATATTCCTCATCTGTCACCATGACAGCTTCCTTGACTATCAGTGCACATTGTCAGCCCTGTAGGATAAATGAAGAAATTAATCTAAATGGGTCTAAAACTAGAACAGCTAGTTTCTCAAATCTGCATGTTTTCCCTCCCCCCTTTGTGTAAGTTAGGGATGGCCTATCTAAGACATTTTCTCAAGTTTGTTTCTTGGACTGGGTTTAAGCTATATTTTTTGATCATTGCTTGGGTAATGGATCTTCCTACTGTCCTTTAAGTCTATCCCCCCTATACCTATCTCCTTCTCACTTGCCCATTGTTACTGCATTTCCCAGTCACTTATCTTTCAACTCCTGCATAGCCTTTATCTTTTTGCCATCCAGTCAAAAAATTATTTTATGAAATCATTTCTCTAGCACCATCCCTAAATTTAAGAAAACAGGTTATTGATAGACCAATTCCTGGTATAACTTTGCATATCATCTGATGTTACTTGGCAATACCGTGGATTTGCTGCCATTGGTTTGATTGACACTAGACTAGACTAGACTAGACTAGACTAGACTAGAATAGAATAGAATAGAATAGAATAGAATAGAATAGAATAGAATAGAATAGAATAGAATAGAATAGAATAGAATAGAATAGAATAGAATAGAATAGAATAGAATAGAATAGAAGCTGGAAGGAACCTTAGAGGTCTTCTATTCCAGCCCTCTGCTCATTTCTGACAAGTGGCTGTTTAGTCTCTTCTTAAAAACCTCGAGTAGCATTTGCTAAGGTGAGGCTTATAGATTTAGAAAGTATTTGAAAAGAATTGGAGAAAATCAAATATCAAACTACCCATAGCTTCTAGTTTTAATGGCTGTTTGCTACCTCCTGAATTGCAGCTTTGTACATTAACTATATAATGGAATGTGTGGATGACTCTGGAGAATGAGAGAAAGAGATGCTGCATAGGAAACAATTGGAAAAGAGGAGCAGGAGTGCCTAGTGCCTTAATGCAGGGATCCGCAAGCACCTGGTCTGCAGCATGCCAGAAACTATGCCACTCAAATGAGCGAAACCCCATCTGCGCATATGTGGGATGCAGGCTGCGTGGTGAAACCAATCATCCCGGTCTGTGGAAAAACTTCCGTCTACAGAACCAGTCCCTGGTGCCCAAAAGGTTGGGAGCCTCTGCCTAAATGACCAGAGAAACAATCTTAAGAAGGAGCCACCCTAATGGATAAAACATTTAAAAGTGGCAGCAGAAAGTTTTACTTTAAGACTTGCAAGATTATGTTAATGTAGCCTTACAGTAAAGTACAATTAGTTCATCTAGCTATGTCTCCTGTTTGGTTTGTCTGGGAGGGCTGACAAATATCACCTGCTAGGAAGTAGCAATGGAAAAATAAAGATATTCTGTACTGATGCATTATGAGATTCCTAAATGTATCTGTTTGAACAACACGTGATGCAGAAGACAGACTTGGTAAACTGTTTGGCCTCATCCCATCTCAGAACTTTTCTATATTGTTGCATAATGAATATTGGCAAGAGAATATTGTTTTGTGAATATTTAATTTGTTTTTTATTGAATATTAAAATGAAGCATCCGCTTCAGATATTTAGGCAAAGGCAAATTAAGAACAGTTGGGGAGAATATTAGCAGTTATTCAACACATACCTTGAAAACAATGTTTGTTATTATTCACTGTATTTTGCCTTCTTGACTTACCACTTGTACATCCAATTTATTACCTGTAGGCAAAGCATATGCTCCAGAATTCTATTATGATACCTACAATCCATTGTGGCAGAACAGAGCCCGTGTGTATGCCTACAGCCTGGAATGGACCCAGATGAATCCTGATGCTGTGGACCGCATCCTCACCTACCACCTGGGGATCCGGCAGGTGAGAACTTCAGGTGCTTTTTCAAAGGACCCATTTTCTCACTAAGCAATATTGCTCTGCTTCTGTCACTTGTTTTTCATGGAGACTTTCAGTCTGGATGGCTATTAGACAGAGATATTTTTGCTATGGCATAGAAGAGATGGCTCACTCATCTGTAAAATCAATTTGCACTTGCTAGGATGCAGAACAGCCAGTACGGAGATGCAACAGGCAAGGTACAAATATAATACCAACTACCCACAAAGCCTGCCATTTACAAACTTTCAGCTGAAGTCTGTCTGTCAGGAAAAAAAAAACAGCTTCTCTTTGGGGGCCAGTATACTTTCAATGTCTTGATGGTGCAGGGGTAGGTAGGATCCCAAGAGATCTTAAGACTTACGTGGAAGGATGCCCAAATGAAGATTTTGTATTAGAAATTGTTTGGCCTCAATAAACAAATTTCATTGCTATTCCTGCATTGGATATCTTACTATTATTTGGTTAAGAATGGAGGGTATTAAGTTATATCTCTTTGTATGGTTGCTAAATCGATAGTTTCGAGTCAAGGCAGGCAGAAATTAGAGGCAACCTTGTATTTTTGAAATGTCAGTGTTAAGCATAATATTTATTTACAAGAAAATATTTGGATCCTTTGTAAGGACACAGGCATTCTTACCTCAGTGCTTTTGAAATCTGCTCTTTCGTCCAAGAAAGACAAAAAAAAAAAAAAAAAGAATCTGGGCACCAAAGCCAATAGAAGGTATTATACATATTTTACAATGACCATACCAATCATGGCAGCCCAAACTTTTGCCTGCTCATACTCCCAGTTAAATAGGGGCATAATACATTTAAATTACCTCTTACAGTAGCATCCACATGAGTTCAGCAACAGAGATATGTGTTGGCTCTCTTTTTCTTGTTCTAGCTTCCAGAGTCAATGAGGAAGTAAGTTTGCGCAGAAACAAATAAATTCACCCTAGGTCAGTGATGGTGAACTTTTTAGAGACCGAGTGCCCAAAAACTGGCCCTGCCCCTGCTACACCCCCTGCCCTGCCCCCACCCCACCTGCCCACAGGGCCACTCACCACCTCCAGAGCCTGCCGCAGATCACCCAGGCAGCCCAGCAGCACCATGGTGGCCACGCCCTCTGTCCATGCCCCACAGCATCAACTGCATGATGGGGCATGAGGGCAGAGTCTTGTCTATGGTGCCTGACTGCCATGTCCTTGGCTGTGCTGCTCCACCTGGGCTATGCTCAGGGGCGACTCTCCTCCAGGGGGCTGCTGGTGAGGAGGGGATCGCAGGGAGAGGCAAGGCTGGGGCAATGGGATGTGTGCCCACAGAGAAGACTCCGAGTGCCACCTCTGGCACCCATGCCAAAGGTTCACCACCACTGTCCTAGGTTTTGTCAAAAGCCATCATTCATGCTTTGTTTGACAGTCTGCTTTAAAAAAAAGCTAAATCTTTCACAAAGTTGTGTGTATGATGCAGCATTTATTTGGCAATGGTACTGCAATCTTTAAAATTTTAGTATGTACCTGACTAATTGGAAGCTGGATAAGTATAGGGAAGCAGACTACTGTAAAAGTACTTGACTAATTTACTCAATGTTAATCTTAGCTTAGTCTAGTACAGTGCTTCCCCATCTAATGCTCTCCAGTTTGTTAAGGCTACAAATTCAGGAATCCTTACCAACATCTCCAAAGAAAATCTGATAACTGCAGTCCATATGCATATAAAAACAACCATATTGAGGAAAAATACAGTATACTAAAACAGCTTAGAACACCAAGCAAAGCACTCAAGTTTCTTTATAGCCTTATTTCTTTTAGCAAGTAGCCATTTTCCCTACACATATCCCACTTTCAGGTAATCTATATAAAGTCCTTTTTATCTCCTAATACATCAAGTTCTTAGGATATGAAGTATATGACTGGCTTTCCTAATTGCAGTATGATATAATGTGGTTTTTGGGGCCTCAGCTTAGCATGATTTGCAAACACAGTCCTTCATTCTAGTTTCCGAATAAGAGTTTAGAAGCCACCATATTATGGGAACTCAGCCAAGTGTTGCTTGTTCATAAACAACAATGAAACAAATCATGATTTAATGTGATATGCAAATCAAATTAATCCATCTCAGGGTTTTGATGGTTGCAGGGTGTCCTCATAATGTGTGCTGTAAAGGCTAATTGTATGAAGTAAGGGTAGAAAGTTCCATCTTTTTGAGCTTTCAAAATGCATCTTATTGTCTGCTATGTGACCCTTTTTCTAGTTGTGCCAACTTTAGGGGGCAGTGCTCATCTCCGTTTCTTAGCTGAGGGAGCTAGCGTTGTCCAAAGACATTTCCATGGTCATGTGGCCAGCATGACTATACACCGAGGCACATGGAACCTTGTTACTTTCCCATCAAAGTGGTACCTATTGATCTACTCGCATTTGCATGCTTTCAAACTGCTAGGTAGGCAAGAGGTATGACCCAGAAGGCTGGACTAAATCATCCTTTGCCTCATCCATAAGGCTTTGTGTTTTTTTAGTCAGCCTACAACTAAATAAACAAAAGGCAAAGTGAATGTATAAAATGCAGCTTTGGAATAAGAGTGTATGGATTGTTAAGCAGAAACTCAAGAGGAGCTGTTCTGTTGTTATTAACTGGGTCATAAAGTTTACATTTGGCTGCCTTTTGCATCTCTGTATCTGCCAGAGCCAGTGTACATGGTAAATGAATCATTCCATATCTAAGGAGCTACGTGAGTACTTTGGTTGCTTTCTTTTTTTCATTAATCATAAAGACTTCACAAGTGGTATCTGTGAGTTCCTTTTTCTATTATGGTAGGACATGCTAAATGTTAACTGAAGCATGTGTTTGAAAACCAGGCCCCTGGGCAAAGCTTACAAGGCATTATCAAACAGCACTCATTGAAGATAAGCAGCTTTTGGATGAATTGACATATCCATGATGGGAAGTTGACTTACCTTGACTCTTAAAGCAAGCTCAGATCTCAAAGAGCACAGCAGGATTTGGGTTCCTTGGTATCTGGTATGAAATTGCAGGAATTTTGCAATAGTTCAATGTGTGCTTCTTGCTGCTAATGATATATATCTCTTAATGGAGCTGGTTGAAAAGGAGAAGCAAATCCACATTGCAAAAAAATGGACTTAGCTGTGTGTTCTTGTCAGAAATAGCATTTTCTAGAATAGGCAGCTGCAGGGCAGAATCGCCACTGTGAATCTGTGAGATTCACTGAAGCTGGTGATATGCCCTAAGCATCAAATGATATTGATGGATCATTTATCCAGATTGCCTTTGGTTAACCTTATTCAGTGCCATAACAAGTGGGATTATTGTGATTTTCAGTGAGAGGTTTTGGGCTGGTTAATTAATTAAATTGAAATGCAGTAATTAGATGAGAATACTCTCCGAAGGAATGTAAAACTTCTATTTAAACTGAAATTCCATCATCCCTGAGAGAAATGAGGTCCATAGCAACCCTCAGATTTCCAGTTCCAGTTATGGAGAAAGTGATCTGCCCTTATAAGGTGGCAATCCAAACTGGAAGCTTTCCCCATTCTTTCCCCAGACTTCCATGATGTTGTGTTCCAGATGTGAAACTCAGATGTCAGGAAGGCAGGAAAAGCAGTGTGGCAAGTATTTACCAGCTAAGGCTGTTTGTTCTGCATCTAAATATTAGTGGGAAAGAAATTGGAAGAATAAATACATTCTGGTATAAGTAGAAGAGAATATTTATAGCTCAGGTTGAACTGTAAGATCACTGGTACTCCCTGACCTTGGTTGTTTTCTTGCAGATGTTTTGTTACTCAACTAGATAACAATGATGATGTTACCTAGTTGGGTAAAAATAAGTTTGTAGGAAAACAACCAAGCTTAAAGAACACCAAGGACTCCACATTCTGGTATGCTGGACAGTACAAAAGTTGGTTTCTCTCTTATTGGACTGTCATAAGACCAGAAAAGCTTTCATTCTTGAGAATGCTCAACCTCAGACTTTCCATCAGCCACAACCAAGTTTGCTTTGCTCATTCTTGGCAGAGAAATCTAGCATTAAAAGTGGTTTAGCAGTTGAGAATCAAGAATGTTCTCTTCTGGAGTCCCCTTTCAGAGATGTGTTGGACAGAATGGAATTAAGATATTTGCTTCCCAGAGTTGTTTATTATCACATCTTTACTAATTTCCATCTGTAGTCACATCTTCATCAAATGTCGTCAGCAGTTAATTAAATTTCCATTGATGAAGCCATTAAAATATGCAACCTTCATTTCAAGGTCTAAAATGTGTCAGCAAGTCAAATTGAGTGTGGGCCAAACAGAATTTGTGTGTGTCATTTAGTCATGATTCAACGTGATTAGATAACTTGCTTAGCATATCGCAAAGGCCAGAATTAATTGCGATCTCTTTTCAGCTCAAAATAGCAGGTAGCAGGTTTAAAATCTCTGCTCAAAAGCTTGTAGGACCCTTATCAATCCCTATTATTACATTAGTAAATAGCCATTAAAAAAACATTTTGCTATAAGACCTGCTGGGAGTGTACTACCACCTAATCCAGAATGGAATAAATGTTAGTCGGAAGAAAGTTGAGCCGGTATTTGTCCTCTCCAAAAAAAGGGGCACCGCTTACTTTCTAAAATATATAAGGTGATGAAGTATTCACTCGCTTCTGTCTTTTTTTACAAAACTTTTCAAAAGCCTACTTTACAGTAGCATCAGACTCTTTGAAGAATAGAGACTCCCTCCCTCCCTTCTCCCCAGGTTTCTGGGATAACAATTGTGACATTGCACAGTCAAGTGGTGGTTCCCAAAAGTGGCAGAAAATCAGACTCTTCTTCCGTACCTGCCAGGTCTTTAAGTCAGCAGCAGCAACCTAGGGAGCTGTACAACAAACTGGAGAGAGAGTGATCGTTTTCTTCCACTTCACAATGCAACCCTTCTTGATTTCAAAGATGGCTTTATTGCTGCAATATCTTCTAGAGTCAAGGTGTTAATTAGATGTTTTTTTTCCTGTTAACACCTGCTGAGCATTTGCTGAAAGATAGTTTGCCCTGTGATGTGTTCAAAATGTCTCTAATTGTAGACACACTTACAAAAGCAGCTTTTCCCCCTTCTACCTTCTCCACTGATGGAAACCAGAAAAATAAGAGTATGTATGCTAAATGATAACAGCTTGATCTGTTTGCTAGATATATTTCATTGGGATAGAGTCCCATGGAATGTAATGGAACAATATGGATGCATAAAATAGCACAGCTTTAGGGATTTTTGCAAGATTCTCCACAATTTTACTTTCTTCTCTATTTGGAGATACAGGTTGCTCTAAGTCCTACCATGGCGCTGGGAAATTTGTATTCTCCAAAAATAGAGCCCTGCAACTCCCAAGAAGTCTGTATGAGGCAAAACAGAATGTGCGGCAAAATCAAGGCCATGAACAAGACCGTTTTTATGTGCAGAAAAATTCAAGGAGTGAATTTCAATTTTCAATTTCTAGTTTAACTGAATGAATTGAATTTGATGAACATGGATTTGCTTTTCTAATACGGATGAAAATAGAATCTCAATGAAATGGTAATGGGTTTGCGATTAGACATAGAATATGTAGGACTGTCCTGTCTTTCATGGTATTTTACAATAATTTATTCAGCAATTTGCAGCCTATTCGGATTCCTACTTTAATTTAAACCCCAAGAGAATATTTTTTTAAAAAAAATGTGAAATATAATAGCTGTCTCTTTCACTTTTAATATCTTAAGCTTCAAAACATTACCAATAAAAGCTTAAATTCTCAAGGAATAATGTAGAAAACAAGCTTCTTATAAGAAAAAGAAACTTTTCAAATACTGAGTATGAGTTTGTAATGACAAGATGACTACCGGTATCTGTGTTGATACTATGAAAGCACCTTATCATTGGTTTCTTTCTGGATTTTTCTTTACTTTATTAAAACAGAAAAAGTAAGACTAGAAAGATGCCTTGGAGATCATCTAGTGTACTGTTTCTCAACCTTAGCATCTTTAAGACACATGGACTTAACTCCCAAAAATTCTCCAGCCAGCATGCTGGATGGGGAATTCTGACAGTTGTAGTCCACGTGTCTTGAAGTTGTACCAACCAGTGCTGATCATTTGTTGGGCTTTCAAGATCAGTTAAGGTCAACTCAGTGCTGTCATCCATTGCTAATGGCACAGCATTAGGATTAGAGAACTCTATGCAACATTCAGCTGTGTTGTTTTATTCAACCATTACAGACATAACTATAAGTTGAGAGTTTGATTTCCAGTTCATTTGTCAATCACCAAGACAAATCCTTTAAAAATGCCTTTCTCTTTGCTTTTTCCTAAATCCTGTTTGTTATAGTAGTACCTTAAAGGTTGAAGAAGAATTTGGGTCTCAACTGAATTTGTTTTCTGTATTTTGGAATCATGGTATTCTAAAGTCCCCTTTTCTTCCATTTCACTTATTATGGACAAAGCCTTCAGGAACATTAACTTATTTATTCACATTTTTTCCATTTGTTTTCTCTCTCTTAGTTGGTTATGTTTAAAAGTAAAATCTCTCTTGAGATAAATTTAAGCTCTGGTGTTGTCCATATAGTTTTCTTAATAACAGTATGGAATAGTTTGCCATTACTTTAAAGTTTTTTTTAAATTTTATTTTCTAATCTAGTTTATGGCTCTGAAATTTCCCAGGAGTCTCCATCTAAGTACACATCGGTTCAAACCCTACTTAGTGTTTTTTTTTTAATCAGTTATAGTCAGATAGATACTGCTACCTAATGGGTCTGTCTATCTTTGTTCATATGTATCTGCTTAAAAAATTATTGCATTTCTTATGACTGATATCATAAGTCATGCCAAGAGCAGTGTTTTAGGCCCCCTTATCAATTCATAATGTACAGTCCATTCAGAGTTTAATTTGTGATGTTTTCAGAATGAATGATGAAAAAGATATCCTTGAAAATACTTTATTGGGCTGGATCCTTCCTATCTTTTAGCCCAATTACAGCATCTCACCTTCAATACTGCCTGCTTCAGGTTAACATCTGTAGAGCATCAATCTGGTGCCCTTCAATAGTTTCGACCCAGAATATCTGTCCCCTACTTCCTGGTGGCAAAACTGGAAACTGAATTCTAAAAAAAATGGAGAACAAAACATTAGGAGTTTTGTCTTAGAAGAAACAAAGGGAAATGATTGTCTATCTATCACATCATTGCCATTTATGCTGTCAATAAATTTTCTAGCTGGAAGGAATTCTCTAGTGAGGGATAGATTTATGTAAATCTACTCACTTTTATTATCCAATGTTTAAATTTATATATGTAATATATATGTGTGTATATATATATATCCTAGACTATTCTGTGAAAGATAGGATTTTATATGCATTTGAAACTATATGAAGTATCCATGGATCTTGGTGCTTTGTTTACATACACACATACATACTTACAATCAACTTTTTCATGCTTAGTTAAGGACAGAATGATTGTGTATTTGGCAGAAGGATTATGTAAATATGCACAGTTGTGAACACAAAAGACATCTCTTCAAGACAGACAGAAAAAGGCAAGACTCCAAGTCACCTTGTATAGTTTTAAAAATGTTTTTTAAATAAAAAATGAAAAATAGCTAGCCTTCATTCCTGCTAATTATGTCTCCATTAGGAACTAAATCTACACTTAACAGATTAAATTCTTTTATATCTCTTGCTTGACTGTTACCAGTCATATAGACAGATCTTTGTTAGGATGATCTGTCCCTAACTTAATTTTGGGTCTTCCTCCATTGCACCCACTATTATCATAATCAAGTTCATCCAACTTGCTGTTCATTGTCCTTTTTTATATTTTGTTCTGGCTTCCTGGGCATTTTTTTTACTTCTCCAGAGAGTTACATCTTCAAATAATATGTCCAAAGTAATATAATTTGATTATATTAGTCATTTCTGTGAGTTCTAGATTGATTTGTTTAATGTTTTTTCTGCTTTCTTTCTTGGGTATCCATGTTATTTTCAGGATACCATGGATTTCTTCTCCAACACCAAGACAAAATAGTATTATTTATATCAATATTATTTTTCCCTTCAGCTTGTTTTTAAGGGCTATGCAAAATATTTAAAAGAACAGCTTTCCAAAACATATTAAGTCAAATAAAGTACTTTTTCTTTAAACATTAAAGCATCCACATCTTTTTCAAGGCTTGTATAGTTATTTCAAAAAGTATTTGTATCTTTATTAACATGCATAGCCACTTCATTTTGCTAGGGACAACTTTTGAAGCAGCCCTATGAATCTTGCAAAGGACATAGCTGCTTTAATGCTTCAAAGATAAGTGTTTAAATTATGATAATGCACTTTGTGGAACACCTCTTCAAAATTGTTTGCACAGGCCTAACATTGTTTATATTCTCAACAATTTCCCTTAGAAACAGAAATTAAAATAGCAACAGGTATCTAATGGATGGCACTTTTGTAGGAAGAGCTCCTATCTTGAAGTAGTCTAAGATCACATTAACTTGCAAAAAGTCCCATTTTGGATTTTCCAAGTGATGGATTTAGATTATTATCGAATGTTTTGACTTATTTGTCCAGCCTTGATAAAAGCCTAAATAATTTTTCTCCACATAGATTTTTTTTTTTGACAATTTGGATAAAACCAGTAGAGGATGCATTGTTCCTGGCATTTGCATCTGAAATGGCATTTGCATAATGACATCATCAAGGACATAGTCATTTTGACACCATTGCTATTGACTGTAGATACTACTAGGTAAAAAGCTCATCTTGGAAAGCTAGAAAATGTTTTTCAGATATATTTTTGTCCATTAGTGAGTTTGGTCAATTTGATAGTTCCACTTTTTTCAAATTCTTTTAAAATGAAAAATTGCTATGCCTTAGTAATTTTTCCATTTGTTTTCCCTTGTCAGCATACTTCATTTGATATACAGCATATGTTTTAAGGAGAATTTTTCTTTCTTTTTTTTCTGAAAAGTATAAAGGACCTGTCATCAATTACTCTGCTCATTTATGTCACCACTTTATTCAAATATTCTTGTTATCAAAAGTAGCCAAGGTCCCCCAACTGGGTTTCCTGCCTTTTTCTTCATATGCATGGTGTGAATTCTTATATTGTTCTCCCCCCCCAATCATGGTGGCTCTAAGGTTGTAAAACTATTCCACCAGCAATTCCTTTGAGAGTGGATCTGATTTTCCATCCTAGAAAAAAGATAAATGCTAGCAATACACAAAGCCCAACTAGAAGTCATACTTTCTTTAAGTAAAAGAAAAGAGAAAAAAATCCACAGAGGGCTGCAGGATTACACTTTCTTTCAACTTGAACCTTTTAAGGCCTAGCATATTTTCAGTAGCCCAGCTCTTCACATCACTTACCTACCTCTGCTTCCTCTGATCTAGCAGTTCTTTTCTCAGGTTTAAAAATTTTGGGGAGAAAAAAGAGACCAGACTAGAAAACTTAGTAATAGAACAAAGCATATATTGAGGAGCAAGATCCTGTTACCTTGGGTCTAGTAGGACCAACTAAGTAGCAACGAATGAAGCTGTGCAATTTCAGTTTAAAAAAATGGTCTAGACTCTAGAAGATGCTAGGGTGAAATCTAGAATTTCTTGTTTGCAAAGCATGTCACTGGATTAAAATCTAAGGTTTTACAGGAGTTTGTGTTTCAACTAGTGTTTAAACCTTAGCATCTTTAACATATGTGGGTTCCAACTCCCAGAATTCCCCAAGCCAGCTGGTTGTCTAGATGTCTACCAAAACAAGTCTGAAAGAAAGTATAGATACTATCATTTGTTTGCAATAGTGGCAAATATCTGTAACTTGGGTGTAGGATGAGGGTGAAACCTCATTCTCCAAGCTTGTGGGTTGGTTTCCGAATGTTTCATTACCAGGCTAGGTAACATTTTCAGCAGCTTCTAGGGAATGTCTGTATCCCATTCTCACCAACAGTTCACCTTCCAATGACCTTGACCTGAAGTAATCTCCCCATCACAATACCCATCACCAGCCTCTCACTGATAACTCACTCCTGACCCCAATAATTCACACCCTCCAAGACCCTGACTTGTAAGTAACCTTCCCATCACAAGATCCATCACATGACTCTTTCCGATGACTCATCACAAAACCCTCACTTGATACACCCACACCTGAAGCCCTTATAAATAGAAGAATACTAATATAGACATCCTCTAAAAGTCGCTGAAGATGTTACCTAACAAAACATTTGGAAACCAACCCACAAGCTTGGAGAATGAACCTTCACCCTCACCATACCATTTGTTTTATTTTATTTATCTATTCCTACTTTTCAACTATTAAAATGTTCCTCAACACAACTGACATTAACACTGAGGAGTTAAAATTATTTATTTATTTTATTTATTTACAATGCCTTGGTAAGGCCACAGTGTGCTGAAGCTGCCAAAAAAGCCAACACAGTGCTGGGCTGCATTAACAGAGGGATAGAATCAAGATGATGACCTCCAAGGTCCGTTCCAACATTATTATTATTATTATTATTATTATTATTATTATTATTATTATTATTATTATTATTATTATTATTATTATTATTATTATTATTATTTACACACCTATCATAAAGGTAAAAAAGGATATATGCAGTGTTAGCTTCATTTTAGATATCAAAAGGGTTTTGCGGCTCCTACTGTTTTGTTTTTGGTGGGAAACAGGTCCAAGTGGCTCTTTGAGTGTTTTGGGTTGCCTATCCCTGTTCTAGGCAGCTCACAATATTAAAATAAGTAAAAATAAATACATACTATATACCAAAAACAAAACAAAACCCCTAGCTACTGGAAAAAAATAATAAAAGACAACCATTAATCATTATCTTCCCTGAGGACTTGCTGGACAAAGCAAAAGCATGTTCCAAAAAGAAAAAAACAACCCACCACATGAAGGAAGATATTACCATAAAGAAAAGAGCAGCCTTGGAGGAATAGGGATATAACTCAAAGGACCAAGAAAACCAGGAGATGTTCCCTGTCAGTAGAGCTGCGCAATCATTTTCAGACAATCACTGGAGGAAGATTCATAGACTTGTAGAGAAGGGATTTCACCCAGCGTCCCAGTAACAGGAAGGAGAAAAGTCAGATTGTCCCTGAGATAAGCAATTCAGTGACTCTCATCAAAAAGAAAAAGCATATAATAGTGATGAGTGACTCACTGCTCAGAGGAACAGAGTTGGGAATCTGCAAACCAGACATGTTATCAAAGGAAATACATTGTCTTCCAGATACGAAGATCCAAGATGTGACTAAGAGGCTGATCAGAGTAGTCAGCCTTTCTATTGATTTTTTTTTATACTGATCACTATCCCTTTCTTCTGTTTCATGTTGGAACAAATTACACTGCCAGAAAAAGCTGGGAAGAATTTCTAAAGACTTAGAGGAGCTGCATAGAAAGGGAAAAGAGCTAAGGGCACAGATGGTGTTTGTAATCTATACTTCCAGTGGAGGATTCTGGAGGATAATTTGTTTGTTTAAGGGATTACATTGTCGAGAAAACTGGATTCCTGAATAACAATCTTCACTACCAACAGGAAGGGATTCTAGCAAGAGATGAGTTGCATTTCACAAAGACTGGATAGAATGTCTTTAGAAGACATCTTGCTAAGGTCATCTGGAGGGCTTTCAACTAAACATGATGGGGGATGAGAAATTACCTAGAACCACACAGCCCAAAACCCAAATCCATAGCTGCTGGAAAAAAAATCATAAAGGCAACCATTAATCATTCTGTTCCTTGAGGTGGGTCTGGACAAAGCAGAAGCAGGTCTTTAAAAAATATTACATGAAGGAAAATCTTTCCACAGAGAAAACAGCAGCCTTGGGGGAATGTGGAACATAAAGACCAAGGAATAAACCTTATAACAAGGAAAAGATATACTGTGGAAAATGGTATACCTCTGTATACCATTATACAGAATATGAGCAACAAACAAGAAGAAGGTACATTCATAGTGCAGGATCCCAGATACGATATTGTGGCTATAAGTAAAACTTAGTGGGATGGATCCCATGACTAGAATATAGTATTGGAAGGATATAATTTGTTCAAAAGAAACAGACCCCCAAAAGGAGGAGGGGAAGTTGCAATTTGTAAAAAGAGCAACTACCATCTTTATGGAAATTAATGACCACAAGGAAAAAAGAGTCTGATGAGTATTAAGGGAAAAAGAAACAAAAATGAAATTGTCGTAGGTACATAATATAGGCATAGGACCAGGTTACTTACGGGACCGTCTGCTACCCCATGGAACCCAGCGGCCAGTTAGGGCCCACAGAGTCGGCCTTCTCCAGGTCCCGTCAGCCAGACAGTGTCGCCTGGCGGGGCCTAGGGGAAGAGCCTTCTCTGTTGCGGCCCCGGCCCTCTGGAATCAACTCTCCCCAGAGAGCCGTATCGCCCCCACCCTCTCCGCCTTTCGTAAACTGCTCAAAACACATCTTTGCCGACAGGCCTGGGGCAGTTAACATCTTGCCCCTAGCCAGTGTATGTTTGTGTGCATGTTTGTTGGATGATTGTTTTTTTTTAACTCAGGGGTTCTTTTTATATATGTATTTTATGCTAGATTTCTATTTATACTGTGAGCCACCCTGAGTTCCTGGAATAGGGCGGCATAGAAATAAAATTAATAATAATAATAATAGGCCACCCAGTCAAGCAAATGATATAGGTGGTTTGAAATAGTGGCGAATATCTGTGGTTCGCATGTAGGATGAGGGTTAAAGTTCGTTCTCTGAGCTTGTGGGTAGGTTTCCAAACATTTTGTTACCAGACTAGGTAACATCTTCAATGGAGTTTAGGGGATGTCAGTGTTCTTCTGTTTATATGGGCTTCATGTGGTCAATAGTTCTTGTGATGGGTCAGGTGTGGTTGTGTCAAGTGAAGATCTTGTGAGGGTCTTGTCAGGTATGAATCATCAGTGAGGGGCTTGTAACAGGCTTGTGGTGGGGAGATTACTTAAGATGAGGGTCTTTGCTGGTTGGGGGAGGCTTGCATGGATTGGTTGAGGGTCAGTGCTGTGTCTAGTTGGCTGTGTGATTGATTTGGATTCTGAGGGATTTGTAGGCTGGTTGTAGGTCAATGTGTCTATTGATGGAATTGTTTGTGGAGTGCCAGACTTCAATGAATTGACAAGCACAGCAGGTGGTAGCATGGTCTATGATTGTTGTGTTGCTCCAATCGAACTGGTGCTGTTTGGTGTCATTGAGATTAGAGATTAAGGTTTGGGATTATGGCATTTGACTGCCAACTGGTATTTGTGGATCCTGGGTTTTAACTGATGGGATGTTTGTCCCACATAGAATTGGTTGCAATTGTTACAGTCGATTTTGTAGATTACATTGTTTCTTTCATCCTTCTGTATCTTGTCTTTGGTTCTGGATAATTCCTGGTGGAGCGTGGCTGTGGGTTTGTGGGCTATTGTTATTCCTAAGGGTTGGAGAATTCTGGCTGTCATTTCTGACACCCCTTTTGTGTATGG
The DNA here is from genome assembly GCA_034064705.1 of Bothrops alternatus. Classification (NCBI taxonomy): domain Eukaryota; kingdom Metazoa; phylum Chordata; class Lepidosauria; order Squamata; family Viperidae; genus Bothrops; species Bothrops alternatus. The sequence goes on along the minus strand of JARGCV010000044.1, from coordinate 7,221,419 downwards.
TAGCTTTAGTTTTTGCATGGTGGTTGGCTGTGCAGTGTGTTGTGGTTTGGGTGTTGTGTGTCGGAATATGAAGTTTTTGGGATAGCCCTTACAGAAAAAGACTTCAAGAAACTGTTTCTCTTCTGCTTTTCTTAGTGTTGTGGTGTTGCAGTATGTCCTGGCCCTTCTGAAGAGGGTCTGGGACACAACTTCTTTTGTGTGCGGTGGGATTTATTGTTTGTGAAGCTGAGGATCTGATCCCTGTGTGTGGGTTTGTGGTAGACACGGGTTTCCAGTTCTCTGTGGTCTTTGCAAACCAGATGGCTAAAATGTCTAGGAAATACAACACAGATAGATTCACAGTTAGCTGAATAAACATATCCAATGTATGGTCATTAATTATGTATAGATGGGGAGAGGTATGCTGTGGGGTACCTCAGGGTTCTTAAGTGGGCCCTGTACAGGCCAACATCTTTATAAATGACTTAGATGACAGGAGAGAAATTGTGCTTATAAAAATTATGAATGACTAAGCATCCAGATGCAGGCTTAAATTTCAAAAAGATCTTGATGTTGTCCAAACAAATGTTGTTCATAGAAATGTTCTGCTCTGAGGAAAAAACAAGTGTTACAATAGAAGATAGACAGTATACTTGCAAAAAGAAACTGGGTGTCTTCATAGACCACAGATGCCAAAGAGTCAATGTGCCACAGATGCCAAAGAGTCAATGAAGTTTTGGGCTACATCGGTAAAGGCATAGTGCCAAGATTACAGGAAATGATAATATAACTCTGTGATGCAGTGGTCAGACTAGACCTGCAATGTTATATCCAGATATCATTGCCCCAATTAAAGAAAAGGATGTGAGGAAATAGGAAGAGTATAGAGAGGAGTGACAAAATGGTGAGGGGCTTGAAAACTAAATGTGACAAACAACAGTTAAAGGAACATGGTATGTTTAGCCTAAAGAAGTCAATGCTCAGGGGAGACATGATAGCAGTCTTCCAATATTTGAAGGATTGTCACAGGAAAGAGGGTGTAGATTTATTCCCTGGAGCACCCATAAGTTAAGGGAAAAAACGGTAGGTGGAAGCTTTACAGTGAGAGATCCAGATTTTAAATAAGGCAACATTTCTGACTGTGAGACTTGCTAAGCAGTGAAACAGTGTTTGTTTTTTTTCCTGGAAACATTCAAATTGCCATTAATAGATTTTGCTTATTATGCCATCTTGCTTTTCAACATTAAACTAATAAGTTGTCTGTTAATGATTGATTGCTATAAGGACTCTTAGAACAAAAAAAGCTCTACTTGGTTAGACAATGCTATTTTGGTTACTGTGATGTGATTCTTATTAATTCTGGGATTGGTGGGCTTTTTATTAATTAAATTGGGGAAATAGTAGCACTATCCTTCAATTTGTGATGTTGATAACTGCAAGCCCCATGCCATTCTGCTTTTAAAATGTCTTCCATTAAGATTTGTTGTTTCAGTAATGTTCTTTTTATTTAGAAATGAGGAAGTCTTGGATCTATGAAGTCCTGCTAGAAGCTGTAGATAATAAATATATACTCTATACCAGAGTTGGTAGAGGCTATCAGATATTGCTGAATTGCACATCTCAGCATCTCTGCTAGCTGGCTATGCTAGCTATGACTGATAGAAGTTCAATAACATCTCAAAGTCAAAGGTTTCAATCCCTGTGTTCTGTGAATAAAGAAGTTATTACCTCATACAACTAAAATAGCATCATCCAGAGGTAAAAAGAAAATACCAGCAATTTCAGTAAAAAATGTCGATTTACAAAAGCATTTAAAAAAAAATGTTAGGGACCAAAAATCCTGAAAAGAGGTACTCACAGGAACTTCCATGATCACTCTGGAATTATGGATGGCTAATTATTTATTGGTTTAATTTGTTTTATACTCTGTATCTTCTAGGAGTTCATGATGGCTTTACATGACATTCTTCTGCTCATTTTATTCACACAATAAATTTGTATCATAGACTGAGTAGAGAGAAAATACCTGGCCCCAAATCATCTCATGTTCCCATGGCTGTGGGTGAATTTGAGCCTGAATATCACCAGTTCTAGTACAGCATCTTTACTACTGCAGTACAAGGGCTCTCCAGAATAAGGGCAGTAACATTTCATTCTCTAATTTATGTTCAGGTAGAGTATACTGTATGTGACCTAACCCTCAACTTTGCATCATCACACCAGCACTTCTCTAAGGCTCAGTCAGACACTGTTAAGGTTTGTGGAAAATTTTACTATGGGGATTAGCGCTGGTGTCCACAGTAAGCATGGGCAATGACACAGAAAGCAAAGTAATGAAGTTGCCTTCTACCATCATCTTCACCCTCCCCAAACGTCTCTCCTGTACAAGGCCATCCTCTTTTGCCTCATAAAGCACTGTCTGCTATTAAGGGGAAAAGAATCATCTCATCAAGATGCAGAAACAATTCATTTAACCTTGTTGAAATGCTTCATGTCATTCCAAGGCCTCACTTGACCAATCCTTCCAGTTGGCAAAAAGGCCTCCTCTGCCTTTTTCCTTTTGGTACGCACATATATGTTGAAAGCTCTTTGGCCACAGAAATTGCTGGAGGAGGGCTAAGGGGGTCACAAAGCATCATATCAGCTTAGCTTAGCTTTGTTCTTTGGATATGTAGGTATGTTGGGAATGGGTGAGTGTGCACATATGCATGCATGTGGGTGCATGCACAAAGCAGATTCAGAATTATGTTTTCCTCAAACCATTGTCAACCCAAATTTTGGCCCAGCCTGTACTTTCTACCACTTCAATTGACCATTGACATTTTTTTTTGTAGTTTTAAGAAAATACTATGTTTCACCAAATATAAGACCAAGCCTTATATTATTTTTTGCTCCAAAAGACGCGTTATGGCTTATTTTCCAGTTAGGGATTATACTCAGGGAAATACAATACTAAATGCATCCATCTGGCTGACAATCTTAACTGGGATGGGGTTCATATTATGAGCATCCTGAAAAATCACACTAGGGCTTATTTTCTGGTTGGATCTTATTTTTGGGGAAACACAGTAGGTGCACTTTCAAAGCAAGCTTCAAATGGGGAAGCTTAGCAACAAAGGTTATAGTGCAACCCATAGTGTCTCTTCTTGATCTCTAAATGATGATGAAGACAGTCTCTAGAAATAAGATCTCTGTGGCAGGCAGAAATAACACATAAAATAGGATGAGTAAAAAACCACAGCGGTGAGAAAAACAGATGGCTCAAGAGCGCCACAGAGTCACAGTATTTCAGAGAAAAGACCAACTTTGCTCTGGCTTCAGAGGAACCTCAGCAGAGCCATAAAAAATTAACTCAGCTTTCAAAATCAGCCAACAGATTCAGAGCTGGTTTTAAACTGACATGCTGTCATCTGAAAAGAAACAGGCTGGCAAAGACTCATATATTATATGCAGCCACCTAAACCACTGTCAGTTTAATCCCTTTTTAGCCTCTCATGAAAGCCTCCAATTAATGTAGCTTTTTTGGCTTTTGAGAAGGAAAGCTGCAGCCCTCCCAATTTCCTTATTGCAACTGTTTCACTTCCATTTAGTGTGTTTTGTAAAAGCAATACAAACAACAGACATAGATCATGGCCTTTTTGTGTCCGTTGGTATTGTTAATTAATTGGCACCTTGACATCCAGGTTTGGCTGGAAGTGTTGGTCCCATTCCATTAGCTTAAACAAGATGTTTCAGCACCAAAGGGGTTTTCTGCATGTGAAATCAGTTCCCAAACAAATACAAATTAATGGTTAGGCTATTATTCTGGATAATGCTGAAAGGATATAATTGTTGTGATCCACTGTCTACCCATAGCTACTGTAGGGCTATGGTAACAAATTAAGCTGCTCAACCCCCATGCAGATACATACCTATTCAGTTGTTTTAAAAAAATGGGAACAGGATTATGATAATTCACTCTGCCATTCAGATCCAGGGTGTCTGTTTTCTATGTTTCCCTTCAGTTCCTCCATGACTTTGCCATTAATAAGACAGGGCCTTATGTACAAAGGCAGTCCTTAACTTTCAACCATAATTAGGACCAGAATTTGTATTGTTAAGCAAGGCAGTTGTTAAGTGAGTTGCATTTGATTTTACAACCTTTTTTGTGATTGTTGTTAAGCAAATCATGCAATCATGTGGTCATTCAGTGAACCAGACAGTCTTTAAGTAAATCTAGCTTTCCCAATTGACTTTGTTTGTTGGGAAGTGGCTGGAAAGATTGTAAATGGCGATCACAAACCTGGGTGCTGCAACATTAATAAGTACATGTCAGTTTCCAAACACCAAATTTTGATCATGTGACCTTGGGGATGTTGCAACAATAATAACAGGAGCAATTATAAGTCACTTTTTAGTGCTATTGTAACTTTGAATGGTCACTAAAGAAATAGATGTAAATTGGGGACTACCTATGTTGCATCAGAATTTAATTTGCAATTGGAACATTGATTTGTTCAGAATACATGCTGAGGAGATTTACATGAATGTATCAATCTTAGAAAAGAAACATATGATTGCAGGAAGCAAAACCAGGAAATCCCTATGTGCAGGAAAAAAAGATGATCTGAACAGCACATACATGCATTTATTTATCAGTACCTCCTTAAATTATGTGCAGCTTTCCCTCTGATTACATGTGAGACCCAGAAGAAGCCATTTTTTCTTTCAATCTACAGAACTGTCACAGCAGTAAGTGAACCTGGATCAAAGAATGAGGTTGGCAGTATAAATCCACCTTTCCAATCAGGTTAAATGAAAGTTAAGGCTTTCATCTGCAAAAAAAAATCTGTATTTTCTGATCTTAAGAAAGTTGACATCAGCACAGTTATAAGTAATGTCAGGCACAGCTGGACCTTCTAAAGGAACAAGATCTACATGAAATAGTGATTTATTTTTTTTAAAAAAGGAATTAATTGGGAAAGCTTGGTGTAGAATGCATGCCTCCTTTGGAGATGCTGAATGCAGTACCTGGCATCTCTAATTAGAGAAGCCTTATCTAACTTGTTGCCTTCCATATGTGTTGGGAATTTAACTTTCAATATTCCTATTGGCTAAAAAGACCAGCGGTCTCACTCAGCTAGTGAGTTATTCACACATGCCAGCAAAACCAGGTTAACACAGACTGATGTGCATACTGTTAATCTTGTCTGTGGTCATGGTTGTCCCAAAGGTGCTTTTATTTTAAAGGCAACTGGGCTTCCTGATTTTTCTTTAAGACATTTCACTTTTCATCCAACTTCTTGGATGAGAAGTGAAATGTCTTAGAGAAAAACCAGAAAGTCAAGTTGCCTTTAAAATGAAAGCACTTTTGGGACTGTCAAACTTGGTTGGGGATTTCCTTATGAACCTTGGTTCATCAGATGGTTTTGATTCATATTCCTAAAGAAAATCAACCCTGACTGTTCTTTGGAAGGATGGATACTGAAGTTGAAGCTCAAATACTTTGACTACCAATTGAGAAGAGAGGACTCATTAGAAAAAGATCCTGGCATTGGGAAAGATTGAAGACAAAAGAAGAAAGGGATGGCAGAAGATGAGATGGTTAAATAATGTCATTGACACGATGAACGTGAGTTTGGGCAAACTCCAGGAGACAGTGGAGGACAATAAGGCCTGGCATGCAGTGATCCATGAGGTCATGAGGAGTCAGGCACAAACTTAGTGATTGAACAACAACAACATTGATTCATATGACAGCAATGATCCATTTGTTGAAACATTTTTTTTTGTCTATAAGCTCTGGTTCGTATTAATCATCTTAGGAGCATCATTTGTTTTCTTATAAAGACTGTGAGGAACATAATCTGGCAAGGGCTGAATTGCCCTAATCAAAAGCCCTAGTGGACAACATGGATGAGAAAATTTAAAGAAATAAACAGTCTGCTTTTTTTTTTTTTGCCTGCAAGAAGTAGTACAGACAGGTGACTTACTTGTGGCCAGAAGCCGTCTTTAATCTTTTCTGAGAGGTCAAGCAATGTAGTGCGTGGGACAAGGTTTATTTTATGTTATAGATGCTTTTTTCAGCAAGAGTCAAGAGCATACAAACCTTCAGAAGGAGCACACCCCTGTGACTTTCTACATTACGGACATTTGGAGACAGGATAAGGTTTGGATAGAATGGGCTTTTGCAGAAAGTGTCTGATGGTTGGCTGGAGAGACCATCTGGCCTATGGGCCACTGGGTTACCGTCCTTTCTTGAATTGGACAATATTGGCCATAATTGTCTTTTTTTCATAAAATCTGATAGATTATGCAAATGTGCAAACAGTATATCATGATTTCAGAAAGCATTTGACAAGATGCTGCAGAAAATTCTTATAGATAAGATGGCAAAATGTGAGATGAATAATGCCATCATTATGAGTCTATTGCAAATTGATCAACTGTATCTATTAGGTATTCTTAAAAAAATATTTGTTGTCATGGACTTTGTGCTTTAGTTTTAAGTAGGTGTGAAATTTGTCTTTTTTTAAAAAAATAAGTTACTTGGGATATAAAGGCATTGAGGGGATGTTTACCAGTTTTGCAGATGATAAGAAGCTAAGAAAGTTAGCTAACATCATAAAAGATGAAAAAATATTTCAATAGGATAACTACAGGGTAAAAGACTGAAGCTAATAAGATTAATTTCAACAGAGCTAAATTAAATAAAATTAGCATTTTATGAAACAAATGAAAAGCAAAAACAGGAATTAGGTTGAGGAAATCTGCTTGATAGCAGCATATGTCAAATGAAAAAGAAATGTCTCATTGAAGACCTGGGCATCTTGAAAATTCAAGACTGCAGGTAGTTTCAATCCCAACCCTGTTTTTGGCCCCTGGAATTTCATTGACCAAATTAATCACGTAGTTTCTTACTCTTTGTGGCAAGAAGCACACAACCATGTGTGTGACATAATGCTGCCCTATGCTTCTGCACCTTTCCTATTTTTAAAAATATTTCTTCCCATTGCCCAGGTTGCCTATCTCTTATCTTAGATCAAAATTGAAAAATGTAATGTGGCTTCTAAAAAAAATCCGATAGAGGCTATATGTTCACTTGTTTTTCCTATTTTTCATTGTGTTCAGACTGATTGCTTTATTTCAAATATACCAACCAAGTAACACATACTGAGAATTTGACATCCAGAACAAACCAGTTTAGAAACCAAATCCTTTAAGGGACTTTGAAACAACTCTGTATGTTTAGCTTGAAGAATTGTTGGACTTAGACACTTAACACAGTTTTGTTATTGAATAAAGTTATGCTGTAATCTCTAGATGGATGCTTCTCTGGTTCATATGATAAATTAATTCAGTATGGTAAACAAATAATGTGGTGTTTTTTTGAACAAAAATGTTATACATTTTTCAATTTATCAACAGATATACAAGATTTCAGAATCTTATGCAGTAAGAGAATGCTCAAGGGAATGCAGAGCACATACAATAGGCCCAGATAACCTCCAAAGCTTTACTATGTAAGTTTAATTGCAGAAGTATCATGTGTACATACTCATATAAGTGTAAGCACTTGCCCTGCTACATACTGTGCAGGCCATGCCCAGGCTGTGGAGGTGACAAGCATGCTCTGAAGTTGATTGTTGTGTGCACAAGAAAAATTTGGGGCCTTTAGAAAACTTTTCAAATAGACTTTTTGACTCAGTTGCATGTAGAATTTATAGCAATAGCATTTAGACTTATATACCACTTCATGGTGCTTTACAGCTCTCTCTAAGTGGCTTACAGAATCAGCATATGGCCCCCCAAAATTTGGGTCCTCATTTTACCAACCGTGAATGGCTGAGTCAACCTTGAGCCAGTGGGAACCGAACTGCTGGCAGTGGGAATGCAGAGTTAGCCTGCAATACTGCATTTTAACCACTGTGCCCCCATGGCTCTATCATCCTAATCAGAAAAATATAGCTTAGAAATCCCAGCCAATAATAAAGGAAGGGCATATCCTGAAGCTTTGAAATTTTGCTTTTAAGTAAGAGGTGGTGATTTACTAAAAAATATTTGAGCTAATTGGAAATCCAATATAGTCTAGACTGATGTTACTCAGACAGCCCAGCACTAAAGAACATAAATGCCACCAGCAGGAACAATAATGAAAGAAAGCAGATGGGTTGAACTCCTCAGTGGTTCTGTTTCAGGTCAGTCCTGTTGTTGCACCTCCATTAACGATCAGGGAAGCTTCCTTGTTTTAGACATTTCTGCCCTCAAGGGTTAACTCCATCTGTCAGCTACTTCCCCTATGTAAAATTTGGAATAATTATGACTCTCAGTGCAACTTTAGGACTCTGTATCCATTTCTCTCATCTTTCTTCTCTTCTGAAATATCAAAAGAGTATCTTAGCTGAAATATACATCTCCTTCACCCCATCACCCCCACTCACTAAGAGAAACTACGAGAGAGCAAAAGCTAGCTTGGGAACTGTTCTGTTCTTGGCCATAGTTGACTGCCACTTTCCCACATCTGCTCAAAAGCATGCTACATCACAATTTCTCAGCTTGACAGCCTTCAGTTTTGCTGGATTTCAATTCTCATGATTTGAGCCAAACATCTTTTGTAGAAAATATTTAGTTTAGCACAGGGGTAGGCAACCTTGGCTCTTTTATGACTCATGGACTTCAACTCCCAGAATTCCTGAGCCAGCCATGGTAGGAGAGTAATGGCTCAGGAATTCTGGGAGTTGAAGTCCATGAGTCATAAAAGAGCCAAGGTTGCCTACCCCTGGTTTAGCATAACTGTGGCAAGTCCCATTCCAGGGCTGATTTACTGGGAATAGCAGAATGTCAAAGTCCTGCATCTTTTACTTCATCATTGTGCAAATGTATATAAAAATGGATTACAACAAAGAATTACAGCAATGCTGCTTATGAACAGGAGGAACCTAAGGCATAAATAAATACCAAAAGCAGTGTTACCAGATAGCTCAGGTAAAGCAATTCCACTTTAACAAGACTTAATCTAAGCTTTTGGTTAAATAGTGTAATTGATGCAATGAACATGAATTTGGGCAAGCTCTGGAAGACAGTAGAGTACAGGGGTGTTGCATGCTATGATCCATGGGGTTGTGAAGAGTCAGACATGATTTAGCGACTGAACAACAACCACCTAAGCTTGCGTCACTGCCTCAAGACCATCCAGACACCAATTCATGCTTTCCATGACATCTCCAATTCATCTGGGACTGGATCTCTATAACTGAATGTTATAGTGTAGTGAAGATAATTCACCCAAACAGATGATTTTCCCCAGTGATTCCACTTCCTCAGGGTTTTGTGGAAGAACAGGGTAGAATGATGACTCATGACCTTCTTCTACCGGTCTACTATTGAAAGCATTCTCACATATTGTTTTGTGGTTTGGTATGCTGGCCTGACAGCCACAGACAGGAAAGTATTGCAGAGGGTGGTGAGCATGACACAAAACATCGTGGGCTCTTCCCTGACTCCACTGGATGACATTGTCAGGGCCTGTTGCCTTGGCAGAGTGAGGAAAATTCTCAGGGATGACTCACACCCTGGTTGGTACCTTTTTACTCTCCTACCATCGGGTGGGAGATACAGAAACATAGCCAGCCATACCAACAGGCTGAAGAACAGCTTTTATCCATGGGCTGTCAGGCTTCTGAATGGGACATAACTTTATAACTTTATGCATGACAGACTCGTGAGGCCAGCGTGATGTGCAATTAGTTCACAGGGTGAAATAAGTTGGGGGATTGTGGTCACCATGAGTTTGTGATGAGGGGGGGCACAGGGGAAGGCTTAGCCAATTTCACTGTATACATGTTATACTTTGATAATAAAGGGTTTTATTATTTATTTATTATTATTTTATATAGAATTTAAGCAGCATAGAAGATAGCATCAGACCCTACTTAACTACATTCTCCTCTTGGAGTAACCAAAGACTTGGGCACTCTCATCCATGACTACTGACTGGAACTGCTCACTCAGATAAGAATAGGACCACTAAATAATGATATTCTCTCAGCCCTTGCAGGAGGTTCAGAAGGATACCATGCTCTATGATACTGAACACCATCAAGAGGTCTAATAATACCAAAAGAGGCAGTTCCCACCTCATCTAGGTCCAGATAAAGATTATCTTCCAAAGCATCCAATGTTGTTTTCATTGTATACTTTGGAATGAATTTTACTAACAGGGATCCATTGTAATTATTTTTTTCAGGATTCTTTATAATTGATTTTCTATTGGCATCTAAACAACCTTCTCTAAAATGGGAAGGTTGAAAACAGGACAAAAATTGTTAAAAACAGCTGAGGGTGATGGAGAAATTAACTGTGTTGTTTAGAGACAATGGTTTGGACAAGTTTATAAGAGATTGGAAGCCTTTTGTGGAGTTTCTGTGAGTTAAATATAATACTGGACTATTAGCAGAGGGCTTTGAAGTTTTTCTTTTTGAGGGGTGGGTTATGAGTTCACAGATTTCTTACAGTGAATAGGTATTGGGTCAGCTTGATTGACCAACAATAGATTTGTATATTTGGGGTATTTGTTAAGAGAATGAGATGTAAAATAGCAATTTAGAATGCCTAGATGGAAAATATATAATATAACTCTTTGTAGATTCATACTGCAAGCGGGGAAACCTATTAAATTTGTTTGAGGTGCAGATATCAGCATTCAACAGGGGTGGAGATTGTATGTTTTTTTTTCTTTTTGTGTCTTATTTGTATTTTTTTTTTAATTTTGTATTTTGTATTTTATGTTTGGGGGAAAAAGTTTCATTAAAAACTTTTATGGAGGGAGAACTTTTTCAAGAGGCACTGTACTTCCATCTCATTAAAACAAGTGGCATTACCTTTTCTTTTAAAGAAACATTAACTCTCTTCTTAATCCTGGTGGGACATGCTTCTGGTCATCAGGTGGCAAACTTCAGAAAGAGCATGCAGGATTGCCCAAGCTATACTTTGTATGGTTTCTCCTCACAAGGAGACTGCAAGAAAGAAATCTCCAGAGAGTGGGAGAACCAGGATTAAGGAAATTTGCCATATTTGCTCCAATCACAATTGGAGCTTTCCAAAGGACACTAAGCATGTCCCTTGCTAATCACTTTCCAGAAATCGCCTATTAACTACTTCAAAAAGATTAGACATCTTCATATGCCAAAGCTGGAACACTGGGTGAGTGTCTTCAATCATTAATATAAGAAATGGAAACTGTTTCTTTAAAAGCTTTAAGAACTTAAACAGCAAAAATAAAAACAAGGTTTTGGCTATACGAAGTTTTAAATAGATTAAAGGCTTTGAAAACATTGGGATGTTTGATTTTTAATATTGAGACTTTGAAATTAAATTTGAAGTAAATGTATTTTTCTGGGGAAAAATTATTTTTAATATTGGCAATCTAATGAGAGACATAACAAAATAAGTAACTTATAATAGTGTTCAGAGAATTTTTTTAGGAATTGCATTAGGACTTTAAATCATTGATGTCAGCTCTCTTCTCTGATCTTAGGAATAGTCCCAGCTGAACCTGTTATAGCAAAGGATTTGCAATAAAATCTATCTGAGAATATGAAGAATTTTTCATCAGATATGCAAAAAAAAACCCAGATAAGGCTTTAAAAATTAAGAAGGAAAGAAGAATGCCAATCCCAGAGATTAATTGAAATAATTTATTTTTGCTGGATTTACAAAACAGACTTTTTAAATTTCTGAAGAAATTTGAGATAAGAATCAACAATCATCTGAATGGATTAAAGAGAAGGTTTTACCTAAAACAAAAGAAAACTAAATTGGTTTATTTGATCAGGGCTACAATGGAATGGAATTTTGGACTTTGGGATATATGGATTGGAAAAATTTTGTGCATTGAATTTGTTTGTCCCAAAAGTGCTTTTTCAAAAGGCAACTGGACTTTGTTTTTCCTTGAAGACATTTCTCTTCTCATCCAGTTCTGAAAAAGCTTCTTGGAAGCGTCTACTTAAAAAAAAAAAAACCACCTTTGGGACAACTACGACCTGGATGCCTAAGAATCTCCGTAGACACTGAATTTGCTTATAGTTAACAGGCTTTTAAAGACTAGTTCCATACAGTCACTTTATGTAGCCTAACCTGACAGCATCTAAAATAGCTTTGTATCTAATCTTCTTTCCACTTAAAGTTAAGAGATCTTTATGAACTTGCTCTTTTTAGAGGAGATATTGTCCCTCTTTGTCATATTAAATTTCAGTCTTTTGTTTATACAAGGATACCGAGACCATTTTATGCCTTCTAAATGTGATTTCTTCATAGTTAAGTGTTGTGATATTAAATGAAAGAGTTTTGGTTATGGAATAAAGAGATTTATATCTTTTAATTAAGAGGAGGTGAAAAGATAGTGAATTTATTTATATTTGTTGTGATGAGTTTTTTGTACTTCTGGCCCCAAAATATAGAAAAGTTGATTGTGTTGAAACCAGGAGCATAGAAGTCCATTCAGTGTGCAAAAAGTAAAATAAAATAATTATTATTAGAACAGGGAACTTTTATTTCTTTGTTTATCATATTTAGAATAGAATAGAATAGAATAGAATAGAATAGAATAGAATAGAATAGAATAGAATAGAATAGAATAGAATAGAATAGAATAGAATAGAATAGAATAGAATAGAATAGTTGGGAGGGATCTTGGAGGTCTTCTAATCCAACCCCCTGCTTAGGCAGGAAACTCTATACCATTTCAGACAAATGGTCGTCCAGTCTCTTCTCAAAAACTTCCAGCGTGGGGCATTCACAACTTCTGGAGGCAAGTTATTCCACTAATTAATTGTTCTGTCAGTTAGTTCTAGGTTGCTTCTCTCCTTGATTAGTTTCCATCCATTGCTTCCTGTCCTTCCCTCAGGTGCTCTGGAGAATAGCTTGATTCCTTCTTCTTTGTGGCAACCCCTGAGATATGGGAACACTGCTATCATGTCACTCCTGGTCCTTCTTTTCATTAACCTAGACCAGGGGTGTCAAACTGGTGGCCCATGGGCTGGATACGTCCTTCCGAAACTGTGTAATACATCTCGACATGTCACATGACGTTGCGAGTTTGACACTAGACATACCCAATTCCAGCAGCCGTTCTTTATATGTTTTAGCCTCCAGTCCCCTGATCATCTTTGTTACTCTCCTCTGCACTCTGTCTAGACTCTCAACATCTTTTTTGCATTGTGTTGACTGAAACTGAATGCAGTATTCCAAGTGTGGCCTTACCATGACATTATAAAGTGGTATTAACAACTCACGTGATCTTGATTATATCCCTCTGTTAATTCAGCCTAGCACTGTGTTGGCTTTTTTGGCAGCTGCAACACACTGCTGGCTCATATTTAAGTGATCGTCCACTAGTGCTCCAAGATTCTTCTCACAGTTACCACTATTGAGTGAGGTACTAACTATATTGTACCTATGCATTTGTTTTTTCTTGCCTAAATGAAGAACTTTACTTTTTTCACCACTGAATTTCATTTTGTTAGATAGCACCCAATGTTCAAGTCTGTCAAGATCTTTCTGTATCTTAACCCTATCTTCTGGAGTGTTGATTGTTTCTACTAGCTTGGTGTTATCTGCAAATTTTATGAGTTCACCATCTATTCCTTCATCCAAATCGTTTATGAAGATGTTGAAGAGTACTGGGTCTAAAACAGAGCCTTGGAGCACCCCACTGCATACTTCCCTCCATGTAGATGTAGTTCCATTAAGGACTATGCATTAAGTGCAGTTGGTCAGTCAGTTACAAGACCATCTGGTGGTGGTGCTGTCTAACCCAGGGCTTTTCAACCAGTGGTCTGGGTACCACCTATGGTACATTGGCACCTGGCAGGTGGTATGCGATCATCCTAGAAAAGTGGTAGTGGGGGAGGGGAATTAGCTGAACCGGTGGCAGCACCACACAAGCCTGAGCGAGAGACAGCTGGAGCTGCAAGGCTGCCAGGGCTCAGGAGAAGCACTAGGATCAGCTCCAGGCTCCAGCTGGAGCTCGGCGCTGATCCTGGCGCTTCTGCTGAGCCCAGAAGAAGCACCAATCAGCTGGAATGTTGCAACATCTCCAGAGTCTTATGATTTACATTCAGATGCTTGGCAACTGATTCATATTTATGATGGTCACAGTGTCCCAGGGTCATGTGAAGTGACCAAAACCTGCTGCAACCACCCAGCAGATGGGGGGAATAAAAACCAAACAACCCACACCCCACCCTCACTGCCAATCCTCAACAGAAATGCTCACAACAGTGAAAACCTTGGACAGGAAGAAGAGCGCCGCCAGGTAGGCAGGCAGGTGTCTTGCTCGGCTGTGCCTTGGGGGGCACTATTTTCAGTGCCATTGTAACTTTGAACAGTCACTAATTGACCTGTTGTAAGTTGAGGACTACCTATACTTTATCACTTTTTTCCTTTTTGGGGGGGGTCATCAAGTTTTTGACACCTTGCTAGGCGACTGGTGGTACTCGGATATTGCCATATCTTAAAAGTGGTACAATGGGTGAAAAGGTTGAAAAGCACTGGTCTAACCCACATTTTTCTATCTTATCAAGTAGTAGATTGTGGTCTAGTTTATCAAATGTGTTACTGAAGTCCAAGTAAATTATATCCACAGCATTCCTCTGGTCCACTAATATTGTCACCTGGTTAAAGAATGCAATAAGATTTGTCTGGCATGATCTGTTTTTGACAAACCCATGATGGCTTTTGGTTATGATTTTGTTTGCCTCTAGGTGTTCACTGATTTGTTGTTTGATTATCTTTTCCAGAATCTTCCAGGGATTGAGGTCAGAGTGATCAGTTTGTAGTTTCCTGAATCTATTTTTGTTTTCCTTTTTTGAAGATGGGATTAGCTCTTTTCCAGTCCTCTGGTAGTTCCCTAGTGCTCCAGGATCTTTGAAAGATATAGTTCAGTGGTTCTGAGATCACGTCTGGCAATTCTTTCAGAACCTTGGGGTTTAATCCATCTGGTCCTGGTGATTTGTATAGCCATTCATCCCACAAGGCAATTCTAGGTGGCACACATAATTAAAAAAAATACATAAAAATATTAAAAACCACAATTTAAATTAAAGTAAAAAGAAGAAAAAGACAGAATGGTAGCAAAACATACAAAGATTCTATCCAGTTAATTGCCATATGGCCATCAAACAGGATCTACTCTACCATGGGATCCCCAGCCATATTTAGAAGTCCTCCCAGAAGGCAACAGTGTTGGGGCCAGTATCATCTCAGGGGGATGATCTTCCACAAGTTGACATCAATGGAAGAAAAGGTTTTCCTCCTAGGTCCCAACAAATAAAAATCCTTGGCTGACAGGACCTGAAATCTTCCTCTCATTATGGGCCAAAATTATGAAGTCCTTAGAGATGGAAGTATAGGATTTTCAGACTATGTGCTAAAGCTGAACTCCCAGAGAAAATAAAAATTGTCTGAAGTGAGTTTTCCTACTATTCATTGTAGCTACTTCTTCTTTCTTTGAGTTCAAGGTGGTCATGATATTCTCCTTGTTTCAAATAACATGGATCCTTTGTTTTTGTCCTCCTGTGAATTCTTTAGTTTGATATTAACAAAACCAGATGCTCATGAAAAAGTAAAATGCAACCTTAGTTTATCCTGCTTTGTTATTATACGTACAAATCCTCAGCATCCACTCAAACAGATCAACAAGCAAGTGCTGGCTGGTTGTGATGTAAATTAATATATAAGATGGCTTCCATATGATCTTGATCATTGCCAAATTAATGTACTACGAAACCTGCAGATTGTTTGGTTAATAATCCATAAAGTGCAATAAAGCAAACATCTTCGTACATAAAAGTGGGATTTGAATGTTCTGCATTTTAGTACAACTATGAAAGAAGAGACGAGCAAGCACTATGGGGGTGCTTGTTTTTTGCTTCCAGTAGTGAACAGCTTCTATTTATTACTAAGAGGGAAAATGAAGCATTGCATAATGGGAAAGGGAAATGGGGCTTTGGGGAAAAGAACAAGAAAAACCAGAGAAGGCAAAAATTAAGGCAAAAATGGTGTTGGATATTGATGATGATCAGTTTCACAAAATAGTTTTTTTCTATTTGGGGAGGACCATTTTGTGGGTATGTTCCTTCTCCAAGAAGAACCCTGTGTTTAATGCTATTTTCAGAAATATAGAGAGATCTCTTTGGACTTTCTTATTAGTTAAGAAAACATGAGTTCTTTTTTTAAAAAAATCTGCAAGTCCATCCTTATCAGTATGAATTGTTTTGGAATATAACATTTGAGAAGCATGACAAAATTCCAATAAATTTCAGAAAGTTAGTAGCATTCTATAAATATCAGATTCCTACCTTTACCTTTATGGCTGCTGCTGTTTCTTCAAAACCACAAGCAGACATGTTCAAGCAAGTCAAATTGAGAAGTAAAAGAGATTGTTTTCTGAGTTCTGGCCACATTGCCACTAGGCATGTTTCAACACAAGCCCTAAACATTAATGGCTTCTTCTCCCAAAGTAATAGTGGGATTGCTTACAGTTAATTCTGCCACAAAACCCCTTTGGAAATTAACACTACTGTTATATATCATCATGCCAGGAGAAGTGTGGGCAGATATTACTACCAAGACAATTTCATTCTTGCCCTAAATAAATCTTCATAATGCACTCTTACTCAGTCCACTGAAAATGCCCAATCAATTTGCCAGGAGTGGGGGACATCTTATTATTTTTGTTTCAGTCCCCTGTCTTTTCATCCATGCAAATATTTTCCCCACCTTGCTGAACCACACTCTAGGCATGTCATACATAGAACAGTTTCAAAAGTTGAAATAAGAAGCTTCTATTTTTATGCACAAGTCAGCTAGTTGATATCTGAAGGACAAGCAGACAAGCAAGCAAACACAAACCTCCAATAGTATTTTCCTTAAAGCACCTGACCTTTCCTGGGACCTTCTGTAGAAATAATGATCTAATGAATAAATTGTAAATTACATTAGTTATGTCCTGATTAGTGGGAAGATATTAAAAAAATGTATTCTCCAAACCAAAGCCCTTGGAAGGATAGCCAATCAAGTCTTCCTAACACCTGGAATGTGTTGGAAACAGGAGGATGGGTATCTCACCAATAAATTATTCTTGTCCCTTTCCTTTGGCTTCCTGGTTAAACAAACATTCATATATGGAAAAATGAATAAGAAGCTTGTAAATTTATGCCACAATGCACTATGCAATGCAGAAGAAGCAATCACTGAATTACTTAGGCATGCTGGGTCATCATACAAACAAGAGGATAATTCCAGCAATGCTGGAGAAGCCTAACCTGCACTCAGATAAATGCCAGTATTTCCTTTCCCACTGAGACTTGCATCTGATTAGCCACAAGTAGAAAGCACTCCAGATTCCATCACAGATGAATCATCCGATTCTTTCTTGGAATTCTTAAACAGCTCATGTCAGTCTCATAGTTGTCGTTGAAAGAACATATGTCAAGTAATTCTGATAAGCTAGCAAGTTATAAAATTTCAAATCTTCTTAAGTTTCAGGGAGACCTTCCTCCAACACTATTCCCTTGCTGCAGCTGCATTATTCACAAAAGTTTTTTTTTCTGGATATTTTTTTTAAAAATAAGCTGTCATAGAAACAAATTAGGAACATTTGGTTGCTCATTCCAACCCATCCAGTGAAAATGTTGGAAAATTAGTACCTAAAAGAGCGTTCTGATATGTAAGTCTTGTAGAGTTGAGCAGACTGTAAAAGTGTGGGATATTTTTCACATATCAATATAGATAGTGCTCAATTTATGATAACAATTGGGACCAGAATTTCCATTGCCAAGCAAGGCAATTGTTAAATGAGTTGTGTCAATTCTATGACTGAGTCATAAAGAGAATTTAGCTTCTCCCTTTGATTTTGCTTGTTGGAAATCAACTAGGAAGATTGTAACTGCTGTTCACATAACCAGGAACACTGCAACCATCATAAATGCATGCTGCTTGCCAAGTGCTCAAATTTTGATATCATCATCATCGTTGTTGGAAGGGACTTTGGAGATCTTCTAGTCCAACCCCCTTCTCAAGCAGGAGCCCCTATATCATTTCAGACAAATGGATGTTCAGTCTTTTCTTAAAAGCCTCTAGTGATAGAGCACCCACCACTTTTGAAGGCAAGCCATTCCACTGGCTGACTGTTCTCACTGTCAGGAAATGTCTCTTCTAGGTTGCTTCTCTCCTTGGTTAGTTTCCATCTATTGTTTCTTGTCCTGCCTTCTGGTGCTTTGGAAAATAAGTTGACCTCCTTTTCTTTGTGGCAGCCTCCCAAATATTGGAACATTGCTATCATGTCACCCCTAGTCCTTCTTTTCGTTAGACTAGACCAGTGGTTCTCAACCTTTTTCAGGTTGAGACCCCACTTGCGCCGCCCATGCGTGGCACGACTCCGACCCGCGCCACGCGCACGCAACAGGCCAATCCGCACATGCATGCGCGACGGGCCGATCCGCGCATGCGTGGCACGTGCGCGACGGGCCGAACCTCGCATGCGTGGCGTGCGACGGCCCGAACTGCGCATGCGCGGCGCGTGCGCGGCGGGCAAAAAAAAACACAACAAAATGGCGGACCGCGGTGTCCGGCGACCCCCGCGAAACGGTCGTTCGACCCCAAATGGGGTCGCGACCCATAGGTTGAGAACCGCTGGACTAGATATACTCAATTCCTGCAACCATTCTTTATATGTTTTAGCCTCCATCCTCCAATCATCTCATCTCTGCACTCTTTCTGAAGTCTCAATATTTTTTATATATATAATTGGAGACCAAAGCTGGATGCAGCATTCCAAATGTGGTCTTAGCAAGGCCTTATAAAGACGTACTAACTTTTCATGTGATCTTGATTCTCTCCCACTATAAATGCAGCCTATGATTTTGTTGGCTTTTTTGGCTGCTGCCACACATTGGTGGCTCAAAGTTAAGTGATTGTCTATAAGAACTCCAAAATCCCCATCACAGTAATTGTTATTGAGCCAAGTTTCACTTGATCTGTACCTGTACATTTGGTTTTTCTTCCCCAAGTGTAAAATCATGCTTTTCTCTACATTGAATTTGAATTCCCACATGACAGTGGGAATGCTAGAACTATCATTAGTGTGGGGACTAGTTGTAAGTAACCGTTTTCAGTGCCATTGTAACTTCGAATGGTTTTCAAAAGCATGGTGGTAAGTCAAATACTGCCTGCATTCTATATTCATTCATACTCTACAAATACACAAGTGTTAGTTTTATGTCCTGTCTTTCTTTGTGATACATGCATGGTAGTTAGCAGAGAAGAATGATGGAATTAGTTGAAAAACAATGAGAAAGATACAATCCTAAGAAAAGGAATAAATTGTCATAATAAAGATTAGAAATGAGGGAGAAATCAACAGTTGTATGCCATTGTTTAGAAATATGTTTTTCAATAAAAAATATTCAGAAGCGTACAAGTTAAGAGAAAAGAGCAGACAAAACTGCATTATCTTAGAGCCTATTGCTTTCATGGAGGCAGATCTGATAGGGAAAAAAAGCAGATAAAAGTGTGCATATTAAAAGAAATATGCATGAAGTTCAGCATAAACATTTGTGCCTATTTTGTTCTTAAAAACAGGTGAAATTGAATGTAGTTTAAATTGGACAACTAAGAAATAGAATGAGATAAAATCTTACCCATTTGTCTTTTCTAAGTAGATTTACCTCTGTTTTGTTTTTCAAGCAAAGGTTTTATTTATTTATTTAGCTTTTGAAATAGTAACCGAAAAAAAGAAAAAAGACATTTTATGCATTAAACAGGTTCAGATTTCCTTTGACATTCATGAAAAGGATCAAGATCTTACATGAGTTGCCCACATCTAAAGTAAATGTTAATGGTATGTTCTCTGCTATTTTCCCACTATTTAGAAAAACTAAACAAGGATGTCCATTTTCACCCTTGTTTTTTAATATCTACATGGAACCTTTGACTTTGCTATTAGACAACTTAGGGAGATAGTAGATAACTCAGCTGAATACAAATTGGTTTCTATTCTATTCTATTCTATTCTATTCTATTCTATTCTATTCTATTCTATTCTATTCTATTCTATTCTATTCTATTCTATTCTATTCTTTCATCCTACTATTCCAGTGTTGATTCAAATGACAGATGTCTTTAATAAAATAGCAGATTATTCTATTAACTGGTCCAAATCAGAATTGATGCCAATAGTGTGAAAATATGGTTACCCATTCATTTAAGGAATAATAATTCCATATTTCTACCAAATCCAATAAATATCTAAAGATGTGCATAACAAAAAGTATAACTAAGTAGCATGCAATATAAATAAAATATGGAGAGAGGTTTCTTCAGTTATTGATAGATGGGAGTTATTAAATCTCAACCATTGAGGAAAGGTGAGCACTCAGATTGAATATTGCTTCCAGATTAATTTATATGCTAAGCGGAATTCAGTTCATATATCTGAAATATATTTTGTGAAAAAGATTCTTTGAAGAATGGCTAGTCTTAAGAAAAGAAGAAATAGGCTGTCATGGTTCCGACAGACAGAGACAAATAAAGCAGAACTCCAAGGCTTGCAAGTTCCTCAAAGAACATGTTTATTGATACAAAGTATTGGCATGTCTAAAGTGAAATCAAGTCTGAATAGACATGTAACAATCCCCAATACAAAGTTAAGAAATCCCACCCCTAAAGCTATGCAAGATACTACATTCCCCAATACATCTTCTTGGCAGGCCTTTCATGAAACACCCAGCCTGCAGTCCCGGGAGCAGCCGATGACCTTGGTTCCCATGGGAGAAAGTCTGTTTAGTCTAGCAAAGCACCTGGTAAACCCCCCTCCCTCTGTGCTATGTGTCAACCAAAAATGAGTGTAGGGAAAATGGCTGCAGCCACACTGATTTTTAAAGTTGACATAGGGGAGACATGATAGCAGTATTCCAGTATTTGAGGGGCTGCCACCAAGAAGAGGGGGGCACGTTATTCACCAAAGCACCAGAGGGCAGGACAAGGAACAATGGTTGGAAACTGTTCAAAGAGAGAAGCAACCTGGAATTAAGGAGAAACTTCCTATCAATGAGGACAATTAACCGGTGGAACAGCTTGCCTCCAGAAATCGTGAGCGCTCCATCACTGGAGATTTTAAAGAAGAGGCTGGACAGTCACTTGTCTGAGATGGTATAGGTCCTCCAGCTTGAGCAGAGGGCTGAACTAGAAGACCTCTAAGGTCCCTTCCAGCTCTATTCCAAATTTCTGTGAGGTTCTTCAACTCCAAGAATATTTTTACAGAAAATAAAATTACCAATTAATGAGGAAAGCCAAATTAAAAGGAAGAAAAAGGAGAAGCTATATCCTTCATGTGTATCACGGTATAAAATTTATACACATATACATATATAACGAATAACAATATACTTTCTTCTGTTTTTTGTTTCCACTTTTTGCTCTAAACAGCAAACCATCTTATTTTAACAGAATGAGTTCTTGGTCTTCATTGGAACCAGCAAACATTCATATTTTTCCTCAATTCTCTTTTCTTTCTGACATAACTGACATAACCAACCAGAGTTGCCATATCAGGGAATGGGCAGCATATAAATTTCATACATACATACATTCAAACGACTCTCTTTACTTCCCACCTAACCTTGGAGGTCATCTAGTCCAACCCCCTGCTCAGGCAGGAAACCCTATACATTTCAGACAAATGGCTGTCCAGTCTCTTCTTAAAAACCTCCAGTGTTGGAGCATACACAGCTTCTGGAGGCAGGTTGTTCTACCGATTAATTGTTCTAATTGTCAGGAAATGTCTCCTTAATTCTAGGTTGCTTCTCTCTTTGGTTAGTTTCCATCCATTGCTTCTTGTCCTGCTCTCCGGTGCTTTGGAGCATACCTTGACTCCCTCTTCTTTGTGACAACCCCTGAGATATTGGAACATTGCTATCATGTCACCCCTTGTCCTTCTCTTTATTAAACTAGACATACCCAATTCCAGCAACCGTTCCTTATATATTTTAGCCTCCAGTCCCCTAATCATCTTTGTTGCTCTTCTCTGTACTCTTTCTAGAGTCTCAACATCTTTTTTATATTGTGGTGACCAAAACTGGATGCAGTATTCCAAGTGTGGCCTTACCAAGGCATTGTAAAGGGGTATTAATACTTCACATGATCTTGATTCTATCCCTCTGTTAATGCAGCCCAGCACTGTGTTGGCCTTTTTGGCAGCTGCAGCACATTGCTGGCTCATATTTAGGTGATTTTCCACTAGGACTCCAAGATCCCTCTCACAGTTGCTACTATTGAGCAAGGTACCACCTATACTATACCTGTGCATTTGGTTTCTCTTGCCTAAATGTAGAACCTTACTTTTTTCACTATTGAATACTTCTTGACTGTTGATCTGTTGTTAATCTTGGTGTTAATTTATGTTCATCTGATTGATTGATTGATTGATTGATTGATTGCTGATGGGGAGGTGTTTTATCTTTTTGCTCTTTTTTGGTTTGGTGTGGTTTTCTGTTTTTTTATCTCAGTGTGCAAGCAGGCAAGTTTGTATTTATGGAAGAGGTGCCTCATATTTCCTTTAAATCTTTAAAGGTCAAGACCAGTGCTTAGAATTGAATTCCTAAACAAATGTTGAGATCCTCAACAAACTCTGATACATTTGATTTTAAAACCTTGAGGACTCACAAGAATAGCAGAAAAATGGCAGGGCCAAATTGATATTTGTGTTCAATAAAGACTCCAGTCTCAACTTCCCTTGAAGTATTTGGACTGAAGCATTTGATTGAATGAAGAATCTGATGGAATGAATAAGATAGGGAAAACATTTAAAAATGTGCAAAGAAACTGGCTTGTGAAAAGGACTATTGATCACAGGAGGAAAAAGGTAGAAGCAGAGGTGATGTGTTGGTTGCAAGCTACTCCATGGCTATAAAAACATTGGAGGGAAAGCCTCACACAGCATTTGTGGGTGGATTTTTTTTAATAGAGATTGGAAGGCTATCTAACCACCTATAAACCTGATATCCAGATTAAAAAACCCAAGGTCTTCCTAAAATCAGATGGGGCTTTGAGGACATGTCTACACCTTTACCTTTTCATCACAGCAAAAGTGTTTCGCTTTACCCTTCCTTTAGTAAAGATTTAGACTTCACAGTTTTAGTCGAATTTAGTCGAATTTATTACTCTGATATTTCCTGATGATTTCCTGTTCTAGTACTAGGTTTGTTCTTGTTTAAACTTTGGTTGATCAGCCAAGGTTGACTTGATGCTGCCAGTTGCTGTGACTTTGAACCATTATCCTAAACTAAGCCAGTACATTTTCACAGCCCTTAGTATTTTGGTTCTTCTCAAAATTGTGCCCAAGACTATGACAGCAACAACTCTCTGGAGATTTTCTACCATTATGTTGTTTATTTTGATAGCAGATGTTCTGCTGACAGAATACATTTACTTAAAAAAGGGTAAACTGGAAATATGCCAGAGGGAGGTGGGAATGGGTGAATGTATACATCCAATTGTTAGAGTTCTTTGGGGGGGGAAATAGGATTGGCAACCAGTTACATTCCTGTTTATATAATTCTGTTTCCCATATAACATCTGTTCCTTTTTCAGTATTGTACAGATAGGATGCATTCATCACATTCTTCAATATTATTTTAATGGTATCTTCAGAGATAGGGTTAGGAAAGAGATGGAAACATGTGATTTAGAAGAATGGATAAATTTGATATCTTTGCCCCCTCATCTCACCCACCCCTTGGGACTGTGACAGTTGATACACAGCTTGTTCTTGTCTCTTAATGCAACATAAGTAAGTAGCAGAGTATGTCACACACCATTACTTCTGGGGATGAATCTTCTTCAGTTGGGAAGCTCAGAAGCAGTTGGTTTGGAGACCAAAGTGGTCTATCAAAAAAGACAAAATGAGGGTCCCAAATGCATGTTCAAAGCCTCAGGTGATGTTTCAGTTGTACACCAGCAAACATCCTAGGGAAACAAGTCCAGTAACATGGTCCACCTTGTGATACTATAATCTAACCCTGGGCCTGGGAATTGGGAAAGGATGAATGAACTGTTAAGGGAGGAAGAAGGTAAGAATTCCAAACAACCCCTCTTGATTTTGTTTTGTAAAGACATCATCATAGGAAAAAAACCCTGAATATTTTCAAGATTTACTCATAATACCTTATCAGAGTAAAGTGTAGGAGGCTGTTCACTTTTGTATTGAAGTTTGGAATATAAGGAAATTAATCCTTTAGGATCTAATTATTGTTTTTATGGCATGAGAGTCATTTGCTACAAGATGGGCAGCAAATAAATTCAATAAATAAATAAATAGATATGCCACCAATTATTTATTATGCATCCAAATAATCATGGAGAAATATTAAGAATGGGCTAATTTTTGCCAATTTTTTATCTCATTTTTATGGCTTAAAGCTTACTTTACTTTCATTTTTACAGGAAATCAGTCAACCAAGAAGTCTGACTAAACCCTCATATACCATGTTATATACAGTTCTCCAAATGTAATAACCATTTTTGTACATAACAAGTTATGTACGAGTACATTTCTTATATAAGCTATTTTTACTCATATTTTGCTACCATATCCACATTTTTGTACAACTGTGTTTACCCTCTTTGTGCATTTCTTTTGAAAAAATTGAATTATATCATCTAACTTTGAAAGTGCCTATTTCAGCAAACCTATTGAAAATGTGAATTAAGTAAACCTGTATAAATTCAGATGGAAAATGAAAAGGATTCATTCTTATAAAACATTCATTCCTAGTTAAGGATAAAGGAAAGTTGGCTACAAAACACAGTTTTTCCTGATGTGATTTTTTTTTTATCCAATTGTTAATAAAATGGGCATCTCTGATCTTTGTTATTTATCTGGAAAATTATTTATTTGGAAAATGTATATTGCCGCCTACTTGCTCACAGCACCTCAAGGTGGCTTATAGGAAATAAAAACACACACTCATACCCCCATTTAATGGGCTCCATCCTACCAAGAGGTCAAATAGAGCAAGGATAGATGCACTACCCCCATCCCATTCTCGTCACAGATCATCAAAATGTGTGATCAGTGCCTGAATCCTGACTGGTAGGGGTCTAGATCAGGGCTAGGCAACCTTGGCTCTTTTATGACTCGTGGATTTCAACTCCCAGAATTTCTGAGCCAGCCATGCTGGCTCAGAAATTGTGAGAGTTGAAGTCCACGAGTCATAAAAGAACCAAGATTGCCTACCCCTGATCTAGATAATTGTTTTCATCCAGAAACCTCTGAAGCTGCTGTGCAACCACCTTCTGAACAACCTTCCCCAAAAAGGGAAGATTGGAATCAGGTCAGAAATTATCCAACAGGGTGGAATCCAGCAATAGCTTCTTGAGAAGAGGGCAGACCACAGCTTCCTTAAAGTGCTGGGGCACTACCCCCTCCTATAAGGAAGCATTAATCACTGCCAGAGTCCACCTGTATGTCACTTCCTGGGAAGCTTTCACAAGCCAGAAGGGGCATGGGTTTAAAACACACATGGTTGCATGCATACTCCCTAGGATTCTGTCCATTTACTCAGGAGCAACAAGGTCAAACCATTCCCAGATAAAAGGGCAAGAACCTGCCTCAGGGGCCTCCACCAGACCAGCAACTATGTCAGCAACTAACTGGGAATGAATTTGAACAATTTTGTCTTCCAGAAAATCTGCAAATTCCTCAGCTTGCCCCTTCAGGTAAACCTCAGTCTCTTCCTTTCCCAGTAGGAGGTAGGCCTTAGTGGCAACTGTTACCTGTATTCAATCAAATTCATCCCTTGTTTTCCACCAGCAGCGCTCTAGATGTCTCTTCATCCATTTCATCCCTCTCAGTTCCTCTGTATACCATGGAGGACAGACAGGTCTATGGGTGAGGAAAGGTCACATGGACGCAATCCTATCCAGAGCCTCAGTCACCTTCCTATTCCAAACAGTGACTAAGAGCTTGGCCAGACTGTGTAGGAGATCTGCAGTTATAACTGCCATCTGGGTTAATTAGTCACCAGGGGTGGACCAATCTAACTGCTCCTGCCTCCCTGCAGGTGGTGCAGCTCTTGAGAAACTCATTGCCACCAGACTGTGATCCGACCTTGACAGGAGGCCAAAGACAAGTCCACCAATTCCAGGTCATATAGGCTCTCCTCTGACAAGAACACCACATCAAGTTGTGACTACTATTCCTATTTGGGCCCTGGATAACCTGGGACAGGTTCATGGAAGTCATGTGAAATCCTGGGCTACCTCTGACCCCACCACCAGGGATGGCAGGTTATATATATAAGCCTGGGGAATTTTACCACCAGCCCTGCAGTGATGTGCAGGAGCCCAGGCAGGGAAGCTGCCACATAGCAGGGAGGCTGGTACAGCAGCAGCAATCCCACCTGATCCCTTATTCATGCCTTCAGTGACTTATTCTTACCAACAATGAGCAGATAAGATTTCCTGGGTACTACAGTGTTATAAATAATCACAATCACTTTGTGATGAACTGTGTGTGCCTTTTGGAAACTTTGAGCAAAAGGCCATATTTTTAAACATTTATTTATTTATTTATTTATTTATTTATTTATTTACTTACTTACTTACTTACTTATTTATTTATTTATTTATTAAATTTCTATGCCGCCCTATTCTGAGAACTCAGGGCAGCTCACAGCATAAATAGAAATCCAATATTAAAATACTACATAATAAATATATAAAAATACATATATAAAAAGGAAACCCCTAAATTTAAGAAACCATTCATTCAACAAATGTACACACAAACATACACTGGCTAGGGGCAAGATGTCAACCGCTCCAGGCCTGTCGGCAAAGATGTGTCTTAAGGAGTTTACGAAAGGCGGAGAGGGTGGGGGCGATACGGATCTCCGGGGGGAGTTGATTCCAGAGGGCCAGGGCTGCAACAGAGAAGGCTCTTCCCCTAGGCCCCGCCAGGCGACACTGTCTGGCTGACGGGACCTGGAGAAGGCCGACTCTGTGGGCCCTAACCGGTCGCTGGGTTTCATGAGGCAGCAGACGGTCCCGTAAGTAACCTGGTCCGATGCCATGTAGGGCTTTATAGGTCATAACCAACACTTTGAATTGCGTTCGGAGACCAATAGGCAGCCAATGTAGCTCGCGGAGTGATGCCGAAATGTGGGCATTTCTGGGCAGGCCCAACACTGCTCACGCGGCTGCATTCTGCATTATCTGAAGTCTCCGAACGTTTTTCAAAGGTAGCTCCATGTAGAGAGCATTGCAGTAGTCGAGCCTCGAGGTGATAAGGGCATGGGTGACTGTGAGAAGAGACTCCCGGTCCAAATAGGGCATGTGTAATAATAAGGGCATGTATAATAATAAGAGTTGAGTTGAATGCATTTCAAGTCTTGGCCTTTTTGTTGTCTCTAATCACCTATTTTTTTTCTGCCTGATTTATTTTTCATCCAGAATGAGACTGCCATGTATATAGCCATGTTCATATTTAACTGGAGCCATGCCTACTAAGGCCATGTAAACTTCAGAGAGGCATTTTATAAAGCAACAAGCTCAGCAGAAGTATGCTCTGTGCATGCTTCAGAAGATCAGAGATGGGCTTTTGAGTAACCAGGTGAAATTGAATGTAATCTGGATTCCTAGTAGGGGAGAGTGCATTTCAGAGAAGCAAATGACAATTCAATTCAGGTAGTTTGTATGAGAGAAATATTTAAATAAATAAATATCAAAATATTTATGGGGTGTTAGCATGCTTTAGTTTGGTAAGATTCTGGCTAGGCATCTACTTGGAAGAATCACAACATGTCTTTCTAAAATTTTTGAGCCTGACACCACTCTCAGCTTTCAAAGAAAAATGAACACCTTGCCACTCTGAGCAATAGGCCCCGAGGGGTGATTGGATGAAGAGGCCCTCAAAATAGTTTACACAGCCCTAGCAGCCACTGTGTTACCAATTCTATGATATTATAGTCCAGTGGTAGCGAACCTATGGCACGCGTGCCAGAGGTGGCATTCAGAGCCCTCTCTGTTGGCACACGCACCACCACCAGCAGCAGCAGGTCCATCAGGCCACCACCGCCACCTGGAGCAGAAGCCCCACCCAGCACAAAGGAGGTGAAGCGGCCGACTAGCAAGCTCGAGTAGAGGTGGTAGAACAGAGCTCACCAACCATTGTTGGACTGGAAGAAAAGGGAGAGGGAAGCATTTTGCACTGCAAATGGGGCAGGGCTAATGCCTGCATGATACTCACTAGCCCTGCCCCATTCTTGCGTGATGCAATGCCTTGTATCTGCACCCCACAGTGCAGCGGCAGCCGTTTTTGTGCCTTGCAGCTTTTGCATGCCAGAGATGGAACTCAGAGGCGCCTCCCTGCCCCCCCCCCGAGGGCACCACAATGCTGATGCAGCCCTGACACTTTGCAATAAATAAATGGCTTTTGGGTTGCAGTTTGGGCACTCGGTCTCTAAAAGGTTCGCCATCACTGTTATAGACCAATAACCTGAGAGAAGAATCGCAATCTGAGGCTTTTAAAACTTACTAGTGTACTGTAATTCAGTGTGAGAGAAGGGAATAATTAAGTACGCTGAGAATAATTTTATTTAATTAATTTTAATTGCATCTATTAGAGTACATTAAAATTGAGTTTTTGTTTTGATCAAATCCATTTCTTTGTCTTGGTTTCACCAGTTTTGGGCAAATAACAATGGCACATCATTGAAAGGTCAAGTGTGACCCATAGCTTGAAAAAGATTATCTTTCTAATTAAGGTCTTTGAAAATATGTATTTTTCTAAGGCACCACACTTAGAGAAATGAATATATCACATTAAATAAAATTTATGTTGCAAATTATGTCTTGTATAAAATTATATTTAAAGGGTGTATCAAACAAACAAAAAACCTCATGTATATTTCATGATATAACCTCAAAATTGTATAGGAAAAAAAAGACCTGGAAAACAGTTTGAAGAGATTACACCAAATTTCTCTCTTGCCCTTTTGTTGAAAAGGCCTACATCATATTTTTACAACAGTTCTTTGTTGCAAATCTGGTGCTGATTTATCCCACTGTGTTGTGGACTA
Source organism: Bothrops alternatus (assembly GCA_034064705.1). Taxonomy (NCBI): domain Eukaryota; kingdom Metazoa; phylum Chordata; class Lepidosauria; order Squamata; family Viperidae; genus Bothrops; species Bothrops alternatus. The sequence continues at coordinate 7,192,323 of JARGCV010000044.1, read as the reverse complement.
ATCTTTTTTTTCTCATCACCTATGCATAAAAATTCACAATTCTTGATAAATTTGAGATATTGAGCACATAATCTGTTAGAAAATAGACATCTTTAACCCACAACACTTGCTCTAAAACCTTGTTAACAGTCCTGTGGATTTCAGTGGTGGTGAATAATAGGACAAGTCCAGGCCATGTGAATTAATGAACTCCTGAATTACATTTCTAATAGCAGTTATTTGCAACCAACCTTTATTAAAGATTCTCTGAGGTGTTAATATATTTGTACTAAAATGACCCTGCCAGAGAAATTTTTTTAATATCCTATAAATTCACTTACTGTGGAATAAAGGAATAAAAATAGAATGACTCATAAGATGCAGGGCAAAACTAAATTAAGCATCTCCAACAAAGAACTGTCTAACCTCTTACATTACACCATATCTGAGTGAAATTAGCCACGAAAGCCAGCTGGGTGACCTTGAGCCTGTCAATCTCTTTCAGACCAAACCACCTCACAAGGTTATTGTGAGGAAAATAGGAGAAAGGATATGGATATGTTGGCCACTTTGAGTTATTTGCAAAAATAATAAAGGTGAGATACAAATAAATAAATAAATAATCCATCTTCAGAAAACCTAGGGCTTAACCCTTTTCAATGATGGTCCTGCTCCTTTGGAATGGCTTAACCCCTATGCCGTCCCCTCTTACAACATTCTTGGACACCTATTCAGAAAGCCATTTGGGGATCAATAAAGTCATGCTACTCCAAAGGGTGAGTGTGTTTGATTATTTATAATTTTATTCATTTATTATTGTGTTTAATTACTGAAACTCATTCTGTAAGCCACACAGAGTTTCTGGAAGTTCGACACCATGTAAATTGTATATGAGAATGAAAGGAGAACAAACAAATAAATAAACATTCCACTATCAAACAATTTTTATTATTGGGACATATTCAAAGATTCAACTAGAATCAGACTTCCTTTAACTTAAATCCATCTTAATCATAAATGCAGTATCATACACCAAATACTAAAAAATAAAATATAAATAATTTTTCATTTGTATCAAAGCAAGAGATAAGTTCAGATTTACTATATGAGAGCTCTTGTGAGGCAGGAATCAGGTGTGGCTTGGTGCGAACAAAGAGATGGAGTACAGATTTCTCTTGATAAATGGACACATTTATTCAGCTGAATAAAGGTGGGTCTTCCCATAAGATTAGAAAAATCCTGAATGCAGTTTGAAGCAAATATATATATATATTTCTTATTTTTACTTGATTATATAAGAAGAAGTTAGCATGCAGTAGATAAGGTATAGAAGTTATAAAAATACTCATGTATGCCTTCTGTGGTTTGGATCACATGTTTAACCCATAAGTTTGTGGTTTCTTCTGGAACTTTCCACAACCCTAAAGGCCCGGCTAAGGCCTGAACTTTAAATCTGCCATCTCAACATAAGAATCTTTTAACCAATCATCAGAGTTATCAGAATCCTGTTCAAACTATTCCCAAGTATGTTTATACCAAAAACAAAAGAATCATTACAGACCCTTATCTCTATATATTCTAGTCTCTATATGTGTCAAACCACTGACAGTGATTTATAAAGTAATCTGACAAGACACCAGCCATACATACAATAACAACAAATTTGAAATCATTTCTGTCTGATTAAACAATTTGTTTTCCATATATAATAACATTAGCTGGCCTCAGTTCTGTGCCAATCAATATTTTCATATTTCTAATCATGCATACAAGAGGGCTGAATGTCAAACTAAAAGGGAAAAAAGAAGCTATATCCTTCATGTATATCACAGTATAAAATTTAAAGACATTTTAGAAACTGAATAAAATATGTTGATCCAGAGTATAAACTCTGGGGGAAGCTAATACAAATCCATTTTGTAAACTTTTAAGGAGTTCTCCAACTCCTTCTAATGACTTCTGGATTTTGTCAACTTTGAGTTAATGCAAGCATATTAATTAAACACAGCAGTTGAAGAAACAACCTAATCTATGGGCCAAGAAATCTTTGTAATTTGGAGAAGAATGGGTGGCTGTTGATAGGATTTGTGTAAGTCAGCCTCCCCAAATCTGGCAATCTTTACAAGTGTTCTATTGTCACGCTGGCTATGTATTCTGGGTTCTGTAGTCCAAAATATCTGAAAAACGCCAGGGTAAAGAAAGCAGGTATAGAAGAAAGTCCAGTGGAAATGCTGCCAATGATTTAGAAATGCCACATTTACATCTTGAAGCTGAATGTCTACAATATATGATATTATGCATATCTTCAAAATGAACTTTGAGATGTACTATCTATATGGGGATAAGGAGAATGTATTCTAAACAATAGAGTGATCCTTCCAATTAAAAGATATGGAGTGGAAAGATTTTATGGGCTCTGCCTTTTGTTCTTATGGATTAAATTTGACAAATGGAATTGTTTTGTCTGGCTTGCTTTTTGGTTCCTTGTACAAATTTACATGGAACAAAACAGTTGCTGAATGAGTTTATTTCTTTAAAAAATACATACACAGCCATTTCTTTCTTTATTGGTAAATCTATAACAATAAGTTACATTGGTATTCTTCCTATATCAGACTGAGGAGAACATTCCATCACAGAAAGACAAAAACTGTCAAGAACTCTCAGAATATATGAAAAATATTGAATAGGTTGTCTCACATTTATTTTCTAGTAACATTGATAGAACAAAGAAACTGCTGCCCTGAATCAATGTTTATGCTTCTATTTGTAATAAGATTGGAAATAAGGAGAAAATTTCAGGTTAGGAAGAACAATATATAAGAAGGAATACAGAGCAGGAGGAAGATAAAAAAACTGAAAACCAAAAAATAGGTTTGTATGTAAAGTTACTGTACCTAAAATGATGATAACTATTTCCCAACATATTTGTTGGGTCCCCATTTATTTAAAAGAGTGTTTCATAAAACAACAATATATTTGGCTCTTGTTGATCTATTTATATTTAATTCAATCTTTCCTATACATGTTCAACACCAATTATTGCTCTGGTTCAGATCTGGTATTCTCATTCCTGATTGAGAAAAAATAAAAGAAACTAACAGGGCAAAATCATTCAGTGATCTTATTTCCATTCTCAAAAATAAGGTCACCAAAGTCTGATGAGAATTAATAATTTCAGCTATATTTATGTTTGCTTGTTTATTTTTTGCATATGTCATTCTAAGAATTTGCATGATGGCATGTGTCTCCTGAAAAAAAAAAACAACTCCTGTTTTCTTTTGTCTTCTTCTAGGCTGGACAGCAACGGTGGTGGGAACAGGAAATTACTGTGAATGGGAAGATCCAGAAAGGAGAATTGATAACTTACAACTTAACAGAACTCATCAAACCTGAGGCTTATGAAGTTCGCCTGACACCAGTCACTATTTTCGGAGATGGAGATGCAACCATTCGTGTAATCAAGTACAGTGGTAAGGGGAAAAAATCAGAGTTTTCCTTTTGCGAGAGAGAGAGAGAGAGAGAGAGAGAGAGAGGGAGGGAGGGAGGGAGGGAGGGAGGGAGGGAGGGAGGGAGAGAGAGGAGGGAGGGAGGGAGGGAGGGAGGGAGGGAGAGAGAGAGAGAGAGAGAGAGAGAGAGAGAGAGAGAGAGAGAGAGAGAGAGAGAGAGAGAGAGAGAGAGAGAGAGAGAGAGAGAGAGAGCATAAGTCCCAAAGTCTGACTTCCAGCCTTCCAAACCTTGATGGGAGAGGTTGGGCACCTCGATGGGAAAGGTTGGGGCATCTTGGATTCTTATAGGGTTCTTACTCTAGTCTGATAAATTGTCCCTCCTATTATTTTTTAATATTATTAATATGCAAAACAGAAGCAGCAATTCCTATAAAGCAAGCAGGTCAAACACGAGATGTCACTTTTTCCTCATTGCTGGCAATGGGGTGGGTGCGGTTTTGATATGATGCATCCGGCCCACAGGCCGGCAGTTTAACATGCCTACTATAAAGGATTAATTTTTTATGAATTGAACTCTTATAATCATACCTATATATCAGTGGTGGTGAACCTACGGCACGCTGTTGCCCTAGTCTTGCCTCTCCCCATGGCCCCCTCCTCACCTGCAGCGCCCCAGAGGAGAGTCGCCCCAGAGCGTGGCCCACGCAGAGCAGCACAGCCAAGAACATGGAGCCGGGCAGCTGGGACAAGACTCCACCCTCACACTCCATTGCGCACTGATGATGCTGCAGGGTGTGGGCAGAGGGCATGGCCGCCATGGCCCTGCTGGGCTGCCTAGGCAATCTGCAGCGGGTCATGGAGGCGGTGAGTGGCAGAATGGGGGCGGAGCAGGCTTGGGGCTGGAGCAGAGTGAGCAGGATGGGGCAGAGCAGGGCGGGGGTGGGTTTTGGGTACTCGGTCTCTAAAAGGTTCGCCATCACTGCTATATATTCATGTCAGAGTAAACAATTAAATTATTCATAAGTCTATTATTATATTAAAGTATAAGTTATTCAATTAAAACTGGAAATTAAACATGTAAACTAGTCCATGGAATTCACATTTCTTAATAGTCATTGAAACAGACTGTCTGGCAAGAAAATGTTTGTTCAAATATAGAATTAGAAGATGACTACTTGGACTACTGAATAAGTGATAGAGATAGCCTTTTAGATTCAATTTCTCTACAATGGTATACAGTATCCACTTATATTTTCCTGCAGTCAAAATTAAGTGCCATTCTCCTTTAATTGCAACCTTTCATTCTTTCCAGTTTCTTCTAGTTTCCAACCTTCAAAATCCTACCTTATCAATTTTTTAAAGTATTCAAACAACAGCTTTATCCCACAGGAAGAATTGTTGTAATTAGTTTCAACATCTTATTTCAAATCCATTTGGATTGTTAGTTTGTTTATAACTTCTCCAAATCAACACTCTAATCACCATTTTGCTGTTTATCCCCCCATTTTTTTAAGTACTTAAACTTGTATAAAATTTCTTTTACTAAGGATTGAAGAATACTCACTCAGTGTAATAAAACCTGCCATTATGGAAGTTCCTAATATCCAAAAAGCAGTTAACAAGCCACTTCCAAAGTTGATTTTGAAAGGAAGTGTTTGAACCCTGTGTCTTGTTCAAAGGCCTTGAACCACTGTTTGGGCTACAATGACATTCTCTCATCTACCAGTGCTTTAAACCCACCAGAGCACTATTTTTGGTACTCTCATGAGCAGATGTCTGGAGCTCTTGTGGCCAATCCCAGTCCTCTCTTTGTCCAGGGAGGAATTACAAAGAGTTGGCTTTTCACTCAACAGTTGTCTACTCTTCTTTCAACAGAGCTGTCTTTAGTTCATCATTTCTTCCATAGAAATCACTATTTCATACATTTTTTTTTTCACTAAAATTCTTCCTTGGTTTTTTTAGGAGTAGGAGCTCATGAAATTCATTCAACCTTGACCTTCTCAGTTTTTATTGTTGCATTCACCCATTCATTCTTTTTTCATTTGTTTTACTATACTGTACTCATTAATTCTGTCTATAGGGGAAATCGCTAGATGCATCTTTTATATTGTCTCTCATTTTAGTATTCAATTCGTATTTTTTGAATTCTTAACCCAATTTATTCTTGTTTTACCACACACACTTCTTAAGTATCTCATTCCCACTGCATCCAATTCACTTTAATGTTTGCGGTAACAGACCCTACTCTCATTTCCATATAACAAAACATGCTCTTATACATTGCCATTTTCACTTCTTTGAACAGACATTCTTCATGTTAACTTTCTAACAGCATTTTCACATTTTAAAAATTCTCCTTCTACATTACTATTTTTATAAAACCTTCTACACAAATTCATCTATTTCATCTGTCCTTCCAGAGCAAAACTTGCAATTGGTTTCCCCATTTCCCCTGTTAAACATAGCTTTCATCTTTGATACATTAATTTTCAATTCCATATTACATCATGCAGTCTAACATATTGAAAAGCATTTTGGTTCTCAGCCAATTATACAATTCACATCCCCAACTATGTCTTTAATATCACCATAAACATTATTATATAGCCAAGGGGATATTACACATACTTCAGAAAGTAAGTTAGAAAGGAATTTAAGGGGAAACTAAGAGGAACAAAAAGGGACCGTCTACCTCTATCAATATAAGTCTTCGGAGAGGAGCGGCATATAAGTCCAAATAAAATAAAATAAAATTAAATAAATAAATAAATAAATAAATAAATAAATAAATAAATAAATAAATAAATAAATAAATAAATAAATAAATAAAAAAGGATGAGCGTGCTGCTAGGAGAGTATGATGGGACAGTAAGAGGTGATAGGGAACATACATGGCTTTTCAACTCCTACTTTGTGTCAGAGTTCTTCCCAAAGATACTGTGGTTCTATGTTCAAATGAAATTAAGCAGATAGAGGATTTTAAGTAAATAAAAAGGTGATTAGGAAGCACTGTGGTACCATAAAGAGGTTAAGTCTCCAGACTGAAACAAATTACACCTGTTAGCCCTGAAGGAACTGGTGGATGTGATTCTGGAGTTCTTTTCTGTGATTTCCAAGAAACTATGTGAGAATGGATTTAGTGCCAAATAACCAGAGAAGGTCAAATATTTCTATCTTCACATCAGGGAAAAAAGGGGTCACTGATAACTACAAACTGGTCATCCTCTTCATGTTGACCTGCTAAAGAGTAAAAACCTTGTTTGCACACTGTCTGACTAATGTAAAACTGCATTGCTCCTCCCAAAGTTAGCTTATTGTCTCACCTTTTCATCAAGATTTTGCCAGACCTCTCCCCAAACATACTTGGGAATAATTTATTTTTAAATTTAGTTTTCATTGCTATTTCTGTGCCACTGCAGCTCCAAACAGCTCAAGTAGCTAATTTCCTTGTACTTTTTCCATTTAATCTTCTTGGTTTTCCTCTTTGTTTATGAAAACAATAATGGTATTCTTTTAGTTGTCAGGCACAGGAGGCAATATGCATGCATACATTAAATAAGTCATTATCTAAATTAGGTAACAACAGATTCCAGCAATAATTTATCATGTTAAAAAGAAATTTTGCAGTGGTTAATAATCGAGAACATTTCAACACATTCTTAAAACTATATGGGGGAAAAACAGGTAGGTAGCCATGTCCATAGATTTTCCCTATTTTACTTTTGTCAGAGTATAGAAAACAACTTCATCCCACAAGCTCTACTCCTTTGTGTATGTGTGTGTGTGTGTGCTGCCATGAAGTATCTAGAAAAGGGCAGGATTACGTAAAAATGTAGCTTTCAATACTCTGAGACCTCAAACACCCCGCCCCAATTTTTCTGGTTGATGCACTGTATGACATAACTGCTTTCAAACACTTCCCTTTTCCAGTAGTGAGCATTGGCATCACCTGTATTTTTTGCAGTGAAACAGACTCCATGTTTGGGTGTGCTTGTACACTTTCTCCCCAAGAATTAATCAGGATGTGCAGTAGGTCTGTATTTGTGCCTATGTTGTGTAAGTGATTGTCTGGGAAAGCCTAACTAAGATGGATGGATGGATGTTGCTTCTGTGTTGCATCTTTATGTTTACATGTATATTTCAACTCTCCCCTCATGTTGCATCTTTGTATTTATGTGGATCACTCTACTGGGAAAAAAAACAGGATAAGTGCATTTATTCTGCTCTGGATCATGTCACCAGAAGGAAAGGTGGCTTAGAATAGAGCAATTAGTGGATCTTCTGGACTATTACCCAACTACAAAGCCATAGGATGTGTTTTTGTTTTGTCTTTCTTGAACTATTTTTCCCACATCCCCAAGTTCTGACCCATTTCTAAACTCAGTGTTGCTTTTCCTAGCTTCTCTCTCCATGCCAAATTTCTTTTTGTTCCTGTTTCTGGAAATAGTTTCTTTCCCAGATTATATTTTTTAGAAAGATTTTAAAAAATGTATTATTTCAACAAAGATTAAAAAGAAACCAGCAAATCTGACCCAAAAGAAAGAAAAAAAATCGATATAATGAGTTCCCTTTGAGCTACTGTATTTCTTGATAATAAAAGATTAGAAAACTTGTTCTTGGTTGGTTTACTCTAAAAACAGAAGACTTGGCTTAATATCCCTCTTGAGTATGAATAGTGAAAGTATGGGCGATTAGAAAGAATTTGCTTTTTAATTTAACTCCCCTCTTTTTCAATACTGCTGATGTAAATCAGTAAGCAGAACAATCATAAAGGCTTTTCTACTTAAGAGACATCAGTTGTGATTTTAATTTTCCCATCTTCTGCTTAGAAAAATGTTGATCTCTAACTACAATTGTGTATATCAATTATATTTAAAAGGAATTCATTAGATGCTTAAGTCCTAGTATTTTCAATACAGTTGGGAACTAAGATATAAACTTACTTTTTTTCTCTCCACCTTGATTGGAAAACTTGGTTTTCTGCAAAGCCCAGAATGTGATCCTGTTCAGGGTCTATGGATCTGCTGGTGCACACAAAAACTTTATTAGTTTATAATGTAAAATAAAAAAGAAATAGTGGAAAAGTAAGAGAGGGAAAAGGGAAGGGTAAAGTGTAGGGCAAAGGGGAAAAAAGAAAGAAAAGGCATTGATTTCCAACTCCCTTTGGTGAAGTAGGATAAGATAATAGCATCAAACCTCAGCTTTTGGTTTTTACATAATAATATAAACTTGTTGTTGTTAGTTGCGAAGTCGTGTCCAACCCATCACAACCCCATGGACAACGTTCCTCCAGGCCTTCCTGTCCTCTACCATCTTCTGAAGTCCATAATAATATAAACTAGCCATTTCTATAAAAAACCTGATCGGTAAAACCCAAAATCGGTAAAACCTCAAGCCCTTTCTGACACACTTCAGGGTTTCTTTTCCATTCTGCTTGATAAGACAGGCTTTCCCAACAGAAAGGGGGGGGATCTGATCATAATTTAATAATCAGTTCTCAGAAAACAGACTGCACCAACTGCCCCAAATAGCCACCCCAGACACCCCACATGCAGGCTACACCACATTTTACCATTTCTCAAGTGCTGCCCTCTAAACCTACCGTCCTTCTATTTTTCAACAATCTTATAGCATTTATGACTTCCCATTTGACACATTTTTCTTTGGGCACTGACATTGATAGAATTTGTTTCACTTCAACTTGTTTTAATAATTAAGCCTATAACTTTAATTTTCTACATGTATTAACCAATCCCATTCCATAAGAGTGTTCAGATTTATTTTATCATTCTTCATCATTTATTCACTGCTTTAATCCATCAGAGTTTTCACAAAGCATTTTAATATTAAGTAAAACTGCATTATGAGATTCAGTCAAACCTAACAGAATGACAGAGTTGGAAAGGATCTTAGAGGTCTTCTAGTCCAACCCCCTGATTAAGCAAAAGACCCTATATCACAGGTGTCAAACTCGATCACGACACGTGATATATCGTGATGTATTGTGATGTTTTTTGCCATTGCGGAGGCAGGGTGGGCATGGCCTACATGTGACGCATCCGGCCTGTGGGCCACTAGTTTGACATCCCTGCCCTACACCATTCCAGACAAATAGCTGTCCAGTCTCTTCTTAAAAGCCTTCAGTCATGAAGCATCCACAACTTTGAGGGCAAGCCATTCCACTGGTTAGGAAATTTCTCTTTAATTCTAGGTTGCTTCTCTTCTTGATTAGTTCCCATCCATTGTTTCTTGTCTTGTCTTCTGGGGCTTTGTGTACCATATGCCTCATATAAGGATACTCTTCATCAGCTGAGGCACATTCTGGCTAGTATACCACAAATAAAAATGAAGCAGATTCTTCATTTTTGCATTATCTTTGCAAATTAGGATATTTAATCTAGAGACTTATCTTGCAAGCCAACATATTTTTGGCAACATCTCACCAACCAAGGAGGTTTATATAGTGCACTGGCATATTCTCAGATTATAAACCCACTATTTTTTTTCCTTAAAATGAACATTTTTAAGTCTTTACAAATGAGACATATGGATGTCCAAATTACCTTCTACTAGTATCCCTGAAGGATAGACTTCATCCTTAAATCATATCTCTCTATATGCCTATACTGTATATGGCCTTACCAAATACATAGCTTATGAACATTATGTCCTTAATGAAGTTATGGAAAGAGACTTTTAGTGGCCAGAGACTGCACTTAACATTTTATGGAAGAACCATGAGTCAAAGCAGAGATGTATGTCCCCAAACAGTAAGTACTATGCTTGCATAATCCCCAAGCCATTTATCTAAAGTTTAACAGGATTGATCCATTCCACAGGAATATGCCTACAAATCATGGCAAGAAATGAACATTTGCATTTCTTTAAAAGAAAAATTTAAAGATGTCTGAAATCATTCATGTGACATTACAGTACTTTCAAATTTCATCTGATACAGAATATTAGGCACAGAGATTCAGGTTTACAAACTGAGTTAGATTTCACACCTGAGTCAAGATTTCCTTCTTCATCATTTTAAAAAGGAAAACTTTCTTAAATGCATCTTTTATAACATTATAGAAAATCAGAGTCTCTGAACTTTTGGTATATCCAAACTATGGAATCTACAGTCCAAACATTGCAGGAATGATGGCAGAAATGGAGGAATACTGGGGTGAATGTTATAATTCAAATTGCCACAATCAGTGACAGGTTTATTTGTTAAAAAAGGATATGTGGCTAGTAGCCAAGAGGACCCTCTCATTTCAAAGGCAGTAGATTTTGGTATACAGTTTTGAGAGGACAAAAGGGGACACTTGTCTCTTTTAAATCTTTTTTTCATAAAATCATTAAGGTAATGCTTGTTAAAGCTGCAACTCCTTGATCTGATTATTTATTTATTTATTTATTTAGCAATAGCATTTAGACTTATATACTGCTTCATAGTTCTTTACAGCCCTCTTAAGTGGTTTACAGCATATTGCTCCCAACAGTTTGGGTACTCATTTTACTAACCTAGGAAGGATGGAAGGCTGAGTCAAGTTTGAGCCGGTCAGGATCGAATTCCTGAAATAAGCAGTGAGTTAGCCTGCAGTACTGCATTCTAATTACTGTGTCACCACAGCTCATGTCATTTCTATCCCACCTTTATTATTATTTATTTATTCTTAATAAATAACTCACCACAGTGAACATATGCAATACTCCTTCTTCCTTCTATTTTCCCCACAATAACAAACTTGTGAAGTGAGTTATGCTGAGAGAGAGAGAGAGAGAGAGAGAGAGAGAGAGAGAGAGAGAGAGAGAGAGAGAGAGAGAGAGAGAGAGAGAGAGAGAGAGAGAGAGAGAGAGAGAGAGAGAGAGAGAGAGAGAGAGAGAGAGAGAGAGAGAGAGAGAGAGAAGCCCAAAGTTACCCAGCTGGCTTTCAGGAGAGATTAATAACATTCTTGATTAGAAGCATTCACAGGTTGCAGAACAGAGTTGATTGATATCAAAATGTTGGACACTACTGGGCAAACCCCCATCTTTTAAAAATATGGGTCACACACATTACACATATGTGAGAAAGGGGTGGGTTTGATTGCCCAGTGGAACCCACAATTCTGAGATTGTTGACTTCGCCATAGGAGTAGTTGAGTCATTAAATGTTCTGAATGCAAGCTTCCTATTTGATCAAAGAACTCAAAAAAGTAGAGCTGATGTTGCTGTGTCTGAGGAAACAGTAGGGAGGTAGAAGGATGACTAGAGAGATCTATGAACACTTTTTCCTCACTTGTTTTCTTTGCTAGAAAACAAACACAACGACAGACTTGAAACATGATATTTAATAAAACCTCTTTGGGCCCCTGAGAGCTATCTTCAAGCATCTACACCAAGCAGTCTTCCAACATGCTCCAATTTTTCTCTCTGATCTTAGGAAGGCATTCCTGGTGGCATAAGAAGGGAGGGATTCACGCCCAGGGGGGCATAACTTCTGAGATGAGGTTTTTGATGCTGATACTCATGATATGCCATCCTATTTGTTTTACAGATGGGATGTATAATATTTTTCTAGGCAGAGGGCCTCATCTGGCTTTTGAATGATGTGCTTAGGGATTTCCTTCCCAAAAGCGACATATGGAATTTATGTTCAGCTGAAATTCAAAACACACACACGTGTGCTTGCATGTGTGCTCACATGCACACACACAAGCCAAAGGAGTAGAAGAGATGTAGCTTACATCTGAGTAATTATATAACTGCACTGTAAGTTCTGAATTGAATTTGTTGGCTTATGGAAAGATGGATGACCCATGAGCATCTATTTATTTTTGGACTCCAAGACTTATCATTCCATGTAGCATGGCGTAGTCAATGGTGAGGAATGTTGGGAGATAGCAATAGCAATAGCACTTAGACTTATATACCACTTCACTGTGCTTTACAGCCCTCTCTAAATGGTTTACAGAATCAGTATATTGCCCCCAATAATCTGGGTTGTCCTTTTACCAACCTGGAAAGGATGGAAGGCTGAGTCAACCTTGAGCCAGTCAGAATTGAAGTCCTGGCAGTCAGCAGAATTAGCCTGCAATACTGCATTCTAACCACTGCGCCACCATGGCTCTTACAGTTTACAGTATATGTCTATGGATATCTCAGTCATCCAAGTTATAGTTATCTCAAAGGTGATTTTTCAAAAGGCAACTGGATTAGAGAGATAGATAGAGAGGATCATTGGTTTGAAAGAGGGGTAAAAGAGCTATCTGTGTTAGAATTGAACAGTCTTCCCTCAACAGAGGGAGAGGAATATGACACCACCTGTTTCCTGTTTACAATTTATTTATTTATTGATTTGATTTGATTTGACTTCTATGCCGCCCTATTCCGGAGAACTCAGGGCGGCTCACAACATAAATAGAAATCACAAGTTAAAATACATATATAAAAACCCCTAAGTTAAGAGAAAACCAATCATTCAACAAACATACACACAAACATACACTGGCTAGGGGCAAGATGTTAACTTCTTCAAGGTAAAAACAATCCAATTGCCTTTTGAAAAAGCACCTTTGAGAGATACAGTATAGATCAGCAATCTCTAAGAACCATACCTTCTTCAGTTCCTGGGCACATCCCAGTTAGTTAAATCTGTTCTTTGTAATATTTGGTCCTGTAATGTAGCACTTACCTGCTAAAACACACTGAAGAATCCCATGGCAATCCTTGTGTTTACAGAAGAACTTTGAACTTAATGTGATGCTTTACTGGCAGGGTTTCTTTTTCTTCTTTTTTTCTTCCAAAACAAGTAGTTATCTTGCTTGCAGAATGACTCACTTTAGTTTGTGTCACTTATTTGTGCAATTATGAGTTTATTTTTCAGAACATTAGTGCTCTGATTCATGCTCTATAGTTACAGATTGAAAAGAGAAGAGCAAAAGAAAAAAGATTACTCAAATTCACAACTGGGTTGTAAATCCTTAGTGAAGTTCTGCTTTCATCTAGCTTTTCATTTGAATTCTTTCACAGTAAACTTTCATACAATCGCTTGAGTTTATGTGGATTCACTGTTGCAAAGCAGGTGTTAGCCAAATATTGACTTCCATCATCTCTTCAGCAATACTGCAATCTCTCCATTTGGGGGTCACAGAATCAAATCCTTTCTGAATATAGTCTAGAATAAGTGGATTAATGTATACGATTACTTTTCCACTTCAATGTGTTACTATCTTCCCTCAAAGCAATCAGTTAACTTTAAAGAATACAACTATGTTTATACTCAAAGAGATGCCACAAAAGGAACAAAGAATGGGGTTGGGAGAAGTTTAAGTGCATGCTATTACAAATGTTTTTGTAGTGTTAAATAATAATTTTTAGAATGAAACAGTAGAGGACCCTTCAGAGGAAAGGCTTCTTCTTTCCTTCTGATGCAGTCACTTAGAATGCCTATTTATGGATTCTTTTTAAAAAGTGGGCAACCTCTCTCTCCCTCTCTCTGATTACTACCGGTACTACTGCTATTGTCTTCTTCTTCTTCTTCTTCTTCTTCTTCTTCTTCTTCTTCTTCTTCTTCTTCTTCTTCTTCTTCTTCTTCTTCTTCTTCTTCTTCTTCTTCTTCTTCTTCTTCTTCTTCTTCTTCTTCTTCTTCTTCTTCTTCTTCTTCTTCTTCTTCTTCTTCTTCTTCTTCTTCTTCTTCTTCTTCTTCTCCTCCTCCTCCTCCTCCTCCTCCTCCTCCTCCTCCTCCTCCTCCTCCTCCTCCTCCTCCTCCTCCTCCTCTCTCCCAATTCCTCTCACAAAGCAAGAAATAAAACTGCATCCAATCCGTGTACACCATCCCATCCTTTGGTATGTTTATCCCACCAATTACTGTCCTTGCCTTCCCAAAGTTAAGTGTGCTCTCCCACCTCTAAAACCCTACTTTCAGGGAAGGAATCAAATGGCAGTTGGACTCAACCAAGCCAGTGGAAGATCTCATTATATTATCCCAGCTTTCTGAAATAGAGAACAGGGGGAATCAAAAGTTCACATAAGATGCTGCAAGGCTTAGAAATTTCTAATATGCAGTTAGAGGTTTCAGATATGATTTTTTCAGCCCTACTTGGAAATGCCAGGGACAGAACATGGCATATTTTACACATAAAGCAAGAAGAGATCTTTTTATTTTAGTAAATAAATTCTCCTGATCTCTGTACAGGATCATTTATTTTGTGTTGAACATCAAATCCTCCTAGACAGGATGGCTTCTTGTTTGACTTGCATTATTTTCTGGTCTATAATCCTTCAATTCTTAATAATGCAATCCCCTGGTGTCATTTTTAGCTTTCTTACCCAGCTCAATCATATGAACCTCCCCCCTTTCCCCCTCCTCTGGAACACTGGAACCACAGAATCAGGCTTGCCAATTCCAACAGGGATAACTATAAGCTAAAAAGTTTCTCTAGACCTTGGAAGCTCAGACTGAGAGTTCTATCACTTTCATCAATTCTTATTTTCCCATCATGACAACTATTGCTTGCTACTTTCCCCACTGAGTGATTCTTGAACCTGGACCAATGATAACAGAAGGATCTCCAAAAACTATCACTTCTGAGCTGTTACTCCCCACCTACAGTCTTCTTGAGCTACTGGCCTGCAACATGTATATAACTAACCACTGTTGAATTTGTTTTTTGTTCCTGTCAATCATCAGGAGTTGATTCTTTTCTTGCCAACCCATCCATTTGGCTCTGGTTCCTGTGTTGCAAACAATATGAATGTTGCAGCACTGAAGGTTAGCCATTAACGATAGCTTCTCTCAAAGCCTCCAAGTTTGTCGACAAAGCAAACGTCACTCAATGCAGTTCCCCACAATTTGGTGTCAGAAGAATGCCAAAAATGAAACGTTTCTCAGCAAATGAGGAGTAATTGTGTTAGCAAACACAAGGAGGCCCGTCTTGAATAACTGACTACATTTTCTCAAGGCAAATTATACAAGAAGCAAGTCACTGATTATTCTTCTTAAATAAAGGAATGTAAGAGGGAAAAGAAAGAGATAAAATGGCAATGAAGTGAAGCTAAAGAGTTCTTTCAAAATAGCTTTGGGTAAATTAAATGTTGGCCCACGTATGCTGCTCAACCTGGAGTATGCACATCACAGATTTATTTATTTATTTATTATTTATGACATTTAGATTCTGCCTATCCCTCTCTCAGAGGATTTTGTGAGGTGTACAACTACAAGCATAAAAACCTAAAAATACATCACTCAAAGGAGCTAAGTGAAAACAAAAATATTAGGGTCAAAAGGAAGGGGTGGGGGTTTTCAAGGCATTAATCACATCTAAGGTTGTGCCCCACTCTGCAAGGCCAATGGGAATCAAACTCTTTCAAACTGCCAGGATAGTTGCCATAAATGTAATTGGGAAACAATTCTGAGGCAACATCCTAGGTACACAATGATTTACTTCATCAAAAAGCTTTCCCTCTATTAGGATCTAGCAAGAAGTTTGGATTCTGGGATTGGATGGTTCCACTTGCTTCTATTTTGGATCCCATCTGCCAAAGAATTTCAGCTGGCAGAATCTAAGAGAAAAGACTTTTCTGCTGTGGTATTCCTTTTGGAATTTTCTATCGCTGGGGATGAGATCAGGCCTCACACTCCTGGCCTTCCAGGAGAACCTTAAAACCTGGCTCTGCTGGCTGGCCTGGGCCCCCGATAAGAGCCCTCTATTCTGGGGTGGCTGATGAGGTAGAGAGAAAATCCCCACTCCCTCATCACCTATCCTTTTTTTTTTCCACATAATTTTTATTGGTTTTTTTAAATTTACAAAAAAGACACATAATAATAACTCAACCGAGAACTAACATATACTACAGTTTCCAAACAATTAAAATAACTGCTCGGCACCCCCACCACCACATCCCCTTATCCCTAACCACCCTTCCTTCCTCTTACCATCTACCTACTTTCCTCTCACTCCTCCTCTACTTCTCCACCCACCATCTCTACCCCCACTCTTGCCTCCTCATACCAACTTCCTACTTACCTCTACCTTCACTCCTCTTTCACTCCTCCTCTTACCCACCAGATGTGGTGCCAAGAGGCCACCCGAGCAACCCCTTAATATATATTCTTACATATTCGTACATATCGCCAACCCCAATTACAGTTGAGAAAACATAATATATAAATTATGAATACCCTCCCACCCCCCTCCCCGACTTCCCAGAGTGAATACAGGGTAAAAACACAAGAAAACCCACTAAACTACTTATTATATAAATCCAATATATAAATATTTAACTATATGCTAAATATAATTTCTTCAATTGATATTTCCCTTGTATATAATCTATCCATTTTTTCCAATCCATCATAAATTTTTCATTTGAATGATTCTTCAGATATGCGGATATCTTGGCCATTTCTGCCATATTTATAACTTTTAATGTCCATTCTTCAATAGATGGTAATTCAGACGTCTTCCAATATTGTCCCACCAGTAATCTTGCTGCAGTAATCAAGTTCAAAATCAACTTAGACTCTATGGTGGTACAGTCTTTTATAATACCAAGCAAAAACAACTGTGGTGAAAATTCAACACGCTTTTTCAATATATTTTGAAGAATCCACCATATTTTTATCCAGAAAGCTTTGATTTTTTTACAAGTCCACCAAACATGAAAATAAGTAGCGTCCATAGATTCACATCTCCAACACTTGGGTTGCACATCTGGGTACATAAATGATAGTTTTTTCGGGTCTAAATGCCATCTATAAAACATTTTATAAAAAATTTCTCTTAAATGTTGTGCTTGCGTAAATTTTACATTTTTCACCCATATCTTCTCCCATGTTTCCATCGTAATTGATTGTCCAAAATTATGTTCCCATTTAATCATGCAATACTTAACTAATTCAGTTTCAGAATCAATTTCAATTAATGCATTATATAATCTTTTAATATGCATAGGTCTTTGATCTCTAACTTGTTTAATTAAATTATCGTCCTTTGAGGAGAAACCCATCTTAAAATCTTTTTGCCATCTAGACTGTAATTGTACATGTGAATACCAATTATGAGCTATTCCTTCTTCCCTTAACCTATTTAATGGTTTCAATAATAAAGAATTCCCTTCTTTAATTAAGAGTTTCTCATAGGACACCACATCTTGAATTTGTTGTCTATTTATACTCTCTATTGCATGCCTGGGAACTGTCCAAAGTGGAATCTTTCCATTTAACTTATAATAAAACTTTTTCCAGACACGCAACAGAGCATTTCTCAATAAATGCTCTTTAAAACTCCTGTCCATCTTTTTATCATAAACTAAATATGCATGCAGCCCATACAATAACCCGTACCCTTCTATATTCAATATCCTATCCTTAGTTAAATTAATCCAATCACTTATTGCTACTAAAACTGCAGCATAATAATATAACTTAAAATTGGGCATTTTCAAACCACCTCTTTCCCTTGTATCTTGAATAATTTTTAATTTAACCCTTGGTTTCTTGCCATTCCAAATAAATCTATTGATACCTTTCTGCCACTCCTCTAAGTTCACATCCTTTTTAAGTATTGGTAACATTTGAAATAAGAATAAAAAATTCGGCAATACATTCATTTTGATTGCAGCTATCCTACCCAACATAGATAATTGTAATTTTTTCCATTTCTCCAATTCTATTTGTATCTTGTTCCATAAAGATTCATAGTTATTCTTATATAGTTTCCCATTAGAAGCTTCTATATAAATTCCTAAATATTTAACTTTCTTAACTATTTCACAACCCGTTATTCTTTCCAAATCTTGTTTTAATTTATCATCTAAATTTTTAACCAACATCTTTGTCTTAGATATATTTAATTTAAAACATGATACCCTTCCATAATTTTGAATAATCTCCATCAAGCTCTGAGCCGACTGTATTGGTTGGGTCAATGTCACAAGTAAATCATCAGCAAAAGCACATAATCTACAATCCTGTTGTCTAATCTGTATACCTTTTAGTTCATCTGAAGCTCTAATCCTATTCAATAAAACCTCTAAGGTTAAAACAAACAATAAAGGGGATAAAGGACAACCCTGCCTAGTACCTTTCTCTATATTAAATAAATCTGTTAATTGCCCATTCACAATAATCTGACGTTTTTGTTTCTGGTAAACTGCTGTTATAGAATTAATAAACTGATCCCCCATTTCCATCTTAACAATTAATCTTTTCAAAAATAACCAATTCAGTCTATCAAAAGCTTTCTCCGCATCCAAAAACATAAGAACTGCAGGCACTTGGATATGCTTGTCCAAATATTCCAATATGTTAATAAGTTGTCTAACATTAGTTTTCATCTGTCTCCCTTGTAAAAAACCAGTTTGGTTGGAATGAATTATTTGTCTTAAAACTGTCATTAATCTATTAGCCAAAATTTTTGCAAAAATCTTATAATCCGTATTTAACAATGAGATAGGTCTAAAATTTTCTACTTGAACATTACCTCTTCCCTCTTTAGGAATCAAAGAAACATAAGCCGTTTTCCATGAAGGTGGTACCCGACCACCCTCTTGTATATTTACAAATAACTCTCTGAGAGGTTCCACCATTTCTTCTTGGAGATACTTATAATAAATCGCTGTTAAACCATCAGTCCCAGGAGATTTTCCCATTTTCAATTGATTAATCACTGCAATAATTTCTTCTGATGTAATCAAAGCATTTAATCTATCTCTTTGTTCCTTAGTAATTTTCAAAACATTTTGTAAAAAGGCATCTATCTCATTCTGTTGTACTTTCTCTTCAGAATACAACTTGGAGTAGAATTCTAGAAAAGCTTTTTTAATAATTTCTTGTTGAAACACTTCTTTCCCCTTGTATTCTATTTTCTCAATTATACGGGATTTTTGTTTTTTCCTTAATGTATAAGCCAACCATCTGCCAGGTTTATTAGAATTAAAAAATATATTGTGTTTAGCATATTGTAAATTCCTGGCAACTTGATCTGTCATCAACAAATCAAATTGTTTCCGTAAAATCTTTATCCCTTCTTTAATATTTCTATCATCTGGTTTCTTTATTAATAATAACTCTTTTTTCCTTATTTCCTCTTCTAACTCTTTCCTTTTTTCCTCTTGTTTACGTCTATACCTTTTATTCATATCAATTAAGATCCCACGCATATAAGCTTTACTAGAATCCCACACCATTTCTATTGTCGTTTCCCTATTCATATTTAACATAAAAAATTCCGGTTATCTCCAATTATTCCTTACCTGCAACATTGTGGGATTTTTCCAAATGTGCTAATGTCTCTCTTTGGGGGATATACAGTATCTTGTAGTTTGGATCATGGAGACATATTGTTCTAACATGGAAATATAATTTAGTGGATGTTCTTCAATCAGTCATTCTGATGTCTACTTTTCTAGGCTGTCTTGAGGATAAAAATGGGAACATTACTGTATGTACTGTATTACTCTGTTCCTTGAAAAAGATGTATAGAAATATTTTAAAATAAAATAAATGCCTATATAAGTTGCACGCTGCCCATCTTTTTCCATCAATGATTAAATATATAGCTTTTGAATATTTGATAATACTGAAAGATAAAGCTGTATTCTTGCTATTGTTATGTTAACATCTTTTTTATTCTTGTTTTTTCCCTCTATAAAGTATCCTAAAGGACCTTATAATTGTATATCTCCTGCCTCTTACCAAACAAAACAAATATAAAATTCTATAAATATTTTTACATGTTTTGCTTTAAGGGAAATCTATAAAGGACAGAATTAAAAAAATTAGAATACCATTTGTTAAGATATGAGAAAAATAATTTGAAATGTAAATCAGAGCTAGAAAGAAAATGTATGTTTTTTAAACTCTTAATTATTTAAAGTATCTGCAACCCAAGACTCTCCCAACCTAAATTATTATGCTGGTGGAATAAAGAAAGCTAGGCATAATCAGAAGTGTTACAGGAAAGTACAGCGGTTTTCATTCCTAGAGGAATCCTAGGAATTTTTTTTATTATTAATAGATATATATTTGTACATGTAAACCAGGAAAAAATTCAAGTTAACTGCTATTCAACTTAATACAATCAATTTGAATTTGTAAACATTCTTCACTCCGTATATCAAGATTTAACTGTAAGCCAGATACATTTTCTTTGATTGGTGTTTCTCTTGTATGTAGTCTATAAAGGATTATTTTGCACCTGGGCGAAAAGGCTGGATGACTAGCTACAATACAAAACAGAGTTTATTCATGGTGCTCTCCAAGCTGGGTTGTTTTGTTGCAGTTTCATTACCCAAACTAGGTAACATCATCAGTGCTAATTGGGAATGGGGTCTGGTCTCATGTTATAGTCTAGTAGTGGCTTAACCTGTCACTGTTGATGGGACTAGGTTTGATCTAGAATGGTGACAAATTGAAACTATTTGGTTAAGTCTGTTCATGTGTTGTGAAATAAAAGAGTGTCATGTCTTCTGACTGTTAGATGTTCTTCATGGGTGTGTTCTGCTAGTCTTATCCCAATTTGTCCTACATAGTGGTTGTTGCAGTCCTTACACTGTATGTTGTATTGACTCCTGTTTTCTCCTTCTTTTTTCTTTTGAGGCTGCTGGGTCTTTTGGTTTACTTAGGATGTTTTGGAGGGCTTTAGTTGGTTTGTGGTTATAATAGGCTGTTGGTGGTTTCTGAGATGTTTTTTTATATGTGGCAGTGTTGTCCATTTTACAGCTTGTGTTGGTTGTGCTATATATGGACACGCCCCGGATATGATTTTCCTTTCGGAGCAGTTGGGTAATGATCTGGTTTTAAGGGGCTTAGATATCATGCCTTTGTCATGGACTGATCATTTTCTGCTTCGACTGAATTTTACGGCCCCAATCCTTCCTCGCAGGGAGGCGGAACCGATTAGGTGGTTCCGCCCCAGACGCCTGATGGATCCAATTGGCTTTCAGATGGCGCTTGGGGAATTACCGAGCTCCCTCATCCACAGTCCGGCGGAGTCCCTGGTAGCGGCATGGAATACGGCCGCGAAGGGGGCTATTGACCGGATTGCGCCTTTGCGACCTCTCCGTGGTGCTGGCCCCAGGAGGTCTCCTTGGTTTACTGAGGAGCTCAGGGGGGTGAAGCGCCATAAGAGACGTCTAGAGAAGCGATGGAGACAAAGTAAGTCCGGATCTGACCGAACCAGATTGAGCTTATTTATTAAAGCCTATCTGAAGGCGATTAAGGCGGCAAGATCTTTGTATCTTTCCGCTTTGATCGCGTCTGCGGAATCTCGTCCGGCCGCCCTGTTTAGGGTGACCCGATCCCTTATTAACCCAAGGGGTCCGGGGCCTCCCTTGCAGGGTAGTGCCGAAGACTTTAATAACTGTTTTGCAGACAAAGTGGCTCAGATCCGGGCTGACCTAGACTCCAATTGTGTAGCAGAGTCGACTGATAATGATTCAGTTGAGGGGACAGGGGCATGTTCTTGTCCGGTCATCTGGGGAGAGTTTGAGGCTGTTACGCCTGAGGAAGTGGACAGGGCCATTGGATCTGTATGTTCTGCCACCTGTTTGTTGGACCCGTGTCCCTCCTGGCTGGTTTCGGCCAGTAGGGTGGTGACACGTACCTGGATCCAGGAGATTGTCAACGCTTCTTTGAGGGAGGGGTCCTTTCCGGCTCCCTTAAAGGAGGCACTTGTGCGCCCCCTCCTCAAGAAGCCTTCCCTGGATCCAGAAATTTTGACCAACTATCGTCCGGTCTCCAACCTTCCCTTTGTGGGGAAGGTTATCGAGAAGGTGGTGGCGCATCAGCTCCAGCGGTCTCTGGAGGAAGCCGATTATCTGGGCCCTCTGCAGTCGGGATTCAGGCCCGGCTACAGCACCGAAACTGCTTTGGTCGCTCTGATGGATGATCTCTGGCGAGCCCGGGATAGAGGCCAGTCCTCTGTCCTGGTGCTTCTTGACCTCTCAGCGGCGTTCGATACCATTGACCATGGTATCCTTCTGCGCCGGCTGGAGGGATTGGGAGTGGGGGACACCATATTGCGGTGGTTCTCCTCCTATCTCACTGGTCGGTCGCAGTCGGTGTTTGTGGGGGATCGAAGGTCCACCTCTAGGTTACTCCCATGTGGGGTGCCTCAGGGGTCGGTTCTCTCCCCCCTACTTTTTAACATTTACATGAAGCCACTGGGTGAGATCATCCACTGCCACGGAGTGAGATACCATCAGTACGCTGATGATACTCAGCTGTACATTTCCACTCCTGGCCATATCAGTGAAGCAGTTGAGGTGATGTGCCGGTGTCTGGAGGCTGTGAGGGTCTGGATGGGTGTTAACAGATTAAGGCTCAACCCCGATAAGACAGAGTGGCTGTGGGTGATGCCTCCCAAGGACACTTCTATCTGTCCTTCGATTACCCTGGGGGGTGAATCTATAAACCCCTCAGAGAAGGTTCGCAACTTGGGAGTCCTCCTTGATCCACAGCTGACATTGGATCATCATTTGTCGGCAGTGGCGAGGGGGGCATTTGCCCAGGTTCGCCTGGTGCACCAGTTGCGTCCTTACTTGGATCGGGAGTCTCTCCTCACAGTCACACATGCCCTTGTCACCTCGAGGATCGACTACTGCAACGCTCTCTACATGGGGCTACCCTTGAAGAGTGTTCGGAGACTACAATTAGTGCAAAATGCAGCTGCGCAAGCAGTTGTGGGTCTTCCTCGTTGTGCCCACATTTCATCAACTCTCCGCACGCTGCATTGGTTGCCTATTGGTCTCCGAGCCCAATTCAAGGTGTTGGTTATTACCTATAAAGCCTTTCATGGCTTGGGACCAGGATACTTACGGGACCGCCTTCTGCCACATACTTCTCTACGACCGGTGAGAGCGCACAGGGTCGGCCTCCTCCAGGTCCCGTCAACGAAACAATGTCGTCTGGCGGGCCCTAGGGGGAGGGCTTTCTCTGTTGCGGCGCCCACCCTCTGGAACCAACTACCTCCTGAAGTCCGCGCTTCTCCGACCCTCCTGGCCTTCCGAAAGAATTTAAAAACCTACCTCTGCCGGCAGGCCTGGGGATGATTGTTGATTGTGGTGTGATTGATGAGTATGTATGGGGTTTGTATTTTTAATGTTGTTCGGATTTGTTCAATTGTTTATATATATATATGTTGTAAGCCGCTCCGAGTCTTCGGAGAGGAGCGGCATACAAATCCGAATAAAATAAAATAAATAAATTGGATTGAGTAGTCAGGCACTTTTTGATGAAGTTGTGTGGATATTCATTTTTTTGGAAGATGTTGTAGTTGATCTGTTTCCTTTCCCTAATGTTCAAGATAGCTGCAGTGTGTTTGTTGTTCATCTAAATAATGTTCCTACACAGCTTCTCTTGTGGAAGATTGAGTTATTACTTTGGTAGTGGAGGATTTGGTTGGTGTGGGTGGTTTTGCAGTAGACTTGTGTTTCTACTTTGTTATCACAGTCTCTGCTGATAAGGATATCCAGGAAGAGTAGCATCTTTTTCTCTTTTTTTTCTTCTCTTGTGAATTTGAGTCCTTTGAAGATGTTGAAGATTTCATGTGTATTCTCTAACTGAGTGTGTTCTCTAGCCACTAGAATATAAAATGAGAGCAAACCCCACTCCTGACCAGCATTAATGATGTTACCTAGTTTGAGTAATGAAATGTCTGCAAACACACACACACACACACACAAACCACTCAGAGAACATCAAGGACCCCTCATTTCAACCCTGAGCTACAAATATTCTCTTCTGTTAGAGTTTATAAGCCTAATAGTTGTCCAAGCCTGATGGAATGGCACAAATAGCTGGAAAATCAGATACAAAACAGCTATCAGTATGCACAGAAAAAAATATTAATTTTAGGATCTTATCTTTTTCTTTTATAGCTCCAATGAACCCACATTTACGTAAGTATTGGAAATATCTTGTTGCTATATAAATTAAATTTATACTTTTCTTACTATTTATACAGACTGTGTATATATACAGTGCAAGGGGGAATAATATATCAGTATACTGTATAATGTAAACTTGGGACTTCACAATATAAATTTTGAAAAGATACAAAGGAACAAAAGGATTGAAAAAAAGAAAGAACAACAACAAAGCCCAGACACCAAACATTTCTTCAGATCCTTATTTTTCCTTTCATCTGGGGAGGAAGAGAAAGCTGGAAGCCACACTTTTAATATTTTTGGCCTACTAGAACAACAGGGAGTATGAACAATAATGTTATGTCGTTCAAATAGATAATATAGAATTTACTATTATTTAGGGATGGAGTCTAGAGAAGGAGAGTTTAGATGATAAGAATAGTATTTAAGGCATCTACTTTGCCCATTAACATTCTCTAATAAGAAAAATCAATTTGGTTTCTCAGGCTGTATCATTTTTGAAGTTGGCACCTTAAGTCTCTGCAAATAAGTCATCCATGTTGCCACTTTAGAATTTTTCCTTTTCTTACTCCCAAATGAGAACATCTATCTGTTTTAGAGGTTCTTTTGAGATGCAAAAATATTTCTGGGGGCCACACATGTCATTTTCAGAAACTAAGGTTGCCCACCACTAGATTAGGATTGAAAGCAAAGATTTGACCAGATACGGTAGGTAGATAGGATGACTGACAGCTCATAAAAGGGCGTACAGTTGCTCTATACTGCCTCCTTCCAAATGTTTGATGAATCTTCCAGAAAGCAAAGAAGGAAATAACTTATCTACCTAAGTATGGTCTAAACTTGTTGATTCAAAGATAGAGAGCAGAGACAGACAATGCATGTTCCTTCCAAATATTTGTCCCCAATTTGCATCAATTCTAGCCAGAATGGCCAGGGATAAGAAATGGTGGAATTTACAAGATAACTTCCAGAAGACTATGTTGTCCATCTTTCTTTGAAGTTATTATTAATGCATTTGCACTCACACAGAGGTCACCTTGAGGTTAAGGCTAAGTTCTACAAATATTCCTGAATTCAGGCAAAATCTCTGCCAAGCTCACAACTGTTTTTATATTTCCCCAATTATATCATTCCTATTGTTTCAATAGAAAGATAATTTAAACGGTCCTTCTCAAAAAAGCTACTATGGGTACTGACTCCTTTAGCTGTCTAATAACTTTCTCATTCTAATCCAGTTTGGGGCCCACATCCTAAAACTAAATTTGACAATATGTATGAAGAGACTCATAACAAACATTTCTATGTTAATTGTATTAAAATGCTTTCTTATCTCCCTTGACGCTACTGATCTAGCATGTTTCTAACTCAATTGCAGCACTTCAGTGATAAGTTACATTTTCATAGGTACCTCAACTTAGTTTAAGAGAATTAACTTGGATTTCTGCTACAGTCACAAGTAGTTATGAAGCCTTAATATCTTTATTGTTTTATTTATTATTTATTTTTAACCATCTTGATCACTATTCTATCACTTGGAGTGGGCTACTAAACAATAATTCCATATATTTATAAAATCTAAACTGGAACATTGTGATTACAAAGCAGTTTTCTAAAGAAGAAGAAGAAGAAGAAGAAAGCTAAAAGCCTTTGAAAATTGGTAACTTGAAATGATTATTTGTATGAATATGTGATTGATCTGTTGGCAGGAGAATTCCACTGTGGCTTTGAAGATGGCAACATTTGTTTATTCACCCAAGACGAAAAGGACAACTTTGATTGGACAAGACAAAATATTGTCCTTCGAGACACAAAATACACCCCAAACACTGGACCCAATGCTGACCGGTCAGGTTCCAAGGAAGGTACAGTGTAACTCTCAGCTGGGTTTTGCAATAAAAAATAGGATATGCCTTTTAGCAATCAATAGTCTGCTTCTGATTTTGCCCGTATATCAGACTCTTTACTTTTCTTTGAGAACAAGCCACAGATAAACCTGTAAATCTGAGCCTAAGTTTTCCATTTTGTTTAAACTTAGAAGCTATAGTTATATTCTTCAGAATGTGGACAGTTACTAAAATAGCAATAGCACTTAGACTTATATACCACTTCACAGTGCTTTACAGCCTTCTCTAAGCGATTTACAGAGTCAGCATATTGCCCCCAACAATCTGACTCCTCATTTTACTGACCTTGGAAGGATGGGAGGCTGAGTCAACCTTGAGCCAGTTAGGATTGAGGGAATCGAACTCTTGGCAATGTGAGCAGAGTTAGCCTGCAATACTGCATTCTAACCACTGTGCCACCATGGCTTTTAACATAAAAAAAAAAGCTATCTTGGCTGATCTCAAAAACTCTAAGCAGGTTCAGGTATAGGTAATGTTTGGATGGGATAGTGAAAAAAAAATCTTGGAAATTGGCAATAGTGAAATGCTTCCATATTATTGTGAAGAAAGTATGTGATTATACTTGCACAGTGACCAAAACATAAGAGAGACATGTGAGTCTTTACCTCTTTAGCATTTATCAATAAAGTGATTTTATTCATCTAATTTCTGAAAGGAGACTATTCCATAAAGTAGGCACATTATTTCGAACATAATATTTGTAGTCCTTCAGCAACACCCACACAATATCATACAAAAATGAGGAATAATTGATAGCTTTTCCAGGGACTGTATGAGTGTGATGGATTGAAAAGGTAGTCTATAAGTAGTTCACACATGAATAAAATACTAAAGAAAAAAATGTTTAAAATGGCAGATTCCCTTTTAATTTATACCTGGCTGATTCTTTTCTACATTTTATAAGTTCTCTGATATATAAGCCACACAAATTTAATATTAGTCATATAAACAGTAGGAGTACAAACATCTTCCCTTGGCAGGTCAACCTTTGAAACAGCTGTAGCAACTTGCTACAGATAGCATCAGTACATAATATTTCCAAGGAACTTGGAACTTGAGCAAAACAGCATTGTGACCCTCAAGTCCTGCTTGAGGGTTTCCCATAGGTATTGGAAAAAGTGCTCTACTAGTAAGTCTTCAGTTTACTTATCTTAAGTCTGAGCACTGTTCCCATTCTCCAGAGAAAGATGTTTCTTCTTGTTAAATGTGGCATATCACCATTTCATGTTATTTTTTTTTCTTCCCTTCTAGGATTTTTCATGTACATTGAAGCATCCAGTCCTAGAAAAGAAGGTGATAGAGCAAAACTCATTAGCCCAGTTTTCAGCATCCCTCCCAAAACCCCGTATGGAACCACAAATACTGCATATTGCTTCAGTTTTTATTACAACATGAATGGTCAACACATAGGTAAGTAATCGTCACATTTCATTGCTGTTGCAAAACAAAAAAAATTAAAGAGTTTCTTCGTTTTCTTAAGATGGCAGTCAGACTACTGTCTGCATGTCTGAGTCCCACCAAATCATCTGAATGCTAATGAACTTCAGAAAAAAAATCAGATTGATAATTGGGTTTGCTTCATCAGAGCCTGATTCAATTCAAGCATCTACTGAATATTTCAGAATTGGCCTTTCATTCTAGATATGAGATATATATGAATTCAGTACACATGCCTTCTCGTAAGATCTGGAGTCCAAACAATTCTAGCCCACAATATTTGGTTAATGATCCTCCTAATTACCCCAAATTTCTCCAGACATTTCCAAAATGGGAAAATCATTTTTTTTATTATTTTGGGGAAGGTTTGAGGGTTTTAAAGGAAAAATTAGGGCTGTAAGTCTTACAGAATTTTAAGGGAACTTTTAGACTTTAGAAAACCCAACCTCCCTAACATTAATTGATTTTCCCAGAGAGCGGATGGCTTAAGAAGCAAAATTTGATCTTTGCAAAGTTTAAGATGCCAATTTCAACCATCAAAAATTGAAAAAGAGGTATATATATGGATATCAGATTTTTTAAAGTGCACTCCCCCTGCTGTAAGAAGTTATAAATTCTTTATACTAAGATATTAAAATGAATGATGCCACATAATTCCATCAAGCAAGTCTTCCAACAAGTGCAACATCAATTCATTAATTCATTATTCATACATTCATCATTCATCTATCCATTCATTCATTCAATTTATATGGCCACCATTTTCAAACAATTTCAAACAGCAGCAAACAATGATAAATATCACAAGACATTTGACAGGTTTTTTTTTTCATTCTTTGCAAATTAGTTGCAGTCTGTGCTATCAGACCTCGGACACCATTAGGTTAGGAAGAACTCTGACCAAAAACAATGTATATATCCCATCAGAAAGATTTCCTTTTAACTTTGCTTGGAGCCCCTGTCTCCTCTTCTATAAGCTCAGTGTTTCCCCATTCCAGCTTTTTGAAAGACCCCTTTCTGACCTTGGCATCATTTGGGGCTGGTGGACCACCACCATATACACGTACATTCAGAGGGGAAATGTAAAATGTTGGTAAATGGGCATGATCCTTTTTTCTTTTCTTTTCTTTTTTTTGAGAAAACATTTCACATTGTGCACATTTCTGTGCACAATTTCTGTGCACAGAAATTGCACGGATGGTCAGGATGAGTCTTTATGAGTCTTTCCTCAAATGTCCCCATAGATACGTTTGATTGAAGAACATATTCTGTGGTCTTTGGAACCGTTGGATGAAATTCTTTCTGGTTTCAAAGTGAAACAAACAATATCAACTGTTGATTTTGCTGATATTGCTGTTGTTATTACACTTTCCAAACTCAAATCTTTTATAAAAACAAGTTATCTAAATTAGCACAACAGAAGTACTTCACTAAAGTATACAAATGGAATAAATTGACACTAGAGTTGCAGCAAAGTCCCCTACTTAATATGATGTAGGAAGAGACTGAAAACTTTTCTTTCCCTAGGCTTTTATTAGTATTGCTTAAGCTTTTGTGTTTTATGTCTCCTGCATTTTAGTGTTGTTTTTAATAGGGGTTTTCACTGTACCTTGTAAACTGCCAAGATCCATTAAGGGAGTTGGTGTCATATAAATGTTTTATATAAATACATATATACCATGTAAGGAAATCAGGGCAGAGCTCATCATTACAAAGTAGAAAAATTCCTTGGTGTGCAGGAGGATATTTGGAGGAGGGGGGAGTATTATAACCCAGTATCAATGTACAATTTATTCTCTATTTAAAAGATTTTAATTATAAAATTAATGATAAAAATCAACTCCCCTTCAGCTGGCTGCATTTTTTTTCACCTTCTGCCCCCTGCACAACATGTTTCTGTTCCATTTTAGATGGGGGGTGTTATTTAATATCATTAATTGTATCATATTGCTACTAAAAGTAATTAGAGGGAATAAAGGTCAATGAAAAATAAACCAAAGAGAAACAAAAACCATAGCAGAAACTAGTTGCTGCATCAAGCCATAACACTACCGAGTAACTCTCTGCACTTAGCATTCTAGGAAACTAAATGATGATTATAAATGACCAAAAGCACAACATGAAAAAGTGATGGGAAATAGACTGTTGCTGTCTCACACTTGCCTCCTGCTGTATTAGAAAGTGCATTGCTTTAAAAATAGGCACATCTCTTTTAAATCTCTGATAGAAAAATGCATTTCACCTAAAGACATTTTATGGTACATTCTGGAAATGTCTACAAGCCAACTTAAAAGTGGGAGGGAAGCAATTCAGTAATTGAGAGGCTCTGTTGGAGAATGTCCTTCTTTGCCAATTTGAGGGAAGGAACATGAATGATCAAGAGAATTGCCTTGAAAATAAAATCAGTGGGCAGAAAGCCATTGAAATGTAGCTTTTGGAAATCTTGTAATGTTCTATTCAGCTGGTTCAGAACAAAAGAGTTGGATTCTTCCTGCCAATATACCCATGTCATTGAGAACTTTCATATCATAAATGTATTTATAACCTAGGCTTTCCACCCACATGCTATTTTTTAAAAAAATGCCTTGGTTGTATTTCTTATCATTAATACATTGACAGTATCTCTCACATCATACTTCCCAAAACAAGTGTATGAGGCAGTTAACTATGGTTGAAAATAGTGCCTAAATCCAGACAGTGGATTAATTTAGCAAGCAGGCTAAATCTTGTATGAATCTAGCCACTGTGAAGTCCCTTCAGCTTTACCAACTGATTGTTTGGCCTCTTTCTCCAATATATATTGAAGGAAGCTAAATGCAATCCTGGCAAACTAAAAGTTTCCCCATAGTAATAGTAAACTAATTATTGCTATGTCCCCCTAGACATCATAAACTAATTATTTAATATATGTTTAAAGACTTTTTGCTACTTACATCTTGGGTAATAGAAATAATGCTTTTTTTCCTCTGTTGGTCATATACAACTCATACGCTTATCGTTGCATAGTACAGTAGTTCTTGACTTATGACTAGTCACTTAGCGAAATGCTCCCAAAATTTCTTATAACCCAGTTTTGAAGTTATTATGTTGACGCACGCTCACATACACACAACAAACACACACTCATCATCGTCATTATCATCATCACATGATCACACTTTGGGCTCATGGCAACCCGCTTGTCTTTACAGCTGTTTATAACATCCCATAGTCACATGACCATGCTTTTTGGTGCTTTTTATTTTTTTATTTCCCTTCTGAACACTCCTGAAAATCCCTCCCTCAAATATATCCAAACTCTGCTCATGTTGGACTGTGTCCCTCCATATGTCCTGCAGAATTCAGTGCTGCTTATGAACTGGTAGATCAGGGGTTCTCAACCTTGGCAACTTTAAGACTTGTGGACTTCAACTTCAACTTCAACTCCCAGAATTCCTCAGCCAGCTTTGCTGGCTGAGGAATTCTGGGAGTTGATGTCCACAAGTCTTAAAGTTGCCAAGGTTGAGAACCCCTGTGGTAGATATTTGCTCTAAAAAACAGAAAAAAACTTTTTTTTCAAAAACAAAATTATCCAAATATCACAACTGAAATGCAGGAAAGTGGGAAGAACCCACATCTTGCCTACTTTGAATCATCACCTTGTCTTCTCCCATCCCAAAGGTTATTTGTAGTAGCCACCACACTACTGCTTCTTTGTCAGGATCCTATTCTATGCATGTAGCCTAGTGGATGGTGATTCATACAAGGATACGTCAAACTAAATTTATTATGGGTTCTTAAATTTAACAACAGAATTGTCTGGGGCAAAGCACAGAACTTGGAGGTGAGGCAGAGAACTCATAGTGAAATGGAGCATCTTGCTAAGACCATGTTACAGTGACTTCCTTCTGTGGAACAGAGAAGCAAAACACTGAAGCCTTCTGAAATAAAGCAGACTCAGCATGCAAACTCAGAGCTTGCAACAGAGAGACAGTCAGCAAAGAAAGGCACAAAAAGCCAGAAAATATCAGAGGCTTAAATTATGCTGAAATCCATACTCAAATGCTTCATTAAACTGACCTCTTTGGGCTTTTAAATTTCACATTTCTTTTTTGGTTCCACACCTGCCAATGTGTCTCAGCCTCCTGATATTCTTGCTGTTCTCTTTGTTTTTCTTTAATTATGTATATGTGTGTCTATGCTCTTTTTTTAAAGGCACATTAAATGTTTATTTGCGGTTAAAAAGTCAAACTTCATCAGAAAGTCCATTCTGGTCTACAAGTGGGAACAAAGGACAACATTGGTTTCAAGCCCGTGTAAATATACATCCAAATTCATCATTTCAGGTAAGAATAGATGGTGGCTGTTCCATAAAGAGGATCACTGCTAGTAGTCATAGTTTCACCAAGTTTCTTAATAAAAAACTGATTTTATGTTTTATGCACAAGTGGTTTGTATGAAATCAGTAAAGTTGCACTAGATGCCGCAATTATATGCTACAATAAATACAGTAAAATGTATTGTTAATGTTGTTAAGCCAAAAAAGTACATTCACAGCAGCAACAAAACCTCAATAGATTTTGAGTGTTTTTTATTTCTATAATCTTTTTCCATGAAGAATTCAAAAATACAGAAAACGTCAATCAATGCAGACCTGTTCTCTGATAACATATAAAGGTAGGTCTTTTATCAAGGCTTCTGTACCAGACAAATTTGATGGGACCCATGATGGATTTTAAAGATAAGCACTGACACTTTGAAATTGGGATTTTATCAGGATCTGTTAGGTCTAGAGAACTGTGTATCTGTTGACATTTGGGCTCATCCGATGAGATGTACTGTCAGAACTAACTTGGGCAAATCTATCAAATTTGATTTCATTCAGGGATGTTGTTAGATTTTGTTGTTTCTTTCATTTTTCCAATTTATTTCCACATCAGGTTTTTATAAAAAAAAAAAATAATAATCCCCAGAACATTTGTATGCAGTTTGGGCTCTCCTCCCCCAGAAATACATGCAGTTTTGCATACACTTTTCATTGTCTGTGCCTTTTTGAAAACAATTTTCCCAAATGTATTTCATTTTTGTGCACTCATTCCCTAATAGGAATATATTTCAATGCATTATCTGAGTTGCAAAGTGTTACCACGTTCAGAATATTTAGCTTAAGGCTGTATGTGTATATAGATCTGAGACAAACCGAGTAAATATACCAGTGGTGGTGAACCTATGGCACAGGTGCCAGAGGTGGCACTCAGAGCCCTCTCTGTGGGCACGTGCGCCATCGCCCCAGTCCTAGACTTTCAGCTGGGTTTTATAAAACCTTTTCACTTTAGGCCTCCGCTGCTATGTGCAAAAAACAAAAAAAGGTTCAATCAGTCAATTTCAGCTTCTCGCAGGTGAAAAAAAGATCTTGCAAAATTGGGATTGATTGAACTTTTTAGTCCCACCCAGCCTGCCGTTACCACCACAGCCACACCCACCCAATGGGCCACACCCCCCAATTGGCCACATCCAGCCAATGGGCCACACCCACCTGGCACCCGGCGATGTATAAGTGGGTTTTGGGTTGCAGTTTGGGCACTCGGTCTCTAAAAGGTTCGCCATCACCGAAATATACTTTAAATGCAGCTTAAATGAGCTTCTCCCTACTTCCTAGCAGTTAAGCACTATCAGGCTTTGACCTAGGTTCACCTACCAAAACTTTATCTTCCAAACCAGGAATGATCAGTAATCCATCTAAGTAACATTTCTGTGCCAGCACCCCACAGTTCAGGAAGTTGGAGCAAAACACAAATAAGGCAAATAATGATGGGAGCAGCAGATAGTTTCACTGTCATTGCCTGGACTGACTTGGAAATATCCACTGGGAATATCTCCAGTAATTGCAGCATTTTTAGCATTTTTAGCATTCTTTTTTCTCTTCCTTTTTGACATCATTTTTCTCTCTCATCATTTTTTCTCTCTCTCTGAGAGAATGCTAATCAGACACATACATGCAGCAGAGCCTGCTACTGCTGTTATTATTATTATACAGGTAATCCTCAATTTACGACCACAATTGGGACTGGAATTGCCGTAGTAAGTCATCATAAGTTCAGGCACCTATGTAATTAGACCCAGTGTTTTGACTGCTTTTACTACTGTCATTAAGTAAATCATGTAGGCCTAAGCCCAAATCATGTGGTCATTAATCAAATCCATTTGCCCCAAATGGGTGTTTTTCTTTTTTGTTGGAAACTGGCAAAAAAGCTGAAAACAAAACCCATAGCAAATTGCACTCAATAACCTTGGGACATGTAGCTGGTTATAAATGCAAGCCAGTTGTCATTTATCCTAAATGGGCTCATGCTACTATGGTGGGCATGACATTTAATGACAACCAGAAATGCTGTACAGTTTTTCAGAACTGAAGAAGCTACTTGGATGAGAAGCAAAATGTCTTCAAGGAAAAACAAGAAAATTCAGTTGCCTTTTGTAAAAGCACCTTTCAGATAACTGAGAATCTCCATAGACATATAGAATCCATAAAACATCCTTTCTGAGATCATTTACTGAGTGATTGTAAATTAAGGACTGCTTGTATATGGTTGGTTACCCAACCAGCCAGAGGTTGAGACTGCATTTGGCATTTTTATTCACCTTATTAATATTATTTATGTTGCTGTAATCTACTATTAGATTCACAGTCAAGGACAGGTGAAAATTTAATAAGGCAAGTCCTAGCCAAAGTCCTACCTATTATTAAGGTAGCATCTGAGGACACAGCCAATTCCAAGCTGGGAATTTCTTTGTTAAGGTATTCAGGTCTGATAAATCCAAAATTTGCAAATATCAAGGGAGCTCTTTAGTTAGAGTTCCAAGGGCACCAATCATGATTATATAAGAACAGACTTCTTTTTCCGTAAGCGGAATCTACAATAATTTCAAAATTATTTTGGTTTGTTTTTTATCAACCCTAGCATCACCTGATATGGTTATGAATCAGATATAATGATTATTGTACCAGGCAGGATATGAAAAAAGTGCCTTTCTGTTTGGATTTTAAAGTCCCATGAGAGCTTAAGCCAATCATTTTCTAAAACCTTCTCAACTTGATGGTCCCATTGATTCTTGCTACATTCAAATCCAAATCTCTGGCAAATAATTTTGATAACTCAAGTCATCACACTGCTTATAATCAAATTGTGAAATTTTGCTATGGCCACTGATCAAATAGTCATTTGTTTCATCATTTTCACCACAAAGATAATAAATTGTTTGTTACATGATAAACTTTTGCTTTTTTTTCTTTTTTTGTTACATGATAAACTTCTTGAGCTGCTAAAATAATGCCTTAATTTTTTTCTTTAACATTCCTGCTCTGAATCAGATCCATGTGGAGTTTTTATCAGCTTCTCCTTCTATGTCTTCAAATATTGACGATGCAATGGCTTGTTCTTCCACTTAATAAATTGGTTTTCTATAGCTTCTATATTTTCCATATATGGCCTTCAACTTTGTTGTGTTCAAAACTCTTCCTTGATTGACTTCCTTCAGTAATGGTTCCTCCTTTTCTTAATATAGCCATTCTAGTCATATTTTTCTTCCTCCAAAGTTTCTTTCTTTCTTTCTTTCTTTCTTTCTTTCTTTCTTTCTTTCTTTCTTTCTTTCTTTCTTTCTTTCTTTCTTTCTTTCTTTCTTTCTTTCTTTGTCCTTTGGCAAATATAGCCAATCTATGTTGCTTGTGGGGTGAAGAGCATTTTATATTCGTTTTCTTGTGTTCTGATCCAAGTTATTGAATTCCATCTGGATCCAATCAATAATTCCTGCTGTATATCACATAATGGAACTACCTAGGTAGTTTGGATGAGTTTCCAGAACTTAGGTTTATTTCAAAGTGTTTCAGAATTGTTTAATGTATTAGGCAGAAATACTTTCTTTGACTTGGCTCTGTAATAAATCAAAAGCTTATAAAACTCCCAAATATGTGTAGCCTTATCATATCTTTATTACCAAGATATAGTCCATCATCTTCATCAATTTTGCCTGCTTTTATGATTATGTCAATGCCAAATTGCATTCCAATATATTTGCTGAATTCTTTTGTGTTTTTAGCAAGGAATACAATTTTGCCTTCATTTTTCCAAATAGGTTTTAACCCATATAAAGTAAATGTGAAATTTTTACTTCTTTCTTCGCCAATTCATCAAGCCACAGTTTGTCTTGTTCAAAACTGATATCAGTGGAACAACTGAGAGTATAAAGAGTAAACGTTATAATGGGAAAAAAAATCCACATTTAATTTCAACTTCCCCTAACTCCTTCACCATTAGCCATCAGCTTTGTTTGCCAATACTTCATTGAAGTATTCATAAATTGCCAAATGTTTCTGCTGATTCCAAAAAATTTGAGCCTTTTTTGAATCCAGCTATGTAGAACAGAATTGAATTATGATGATGATTTGTCACACAGTCAGCCAGATGTTTAGAATGGCTTTGGCATTTTTACCCATTCAGTCATATTTATCTGAAGGGAGACCTCTAGAGGACTCTGGCATCCAAAGCCACAAATTATCTATTGGTACCATTAGGAAGTACTACAAAAATCCTGCCTCTTTATACTGTAAACACCCTGAGAAACAAATCACCCTAATTCTTATATGCTTCTTTGTGTCCATACCATTCTCCTGCAATTCAGTTGCTGGTCCTTTGCTTATTATTTATTATTTATTATTTATTAATCAAATTTCTATACCGCCCCTCTCCCGAAGGACTCGGGGCGGTGTACAGCCTAAAATTTAAAAAACATATAAATATACAAAATTTAAAATAATTAAAAATAAATTAAATCATTTGGCCAAAATCCCATTTAAAACCCAAAACATACAAAATTTAAAATCTTAAAAAATACTCAGTCCCCCTAAAACATTTTGACCCTATTGGAACCGAAGCTTCTATGCCAGGCCGGCCTGTCGGAAAAGGAATGTTTTTAGTTCCCGACGGAAGGTGCGTAAATCTGTTATTATACGGAGTTCGGGGGGGAGCTTGAATGAGAATCCTGACTGAAATACTGTTTTTTGTCAGTCTAGAAACAAAATGCAGATCAGTTTCAAAAATCAAGGTCATATTATCCATTTTAAAATGCAAATTGGTGCAGCTCAAAAAGTGTATTGGTGGGAGGGAATGGATTAAAAATAGAATTCATCCATCAATCTATATGCTGAGCACCATTTCTAGAGTACCATTATGAACTGAACATTGCTTCCTGAGATTCCTCTGTAATCAGAGATTCTTCAGATTCCTCCCTCCCTTCCCCTACATCATCTCTAACAGCTCAAGCCAAGCTTTGCAAAATCCCCCCCCCAATTTTTAATTCTTAAAAACTATTTGACTAGAATATGTATCCTAAATGAACTGAAACATGGAGTGGCATTCCTCCCTTCACTGGTAGAACATGAGAAAAGAGAAAACAACTGAGGGACATGCATAGCTATGTAAATCAGAAAACATAAAAGCTATTTCTGAACCGAGCTGATGAAAGTTTCAGCTTATGATTAAAAGGATGTTCCCTATAGCTAACAAAAGAAGAAGAAAGAGAAGTTGGGGGGGGGGCAGATGCTGTTTCAGGAAATGAAGAGAAGAAAAAAAGGAATTCTCACATTTGCTTCCCTTTAGAATAAATTGGGTTTTACCAGCTCAACTCTTAAAACTCCCTTTAATAGAATACACAGTATATTGGTTTAGGTCCCAGTTTTCTTTCTTTTTCCTCCTCCCTCCATCCATACCCCTCCCCCCACAAAAGATTGGGGATAATTAGTGGAGGATTTGGATTACTTGCAATTATCAATCATAGAGCTTCAAATGCTCAAACCCTGAGCTGCGAATGACAAAGGAAAGCTTGGGTGGGGGGGATCAGGTTCCTGTGGTGCAACCAAGGGAGTCCTTTGATCTTTGGTAGCACTTATCATTTAGAGCCAAAGACCACAAGACTCTTACTGGAACTGATATTCTAGCCAGCCAAAGAAGCCCCATGACTCCCTTCTCACTTCCCAAGCGTAATGGGTAAGAACACTTAATACTGGAACCAATTACCCAGAGAAACAGTGGGTGTTTCTTTACCATTAGTGTTCACATTTCATTTGCATTCCTCCATTGGCCAGGTGGTTGGACTTGATGGCCTATGCATCTTTTCAAAATCTGTAGTTCTTCAATTTGTACAAACTGCAGGCTCTAATCACAAATAATGGCAGTGAGATACACATTTCTTAACAGGAGAGTTGTCCACATTTTGAACATCTCATTTTAGAATTTAGGGATTTTAATCTTAATGCTCTGCGTGTGGGGTCTAGAAAGATTTATCAGTTCATTGCCTACATGGCAACCCTGGGTTTGTCCCAGGTAAACCTGGACCCTGTATATACTGGTGAAGTTATGCTGGAAGAAATTTTGCCTCTGAGCAGCTGACATGTGATGGGGTTATGGAGGATAGTATACTGTATATGTCCTTTTTTATGATCACATTATGTCCCAGTCGAGATGGGATTCTTTGTTAAAAGTCTACGGACCATTTTAGTTTAATAATGACCTCAGAAATTTGAAGTGGCAAATGCAGTCATGGAGGGAAGATGAAAATGAATCTGATCAAGCATGGTGAGCGATGGATTATTATCTGGTGTATAATTTGGAATGGCCTGGTGCCAGTTGGGAAAGGATGGAAAAGATTATCTTTCTGGAGTCTTTTGTACAACATTTTGTCCATAAAGTTGTTCAAATTCACCTGAGTTTTGATTTGTCATGGGTAGAATGTGAAGCAGTGACTGGGAGAATATCTTATAATGTTTTTTTTATTTTTAAAGTCCAGTGATGTGGATAACATAGCCTCTCTGGTTATCTAGCATGAGGTCTACCATTTGGATTGGATCCATGCCCTTCATGGCTCACTTGTGCAGCTGGGGGTATATGGTTAGCTAGACCTAGGAAGTGATCATTGTCTCTTTAGGGGATGGGTAATATTTGACAGCTTCAAAGAGGTAGTAGTGTCCCCCTTCCTGAATTAGCACTCCCTCAACCCAGCCATATTGGATAACTACTACACTTTATGCAACTTTACTTTTTTTTTAAGGAAACTTGTTGAGAAAGTGGAATTTGAGCTGCAGAGTGATTTACAGGACCACTTTCATTTGTGATTCAGGTTTGAACATGAGATGGAAAGAGCATTGGTAGATCTAAGAGTGACCTTTAATGGGATCTTGATTGGAATAGTGTACCCTTCCTAGAATTACTAAATCTGTTAGTGGCATTCAATACCATTGACTATGACATTATTCTGGACAACCTGTGAGGCTTGGGAGTTGTGGGCACTGTTTTAGATTGGGTTCCACTTCTTCTTGACTGGGCAATTCCAATTGGTGGTTTGCTTGACAGGTGCTTCCCTTGGGATGCCATAGAGTTCATTCAATTTTCTCTTCTGTTTTTAACTTCTGCATGAATTCACTGGAGGAGATCATACATCAGATTGAAATACAGTGTCATAAGTTTGTTTATGATAACCAGCATCCTCATCTGTGCCAGAGATGTTGTGAAAGTTTTAACTCAGTGCCTGTTCAGGTTAGTTATGGCAAAACAATCTGAGACTGAACCCTGTTTACCCAAAATGGCTTAATACCAGCTCCCATGTTAACTCTGTATCCTGAAGGAGAACAGAAGTCCTTGACTTGAATATTACTGGGTTCTTGACTATTGCTGGATGGACAGAGGGAAATCATGACCAGGAGAACCTTTACCTTTACCCAGCTTCAGTTGCTATGTTAGTTACAGTATCTATTTGGAAAAGGAAGAAGAAAGGAGAGGGAAGCCCTAGCAAAAGTGATGTGATGCATTACATTTAGGTTAGATTGATGCAATACATGTTACGTGGGGTTGCCTTTGAAGACCATTTGGTCTAAAACAGAGAAGCCCACTTATTGATGGATGAAATTACCTGAAGGCATATAACAACTGTGTACATGTGTTGACTTGCAATAGGTTTCCAGGTGATTTTATTTATTTATTTATTTAGCAATTTCTATACCGCCCCCCTCCCAAAGGACTCGGGGTGGTGTACAGCCCAATTAAAAACATCAACATACAAAAAGTAAAATGATTAAAAATAGATTAAACAATTTGGCCCAGAATCATTTAAAACCCAATACATTATCTTAAAAGCAACAATCCACTAAAAACAATTATGGCCTTGTTGGTACCGGAGCTACTATCCCAGGCCGGCTTGTCGAAAAAGATATGTTTTTAATTCTCGACGGAAGGAGCGCAATTCCGTCATTGTACGGAGTTCGGGGGGGAGCTCGTTCCAAACCGTTGGAGCTCCCACTGAGAAGACCCTCCCCCTGGGGGTCACCAGCCGACATTGTCTGGCCGACGGCACCCTGAGGAGACCCACTCTGTGGGAGCGTACTGGACGGCGAGAGGTATTTGCTGGCAGAAGGTGGTCCTGTAAATATCCGGGTCCGATGCCATGGAGCGCTTTAAAGATGGTCACTAACACTTTGAAACGCACCCGGGAGGCCACCGGCAACCAGTGTACCTCGCGCAGGAGCGGTGTTACATGGGAGCGCCATGATGCTCCGGTCACTACCCGCGCGGCTGCATTCTGGGCCAACTGAAGCCTCTGGGTGCACCTCAAGGGGAGCCCCATGTAGAGAGCATTACAGTAGTCCAGCCTGGAAGTGACGAAGGCATGAGTAACTGTGCATAGCGAGTCCCGGTCTAGGAAGGGACGCAACTGGTGTACCAGGCGAACCTGATAGAACATCCTCCCGGCCACGGCCATCAGATGGTCCTCTAAAGACAGCCATGAGTCCAGGAGGACTCCCAAATTGCGAACCCTTTCCACGGGGGCCACTGTTTCGCCCCCAATGGACAACGAAGGAAGGGTTGAGCTTGAGTCCATTCTTCCCCATCCAGACCCGCATGGCCTCCAGGCACTGGGTCAGCACGGCAAGAGCATTGTTGGGGTGGTTCAGCGTGGAAATGTACAACTGAGTATCATCAGCGTACAGATGGTACTCCACACCAAAACCACGGATGATCTCACCAAGCGGTTTTACATAAATGTTGAACAGTAGGGGCGAGAGGACCGACCCCTGAGGTACCCCACATATGAGGGTCTCGGGGTCGACCTCTGACCCCCTGTCAACACAGACTGCATTTGGCCGGAGAGGAAGGAGGAGAACCACCGCAAAACAGTGCCCCCTATACTAACCCCTCCAACCATTGCAGCATGATACCATGATCGATGGTATCAAAAGCCACCGAGAGGTCCAATAGCACCAGAGCAGAGGAACAATCTCTGTCCTGGGCCCGCCAGAGGTCATCCACCAACGCGACCAATGCTGTTTCCGTGCTGTAGCCAGGCCTGAAGCCCGACTGGTCTGGATCTAAGTATAACGATTCCTCCAGGTGCCGCGGGAACTGTCGGGCAACCACGCTCTCAACAACCTTCACAAGAAAGCAAAGGTTGGAGACAGGACGATAATTTGATAAAACAGCTGGATCCAGAGTAGGCTTCTTAAGGAAGGGCCTCACTACCACCTCTTTCAAGGTGGCAGGAAAGACACCCTCACTCAAAGAAGCATTAATAATTGCCTGGAACCAGCCTCGTACCACCTCCCGGGATGCCAACACCAGCCAGGAGGGGCACAGGTCCAATGAACAAGTGGTCGCCCTAAGTCCCCTGAGCAACCTGTCCACGTCCTCGGGAGTCACGGGGTCAAACTCAGCCCAGATAGCAGTCTCAAGACCAGACTCCGTCTCTCCCACTGGACATACCCAGTTGAAATCAAAGCCTTCCCGTATCTGAGAGATTTTATCATGCAGATATTTTCCGAAATTCTCAGCTCTACCCTCTAAGGGGTCTCCTCTCACCTCCTGATGAAGGAGGGAGCGGGTCACCCTAAACAAGGAGGCTGGGTAGTTATCTGATGACGCGATAAGAGCAGTGAGGTAAGAACACTTCTCTGCTTTTATCGCCGCTAGGTAGGACCTAATATGGTCTCTTACCAGTGTTCGGTCAGATTCGGCAAGGCTCGATCTCCAACTGCTCTCTAGGGTGTTTTCCGGCATTTCATCTCTCTCAGCCCCTCATTATACCAAGGGGCCGATCGAGACATACATTGAATCAGAGGCCGCAAAGGCACGACCCGATCTAGAGCACCGGCCACAGCCCTATCCCAGGCTGCCGCCCACTCTTCGACCAAGTCGTGTATCCGAACCTCAGGAATTGGCCCAAGCTCTGCCTGGAACCACTTGGGCTCCATCAGCCGCCTGGGGTGGTACCATCTCACTGGTTCTGCCTCCCTGTGGTGGGGTGTAGCGGTCAGGAAGTCCAAGCGAAGGAGAGAGTGGTCAGACCATGACAGGGGCTCAATGACTATATCCCCTATATTCTGACCACTCAGCCACTGTCCAGAGACAAAAACCAGGTCAAGCGTGTTCCCCCCTGTGTGTGGGGGGCCTTGAATTACCTGGGTCAGGTCCATGGCTGCCATAGAAGCCATGAACTCTTGAGCTTCCCCGGACGTCCCGCCCACAGATGGCAGGTTGACTATTAGCCTGGGAACCTCAACCGCCACTGCGGCGATAACATCCAGGAGCTCGAGCAGGGAGGTTGACACGTGGCAGGGAGCCAGGTACGTAATCAACACCGCCCTCGGACCCCCAAGGTCCCACTTCACCAGGAGGGATTCACAGCCTGCCGTCTGAGGAACAGTGACCTCCCTCGGCCTGTAGTCTTCCCTAATCACGACCGCCACTCCCCCACCCCTGCCCTGAGCTCTTGGCCAATGGAAAGCAAGGAAACCCGGTGGGCACATTTCCACCAGAGAGACACCGCCCTCCGGTCCCAACCAGGTCTCCATTATACCTGCCAGGTCTGCTCCCCCCTCTGAAATTAAATCTTGAATGAGGGGGGCCTTATTTACCACAGACCTGTCATTGCACAACATCAGCCTACAGCCCAGGCCCTGTGGTTCTGAATAACCACGAGAACAGGTAGAGCCTTGGGGGTCGGAGCGCATGACCACTCATAAACAGTGGGTACGCGCTCCCTTATTATAATACGGCCCCCTG
This sequence comes from Bothrops alternatus, assembly GCA_034064705.1. NCBI lineage: Eukaryota > Metazoa > Chordata > Lepidosauria > Squamata > Viperidae > Bothrops > Bothrops alternatus. The sequence goes on along the minus strand of JARGCV010000044.1, from coordinate 7,149,606 downwards.
TTCCCGCCATACCTGCCCCTCCCGCTTACGGTACTAATTGGAACTAGATCAGCCTTTTGAAATGCTGATTTTAACTATAAAGTCCTATATGGCATAGGTCACATATCTTTAGGATTACTTCTTCCTAGTAGAATGGACTCTCCCAATAGTGAGAATTTTGATCTGTTTCCAGCAGCTTCCATATGCTGACCCACAAGAGACAACAGACATTTTGAGCTATTATATCATCTTCTCTGCACTTTTAGTATGGGATAGTCAGAAATTAAAATTGGCTTCTGTTGTGATGCATTGTGACTTGATGCAACCCTGCTGTTACATCATTTGGCCTTGAAGACAGAAACTATCTTTGTGATGTGAATGGTTTTTTCAGGAGGTGTAGGGAGAAGGTTGGAATTTTTTATCCATTCTTCAGTGAAGAAGGCTCTGGTTGCAGCTCAGAGGTTGACAGATTGTTTGCTCTGCCTGGTGAGAGCAAGTGTGGTGATAGGCAAAGGGAGAAGGTTGAATGATCATATGGCAACCAGTAATTACCTTGGTTGGCTAGGTATTGAATGCTCAATGCTAAGCAGAAGCAGCTAGATGCTAGTGTCAGTTTTCTTTGGCTGGTTGTGAGGTCAGGTGTGATGGGGCCACCAGACCAGGAGTGGGAAGCAAGGATTGTGAAGATAAATATAGTGGGAGAAAGAAAGGCAGGCTGTGAGACATCATGGTGATGATAGGCTTAGAGAGATGGGCCAAGAGCAGGAGATGGCCCATGTCAGAGAAAGTAGCTCCCCTGTAGTCATCCCTAGATGTGGTCAACACTGCAACAGGCTTGATAATTTGCCTGTTGCTACTGAATGCCAGATTGACTTCTCTGTCATCAATAAGGTTGTTCTTGACTTGATCAACCTGCCACATATCACTGAGACTTGCATGGAGAGAGAGGGAGATTCCTCTCTCAGAAATGTTCCCACCTGTGTTTCAGATATGGCCTCACCTGAGTCCTTGAGGCAGGGTTGGGGAGGTGCTTTTTGTCATCCAGGAGACTCTAGTGGCTATCAGGGACATACTCCACAGATAGTCATATATGAGACTTAATAGGTTATGTTCTTATTGTTGTAGTAGTTATTTTTATGTGCTTTTACGCTATTTTAATTGTTATGCTTTTGCTGGATTTTTATGTTTATGTTAACTGTTGGCAATCTTTTATCTGGTTATGGTGTTATACAAAATTGATAAATAATATTGTAAATAAATAAAATACCCATCAAATGTTTGCTTCATCCCAAAGAATATGAAATACCCAGAAAGCTATTGTTCAGATACAGTGGACAGAGGATGAAGAGTCTTCTCCTCAGAGATAACTAAACAACCTTGTTATATGATGTGCACAACCATTTACACCATTTCCCTGGAGGAAAAAAATATCTGTCTTCTTAAAATCTCATCTTAAATCTCTTGGTCTCAGTAACTGAATTTTTTGTAGTCCCCTGTGGTTGTTTCTCACAATATTAAGGGCTATTAGATAACCCATGTCTGTTGGGTCATCATTTCAGAGAATTTTTTTTACCTAAAGAGAGAACACAAAATGACAAAGTGTGGGCAAAAAATCAGTGAGAATAAGAGCAACTTCCAACTTCCTGCTAGTTTCCCCATTAAGTTTCATTGTGGGAATCTTGTAGGGAGCATTGCAAATCTTCCTTCCTTCCTTCCTTCCTTCCTTCCTTCCTTCCTTCCTTCCTTCCTTCCTTTTCTAGCAGGCAGGTAAGTGATTGCTGCTGGGTGGGGGAAGGAACAAGGATTGCAAGATTGGCTGGGAAACTGTCACAGAACAGTGAAAATAATGGGTCACAGATTTGGGGTCCATTCTGTAAGTTATCATATTTGAGGTACATTGGTTTAAAATCTGTTGCCCTATAATTTACTGTTTCTTAAGTTAAGGGCCATGACAAGAATTTTATTAATATATAGTGTGAAGTCTCACAAAACATTTCAAGAAATGGTCTATATATTCTGAGGAGGACAGGTTAAGCATAAATAATGATAGAAGACAAGATTGAGGGGATGGTCTTAAAAAACTGTCTAATGGTTGTCCATCATACTACCAGACCTTCAGTCCAAAAACTATTAAATTGTCTCTCATTAAATTATCTTTACTATAAGTAATAGCAAGATTTGGAACAACCAGATCTACTTCTTCAGAGCTGCCTCTTGCCACTTTCCCACTTTGGTTTCTTATGTATCATGCATGTAAAACTCATGACTAATTTTCCCCAAGTTATATTTCCCATATGTGAGCTAGTGCATTGGAGTTTTCTTGTCAGAAAAAAGAGAGAGAGAAAAAGAGAGAGAGAGAGAGAGAGAGAGAGAGAGAGAGAGAGAGAGAGAGAGAGAGAGAGAGAGAGAGAGAGAGAGAGAGAGAGAGAGAGAGAGAGAGAGAGAGAGAGAGAGAGAGAGAGAATTATATTGGCAGTTTTGCTAACAAATTGGTCTATAGAGTTTTCTCCCCAGGAACTCCTGATTCTGCAAAGTTCTTTACAAGTGCATCGATCAGAACTGGGGCTCTTAACATGTCTCTCTGGAGTTGGGGACAATGTGTGCATTCATTTTGCTCTTTCTGCTGCTGTTGTTTGTGGGTTGGTTTCTGTTTTTGTTTGCAAAGACAAGTAGCTTTACATTCCTTCCTTACCCTGGGGAATAGCTAATTGGGTACATGCACAATAGAAATTAGATGGACAAATAGTATGCACAATGTTTTGCCAGTAAAATGGTTATTGTATATCCCATTGGGGAAATTTTGCATCACTCAAAAATATCCTTAATTCCCTCCACTTAAATAGGCTAGCAGAGTTGATTTATCACCCTTGTATTGGCCCAAGGTCTTAATTTATTTCATCCATGTATCTTAGACATAACTGGAGTAGGATTTGATTTCAATGAGAATTTGCCACCTTTCATGTCCTTAGGATTTCTAGACTCAACCATACTAGGATGTGGAGTAATTTTAACCTGAAAATGCCCCTGAGGATGTTTAAAGTGCATTTTCCTCAGCACCATTGGATTAATTGAATCCCTTCCCACTAACTTCATCTATGAGATGTAAATTTATGGATATTAACTTAAAGGAACGATTAGATATCATATCTATTAAATACAGTATATATTTAATATTTAGAGTATTCATATAGTGATTAAAACAATAGACTAGAAATCAGGTAACTGTGAGTTCTAGTCCTGTGTTGGGCACAAAGCCAAATGGATGACCTTGGGTTGGTCACACATTCTCAGCCTAGGAAGAAGACAAACCACTCCTGAAATCTTGCCAAGAAAACCACAGGGATTTTTCCCAGAAGGCACACATGCACACATGGATGCGTGTACATACATACACAAACAATGTAGGTACAGATTTTCTGTTTCAACAATGAAGTTGAAACAGATCATTCAGCTTCTTTGGGGTCATCTAGTATTTGGATTTTTGCATTCCAGGACTGGTTGCAAGGCACCATTCAATTTCTGGTGGCGCAGTGGTTAGAATGCAGTACTGCAGTTCCAGCCCCCGCGAGTGGTCAGAGGAGCCACCTTGTTCAAAGTGCTGCGGTATCTCCCGTTGCCTTCGCCCACCACAGAAATGCTGCGTTTACCATCAGTGCTACGTCAACTAAGGCCGGTATCCAGAGCCCTGGCCCCACACCTTACAAGAGCCTATGCAAAAGATGTGAAATTTGGAGCAGATGCCAGAGCTCTTATGTTGCAGGGAGTAGATCTACTAGCTGATGCTGTAGCTGTCACTATGGGACCAAAGGGAAGAACAGTAATTATTGAACAGAGTTGGGGAAGCCCTAAGGTGACAAAAGATGGCGTTACAGTAGCCAAGGCAATTGACTTAAAGGATAAGTACAAAAACATTGGAGCAAAGCTAGTTCAAGATGTTGCCAACAACACCAATGAAGAGGCAGGAGATGGTACAACTACTGCAACGGTACTGGCACGTTCAATTGCCAAGGAAGGATTTGAAAAGATCAGTAAAGGAGCAAATCCAGTGGAAATTAGAAGAGGTGTGATGCTTGCTGTGGAGGCTGTAATTAATGAATTGAAGAAATTGTCCAAGCCAGTCACAACTCCAGAAGAAATTGCTCAGGTTGCCACAATATCAGCAAATGGGGATAAAGAAATTGGTAACATAATCTCTGATGCCATGAAGAAGGTTGGACGGAAAGGGGTTATTACAGTGAAGGATGGAAAAACCTTAAACGATGAGTTGGAAATTATTGAAGGTATGAAGTTTGACAGAGGCTACATCTCTCCCTACTTCATTAATACAGCCAAAGGACAGAAATGTGAATTCCAAGATGCTTATCTCTTAATCAGTGAAAAGAAGATTTCCAGTGTTCAATCCATAGTACCAGCTCTTGAAATTGCAAATAATCATCGTAAGCCTTTAATTATTATTGCTGAAGATGTTGATGGAGAAGCCCTCAGCACACTTGTACTAAACAGATTGAAAGTTGGCCTGCAGGTGGTTGCAGTAAAAGCACCTGGATTTGGTGACAATAGAAAAAATCAACTTAAAGATATGGCAATTGCTACTGGTGGCGCTGTATTAGGAGAGGAAGGTTTAACTATAAATCTGGAAGATGTTCAGCCTCATGACTTTGGCAAAGTTGGAGAAGTCATTGTAACCAAAGATGACTGCTTATTGCTTAAAGGAAAAGGTGATAAGACTCAGATTGAAAAACGGATTCAAGAAATAATTGAACAACTGGAAACCACAACAAGTGAATATGAAAAAGAGAAGCTAAACGAGCGTCTGGCTAAGCTTTCTGATGGAGTAGCTGTACTAAAGGTTGGAGGAACAAGTGATGTTGAAGTTAATGAGAAGAAAGACAGAGTCAATGATGCCCTGAATGCCACTCGTGCTGCTGTAGAAGAAGGCATAGTCCTGGGTGGTGGCTGTGCATTGCTCCGTTGTATTCCAGCACTAGATGTTTTGATTCCAGCCAATGAAGATCAGAAAACTGGCATAGATATTGTAAAAAGAACACTGAAAATTCCAGCTATGACTATTGCCAAGAATGCAGGGGTTGAAGGATCACTGATAGTTGAGAAAATCATGCAAAGCCCACCTGATGTTGGTTATGATGCAATGCTTGGTGACTTCGTGAATATGATAGAAAAGGGCATTATTGACCCAACAAAGGTTGTGAGAACAGCGCTGATGGATGCTGCAGGAGTAGCTTCCCTTTTGTCTACAGCTGAAGCAGTTGTAACTGAAATCCCCAAGGAAGAGAAGGATGCTGCTGCTGCTATGGGAGGAATGGGTGGAGGAATGGGAGGTGGTATGTTCTGAAACCTAGGCTACATGGATGCGTATCATGAACTACAATGCATGACCTGATAGTTTAAGCGAACCTTGGGTCAGATTCGGAAAGGATGGATAGTGACTGCAGAGAAAAGGTCTGTGTTTAAAAAAAGAAAAAAAATCATTGTAACATTCAGTTACTGGATTTCAGTTGTATGATTGTTTAAACAGTCATTGCCCATGCTTACAGATAATTTATTTTGTACTTTGAATAAAGACATTTGTACATTCCTGATAACTGGGTGTAGATCCATGTCCCAATCTTGTGCTCTAAACTTAAAACCAGTTGAAGCACTTGCAATTCTGCTAAATAAGACTTTATTGGTGCCTGCTGTCACTAAAAATTGCAGAAGCCATTGTGTGCAAGACTGAATAAAATTGTGTACAAAGTAGACAAATATACAATTATGTGACAACTTTATGTAATAAAACAATTGCTCTAAAAAAAAAAAAAAAAAAAGAATGCAGTACTGCAGGCTAATTCTGCTGACTGCCAGCAGTTCAATCCTGACTGACTTCAGGTTGACTCAGCCTTCCACCCTTCCAAGATTGGTAAAAGGAGGACCCAGATTGTTGGGGGCAATATGCTGACTCTGTAAATTTAGAGAACACTGTTAAGAACTCTGAAGCGGTATATAAGTCTAAATGTTATTGCTATTCTCAGTTTCTTCAATGAGGCCAGGCAGTAGCCTTAACTTTGTTCTCCTTTGAGCCAGAGCAATGCTACACTTCAGTGCTAGTCCTGCAAACCCATATGCAAATTCTGTTTAGCCTACTGAATATTGGCTCAAAATTCGAATAAGGATTAGGCTGGAACCTGAAATTTGATGGGGTTTATGTCTGCTAAATGGTCTATCATCTCTCTGCTACTTTCAGTCCATTTGGTTAAAAAAAAAAAAAAAGCAGTTGCAGGCAGTTTGTTGTTCCTCTTTTATAGCCTGCAGGCAAATATTTCCTTTAACTGAATCTTGAAATAGCACAAACTGCAAATTCAAATTGAATCATACTCTCCTCGGATATCAATTCTCCACTTCAAAGTGGATCAGGGTTGATTTGCACAAGTATAGTAGATGAACAGATTGCAAGTAGTCAGAGAAAAGTCACTCAATATACACTTAACAATGCACTATTGTTTGTTATATTGAATGTTTTGTTTTTTAAAGCAGTATAGATACTTGAGGGGGGAGGACCAACAGTGTGAAAGAGATGTTATATTTAAGTTTCATGAACCATTTGATGATTGATATATAACAAATAGACAAAAAAACTAATCACATGATGAAACAATTCAGTATTGGCAAATATTTTTCCTTTCTGTTATCTATTTTCTTCATGATGGAAGCTGATTTATATCCTAAATCCATAGAGTCAAGCAATAGCTTTATAAGGTGTTAATCACTTTATTTGAGTTCTTGATCAAAGTACTTTTTTGATAAAATGAAATTGCTGCTTGACCATCGTTTTGGACTTTATATTGCTCACCAAAGCACTTTTTCTTTGCTCATGAATTTAAAAAGGTATTTACATTTGCCAGGAACATATGCAAGTGATTGCCAAATAATTCCTGGAATGGATATGCCATGTTTGTCTCCAGCTGAGATGTATAAATCGGTAAAAATCCATTCTCAGTCTTTGTTCCTAGTGTTTTCTTTTTAAAGTAGAAGTATTGATGACCTACCTGTCATTTTTACCATCTTCTATTCAGAGGCATAGTAATAAAAATGCAAATCTCTCTGAAATTGTTCTTTGATATTTAAGATTTCTCTGATGTAGACTTTTTGATGCACATTCCCTTGATGTCGGTTGTTTTGCTTTTCAGCATAGTTTTCAGTAGTTTACCCCTCAGTTGTTAGTGGGGAGTCTTGGTATGGATTTCAGATAATTTAAGGCAAAGCTAGTTAGTCTTAGTGTGATATTAGCTGGCTGGAGGGGGGGGAAGAGATAGGATGCATGGGTGTTTCACAGGAAGAGGGCATCACACACAATATGATTAACCAAATCTGCATGATTTGGGCATTGGCATGGCTGATGTCATTATGTGTTATCATGACTTCTACCAAAAATAGAATAGAATGGAATGGAACAGAACGGAATGGAACGGAACAGAATAGAGTAAAAGAGTTGGAAGGGACCTTGGAGGTCTTCTAGTCCAACCCTCTGCTCAGGCAGGAAACCCTATACCATTTCAGACAAATGGTTGCCAAATCTCTTCTTAAAAACTTCCAGTGTCCGGTGAATCCTTTTTCTTCCCTTCATTTGATTTAACATTGATTGGAAATTAGACCAATTTTTTCAATTATTAATGGCAGCTGAAAACCTCAATATTCCCTGAAAGTTTTACTTTACTTTTTGTATATTGATGTTTTTAATTTTGGGCTGTACACTGCCCCGAGTCCTTTGGGAGAGGGGCGGTATAGAAATCCCAAAAGCAAATAAATAAATAAATAAATAAATAAATAAAAGTTTGTTCAAGAGAAATTTTTACGGGTACTTGATGTTTGTTTCCAAAGCCATACCCTTTACTACAGATGATGGCATCTGGCTCCCTCCTGAGTTTTACTATGCTACCTGTGTTAGGTCAACAATCAGCAAAAGGAGACCAAACTCTGGTTAGAACATGTTCTAACTTTTATCAGAGCCTGGAAATAATTCAGCAGTGATACAGATCCACTGAAAATCACATTGAATGATTGCTCATCTCTCTCTCTCTTTTAAAAAAAAATATTGAAAGTTTTAAAAGCAATGATAAGTACTAAGAAAATGGACAGAAAAAACAGGAAAAAAGAAAAAAAATTAAAAGCGCAATAAAGGAAAAAATGGAAAAATGAGAAAGATATAAAAATGGCTTCTGTTGTTTTTCACAGCAGATATAAGTACACTTGTATCTGGTCCATTTTCAAACTGGGACACAGCACTAAAATGGCTTTAATTGCACTTGCCAATGAACTTGAGGGATTGGGATTGGAGTCATGCAACGATTCTTGCCATCCTAAACCTCTCAGCGGCTTTTGATAACCACTGACCATGGTATCCTTATGGACCACTTCGGAGGTTGGGAGTTTGAAGGAACTGTGTTATGGTGGCTTTTTTCCCCTCCTCCACAGATGGTTCCAGTTAGTGTTGGCGGGAGAAAAGAGGTCGAGCCAGAGACCTTGCAATGTGGGGTGCCTAAGGGCTCAAGCCTTTCTCCTCTCCTTTTTAACCTCTATAGGAAACCGCTGGGGGAGACCATCCATCAGTATGGGGTCCAATATCATCAGTATTATTAATTGTTGATTGGGAGCTGCTCCAAGTTTGATACAAGTCAGAGGACTATATAAAACAAATGAATAATAAATAAATAAAATTTTAACCTCTCTTTCTGAATTTATATCATGACTCTCTTACTATAATCTGTCTAACCATCAAAACTTTAAATTGCAAGAGTTTTTTTCTATTTTTATGCAAAAAAGTCCATAAATGGAACAATTGCTCTTCTCTGATAAGTACAGATTTTAATAAATGCACCAAATAGAATGTTGCAATTACAGAAAGTTGTTTCCATGTTAGACTGATTGTTTTTTTCTCTATCTCTTTTTCTCTGTCACACACAAGAGAAGTAGTTTCTGCCTCTCTCTCTCTCTCTCTCTCTCTCTCTCTCTCTCTCTCTCTCTCTCTCTCTCTCTCTCTCTCTCTCTCTCTCTCTCTCTCTCTCTCTCTCTCTCTGTGTGTGTGTGTGTGTGTGTGTATCTGTTGCATTTTAAAATACAACTTTATTTTGACTGGACCACTGACTCTCTGCATTTTTCTCCTGAGATACTCTTTTGAGATATTTTTTTAAAATATACAAACGACCAAACAAATGAAAAACAATGGAAAAAATACTGTAAGGGAAAAAAAACTACAAAGAAAACCAAACAAAGTATGGGTAAAAGTGCAAGCTACAATATAATGTAATCAATATGTAGGGATGAATCAGTTTGTAAACAACAAATTAAACCTTTCCCATACAAGAATTATTTTGCCATGTGTACATTCAAACTAGACTATGATATTTCTCTATGTCATATATGTGTGTGTGTGGGTATATGCATAATGGTGGTTTTTTTGAGAGCTGAATGCAATGTAATTTCATTTTATTTTGTACTGATTAGTGTACATTTAAAGTGATAAAGATTCTATTCTATTCTATTCTATTCTATTCTATTCTATTCTATTCTATTCTATTCTATTCTATTCTATTCTATTCTATTCTATTCTATTCTATTCTATTCTATTCTATTCATGCTAGTCTGTCTTTCCACTGAATCAAAGTGAGCCAATTCAAAGGTTGGAAGTAAACATATGCATTGAATTTAGGATTTTAAAACTGTTGTAGTAGTTCCTTTCCAAACAAGCATGACATCTTCTTGGCTACACTCTCAACTCAAGTAATCCAAAATTTATCATATGCCTCTAAATTTCAGGTTTTGAATACAAGATGCATTTTCTCATTGATTATGTGCCATCAAGTTGTTTTGATGCCTAGTGATCACACAGACAGATTTTTCTCCAAGGCGATCTATCCCTTACCAGTTCTTTCACGCCTTCTAATGTTGCACTCATTACCTCTGTAAATGAGTCCATCTGTTTTGCTGCTGGTCACCCTTCTTCTCTTTCTTTCTACTTTTCAAAAGAGCTTATCTTCACATAATGTGTCCAAAGTATGATAATTTCAATGTGGTTGATTTGTTCAATAATCTACTGATTTGTTTTCTTGGCTATCCATGATATTCACAGGAATCTTCTCCAATATTAAACTTCAAATGTATTAATAGTTTTTCTATTCTACTTAAGTCCAATCTTGATTTTCATAGAGAGCCGCAGAAAATACCATGGTTTGCATGATTCTGATCTTTGTAGGCATAGACACATCATACCATTTGAATATATTTTCCAAGGCTTTCATGGCTGCTGTACTGAGTGCTAGTCTACAGCGTATTTATCCAACTGTTTTTTTTCACTGCTTATACAAAACATTAATCCATAAAACCACTTTTAAAGTCCCTTATGTTATGGATCCAGGGTATCTGAGAAACTCTCTCACCCCAATGGGATTGGTTCCCACAGAAAAGGGCTTGCTATATACCCCATCTGTCTGGGAATTACAGTTGGTGGAGGCCAGGATAAGAGTCTTTTCTGCTATGGCTCCTGCCCTTTGGAACATTCTGCCACTGGAGGTGAGATCCACCACCACTTCTGGATAGTCAGAAGGAACTTAAAACCTGGTTCTGCTGGCTGGCTTAGAGTCTTGATGTGGGCTCTTTATGTTAGAGATGGTTGACAGAGTAAAAGAGAAGATTCCATCTTAATGGCAGTCGTCCTTTTGACTTTTAGTATGTAATTATTGACTTTAATTGCTTCTATACAGTATTTATATTTTTGTCATTTTGTAAACTAACAGTAACAGAGTTGGAAGGGACCTTGGAAGTCATCTAGTCCAACTCCCTGCTCTCACTATTTCTGATTTCTCGCTATACTATTTCTGATAGTATGTCCAGTCTCGTCTTAAAAACCTCCAGTGTTGGGGCAACCATGATTTCTGAAGGCAATTTGTTCCTCTGGTTAAATAAGTATCAGCACAGGTGGGACATTCAATTCTCTTATCATCCCTGCTTCAACTAATCTTTATTTTGCATTCTAGAGCTAAATGGGAAGGGACACAAACCTCCTAGTTAATTTTAGCGTATGAATCAGAGTGAATCTCTGCAGCAAATTAGATCAGCACAAAAATTAAAATGTTTTTATGGTATCTTTGATATGTTGAAAAACATCCTACAGTACATTTATTTTATGTTTTCCTGGCCCTCATGTAATCAGCAAGAGTTTTTCATCTAAAGAAGGCATATGAATGCTTTACAACAATCCCTGAATGGATAAATTTTAACAATACAGCTGCTGTGGTAACTATTTAATGCTTCTGGGAGGCCATCAGTTTCATACTTCTGAAAAGAGAGCAGTTCAAATGGCAGGACGAGGCTTTTAATCAAATGCAATTTGGCATTTTGCAAACCTAGATGTATTCTTTCTGGCCACCACTGAAAATTCACCAGCATTCCACGTGTAGCATTACCCCCTCAGAGGCCGCCAAAGCCCAGCCCCCCCAGCTCCACTCCCCTCCGTCGCGCTCTGCAGCTGCGCTCTCAAGGTGTTAGTAAAGTGTCCTTTCTAGCAGAAGCTCATGCGAAGTGAGGAGTGGAAGACTTTTGTCGTCAAAGAGGGGGGGGCTTTCAGGAACAAAAATGACCATCCCCTAGCCCCGATAGTCAATGCGTGATGGTGTTTAACAGCCCCAGGCAGTCATAGCACCAATAGTCAATGATTTCACAGTGACCGTTTGGAAGTAAGTGGGGTGGGGAAAACCCCGGCTCCAGGCAGCAATAGGAACACGAATGAAGGTAGTCAGCATTCTGCAGTAACAGCATTCTGCAAGGGCAACTCCCCACAATATCTATAACTTGCACAAATAACAATAATTAAAGTTTAGATGGCCGCTGGTCTCCAAAGCAGTAATGACCAGCCTCTCCTTCTCCTCTGTCGTCGTTCTCTTCTGTCAGGTCTCGTTGGTGTCAAAACCCCTCCCCTTTTCCTTTATTGTTAAAATCTGAATTTAACAACCCCAGCAACTTTCTCTCTCCTCACTCTCTCTCTTGCCTCTGCTCGGGATATCCCTCCTTGCGAAATAAAGCAGTAAAATTCCACCTTCTCACTCTCACTCTGTCCTTCCTTCTCCTTTGCAGAAAGGGATCAGCTAAAACCTCAAATCCCTCTTCAACTTCAGCTGGTCTCTCTCTGACAACAGCAACCACCCCCTTTCTTTCCTCTTTTTTCTTTCCTTCTGCCCGATTCACGCTTGCCATGCCCAAAACCGGCAGCAGCTGATCCCCGGGCAGGCTTCTGCAAAGCCTTTCAGCCAGCCCTGCTACACACGCAAGAAATGGATTTAGTTGCTGCGATCCACACTACACAGTAAGCCAGAATTGTGAATAATTCTCGTTCATTAGGAATTTGCAGTTTGTAACTCAAGTATGAGCAATCTATGGACAACAAATAGGATCCTTATTCTTTTCAAAGTCCCTAGGGCCTAGAACAAACCCAAACTTTTCCCCAAATCATTTTATAGCTGCTGATGTTTTCTTTTATCTGGCTGAGACAGACTAGAGCAATGCTTGTGAACCTTAGCAACTCTAGGATGTGTGGACTTCAACTCCCCAAATTCCCCAGCCAGTATGTCTACAGCATCTGGGGGATTCTGGGAGTTGAAGCCCACACACCTTACAGTTGCTAAGGTTGAGAAAGGGTCACTTTTTACCATGGATGCCTTAGACAATGTAAGCAAATAAGGAAATCTGTCTAGAGAACTAAGATTTGCTCATGGCACCTTCAAAATGAAAGCAGATGCTTCTCAGCAGGGCCCAGTTCCATCAGATCCCACAGGCCAGAAGATGGAAGTGCCCTCAGAAATGTTATATGGAAAACCCAGTAATCTACCTGGAACTTTTCACATATTTCCCAGATAGAAAACAGGCTAAGCTTCAAGTATGGGAAAAGTTTGGGAATACAAACAGCACTACTGAATTCCTGACGATCCAATGTGGCATAATTTAAAGCATACAAAGTACTTGCTGTATTATAGAGTGGAAATGGGTTTTCCTTTCTTGTATTAGGTTCATCATGAATCCTAATTAATAGGGGCAGGCAACCAGTCTGTCACTGAAGATCAATTTGTATGTTCTGCTTCCAACTCTGCTTTGAATCCTGTTCTTGGAGACATTGCTCATGGGTAGAGCATATGATTTGCATGCAAAATGTTCCATCCATCAGTCATCATCCAGCATCTGACAGACCTTAGAAATAAGTTTCTAAATGTAGCAGGCTATATGAGACAGCTTCCTGTTAAATTACTTGGAATTAACTTATTTTAAGTTCTGAGATGCAAAGGTCCAAAGAGGTGAAATGGCAAAGCAGGGAGACAAGACAGTAATCTCCAGTTGAAAGCCTTTCTAGAGCTACAGCTTGCTATTGCTCAGGACACCGAGAGAAGAAAAAAATAACCATTATTCTTTGTCCAGCCCCATGATCTGCTGAACCTTTAAAATCAAGAGTCATGTATCCCCAAATGTATATTTTCCTCTTTCCTCACAATACATTTTCCTTTTGTGATGCTACCTTTCAGTTATATGCCTGCTGGAAAAGTTTGTATACTGAAGACTGGAATGCAGTGCTTCAAATTAATAAAAAAGAGAGCAATTGTTGGCATGCCCAACAACTTAGGTCTTTTTTTTTTAATTGAGAGCAGAATTTATACAGGTAGTCCTTGACTTACAACCATTTGTTTAGTGAGCATTCAAAGTTACAGTGGCCATGAAAAAAGTGACTTACAACTGGTCCTTGCACTTACAACCTTCACAGCATCAAAACTGATCAAAATTTGGGCACTTGGCAACCAGCATGTATTTATAATGGTTGCAGCATCCCAAATAAATTTAGTTTATTTATGTATTAATACTATAAGATATAAAAATACAAAAGAAAATATTAGGAAAGATAGGGGAGGGAAAAGGGAAGGGAAAATGTGGGGAAAGAGGGAGGAAAGAAAAGGCACTGACTTCCAATGTTTTGAAAATACTTCTCTATTTTAAAAGATTTGTTATGCACCAAGTTATAGCTATAGCAAATTTTAGACACAAGATAAGGAATAGTAAGAGAAGGTAGGACTCACACTTAATGTCATGAAAGACAGCCTGCATTAGGTGTGGCCAGTACAGAAGATATTTCCCCTAGTCACAAGGATTTACATTGCATAGTGCTGCCCTTTGTGTGAAGAGGGTTGCAAAATCAACTAGGATGGAAATTTTGGAATACTTTGAAAGTAGCAGGGTAAAATTATTGCCTTTCAGATGAAGGAAGTTTAAAGTGATCCAAATGCTTGTTAAAAAAAATCAGAGAGAAAAATAGGAGGAGGTAGGAATATTGAGTTATGTTCACTGCCTTATTTGTAAAAATAATAATAAATGTGGAAAACAAACTAACAAACGAATACAGACAGACAGACAAAGTGCTTCTGGAGGAAATAACACAACTTTTCATGTTGCTAGATGAAGAATATGAGATTTTACATCCTTAGGATTCTCAGTAGTAGCGATCCCTTGTTTCATATCTTTTTCTATTTGTGTGCAAAACTATTTGAGATTCTAGGCTACCTTTAATCAAGGAGAGACACTGGAGCCTTAGGCTTGTTTCAAAGTTACATTTTTGCTAGAACTGTTCATATCTAGGCTACCACATCCAGATGACCACTAGATGCCAGCAAACAGTTCCATTTCTTCTGTATCTTTTTGTAGATATCTAGTGGTCATTCAGTATTTTGCAGTAGAAATATGGTGATCCATTTACTTACTTACCAGAATAATAGAGTTGGAAGGGATCTTGGAGGTCTTCTAGTCCAACCCTCTGTTCAAGCAGGAAACCCTATACCATTTCAGACAATTTCTTCTTAAAAACCTCCTGTGTTGGAGCACCCACAACTTCTGGAGGCAAGTCCTTCCTTCCTTCTTTACTTACTTACTTACACTTGGAAGATGAATCTGGTGTACTCTAACCTTATTTCCCAAGTGTCTTAAAAACAAAAGTCTTTTGGACTCATCAGCTATGCCTGGAATTGTGCTCCAAATTAGTGACTTAATAGTATTTGGGAAACTGTGAATGGGATTAATTATTGTCCAATTGATTCCTCTGTCCTATGTTAATTCTTTGTTAATACCAAATTATTCCCCATTTCATTTTATGAAGTTATCCCCAGTGTTAGTCAATTTAAACTGGAGAGAGAAAATCTCAGTTAATAGTCCAGCACAAATACCATTCCTGCATTGCTTAATTTCTGTTATCTCTGCAAAAAGGCCTTTGAAGTTGTTACAGAATTATTTTTTTCTGCCAAACTTGATGGCTACAACAGCCTAATTAAACTGGCCATGTTAGAGTCCCATATGGCATCAGGAAAAGGAATGTGCAGAAATGACATGAATCTGATCACTGCTAATCCAAAAAAATTGCTACCTTTTCCAGGAAATGTCTTAATCCTTGCTTAAACAATTGAACTAGGAGGCAGAAAGGCAGTGGAATGGGACAATTCACCATGGCCAACTGGTCACAGCCAACGCACCACAGCCAACTTGCCATAGGACAACTCACTGCAGGACAATTTAACAATTCAATTTAATTATTTAAAATAATAAAAGTATATTTTAATTTTTGTCAGTCACATTTCATTTTGACCCTTCTTTTGCATCCTTTCTTTAATGATTCTATTCCACTATTTCTTTGATATTAGTGTAACTCTTGTCCCACAGTGAGTTGGCTGTGGCGAGTGGGCTGCAGCAAATTGTCATAGACCCAGAAGGCAGGAGAGGACCTACAAACTTTCCAGATCAAATCACTTCCCTTCAGCATTAACTGGGTAGGCCATCATTAAGCTAATAAGCACTTGAGGCATCTGAGAGCATATTGTGGATGTTCTGACAAAATGGCTGCTAATGGGCAGATTGATATTTGTGGAGTCCTTCATGCCCTCTGAGCTTATTTGCTTGCTGACTTTTAGTTACCTGACTAGGTAACATCTTCAGGGGTCTTCACATTGTCAAACATTGTCAAGCAAACAACCAAGTTCAGAGAAGACCTGATGAGAGTAAAAAGTAGAGAAAGGAACTAGAGAGTCAGTTATACTGGACTTCAGCCTGACTAACAGAGATGAAATAATAGAAGGGGTTGAAGTTACAGAAACTTTAAGAGAGGGTAACCATATCATCCTGGAATTCAACATAATGCAGACACAAGTAAGTGAACAAAGTCAAGCTATTGTCTTAGACTTTGAGAGAGCTGACCTCAACAAACTAAAAGAGAGTTTAAGAAAGATTCCATGGATGGAAATCTTAAAGGATGGTTTTGAAGAAGGGATTAAACAACTATTTGCCTGGAATGGTATAAGATCTCCTGCTCAAGACAAGACACTATAAAACTCTGAGAAAAAGCATTTGACAACTTTTACTTCTTTTATGCATCTTCTAAAAAGTTTTCATTTTTTTTCATTCTAGTGTTTTTAATCCATTAAAAAGAATCAATAAATGGGAAAATATGGGAATATTCTCGTATTGAAATATATTCTTGGGAATGCATTTTAACTGTTTAGTTTCATGACCTTGAATTAAAAGACTGGATCCATCTGATAATTTCAAACTGAGTCATATTTTGCAGAGAATTTCCTCCACAATGGAACTTTGAATAAAACATACATCAAACTTTAGTGTTCTTTGTTCATGCTTTTACACATCACCGAGACACATGTTCACTCTGACAACATTCAGTAGCAAAAAAATAATAATAAAATTTCACAAAACTCTAGAAAGAAAGCAAAAAACTCATAGAACTCTGTGTTTGTTAGCCTGGGTATAGGATTTAACATGTTCTGTAAGTACTTTTTTTGGGGGGAGGGGAGTAGTTCACAGGAGAGTAAAGTTGATAATTAAACAATTAACTTGAAATAGGATTTGCTTAAAAATATTTTGAGGAGCAAAGTCAAAAGTCATCTGATTAGCATTTTCATAGAATGGACTAGTAAGCACTGTCCTAAAATAGGAAGTAAGGACAATAGCAAGTTTATAAACATTTTCATTGGGGAATGTAGCATTCTTGTGTTTCAAAGTAAATTAGTTTGTAATCTAGCTGATTCTGCCCTTGTAAAAATAGCACATTTATTTGATGGCTAAAAACCCACAAATTTCTATTTTGAAATAATCAAGGATGTGTAAATGTGTCGCAGCATTAGACAAAAGGTTTCATAACCTCTGTTACAAATATGCTAAACTTTCTATATGTGTGCATGTTCCAATTACAAAATAACTTTGAATTCTGCTAGGTTGGAGAATATTGAACAAGACATTCTATTTTCATCGTATTAAAACCTCCTCTTATGTCACTCATGGATTTTATTTTTACTGTCAGTGTTCTTTCTATTTCAGATTGTTTTTGAAGGCATTCGTGGTCGAGGCATTGAAGGAGACATTGCTATCGATGATATCTCAATTGTGGAAGGAGAATGCACAAAATCGGATTATGTAAACAACCGTACGTGGGCTTGTTAACATCTCCCAGTAGTGTCCCAATCTAGTGTATAGTTTCACAACATGTTAGGGCTGAAGGAAATGAATTCTTAGGGCTGTGCAAAGCCTTGAAAGGGGTATGAGCAATCAGTGGGGAAAAAAAGTATTTAGTCAGCCACCAATTGTGCAAGTTCTCCCACTTAAAAAGATGAGAGAGGCCTGTAATTGTCATCATAGGTAGGCCTCAACTATGAGAGACAAAATGAGAAAACAAATCCAGACAATCACATTTGTCTGATTTGGAAAGAATTTATTTGCAAATTATGGTGGAAAATAAGTATGTGGTCAATATCAAAAGTTCATCTCAATACTTTGTTATATATCCTTTGTTGGCAATGACAGAGGTCAAACATTTTCTGTAAGTCTTCACAAGGTTGGCACACACTGTTTGCTGGTATGTTGGCCCATTCCTCCATACAGATCTCCTCTAGAGCAGTGATGTTTTGGGGCTGTCGCTGGGCAACACGGACTTTCAACTCCCTCCAAAGGTTTTCTATGGGGTTGAGATCTGGAGACTGGCTAGGCCACTCCAGGACCTTGAAATGCTTCTTACGAAGCCACTCCTTCGTTGACCGGGCAGTGTGTTTGGGATCATTGTCATGCTGAAAGACCCAGCCATGTTTCATCTTCAATGCCCTTGCTGATGGAAGGAGGTTTGCACTCAAAATCTCACGATACATGGCCCCATTCATTCTTTCCTGTACACGGATCAGTCATCCTGGTCCCTTTGCAGAGAAACAGCCCCAAAGCATGATGTTGCCACCCCCATGCTTCACAGTAGGTATGGTGTTCTTTGGCTGCAACTCAGCATGCTCTCTCCTCCAAACACGACGAGTTGTGTTTCTACCAAACAGTTCTACTTTGGTTTCATCTGACCATATGACATTCTCCCAATCCTCTTCTGGATCATCCAAATGCTCTCTAGCAAACTTCAGATAGGCCCGAACATGTACTGGCTTAAGCAGGGGGACACGTCTGGCACTGCAGGATCTGAGTCTCTGGCAGCGTAGTGTGTTACTGATGGTTGCCTTTGTTACGTTGGTCCCAGCTCTCTGTAGGTCCTTCACTAGGTCCCCCCGTGTAGTTCTGGGATTTTAGCTCACTGTTCTTGTGATCATGTTGACCCCACAGGGTGAGATCTTGCTTGGAGCCCCAGATCGCGGGAGATTATCAGTGGTCTTGTATGTCTTCCATTTTCTAATTATTGCTCCCACAGATGATTTTTCCACATCAAGCTGTTTGCCTATTGCAGATTCAGTCTTCCCAGCCTGGTGCAGGTCTATAATTTTGTTTCTGGTGTCCTTCGACAGCTTTTTGGTCTTCACAATAGTGGAGTTTGGAGTGTGACTGTTTGAGGTTGGGGACAGGTGTCTTTTATACTGATAACAAGTTCAACCAGGTGCCATTAATACAGGTAATGAGTGGAAGACAGAGGAGCCTCTTAAAGAAGAAGTTACAGGTCTGTGAGAGTCAAAAATCTTGCTTGTTTGTGGGTGACCACATACTTATTTTCCACCATAATTTGCAAATAAATTCTTTCCAAATCAGACAAATATGATTGTCTGGATTTGTTTTCTCATTTTGTCTCTCATAGTTGAGGTCTACCTATGATGACAATTACAGGCCTCTCTCATCTTTTTAAGTGGGAGAACTTGCACAATTGGTGGCTGACTAAATACTTTTCCCCCCCACTGAATAGCAATAGCACTTAGATTTATATACCGCTTCATAGTGTTTCACAGCCCTCTTTGAGTGGTTTACAGAGTCAGCATATTGACCCCAACAATCTGGATCCTCATTTTACCGACCTTGGAAGGATGTAAGGCTGAGTCAACCTTGAGCCAGTGAGAATTGAACTGCTGGCAATCAGCAGAATTAGCCTGCAATATTGCATTCTAACCACTGTGCCACCACTGCTCTCAAAGCAATGCTTTGAGAACACCTATAATTCATAAAGTGGGGCAATTCCTGACTTGTCATGAGTGAAACAAAACTTTTCACTGTTTCACAATCACCAAAATATAGTAAGCCATGTCCCCATGCATACCATTTTCTGGAATGAATTGGGCAGCCTAGTTTGAAAGGTGACTGTATTTCCTCCTTTTCTTTGTTTTGTTTAGATATACCTTCAGAAGCAGTCAGGACACTGTCCCATATACGGAGTTTCCCCGTTTTTCTTCTTGTGTCTGTCTTAATTCATCAGAGGTGACCTTATTCCGGCAGAGGCTATAACACAGATGTACCACCCACTGGCATGAAGAAAAGGGAACATTTTTAAAACAAACAAACAAAAAACTACCAAAGATTCCTCCACTGACTAATGACTGACTCAAATAAAGATTTTTTTAAAAAAGTATGCATATATATATATATATATATATATATATATATATATATATATATATATATATATATATATATATATATATATATATATATATACACACATATATACATACATACATACACACACACACACACACAAACACACACACAAAAACAATTGGGGGTTTATTAAAAAAAACAAAAGGAATGAACAAACAAGCAAATAAATGTACCATTCTGGACATGAAGGAGAGAGGCCTTCAGGTGCTCTTGTGGTGAAAGAGTAACAAACGAACAACAGGAGAATCAAATGACACCAACACACACACCCATCCCCACATACCCCAACCAATAATTGGGAGAACTCTGTCAAAAGAGCTATAGAATTTCTTGTCAAAGCACAAAGTCATGGCTTGTTTTGTTTCAAAGACTAGTTTGCTTGTTGCCATGGAACCTTAATGGCCTGCCCCAAAAGAGATTTCATAAAAGAAGAAAGCAAGAGCGAGCACGGAGGAGAGAAAAATCCCTTCACCTCACTGTCAAACAGGGTATGAGAGGAGCTGGCATTTCCCCCACCTTCACCTTCCACACGAGGTTTTTAATCCAGCCGCAGGCAGGAAGCAACCCAAGGCACCGGAGTTGAAGACATTCTGCTGAAGTTCCTCATGGCAATTGCTAGAAACTATATGTGGTCTCTGCTTTGCATGTGTTCTGCTAAGTCCAGGACATATTTATGGTGACAACAGCAACACTGGCTTATCTAGAGTTTGCTTGTGTGGCCACTTAAACATACCCGACACTCTCCTATGTGGTCGTCGGAACCCTAACCCACTTGCCCTGGCCCTGCTCCTCCCACATCCCACTCCCAGTGAACATCATTTGTCCTTATCAAGGGACAAAAAACCAAACTACCATCTTTTTTTCTAAAATGCCATGGAAACCAAGTGCCTTCAATGATAACAAGCCTGAGAAAATGGGGTAGGGGGAACATACACATGTGCACATGCAAAAAAAAAAAAAAGTTCCAGCAGACAGATGCTTGTATAGCTCCAGTGAGGTTTGCAGTTCCATAAAAAAAGATCATCCTCTTTTTCTAAAGCAAAGTAGAAGAGCAAAGCTACCAACGGAGGAAGAAATTAAAGACACAGGAAAGCTACTTCTAGAGATGGATTGACTTTAACAACAGCATCAAGTCCTTCTGAGTTTCAGCTCTTTCATCACAATGCTACCCCAGAGTTATGGCTTTTGGGTCATCTGACCCAGGAGGAAGTGGCTTCAGTTGCAGCTTGGGGAAGTTTGTATTTTTCAAGTTTCGTAGTGGGGTTCATTCGTGTCAGGAGGAGGAGGAGGAGGAGGCAACAATACTTGGCAATGGTGAATTCCAATGCAGAAACACCGGCGTGCATGCATGCACAGTTTTTCCATAGTCCAACCTCTGCTCAAAATGAGATTGATCAAGAAAGGTCACAATGCATATAGGATAAAGTTTAAAAAAAAGGAGAGACTCTTTACGGCAAAAGGCAGGCCAGCTGACCTGGTTTCATTTCCAATCACGGAGAAGATAAGGCCTCTGCCCTTTCATCAGACTCTGTGCAAATTGTGAAATATTATTTTATTATTTTAGCAAAATTTAAAAAAACCACTTTTACAAAAAAATAAATAAAATAAAACCTGTAAAAAATATTTTCAGCTACCTGGCTCCATCCCATACCTATCTTTAGCCAATTTTCCAACACACTGTAAATTTCCCTTTCTATGAGTTGGTAATGAAAATTTGAAAATCTTTTTTCCGTAAATTATCTCAGCTTTTAACTTCATTAAAAAAAGTTTTGTCTAAGCAAGAGTTATTACTATAATTATTATGGTTATTATATGTTCTTTCAATACCCTAGGATGAAAAAAGGGGGAAAAACTATATGCAAATAATTCGGATATTAAAAGAAAACAGTATAACATTTGAAAACTATCAATATTTTAAAAAGCACAAAGAAATGCAGTAAAATGATGAGGCTTGGTTTTTTAAAAAAAACTGTAGAAAAAAGTTTGTGCTGATGATTCAGTTATTCAACTGAAAAAAGATAATTTTACGACTATGTTCAATAAAGCTTATTTCCAGGTAAGGCATAATGGTAAGTGGTGTTTGTGTTTGTTGAACGCTTCAGATACTCAGCAGTCATCATGTAGTTTGTTATGTTAGATCAAATATTTCAGTTATTGAACAGTATTTAAAAGGGTCCATCTGTCAGATGAATGGATTCTACCAGTGGCCAAATTCCTTATTTCCTCACCCTGAAATCCTGCATGTTTTCTTCAGATCATCTCAATGAAATTGGAAATGGAAGAAAATTTTCATTTGGAAATACAGTTTAGATGTAATGAGGATAGTCTATTGTGTGATAGAGAATAGAATCCACGAAGGTCATAATATAGCCTGAAAATAAAAAAACGCATTCTTTAGCATCCTATTTCCATAATACTTTTCCAAAAAATCCATGCCTACCAGTGTAAGATTGTCATCATCTAAATTGATCATCACTGTCTTATCTAGTAATGTTAATATGTTTGCTGAGGATTAGCAGATTCGGGTTCACAAAAATGTTAAAAATACTAGAAGAATGTAAAAACCAGCTCAGTGGCATAGAATGGTGGCTGGCTAAGTAGGAAAAAATAATTAACTGTAATTTGATGCTCAGTACATGGGGAACTGTGAAATAATCAGTTTAAAAAAGCAATGTCATGCAATAACCTGCATTTTATGTAGGCTATAATTGATTGATTGATTGATTTTGATTGATGTTGCGCTATCAAGTCAATGTTGGCTCTTAACAACTACATTGATTGTCAGCCTCGCAAGTAAGCCAGACAGGAAATATGACAAGATGAATTAATTCTACTTTATTGTAAGGCTACAATACTAGAATCTTGCAAATCTGAAAGAACAAACCTGTCACCATCTCTTTTTACCATGTGATAAGTTGGGGAGGGTCCTTTCTAAGTTTCTTTTTCTGCCTACTACCCAGTTGTAGGCTCCTCACTCTTATATCTGATCATAGCTATCATCTGTTGCCCCATCTTCCAAGGTCATTCTTCCATTCCATTACATTGGTAGACTTTCACTAGGATGATCTGTACCCAGTTTGGCCCTTCATGTTTCCAATGGTGCACCATTGATCCTGTAACCAAGTCAATTCATCTTGCTACTGTTCATAATCATCCTTTTCCTTTCACTTTTCCCAGCAATATATACTTCTCCAGAGAGCTAGGTCTTCATACAGTGGTGGGATTCAGCCGGTTCACACCAGTTCGGCAGAACCAGTAGCTAATTTTTTGTTGCCCAGGCCCAGAATGGACTTCCAGCAGTGGCATCCACACAGAGAACTGGTTGTTCACATATTTGAATCCCACCACTGTCTTCGTATAATGTGTCCAAAATATGATTTGAGCCTGCTCATTTGTGCCCCAAGTGAGAACTTTGAATTGGTTTATTTCTTTTGGGGGGGGCTAGCCAGACTATTTTCAGATATCTTCTCCAACACAAAAAATGTACAAGCATCAATATCTTTATATCCTATTTCCTCAAAGTCCAACTTATACTGTCACAGGGAAAGCCATTGCCTGCACAGTTTGATCTTTCTTGATACAGAGAGATCACAAAGTCTGAATATATATATATATATATTAAGAGATTCATTGCTATCTTATCAAGGGCTACTTTGTGGTGTATTTTTTGACTCCTGGCTCCTGTACTGTTGACAGTTGATCCACCATTTCAATGTCTTCATTGTCAGCTCTAAATCAGGTTGCTATACATGTCATCATGAATTTAGTTTTCTTTGTATTATTACTCCTATTTTTCACTGTGGTCCTTGACTTTCATTACCAGAGCTTTCAGATTGATTTCATTTTCAGTTATTAATTTACATTTAATTCATGCAATTTAGATGCTGCCTGACTCCAAATAACTGTGGCTCACAAAATAACAAAGAAAATAAAATACAACACAATTCAAAAACATAACTAGCAAAAAAGTAAAAGCAGATTTAAAAAACAAAAGAGAATATGTGTAGATCAGGAATGAACTGTGGAGTACTTGGTGTTCTCTGAGTTTGGTTGTTTGCTTGCAGAAATTTAATTACCCAATAAGATAACATCATCAGTGCTAGCAACTCCACACTCATTTGCACCGATGAAGTTACCTGTTTGGGTAATGAAACGTCTGCAAGCAAACAACCAGGCTCAGAAAGCACCAAGGACTCCACAGATTAAAAAAAAGCCAGGATGACGAATATGACCAACAACAGAACCCACAAGGTGTTCCAACCACTTTAGCCAAGGCCTGGGAACAGAGACAGGTCTTCAAGATCCTTCAGAATCCTATTGGAACTGGAGTCAGCTGAATTTCAAGGAAAGCTTCATTTGAGAAGATAGTTGTGGCAACAAAGTAGCATCATCAGTATTGCACAGGCTATTGGTTTTTATTTCTCCACATTCATAATAATAATAATAATAGAGTTGGAAGGGACTTTGGTGGTCTTCTAGTCCAGGGCTTTTCAACCTTTTCACCAATTGTACCACTTTTAGGATATGGCAATATTCGAGTACCACCTAGCAAGGTGTCAAAAACTTGATGACAAAAAAAAACCTGTTCAAAGTTGCAATTGCACTGAAATGACTTATGACCATTTTTCACACTTATGACCATTGCAGCATGCCCAGGATCATGTGATTTTTATTTGGATGCTTGGCAACTGATTCATATTTATGATGGTCACAGTGTCCCAGGGTCATGTGATCTCTTTTTGCAACCTTTTGACAAGCAAAGTCAATGGCAGGGCTGCTGGTGGCCAAGTGCTAAGGCGGGACTTCCCTCCCTCCCTCCCTCCCTCCTTCCTTGCTTTCCTCTTTCTCATGATGCCCACCTCCTTCTGAAGGAAGAATTTGAATCCCCCCCCTCATATTTTCTGTCTTCCATATGTTCATCAAACAAAGAAAAGCCTCCAGAGACAGAAAAGACAAACTGCTGAGTGAACTAGCTTTAAAAGGTACAGTCTCCTTTAAGAATTAGCTACTGGCTAGAAAGGAAAGTTAAGGAGAGCAGCGGCACTTAAGGAAGAAAAAAAATATAGTAAGTATTGGCTGCCGGCTAAGGCAGCCTCCCAAATGGCTCTATTCATAAGTAAAGGAATGCTACAGGCAAAATCTATTCAGGAGAAAAATACTTCAAAATCCCTTGCAGCAAAACTTACAGCTAACAATAGCAGAGCAATAGAAGCTAACAGGAGACATCAGCCATCAGCCAATCAGAAATTGCCAAACACTCCTTAAGAACACAAAGCCCACATTGCACAAATCCCAGAACTTCAAAGTCACAAAAACACATAAGAATCCATCCATTCTCCATCTCCCTCCTTCCATGTCTCACCTTCAGCTGATACTACCTTTCTTCATTCCTTGTGGAGGCCAACCCCTCCCCTGCTGCATTTCTTGCCTGTTCGTTGCTGCCAGCACAGGTGGCTGCCACAGAAGTTGTAGATCAGCTCATGGCCGGCCTGCTTGATCTCCTCTAGCCCCCACCCTCCTCCTTCCCCTTCGGTGCATCTAGAGCTGACTCCATCTCCTCCCAAGGCTGCTGCTTTTTTGCTCTCTCTCTCTCCCTCTCCCACCCAAACTGCCTCCTTTTATAGCCTCTCCTGTTTCCCCCTCCTCTTCCTCCTTTCTCATAGGGGAGGGTGAGCCAGAAGTGAGCCTGGGGCCTTTGCCTCACCCCAGCCACTCTGCAGCTCCAGAGGACTCTCTCACAGCAAGTCCTTGCCTGTGCTGGCTCATTCCCTCCCCCACTACACTTGGCTAGGCAGGGCTATGTACCACCTGCCACTCGTTAATGTACTACAAGTGCTACATGTACCACCAGTTGAAAAGCCCTGTCCAACCCCCTGCTCAGGCAGGAAACCCTACATCATTTCAGACAAATAGTTGTCCAGGAAGTGCTTTTACTTGCACCTTTATTATAAATAGAAATTAATATGGAATGAATTGATTCTCAGTATTGTGCAGATTGGATCATTCTCAGATTCTTTATTCCAAGAAATCTCAGGTCAAATAAATGTGTCTCAATCTTCGAATCATGCCATGATTTCAAAGTTACAAGGCTAAGGCAGGGATATGGTACATAAGGGGCTTTTTGCTCTTGATCAGTATGTCTTATCCTGAGCAATTTTAAGATGCATGGACGTCGGCTTCCAGAATTCCTATGGGACACAATTCTTTGCCAGATCTGATAGGTGTTTTTTTCCTTATTTTTTCTTGCTTAATTTATTGGATTTAGGAGTTTCAGTAATTAAGTCTGGCACACTCCTTTCAGAAATCTAGGCCACATACAGAAAGACTTAAACCTTCTTTATGTTTCCAATTCTCATTTCTTCATAGTAGTTACTACTGTTTAACAGTAGAACCAATTACTAGTTTTCCTTTGCAGAATGTATTAATTAAAAGCTGAAGAATCATCTGTCAAGGATGATTCAAGATAAGTTCCAGCACTAAGCCAAAAGTTGTTGACCGGCCTAACCCTAACCTCCACTCTAATATTGCTACTCTTATGTTGGTTAAGGGGAGGAATTAGCAGGAGCATTGGCTGGCTAAAAGTATACTGCAAACTAAACCTGGACTTGAGATGGGCACACATTTTTGATACAAGGTTAAAAGAAAATAGGACAAATCATCCCAATTTGTCAATTTCATTCATAAAGGATGGAATAGTCATTGAGGTGCTGAGCAATGAAGTTTAGGGTTTTTCAATCACACAAGTGATGTAGAATGTTTAAACAAAAAGCAGCACCATCAAATGGAGATAGGACAATGAGAGAGAGGGAGAGGGAGTTATAGCACTAAGGATATAACTATTCATTCAGCAACCATTCAAATTTATGATGGTGCTGGACAAGGTTGACTTATGACTAGTCCTGAAGGTTATGGTCATCACAGAACCCCCACAGTCATGTGATTGTGAGTCAGGCATTGGCAAGCAACTCACACGTATGCTGTTTGCAACAGCCTGGAACCATATGATCACCATTTGTGAACTTCTCTGACAACTTCTCACAAGAAAAGTCAGTGGGAAAGCTGACACAAGATCACAAGTAATTCTGGTAAACTATTCCTGTTTCCACAAGATGGTAGCTAAATAGATGGCTAGATGTTAGTTAGATATCTAACTAGATAGATAGCTAGGTAGCTAGATAGCTAGAAAGTTAGATAGCTAGATAGACGGGTGATAAATAGCGCTCTCGCGCTCTCTCTCTCTCTCTCTCTCTCTCTCTCTCTCTCTCTCTCTCTCTCTCTCTCTCTCTCTCTCTCTGTGTGTGTGTGTGTGTGTGAATTTAAGTGGATTAGATCATATTTTTTATTGTTGAGTTATAGAAAATAGAAAATGCTTATTACAGAAGAACATTATGCAGTTTTAAATCACAGCATGCAATTATTTATCCTGGAATTTCAAATGCAAGAAGAAGAAGAAGAAGAAGAAGAAGAAGAAGAAGAAGAAGAAGAAGAAGAAGAAGAAGAAGAAGAAGAAGAAGAAGAAGAAGAAGAAGAAGAAGAAGAAGAAGAAGAAGAAGAAGAAGAAGAAGAAGAAGAAGAAGAAGAAGAAGAAGAAGAAGAAGAAGAAGAAAGAAGAAGAAAGAAGAAGAAAACAATAGTAGTAGTAATATTCTGGAGTTTTCCTGGCTTTCCTCCAAATTTAGAAAAAGACCATAAAATTTTTCCTTTCTGTTTGTCTTCCCATGGAATTTAAATCAAGGATGGAAAGACTGGAAGGTTACAGATCACTGCAATGGTGATGGTTTAATAAAATAACTACTTCATCACCTTCTAATTAAGATAAGTGCCACATCTCTCTTTGTCCCATGCCTGAACATTTCATTGCAGATTTACTTTCCTGAAGTGGAGGGGGGATGGAATAAAAGGAAAATTATTTTCTATTGCACTGAATTAGAGTGGTCCAGAGGAAAATGTTGGCACAGCAGTGAGCTGATTCTCCCATTCAAGCAGTATTTGTATGAATACTATATCATCAAAAGGGTGAGTTACCTTTTGATGGATGGTAGGGGAATAGGGGGTCTGCACTAAAAACCATGGGATGGTGCTATGGTAACCTATAAAATGGTGGAAGAAAGCAGCTGTGTTAGAAATTTCATTGAAAAGAATTTCCGATTCTAGAATGCCATTTTTCTTTCTTCTACAGATTAGCAGGCAAGCAAGTTGTGGGCTGCTTCCTGCATCTGGAGCCTAATAATTCCGTTATCTGGCTTAAGTTGTGTTATGAGGCATGAGAAATGGGGCTGGATAAGGGAGGCCTCTGTTGTATAGCAGGAGGCTGGAATAGATTATCTCAGGGGGTGCTTCAAGGCCTCTAATCATCTGAGAATCCAGAAAGTCATTATTGTCTGCCTCCATGGTTTACTCAGCCCTGCCACAATAATTTGGCTCTGCAGGTTACAGGATGAAAATCCATCAGAGGACCAAATGGAAATCTGTAGCTTTGAGTTAAAATATTGCACACCACTGCTGGCCAATTAGCTTTTGTGAATCCAGAATCTGACACACTGTGTCCACGCGGTGCACTAGCCAAGCACTATCAATGTTTCCTCTGAAGGACAGCTGTATATGCAATTTGATATTACATTCTGCTTCATTTACACAATAATCCCCCGCAAGCAGATCTTCTCCCATGATATCAATTAGGTGGCTTAGAGGAGATGTTTTCAAACTTCATTGAATAAAGGCCTAACTCTGGATGAAAGAAATATTTTTATTATGGCACTGGGCCAGAAATGAGATTAGTGCAGACCCACCCCCTTTCTTTTTTATTTGGTGTGAAAACAGGAGTCGGCTCTTGATGCAAGACCCCAAAGGATGTCAGATCTGCCATCACACCACTTCGGCCCTGCTTCACTTTGATGGCAGTCTGCCATAAAACGTGGGAAGGGAGAAAAAGGAGGATACATGGAGGGGAAATGATAGGAACCAGAAGTGCCAACCAGAGACAATGACCACAGGCATGGGAACAGAATGCGAACTCCCATTAAAGAGATGCCAAACTTAGAACTGTTACCGAAAGAACTAATTTGAGCTTTATTGGACACTAGCAAGATAACCAAGGGAGAGGGCCCAGGAGGAGGGAAAAATATCAGCTTTACATGGGAATCTTCAGATCTGGCTGTTCCTATGTTGTAACCACTTGGTTTTAGTAAAAGTATACCTATCACCACACATGGAGTCAAGGGTCTTTCTTTCCTAAACATCCAAGCTGGACAGGTCTGACAGGAGGTTTCTCAATAGATTTATCACCTTTTTTTTTCTTTTCCTTCCACTTTTTTATTTTTTTCCTTTGGTACCTTTATTCATCATCAACTTAGTGGTAAATGCAATAAGTCAGTAAATGAGTAAGCAAAGTCCTGCACTTAGTCAGAAAAAAAAATACATGGGTATAGAGTAGATGGTATCTGGCTCAACAGTTGTAATTGTGAGAGGGTGTCCTAGTGCAGAGGTCCCCAACCTTTTGGGCTCCAGGGACAATTACATGGAGAGAGGTTTTTCCATGGACCATGCGTGGTTTTGTGTGCTACCTGCATCTTGCGGATGGGACTTTGCTTGTTTGTGCAGCCCAGTTGCTGGCATGCCACAGCCTGGTACTGGTCCATGGACCATGGGTTGGAGACCCCTTTCCTAGTTGAACATCACTTAAATATGAGCCAGCAGATAGTGGCTTTTTTTTTTTTTGGTATCTGAAGAATACTGCTGGCTCATATTTAAGTGATGTTCAACTAGGAAAGGGGATAGCATCAAGATTATGAGAACTGATTACTGCTTGATACCACACTAATGAGCCTGTACATGGAATACTATGTGTGATTTTCGTCAACATGATTCAGAAAAGGTGCTGATACTCTAGAAAGTATGCAGAGAATGGCTACAAAGGATAAAGGGTCTGGAGGCTAGATTGTATGATGAATGGTTGAGGTAGGTATGTCTATCCTATCAAAAAGTAGGATTACTGGGGATGTGATAGCAGTCTTCTAACATTTGAGGGGCTGTCAACAGAGAAGAGAGGATTGACTTATTCTCCAAATCACCTGAGGGCAGAACAAGAAGCAATGGGTGGAAGTTGTTAAAGAGAGATCCAACCTAGAAATAAGGATAAATTTTCTGACAGTGAAGAACAATTAATCAATGGAATATCTTGTCCCCACAGAGTTTGGGTGCTCCATCCCTGGAAGTTTTCAAAAATAGCCATTTGACCAGGATGATGTAAAGTCTCCTAATTTGGGCAGTGGGTTGGTCCCTTCCAGTCCTATGGTTCTATGTTCTATATTTTCTCATAGTATCATGTATCTTTTTATAAGCAAACAGGATTACTCACCCTTGTGATTACTTAATAAATTAACAGGACAGGTCCAATTTATTGATATGCAAAGCAAAAATCTAAATAGAATTCTTCATTCCTCATTCCAGAACAATATATACAAACCAATTATTGTTCTGTGCCTATGTTTCAAGCAGGCTAATGCCTCACAGATGGGAAGCTGCTGTAGCTTGTGCTGCAAGTGTTAACAACACCTAAGACTGCCATGTCAAATAACTGCTTCATCTAATTTCACAATAGGAAGAGATGCTGCTGTGTTGTGCACTAAGCAGAGTTAAATTGAGTAAATCCCTTGATGGAGATGGTTAAATGTTGAAAGAATTCACCAATGTGTTCAGTAATGACAATTCAAAGGAGCCAGCCAATATTTTTACCTCTTATAGCAGTGTGTTCCCAAAGGAAACTATTTCACCCCAAATCACTTTCTCTCATATGAGTTTGGTCCATTTAGTAAACTGGTAGAAAAGTATGGATAAAGCATACCAGTCCTCTTCAATCCTAAAATGATAAAAATGATAAAGGGTCAGGAGACTAACTTGTATGATAAATGGCTCATGGAGCTAGATATATCTAACTCCATCAAAGAAAAGGAGGACATGATAGTTGTCTTCCAGTACTTGAGGGGCTGTCACAAAGATGAAGGGCTGTCTCAGAGGATAGGAAAAGAAATAATGTGTGGAAGCTTGTAAAGAAAAATCCAACCTAGAAATAAGGAGAGATGTTCTGACAGTGAGAACAATCAATGGAATAGCTTGCCTCCCAGAGCTGTGGATGCTTCATCACTAGAGGTTTTTAAAAAATAGAGTGGATAATCACTTAATTGGGATGGTATAAGAGCTCCTCCCTTGAGCAAGGATTTAGACTAGAAAAGTACAAAGAAGAGCAACTAAGATGATTAAAGGCCTGGAGACTAAAACATATGAAAAATGGTTGCAGGATTTGGGTTTGCAGGATTTGGTCAAATGTAGAGAAAAGAAGGACTAAGGGTGACATGATACCGGTAGTAGTATTCCAGTATTTGAGAGGTTGCTCAAAGAGGAAAGGGTCAACTTATTTACCAAAGCACCTGTAAGCAGGACAAGAAACAATGGATGGAAACTAATCAAGGAGAGAAGCAACCTGAAACTAAGGAGAAACTTCATAACAGTGAGGACAATTAACCAGTGGAACAGCTTGCCCTCAGAAGTTGTAGGTGCTTCATCACTGGAGGTTTTTAGGGTCTCCCTTTAGAAGACCTCCAAGGTCCATTCTAGCTCTATTCTGATTGATCTCTGAGGTCCCTTCGAGTCCAATTCTAAATCTCAACAAAACAAATTCTTAAGAAGTTTTGAATCACCCTAAAACAGAATTTTAAAGAAACAACAACAGAAGCCTCTTTTGCATGAGAAGAAAAAATTGAGAAAGGTAGTTGAAAATTTCAGGTTATACATTATCCTCCACAGATTTCAATTCCTGTGCAATTCAATCCCCCAAACAAAAAGTAAAAATCAGGAAAATAAAGGAGCGATATTGGAAGTAAATAAATAGATGGCCAAAAGGCCTAGAAAAGAGATAAATGACTGAGTTGGAAAAAAAAGGGGGGGGAAGGAGGCTAGCAGAAAAACGATCTCCAGAAATGATGAGCAAAATGTCTAGGAAGAGGTCAAAACATCTTCCCCTAGCTTACATGGATGGATTTATTATTATTATTTTGGGAAATCTATCAGCTGCATGAATTTCAGTTTGTTTTGCTAGCGCTGCCACTAACAATTACTTGCCTGAGTTGAGATGACCCCACTCTCTCTTGGGTAAGTGATATATGTCCAAATCAGACCCATTTTGCCTGGTCATGAAGCATGATGAACTTTTATCATCTTATCTCTGTATACCAAATTGAGCATCCTCGGGATAAATGCTTACGGGATCTCTAGTCAAAGCAATAAAGTTTGCAGTTCCACCAGTAGTAAGTTCTTCTATAAGTCAAATTTGGTTACAAAACAAATTGGCATCTCTTTTTTCTTTAGGCAGTTGAATACTGAACATCCCAGTTATGGTTTGACTACTAGCTCCAAGAACTTCAATTTCTTCTGTTATCTTTTCAGTTAAAGTAACTCAAAGACAAGTACTATTTCTGCTGTGTTGCATCTTTTGGCTAATATTGGGAAATCAAGATAAAATTCAGGGCTTCCCCATTCACGTTTCTGGATTCTGAGAGGAAGAGCAGATGCCATAAGCCTGAGAGAATGGGGATTCTTCAAGGGAGGAGGAGGAGGAGGAGGAGGAGGAGGAGGAGGAGGAGGAGGAGGAGGAGGAGGAGGAGGAAATGTTACAAAATCTGAGAAGGATCTATCTACCTGGGCACTTGTGTGATTCTTTAGGATGACTAATGAATATCACTTTCTAGTCATACACATGGAAACAGGCAGACACAGCTTTAAGGACACTGAAAGGGATTATAAAATGCACTGAACTGGAGAATGGAGGAGTTAAGGACACAATAACTGCTTTCTTTACTCCTGCCCATCTGGCTCAAGATGAAGAAAAGCATTCTGGAAGTGAGCACCTGGCTATGCAAGTGGTACCAACGCTTAGGATTTTTTAATATATATATTGGAATATGTTTCTATGATAAGAGACTTGTAGCAAGAGTTGGAGTGCACCTCATCTGACCTGGGAAGAAAAGCCTTATCTGGAAGGCTTTAACTGAATCCAGAGAAGAGATCCTAAGAAATACAAGGATACCAAGCACTGGGAATGGGAATGGAAGAGGTATAGTATGTCACTCTGAAATTAGCAATCAGATACTGAACTAACCCCCCCCCCCAATGCCATTGACCATTAGCTGAGAAAATTCCTGAGTGTAGTCTTTTAACAGTAAATCAGTTTAATTGAACATTCATGTGTGGACCTGGGCTTTCATGCTTGACAGATTGAACTAGCTTGCATCTCACGGCCTGGGCCTGGGCCTGATAAATACAAAGCAAATGAAATAAATGTAATAAGAATTGTTTGACTACAACTACTAGCAAACACAAAGGAGAAATACATCTCCAAAGACTTTTTTCATGGAAAAAGCTAAAATATTTCTGAGACCTCATATATCTTCATTACCCAACCCTGGAAACTCTTCCTTTATCTTTGCTTCGCAAGCAAAAGTGCAGTTCATCTTCACTAATAAATCTCCTCTATGTTTAACAAAAGGTAATAATATATTTTATTATAATTACAAGAGGCTGAATGAGTCCTGAATGATATTTAAACCGCCTCTCCAATTTTCATTAGTGGGCCAGTCACTGGCTTTTGAAGCAAGATCTTCCATAGTAGTGACTGATCATACTAAGCCTGAACTCTAATGCATGATTATCATTTACAGAGAATGACCACACAATTAAAAAAATGTAGGCTTTAGACCAAGGAAGAAAAATCAAGGATTTTCTTGATTAGTAGAAAGAAAATAGATCTTTTCTATACAAATCCACTCAGGAGCAGCCTTGTGATTTTGGGCATAAAATCCAGCAGGTACAAATGGCCTGCATAGGGTCTTCTTGGATGAGACTTCATAGAATAGCAGTGCGTATATGCGTGTGTTAGGATTTTGGTGAAAATAATAATTACACTGTTTGCAATAGCTAAACAACAAAAGACAAAAACTCTTTAATTTTACATTTAGTCCACATCAAAGATTTGGTTCTAGCCACAAAGGAGAACAAGTCCACTTAGCCTAGCAGAGCAGGATGAATATAGCTTTAATAGGGAAGCACTACAACACTTGGTTACACAGAAAAATATGGTTAATATTTAGAGACGGTTGAAGGGATGTTACCTTTATCCTTGCATTATAATCTGAACCACACAGAATTGTTCTTCAGGAGAAAATAACTTCAACAGTTGTCCAGTTTTGAAACTAGAGGAAAAAATGCCTGGGAGGAAATGTTGATTATGCTTTTCTTCCTCTCTTATAATCTGGGGTATATGGTCATCCACTAAATGAAATAATTTAATATTTTCAAGCATTGTCTTTCTTTGTGAAGTGCATTCCTGCATTTCTACCTTATTCTACTCCAGCATATCTCCTAACATATAACACCCCCCCAAAACCAATGAATGCCCCTTTCTAGTGGTATTACGTGGAAGTTAAACAGGGTTGAGGGATGAGCACTAAGAGACCCAATAATAGAATGCCTGATGGTCTGACTTCTCTCCTTTGCAACCACTAACGGTACCTGTCCATTATATTGTTATTCCTTCAACTCCTAACTCTTGCTGGCAGTTCAAAAGGATAATGTAGTCCACAGTATCAAAAGCCACAGAGATCTCTACATGAACAAGGATAATTATGCTTCTTCCACAAGTGATTCATAGAGCAACTAATGAGTTTTTTTTTTACTCCATGCCAATCCAGATACTCAACAGCTATTCCTCAGAAGGAAAGGTTGGAGATAGAATTGAAGTTGGCCATTACTTGTCGAAGAGTTGCTTTCTGAACAGTGGAAGTGCCAGCACCTTTCAAAAGCTGCTGGATTCTCTCCTTCCCTCAAAGTAATATTAACTATCTTTCAGATCCTATTTCCTTCTTATCCACTGTAACCAGGAGGGTGGGGCAGGGGGTCCAGTCTACGGATGTTGAAGCTATACCACAAAGACCTTTGTATATTTTTTTGTTTAGCCACTATCTCAAAAACCTCCCAGATAACACCACAAGACATCACTTCTGTCTTCTCAACAGATTTCATCCATCTGGAAATGCAAGTGATTTCTTCATGGGATGCTCAGCCAGACCATCATATCTTACACTAATTGAGTCATTTGGCCTGTCCTCAAAAAGGGGCTCTAAACAGTTCAGTTGGCTGACATTCCACATATGCAATAAGGGCAGAGAAATAACTTTACTATCACAATGTAAGCTCAGATTTGAGGTTACAGTGTGTTTATTGATCATGCTCATTTCATCCAGCATCCACTCCGAGCAAGTCTTCACCTGATTCATTTCCTATTGCTCCACCAAAAATTAAGAATTCCTTGGGAGAGGCACACAGGAAGACTTTATTCAATGATAATTCTATACAGTATCCTCTCTCTAACCTCTAACCCCCTATTTCAAACCTCTCGAACCTCAAAAAGCTGCCCTGAAATTCTCCATGCACTGTCTGAAAGTCCTCCAGGTCTATCAAATAACTTAGGTGACCATCTTCATCTGCCTCTCCTCCCTGCAAAGGTTAATGGGTCCAGTTAACTCTGTCATCCATCTATGGCTAATAATTAATGGAAAAAATCCTTCAGCACCAGGTCACATTTCATCTGCTCTGAGATAAAGGCCAAATTTAATCCATCTACATGGGTCAGGACTCAGAAGAAGCATATTATTGCCATGGAAACCATATATTCTCAAACTGGCTCTAATCCCAAGGAGTGGAAGTTTAAATCATCCAAGACCAACAGACTGGATAATCCCATAGCTGTCCCAGCAATGAGACCTGCACCTCAGGAATGCACTATACTATGCAGCTGAGAATATGAGAAGACCTTCAGATTGTCCCTTTGGCCCAATCTCATATGTCTTTACATATGGTTACCTGTGGGACCATGTCCCTTGCAGTGACCAGGGTCTCCAAATTCAGAATTACCACTTTTCCTTCCATTCTGGAGGGTAGAAGCTGATGCCATGCACAAAATGTGGCTGGGCAGATCTCAAAGAGAGGAAATTATTTTAGTTATTGCCTGCAACTTACCCAACTAGATCTCCCTGTGCTAGAGGTATTAATAAAGCTGAGGCTTGGAGACAGAAGTTTTTAATTATCTACCATGCCCTCGATCTTATCCAGCTTGGAAATGATGGGATCACTATTTCCCCAGTACTCAGCAAACTGGTTGACAGCTTCCACCTTTTAATTTAGAAATATCTTCAGAAAAGATTCAAAGGTGCACATGTTTTAAGAATGCAGGCAGTCACAGTTCTTGCTTGCCATGTTGTCCAGGAGAAAGCAAACAGCTAGAGGGGGAAAAAATTGTAAGAAAACAAGTTGGGGACATAAATTGA
The DNA here is from genome assembly GCA_034064705.1 of Bothrops alternatus. NCBI lineage: Eukaryota > Metazoa > Chordata > Lepidosauria > Squamata > Viperidae > Bothrops > Bothrops alternatus. The sequence goes on along the minus strand of JARGCV010000044.1, from coordinate 7,113,328 downwards.
CTGAGTTGTCGATCATATTATCAAAGAGCATCATTCAAGCAGGAACTGCTCCTAGTCTAATAAGAAATACAAGGTTGTCACGGAAACAGCAGCATTTTCCTTAGAGAAAACAAGGAAATATCTTGACAAAAAGCAAAGCTTAATTAAAACAGCTTAAACAATACTAAAATTATAGATGTCCCAGGAAACCTCTTAGGCATTAATTCCAAAACATGCAAGTAACCAAACAAATAGCTGCTGAACAATAATAATATTCAAGAATTTCTAGCATTCTTCCTACCCAAGGTTGTGAGTGACAGATTTTTAAATTTTGGACTGACTCATAATCTTGAGAAACATTGTCCTGAGCAAAACAAATCATTGTAAAACTCAGAATGCCTAAATGCCTCAAACTAATTGTGCTTTGGGGGACAAAAGAAGTAGAAAGAGAAAGTTTTAAGAACAATTTTAAGGACAGGTTTTAAAAGCTGAAAATAATTAAATAGGTGATTTAATACTATTTTATAAAGATTAAACAGCAACTAAGACTTACTAAAAATAAATTTCTGGGAGCAAGATGAGGGGTACCTAAATCTGATAAATAAATAAAATAAAATCTTACATTTATCATTGTCACACTCAATAACTGTTTTATGAATGGCCACTATTTATAGGCATTGCCCCAGTTTGTGCTTCCTGCATTTCAACTTTTGTTGATTTCAAAATAACTTTGTTAGATTGGATAGCTCCACAAGGTATTTTTTAATTCGTTTACTTCTAAAATGTAGCATTATTCCTTGAAAGTGATTGGCAGAAGGGCCAAAAAACAGAACTTTTCTGTACAACTTCCAGCTTGTAAAATTTAGTCAACTCACAGCCACAATAGGCAGCAGTAATTTTAAGAAAGGCACACACACAAAACAAATCATAAAATAAGGACTCATCTCTTACCTGAAAGGAATCAGCTCTGTTTGTTCTGCTAAAGAGTACATTATGAACCATCCTGTGAAAATCGGAACTGCCAGAGAAACAATTTAGAGGATAGAATCGATACTTGGCATTATTTTAATTAACAAGTAGAGGGCACTTGATCCTGTCTTCAGTCAATTTAGAAGACATTATATGGTGATGAAGTGGAATTTTATGATATTATCTGTTCTTTTTCACCTGTTTATCTTTCATAGCAGATTTATTTAAAGGAGGAGGGAAGCACGTTTGCTAGATTCTGATCCTGCTACCAGGCACTGAGAATTCCTACATGGGTGACATGAACATCTCAGGATCAGAAGAAGGTTTTTCCATTTATCTTAAGCCCAGACCATCTTAAGCTCATTTAAATCTCCTAAATGAAAGCATTGATAAATGGAAGAAGATATTTATGTTTATAATGGGTCCAAAATTGCTTCTGCAGTTTCCATTCATTAAAACTGCTTTTGATTTCCTTCTCCTCATCTCCCACACCCTGAAAAATTATTCTCACTGATGAAGTACAGGGTTTTTACACTTCTTTCCATTGTGAGGAATCCAAATCATACCTTCCTCTGTACAATTATTTCTTCAGTAATCAGTAATCTCCCTAGCTGCACACCTTTCCATTAGACCTCAATGGAATCCTCTTCAGAATGTTTCCAGATCAAAATACCTCAATTTCTGACCTTGTTTTATCATTGGATCATTTCTAAATGTACCATTTGTGGCCCAGGAGTAAAGATGGCAGGTTCTTTATCTTCATCATCTACATGGGCAATGGGAAGAAAACATATAATGCAGCAAATGGATGACAGAAATAGCAGAACTAATTTCATTTGTCAAGACAAACTATTTAGCTAAGTCATTTACTACATGTTTGTTAAGAACCATTCATTGCAAATTTATCCATTAATAAGATAGACAGAAGTGAGGTGGGAAAAATTCAGATGGAAAGAAAGTGAAATTGACTATTTGGATTGCCTAACTCCAGTTGGTTGTCTTTCCTATCTGGACTACCTGGGAATGTTGACATCAATCTTGCAAACCTAAAAGTACCAGCCTCCTGCTTCTCTTTTACCAAGCAATAAGTTAAGGAGGTTCCTTTCTGAGTTTCTTTATCTACCCGTTATGTAACTGGAAACTATATCGCCTCTTATGTGATGGAGTTCTCTAGGCAGCATTTCTTCCCCTAGCCCCATCTCCCATGGTTATTCCTGTTATGTCCTGGGCCGGCAGGCACAGGCTGCAGTGATTGGCCCGGGCAGACCATGTGGATGCCCGGGACAAGAAAGGCTGCTCCCAGCCTTGTGTGCACATGCACGGCGGGAAAAGATCCTTTACAATGATTGGCCAGTAAGGTATTGTGTAGGGGGGCTATAAAAGGGGGCCGCACCATTTTAAAACCTGTTCTGTTGGTGTTTGCAATAAAGGAGAACTATTGGAATTCATTGCTTTGTCTCAATGCCTCTTTTCCTGAAACAGAACATTGGCCACGAAGGTGGGATGCCTGCAAGGCAAACAGATTAAGAAGCCAAGCTGACTCACCACAGGGGGGCTTGCAGCTTGGAGAAGTGTGGCTCCTGGAGATTGACTTAGACTGCCAGCACTGAGACGCTGGAGGTGAGCTCAGAAAAGGGGGCCCCTTCTCAATCCTTGCAGCAAGAGGCGTGGATGAAGTTCCTGGGCTGAAACGATGGCAAAGATAGGCTGGCTTTCAGAATTTGACACAGCTCACCCAGAACACTGGAGCTCATACGTGGCCCGGGTGGAGAACTACCTCCAGGTGAATCAAATTCGTGAAGATGACCTCAAAGCTGCCATGCTGCTGTGTGTGTGTGGGCAAGAGACCTTCGAGATTGCGGAGAATCTGGTCACCCCAGCACCACTGGATCAATCACCTACACAGAATTGAAGAGGATACTGTGAGAGCATTTTGAACCCAAGCTCTCAGTGATTGCCTGGTGACATGCATTCGAGCAGAGGGACCAGAGGTCTGGTGAGTCTGCAGCAGAATTTGTTGCGGCCTTGCGACAAGCAGCTAGGCCCTGCGAATTCAAAGACTTGGAGGAGAGACTGAGAGATCAGCTGGTCTCTGGCCTGCAAAGCCGGGAGTTGAAGCAAAAGCTCTTCGTGAAGGGAAGCCTCACGTTCCAAGATGCCCTGAGGGAAGTTTCAGCCGAAGAAGCAGCAGGCGGAGCTGTGAAGGCCTTGTAGCTCGCCAAGCCCCCTCAAGTTCCAGCCACCATCCATCAAGAGGTTGCTCACGAAGAATCTGAACAGGATCCAGAGTTGGAAGTCGACCGGCTGCATCAGACTCCAGGGAGAAGGCCTCATGGAGGGAAGGCCCAGCCAGCATCATCCCTTCGGTGCATCGGGTGTGGAGGCCGCCATCGCCGTGCAGACTGCTGTTTCTGCTCTGCCATCTGCAGGGTCTGTGGGAAGCAAGGCCACATTGCCTCCGTCTGTTTGGGTCACCAGAAGGAACGTTATCCAGAAGAATTGCCCAGAACAGGGGGGCTTCTGCACGTCACATAGGAGCGTTTTTAGAACAGGGGTCCACAGGCCACTTAGGAAGAAGTTTCACATCGATGTGAAGTTGCAAGGGGTCCCCTTGTCGATGGAGCTGGACACTGGGTCTGCTCTATCGATCATCTCCCTAGACACCTTTAACAAGGTCTGCAGCAGAAGCAGCCTATGGGTGAAACTCAGGCCATCAAACCTCATCCTCACAGATTTCCAAAATTCCAGAGTCAATGTGAGGGGGGAGGCCACACTCAAGGTGCAGCGTAGGAATTTTGAGGGGCTACTGGATGTAGTTGTGGTTGGGGGAGACAATACGAGTATCATTGGACTCAACTGGTTTGAGACCCTGGGAATTCAGGTGACTGGAATACACAGCGTGCAAACAACAGGCCTGGCTGGAGTCTGCAAGGAGTTTGCAGATGTGTTTAGTCCAGAACTTGGCTCCTACAAAGGCCCTCCTATTTCTCTGAGGCTAGACCCAGCCATAGCCCCCATTAGAATCAAGCCACGCAGGGTGCCCTTTGCCTGAAAGGGAAAAATAGATGCAGAGCTGGATAAACTGATTCAGCAGGGTATCTTAGAGCCTGTGGACAGTAATCCATGGGAAACACCCATAGTTACGCCACTGAAGGCCAATGGTGAAGTCCGAATCTGTGCGGACTACAAGTGCACGCTTAACAAAGCGCTGCAGCAGCATTTGTACCCAGTACCAGTGGTCAGTCACATTCTAGCCTTCCTCAAGGGGGGCCAGACCTTTGCTAAGCTTGACATGGCTCAGGCCTATCAACAATTGCCAGTTGATGAGGAAACGGCCAAGGCCCAAACTATAGTGACTCACAGGGGGGGGGCATTCAAGGTAAAAAGATTGCAATTTGGAGTAAATGTGGGCCCCGGCATCTTCCAGAGTGTAATGGAGCAAATGCTCCAAAATATCCCTGGCGTTTGCCCGTACTTTGATGATGTCCTCATCACTGGGAACTCAGCTGAAAATTTAGCCAAAAGGCTAAGAGCCGTTTTGCTACGTTTCCGCCAAGCAGGGCTGAAGCTTAAGCAAGACAAGTGCAAGATTGGGGTTACCTCCATGGAGTTTCTAGGATTCTGCATTGATGCTCAGGGTATCCACCCTGCTGAATCCAAGCTGCAAGCAATTCAGCGGGCCCCAAGCCCCAAATCCAAGGGCAAACTTCAGGCCTTTCTGGGACTGCTAAATTTTTACCACTCATTCCTTCCTCACAAGGCTGCAGTGGCTGAGCTGTTACACCGGCTCTTGGACAAACAGGCCCCTTGGCAGTGGACACAAGCACATGAAAAGAGCTTCAAAGAAGTCAAGGCCTTGCTCTCTTCAAATGCGGTCCTTGCGCACTTCAATGAGAACTTGCCAGTGTGCATCGCCTGTGATGCATCCCCTTATGGGATTGGGGCTGTGTTAAGTCACTTGAAGGCTGATGGAATGCAAGTCCCAATAGCATACTACTCTAGAACCCTATCATCAGCTGAACAAATTATGCACAGATAGATAGGGAAGCCTTAGCCATAGTGGCTGGCATAAAGAAGTTCCATGACTTCGTATATGGCCACCACTTCACGGTCTTTACAGACCATAAGTCACTGCTGGGGTTGTTCACAACAAACAAACAAACCCCACACATAATATCCCCACGAATGCTGAGATGGTCTATCTTCCTGTCTGCATATGACCATACACTGGTTCACAAGCCAGGCAAAGAAATGGGTCATGCAGATGGTCTCAGCAGGTTGCCATTACAGCAGATAGAGGCAGATCCAGCACCTGCCAACCGCATCCTGTCTATTCAGGACTTGCCTGAATCTCCCCTCAGTGTTAGGGATGTGGCTACAGAAACAGCCACCGATCACACGCTAACACACGTGCTGACCTGGGCGTTGTCTGGATGGCCTGACACATGTCCAGGCTCAGAATTCCAGAGCTTCTGGCAGAGGAAGCACGAGATTTCCACCTTCAAGAGGTGTGTCCTATGGGGTAGCCGGGTAGTAATCCCAACCTCATTGAGGATTAGAGTCATGCAGTCTCTGCATGAGTGACATCCGGGAATAGTCCGGATGAAGGTGTTAGGGCACAGCCATCGAGGCCCAGGTCCACGGATGCACTGTTTGTCAACAGTCAAGGCCGGAGATGCCCCAGGCTCCAGTTCATAGGTGGGAGGAGACTCATACCCCATGGTCGAGGGTCCATATCGACTACACTGGGCCCTTTCAGGGGCAATTCTTCTTAATTCTCATGGACAGCCATTCCAAGTGGCTAGAGGTCATGCCTGTTTCCTCCACTACCACTGCTAGGACCATCCAGGTGCTGAGAGGGATCTTCACTGCACATGGACTTCCAGATGTCCTTGTCTCTGACAACAGGCCCCAATTCATGTCATTTGAGTTCAAGGTATTCCTACAGGCCAACATGATTTGGCATGCCACATCTGCACTGTTCCATCCAGCTTCCAACAGACAGGCTGAACAAATGGTGCACACAACCAAGGATGCCTTAAAAAGGAACACTCATGGGACCTGGCATCACAGGTTAGCGGACTTTCTTCTGTGCCACCGCACCACACCTTGCACAACTACTGGAAAGAGCCCAGCTGAACTCCGCTGAGGTCACTGCCTCATCACAAACCTGGACAGATTGCCCCCAGACCGGGTGGCTTCACAGGTGTCACAGCCGTGGGCACCTAGGAGACTACAAGTGGGTGATCCGGTCTGGGCAAGGAACTATGGACCAGGACATCTCTGGGTCACAGCAGTGGTATGCAAGGTCTCTGGGCTGCTGTCATACGAAGTAGCCTTGGACGATGGTCGTGTGATCTGACATCACATTGACCAACTGCGCTGGAGGCTTCCCAGCAACTCTTCTGCTCCTGGCTTGGCTCTCGGGGGGAGGAGGACCACAATTACGATTGGGGACCATGGTCTCTACAACATCCCCAGGCTTCAGCTATTGCTCCAAACAGGGAGTCTGCAGACAGGGGGTTCACCATGGAGGCAACTCCGGCCTCTGGCACTCAGGCCACTCAAGCTGCTGGCCTAGGGCTCAAGGCACAGTGCTCCCAAGAGGAGTCCATTGTGGACTTGGGGAATTTCATCCCACCACTGGACTTGGGGAATTCCACCCCCCAAGGAACCCTGGCTTGGATTTAGCAGATCCAGCCAGTCAGCAGCTGGGTGGATCCCCTGGGTCTTTGGGGCAACAAAGTCCTGGTCTGCCTAGCCTGGCAGGCAAGCTGGCAGTCCAGGCACACACACCGGCCATGAGAAGATCAGGGCGGGCCAGAGGTCCTCCCAAATACTTACAAGACTATGTACGGTCCTTGTCAGTTCATGGGCAGGCCTAGTAGTCTGGGTTAAGTAATGCAGCTCAAGGGGAGTGGGAGCATGGCGGTAGCAAGACTGTAGTATTGTGTATATATAGATGCAACGTAAGCAATGCAATGGAGTGTTGGAGTATTTAAAAGAATAAATGTGCCTTATTATTTTAGCCAAGGGGGGAGGGGTGTTATGTCCTGGGCCAGCAGGCACAGGCTGCAGCGATTGGCCCAGGCAGACCATGTGGATGCCCAGGACAAGAAAGGCTGCTCCCAGCCTTGCATGCACATGCACAGTGGGAAAAGATCCTTTGCAATGATTGGCCAGCAAGGTCTTGTGTAGGGGAGCTATAAAAGGGGGCCGCACCATTTTAAAACCTGTTCTGTTGGTGTTTGCAATAAAGGAGAACTGTTGGAACTTGTTGCTTCGTCTCAATGCCTCTTTTCCTGAAACAGAACAATTCCCACTTACCATTACAATATTTCTTCTTCTTTTGTGTCTAGATCAAATTTTAAACTGCCAGAATGAAGCCAACTTCTTGGCTTTGTCATTGGACAAAAAGAAGTCATTATTGATACATGTTTCTGGTTGCAGCCTGGGATTATCATACTGTGATGGACAATGATATAAATAGAGAGAGCTTATACATTTTCTTCATAGCAAAGCAGTACATTGCTGCATCTAAAGACAAGTCTTCTTGTACATTCTACCTCCTTCTCAAGTTCCCTATCCTTCCATACTGCTGTACATAATGGTTTGTATGAAGTGCTACGTAGAAGAATTCTCCTGTATGTTTTTTAGGCAGTTTTTATTCAGTTTTCTGAAAGGAAATTTGCTTTTGAAGTTTATTTCAAGGAAAGAGGGCATTTCAGTGAAACTTGTAAAAGTGGAGTTCAGTGCTGTTATATTTGTTTACCCGTGTTTCCCCTAAAGCAAGACAGGGTCACACTTTCTTTTTATCCCCAAAAGCCCCACTATGTCTTACTTTCGGGGTACGGCTTATATTGATTGGAAAACAATTGTCAGTTTTATTTTAAGTATTTTAAGTATATTAAGTATTTTAAGTATTTTAAGTATTTAAGTATTTTAAGCAGGAGGCGGAAGTGGGCAGGAGTAATATGTCTTACTTTCGTGGCACGGCTTATATTAGCCGACCCCCTGAAAACCCCGATACGTCTTACAATCGGGGGTGTCTTACTATCGGGGAAACACGGTAGTTATGATGTGACAGAGAAATGAGTGTGGAAGTCCTATCTTTCACTGATTAACCACCTCTGACTTCCCTCACTTCCATTAAAAGTGAAAATAATGTGTAGCAACTCTTCCCGGGAGGAAAATAATGTGCGGTAATTCTTCCCAGGGTCTTTTTCAAGGTTGAGAGGAATGAGCAGCTGAAAAAATTTGGGGTGATGAATAACAAAAGCAATAGCTATTTTTTATAAATTCAAACATAGCTAATGGAAAGTCTCAAAGAGGAATGGAGAGAAACAAAACCCTCTTTTTCAGGTGGAAGAAGAAGAAACTGCAAGGTAGATTTCAATAGATTAATTGAGGCTCCAATAGTCAAAGCATTGAATTCTACAACAAGGATGTATTTTAGAGGAAAGGTATAAAAAATGAATTTTGATGTCAATTCCAGAACCCTACCAGGAAAAAATATCTTTCTAAATTTGTCCTAATCCCTCTGACTGCCCCACCCCCACCAAATTATATTCGTGACAATACTTTTTAGGTTATTTATTATTTTAGGCAGATTTACATTTTAAAAAAGCTTGTGGGATTCATTTTCTTGTGGACTTCAAGTTAGCGAAGTGTCTCATCCCAAAACGTATGACATCCGTAAGTTCTGTAGCAGTTATACTGTTACTGTTACAGGTGCCCTATGCCATCTTGACCACAGTTAGGAGGCTCAGAACAAAGTATTTTTCAGTAAATCTTGGCATCTTTACTGTCCTGGCAAATTTCCTCGATTTTTGGTACACTGAATTGTATTGAGCTAAAGCCAACAAGCTGGGCTGGTAAGACTGCAGTGAACTTTGAGGAGACACATCATGGTTTTGCTTCCAGACTCCTTGTTGCCAGTGAAAAAGATAGTTAAACAAGCATTTTTTTAAAAATTCAGATTGCCAATTCCACCTTCTTATCAAGTAGATTGTCAGCAAGCCTGGTTTAGAATCCAAAGAGCTTTAAAGGGCAGATGGATCAGTGAATACACCCTACCTTGAATACCAGATTGTCCGGAGAAACAATAAAATGAGTTATTTTGTATGTCTCAAGAAAACCCCCGCTTTTCCATTTCTGCAGTGGGCCAGGAATCTCAATTTACCTAAATGTCTATCTTCCCCTCCTTTCCCAAAATTAGCATATAAAACTGTTCAAAATGAAAGAGATAATCAGCAGTACAACCCTGCTGTTGGCCGCCTTAAAGGCTCAAGGCCAAATGTTTTTGTGATGTTTGCTCTTCTAAGGTGCGTGTCAGTGGTGTATTGGCAGACTGAAAGGGAAAGCTATTAACAAAACAGTCTGGTAAGTTCTGATTTATCTCCCTCACCATCTCCCAAACCCACATTTATACCCATATTATAGGAATAAATTTTTCTTCTAAATTTCCTTTGGCACCAAAAAGAAAAAGAGAAGAAGAGGGAAGAGAGAAAAACACAGACTAAATGAAATGCAAAGGAGATTCTGAAAGTACCTATTTTAAGGTAATCACTTAAAGCATAGAACAAATAGAAGTTCCACACAGAATGGGATAACTCACCACAGCCAACTCATCATGAAATAACTTGCCACAGCCAACTCACCCAGGAAAACTCATCACAAGGCAATTTAACAATTTAACTTAATTATTTAAAATAAAGAAAAAATATTTAATTTTTTGTCATTCACATTTCATTTTGCATTGAACTGAGGTTCTTGCTTCCTTGCCTTACTTTGTGATCTCTTATGACACAGCTATTGATCTGAGACAAGGAAAAAGATGGAGGCCGCCAAATAAATGCATGCATATATACATACAGAGAAACAAAGAGACAGAGAATAAAGACAGATGAACTTTTTGCTAGTCAGCTAACTAAGGTATGCAGGAAGCACATCACAATAGTAATGGGGGACTTTAACTACCCTGACATCAACTGGAAGACAAACTCTGCACCAAGTGGAAGTGGAAGATCAAACAGATTCCTGACAAACCTAGCAGAAACTTTGTCTCCCAAAAAGTAGAGAACGGAACTAGGGGATTAGCCATTTTGGATCTAATTCTCACTAACAGAGATGAAATGATAGAGGGTATTGAAGCCATAGGAACCTTGGGAGGAAGTGATCATGCAATATTGGAATTCAACATTATGGAAACACAAGCAATAGAACACAGTCAAACCAGAGTCTTGGACTTCAAGAGAGCTAATTTCAATAAATTTAGAGAGGGTTTGGGAAGGCTGGATGAGAATCCTCTAGCGGAAAACAACTCAAGAAGCTTGGGAAATTTTGAAAAGTGAGATAATAAAAGCCCAGTCTAGCACAATACCAACAAAGAGGAAAAATAACAGCTCTCAAAAGAAACCAGCATGGCTACATAAAGAACTCTCTGATCAATTGAAAGATAAAAAATACAAGTATAGAAAGTGGAAAGAGGGACACATAACTAAGTCAGAATATCAGCAAATAGCCTGAGCCTGCAAAGATGAAGTGAGGAAAGCTAAGACTCAAAATAAACTAAGGCTTGCGACCAAAGTCAGAAATAACAAAAAAATCTTCTTTCAACGTCTAAAAACCAAAAAACTGAAGGAAACGATTGGTCCACTAGTGGATGCAAGTGGCAAGAAGGTGACAAGCAACAGGGAGAAAGCAGAACTATTTAACTCATTTTTTGCATATGTCTTACACAAAGGGAAAAAACAGACCAACGTATCAAAAATAGTGCCATAAACAATGGTGACGTGGGCAATAGATCTAGGATATAATATAAATATGGATCAATGGCAGCAAGTATGGGAGAGAAATAACAAAATCACATTGGCGACATCATATAAAGAAAACCTGTATAAGATGGTTTACAGATGGCATCTCCCTCCGGCCAGATTAGCCAAAATGTATAATGGATATTCATCTATGTGTTGGAAATGTAAAGAAGAAAAGGGCTCCTTTTTTCATGTATGGTGGACATGTAGAGAAGCACAGGTATACTGGTGTATAGTCTGGGAATGGGCAATAGAAATGACTAGGCAAAACATTCAATACAAACCTGAGACATTACTGTTAGGAATACTAGAGAAAAATGTAAATAAAGAGGACACATATTTAATTATTCACTGGTTACGGCGGCAAGGATACTATTTGCTCAAAAGTGGAAAGCAATGGAAGTACCGAGTGAGGAAGTACTAATAAAGAAAATTATGTATTGCACAGAACTAGATAGGATAACTAAAAGATTAAAAAATCAGGAAGAATCAGAATTTTATCGAATATGGAATAAACTTTATAGATGGAGGGGGAAAAATGGAGGTTACAGTAAAGAGATAAGTTAAGATAAAGACCAGAAATGTATAGTTGTATATTGATATATTGTATGTAATTAATATACAATATGGACTGAGATGTCAGTCAAAGACGATTTACCATGTTCAATGTTTTTAATCCTTTTTTTTCTTTGTACTCAATAAAAACTTATAAAAAATAGTGCCATAAAAAACAGAATAGAAACACAAGTTAAGATAGAAAATGGTAAGTGAGCATCTGTCAGCCTAGACAAGTTCAAATCACCAGGACCAGATGGATTACACCCCAAGGTTCTCAAGGAACTGGCAGATGTGATCTCAGAACCACTGAACTATATTTTTCAAAGATCTTGGAGCACTGGGAAACTACCAGAGGACTGGAAAAGAGCTGAAGTAGTTTCCTTCTTCAAAAAAGGAAAAAAAATGGATCCAGGAAATTACAGACCTATCAGCCTGACCTCAATACCTGGGAAGATTCTGAAAAAGATAATCAAACAACGAATCAGCGAACACCTAGAGGCAAACAAAGTCATTACTAAAAGCCAACACAGGTTTATCAAAAACAGATCATGCCAGACAAATCTTATTGCATTCTTTGACCAAATGACAAAATTAGTGGATCAGAGGAATGCTGTGGATATAATTTACTTGGACTTCAGTAAGGCATTTGAAAAGTAGATCACAACCTGCTACTTGATAAGATAGAAAAATGTGGGTTAGACAGCATCACCACCAGATGGATCCATAGCTGGCTGACCAGCCATATTCAACGTGTGGCCCTCAACGGAACCACATTTACATGGAGGGAAGTGTGTAGTGGGGTGCCCCAGAGCTCTGTTCTGGGCCCAGTGCTCTTCAACATCTTCATCAATGATTTGGACGAGGGGATAGATGGGGAACTCAAATTTGCAGATGACACCAAGCTGGCAGGAATAGCCAACACTCAAGAAGACAGGCTTAGGATACAGGAGGATCTGGACAGACTTGAACACTGGGCACTATTTAACAAAATGAAATTCAATGGTGAAAAAAATAAGGTTCTACATTTAGGCAAGAAAAACCAAATGTACAGGTATAGTATAGGATCCTCAGGGATCGGTCCTCTCCCCTCTGCTGTTTAATATCTACATGAAACCACTGGGCGAGATCATCCGACAACACGGGGTGAGATATCATCAGTATGCTGATGATACCCAGCTTTACATCTCCACCCCGTGTCATTTCAGTGAAGCAGCGGAAGTGATGTGCCGATGTCTGGAGGCTGTTAGGGTTTGGATGGGTGCCAACAGGCTCAAACTCAACCCCGACAAGACGGAGTGGCTATGGGTTCTGCCTCCCAAGGATATTTCAATCTATCCGTCCATTAGCCTGGGGGGGAGCTTTTGACCCCCTCGGAGAAGGTCCGCAACTTGGGCGTCCTCCTCGATCCACAGCTAAATTTGGAACATCATCTTTCGGCTGTGGTGAGGAGGACATTTGCCCAGGTTCGCCTGGTGCACCAGTTGCGGCCCTATTTGGACCGGGAGTCTCTTCTCACAGTCACTCATGCCCTTATCACCTTGAGGTTCGACTACTGCAATGCTCTCTACATGGGGCTACCTTTGAAAAACGTTCGGAGACTTCAGGTAATGCAGAATGCAGCCGCGCGAGCAGTGTTGGGCTTGCCTAGAAATGCCCACATTTCGGCATCACTCCGCGAGCTGCATTGGCTGCCAATTGGTTTCCGAACCCAATTCAAAGTGTTGGTTATGACCTATAAAGCCCTACATGGCATTGGACCAGGTTATTTACGGGACCGTCTGCTGCCCCATGAATCCCAGCGGCCAGTTAGGGCCCACAGAGTGGGCCTTCTCCAGGTCCCGTCAGCCAGACAGTGTCGCCTGGCGGGGCCTAGGGGAAGGGCCTTCTCTGTTGCGGCCCCGGCCCTCTGGAACCAACTTCCCCCGGAGATCCGTGTCGCCCCCACCCTCTTCGCCTTTCGTAGATTGCTTAAAACATACTTTTGCCGGCAGGCCTGGGGCAGCTAACACCTTGCCCCTAGCCAGTGTATGTTTCTGTGTATGTTTGTGGAGTGATTGGTTTCTTTTAGCTCAAGGGTTTTTTATAGATATGTGTTTATTGTAATTTCTATCATGCTGTGAGCCGCCCTGAGTTCTTTGGAATAGGGCGGCATAGAAATTAAATAAATAATAAATAATAATAATAGGGGGTACCTTGCTCAATAGTAGTAACTATGAGAGGGATCTTGGGAGTCCTAATGGACAATCATTTAAATATGAGCCAGCAGTGTGCCGCAGCTGCCAAAAAAGCCAACACAGTGCTACGCTGCATTAACAGAGGGATAGAATCAAGATCACGTGAAGTGTTAATACCACTTTACAATGACTTGGTAAGGCCACACTTGGAATACTGCATCCAGTTTTAGTCACCACGATGTAAAAAAGATGTTGAGACTCTAGAAAGAGTACAGAGATGATTAGGGGACTGGAAGCTAAAACATATAAGGAACGGTTGCTGGAATTGGGTATGTCTAGTTGAATGAAGAGAAGGACGCGGGGGGACATGATAGCAGTGTTCCAATATCTCAGGGGCTGCCACAAAGAACAGGGAGTCAAGCTATTTTCCAAAGTGCCTGAAGGCAGTACAAGAAGCAACGGATGGAAACTAACCAAAGAGAGAAGCAACCTAGAACTAAGGAGAAACTTCCTGACAGTTAGAACAATTAACCAGTGGAACAACCTGCCTCTGGAAGCTGGGAATGCTCCAGTACTGGAAGTTTTTAAGAAGAAACTGGAGAGCCATGTGTCCGAAATGTTATAGGGTTACCTGCCTGAGCAGGGGGTTGGACTTGATGACCTCCAAGGTCCCTTCCAACTTTATTATTATTATTATTATTATTATTATTGTTGTTGTTGTTGTTGTTCTTACACACACACACACACACACACAGAGAGAGAGAGAGAGAGAGAGAGAGAGAGAGAGAGAGAGAGAGAGAGAGAGAGAGAGAGAGAGAGAGAGAGAGAGAGAGAGAGAGAGAGAGAGAGAGAGAGAGAGAGAGAGAAATGCATCTGTATTTTCCCTCTATCAGTTCTCATGTAGGTGTTTGGAAAGGAGACATGCTTTCCTTTGAAAGAGAAAAGAATTTTAGAGCAATTCTTGGTTTGGTGTTCTTGCAGTTGCAGTATTATCAAGGAGATAGCCAAGAGGTGTGTTATAAATGTCCTGCCTTTCATTGTACATTCATCTCTCCAGGAATTTGTGGCTTCCCTGACTGAATGCATTTCAACCGAATCGCTAGGGAAAGCAGCACAAAGCAATGTTTGAGTATTCGTAAGCAATGGTCTCAGGACCACAAAAGGAGCCTCCCCCTTGAGAAATGTTTGGAGGCCATGCTTTAAATCAGTGGCTCTCAAACTGTGCCTTTCACCCAAAACAAATTAACAAACCTCAGGGACTGGCTGTAAGTCCCTTTCTTCAGCACAAGTGTAATTTCAAACAGTTGCTGGACAAATAATGGTAATACTATGGACTACTCTGCCATACCTTAAACTCTTTTATTCCTTGAACTGGTCTTGAAAACTTAGTTTTTCCTCCTGACGCTAGTTAAGAAGTGTGTGAAATTATTATTCTGAAAATGTTATTACTGTGTTTCATATGTTATTCTCTGGGTTATTATCTTCTTTGGGTTGTATTGTATAGCTTTTAACATGTATGTCATTCAGAGTCATTATGAGTTGGGAGGCCTACTAATTTCATTTTATGAATTTATTTATTTAAACCTTTTAAGTGGCTGCCCACCTCACTATTGTAACTGGTAACGGCTGGGATTTGGAGATACTGTTTTGCATGGATTCTTTTCCTTCCTACGAGGACAGTTCCAATCAGGATAATGGGGAGATGAAAGCTCAAGCTCTGGAGTTTAGGTTTTTTTTTTTCTCTCCTCCTTAATCTTATTCAGTAAGAGATTTGCATGAAATTGCAGGCAGAGGTCATCCTTTAATCTGGGATCAGATGTCAATATTTTGATGATATCCAGCTTTATGACCCCAAGCCAAACCAAAGATGTAGCAGAAGTTTTGATGTGGTACTTGGAGGCTGTGTTCAACTGGTTAAGACAAAAGAAACCGCAGTTGAATTCCAGCAAGATGGAATTACTGTTAGTACAGAAGCTGTCTGGTTCCAGGGAAATTCCACTTACTGCTCTTGATGAGTTTGGATTCCCCAGAAATTGTTAAGGTGTAATCTGGCTGTTTTTCTGGATTTACAGCTCCTACTGGAACAATGCAATGAGGCTATGAGTTACACCCATTTCTGAACTGGAAGGAAATGAAGGCAGTGACTCAGTCTTTTGTTGTCTGTCAGTTTTATCACTGCAATTTAGTCTATGCCAGGCTGCCTTTGTTGATCCTTGGTTGTCTCTGAGCTTGGTGGCTTTCTTGCAGACATTTCATTACCAAATTAGGTAACATCATCAGTGTATTTAGGGTAATGAAACATCTGCAAGAAAACCAACAAGCACCAATGACCCCACAATATAATCCTGATCTACAAATATTCTCTTCTAAGGGCTGCTTTGAATACCCAGAAGATGCTTAAGGACAATTTTATCCAATGCTTTCATTGCCACAGAGATCCAGAGATCCACAGGGATATGGTTGTTCTGATCCAAACAAGATATCTGTTTTAATCCTGCTTTTCTCAGACAGATAAACTTCAAAGAACAGGATAATATTCAGATTATTTATTCCTCAGGAATCTCAAACAATAACTTACAGTCAAGAAAATTTCTGATGAACATATCATAACCTTCTCCGTTCTTCCAGTGAAGAATTAATGGTAGACTCACCCCATGACTCTTATGGGACATATCACCTCGTGTCTGTCTTCACAATGGCTTCTACATACACGAAGCCAGGAAGAACTGCAATAAACTTTGAATGCTCCTACTGACTTGACAAATTATAGGATTAACTGACTGCTAAGACTACATTACCCATAAGCCATCTCTTAAGGAAACAGCGTTTAACCCTTTAGATGCTAAACTTTCTAACATACAGGTCTCTCAATGATACAACATTAACCCTGTAAATGCTAAACACAATAACACAATTCTCAAGTATGATGATTACATAACTGGTCCAGCACAATGATGGAGCTGGTTACCTTATTGATGGGTAAAATTTTGCTATGAACAATAATGGCAACAAGTCATAGGCTGATCAGGTGATGACATGCCATCACAAAGGATTAATGGTAATGTTCTCCACTCCCACATCACATCGCATCTGCTCTGAGATAAAAACTAGTTCAAGTGTGCCTTTCCTATATTGAGTAGGACTCAGTCTCATTTGGGGAAAGGCTGTGATTTCCATGGATGTTATTTATCCTGAGGCATTCCATATTCCCAAACCAAAGCATTGAGACTGAAGTCTATCAAACTAAGGAAATCCAGCAACAAACCTGCTATGAGATCCAACAAGTCATGTAGCTATAAAACTGGGTGGGCAGCACACTAGTGCATCATTTGCCTATCCCTGGAACATAGCTTTAGGTAAAAGCACCCACATTTAGTTTCCTAAAGAGCAGGGTGTCTGATAACAGCCAAGATCTCATGAATGATTATTGCCAAATCTCTTCTGGAATCACAGGTGCTCAAAAATGCTACATCTTGGAGGATAGATCTCAAATAGGGCAATACACCATCTTTTCTTAGCCAAGTCTGTTTCTCCTCCCTAATCAAATAACAGGGGGTCCTGACCTTGTTACATACAGAAACATAACTAGCATTAACTAACAACAATTTGAGGCCAAGGTCACCAGCAATTGTCTTATAACCTAATTTCTTTCATTAATATGAAAGCTTGAGAGGGACAATGGGCTAATTCCATGAACAAAATGCAGTTTCATCACCCCATTTGAACTAAAATATTCAGTGAAGAGTTTTGCAGAATCTTAGGTTTACAGCATAAAAATTCCAAAGTTATTCTGCTTTCAAATGCTATCTCTCTATATGAGCAATTTACAAAAGGAAAATTTTTGTCTGTTTCTTGGGTGTTTGAGATAGGAAAGAAATTTCCCTCTGTAGTAAAAGTGGGACAGTCTGCATTTGTTGATTGCTTTGATAGCTACTATTATTTTTATCAATACAGTATAATAAATTATTTGATTGCTTGATTGAATGATATAAACACCCATCTCACATAAGTGGTTCTGGGCAGCTTACAAGGATCAAAACAGGAAAAAGCCCATCATAACTTCTGGTGCCCAACTAAATGATATTCCTATTCTCACCCCACCCCAACATTCTCCACATCAAAAAGAACACTCCTACAAACACTGACAGAGCAAGCCACAAAGTATATAAAAATAAGACCAAATTCTATTCCCTTCTAGCACTGATGATGTTATCTAGTTTGGTTATCTAGGCTTGCTAAGATGGTGGCACCTTGCTTGGCTGCAGCTGCTTCAGCTCTCAAAAGTGTCGGGGTTAGGGAGGGAAATGAACAATCCAGACTGAACGGTTATCTTATCTAATGAAACATCTGCAAAAAACTCACCAATCTCAGAGAACACAAGGACCCCACAATAAAAACAGAACCTTTCTATCAATTTGATCCAAAAGCCTGAAGAAGACTCTCATGTCACCAATCCATATCTACTATAGTGAATAAATTAAATAATATTTTAAAGAGATGTTTTGGTCCCAGTTTGTATCTTGAGGGTTCTGGGCTGGGAAACCAGCTTGAGAAGACCAAGGCCTCTTTAGATGGATTGCCAAGATACTGATAGACATAAACTACCCTTATGTTTTTCAATTTATCCCTAATTCTATATCTCAGGGAGGTAGAAGGAAGCAGGAAAAGAGA
Organism: Bothrops alternatus; assembly: GCA_034064705.1. NCBI lineage: Eukaryota > Metazoa > Chordata > Lepidosauria > Squamata > Viperidae > Bothrops > Bothrops alternatus. The sequence goes on along the minus strand of JARGCV010000044.1, from coordinate 7,095,162 downwards.
CAATAGTAGCAAGAAATAACTGCTGCAACAGCCAGATTGTCCTGGATGGATGGAGCAGACCTGGTCATAAGTAAGACCCTTAAAATGTCTTTAAGAAGGCTGAACCACTAGGAGTTGTTTTTTCTAACTATTCAAACTGAGCCTTTATTTTATAAGTAGAAATTAGAGCAGTGCTCCAGATGTGAACAAAGCCAAAAAGTAAAGTAATATATATTACTTTATATATCAAAATAAATTTGATATGCAATATATATTTTTATTCACTCAAGTGGGCCTAGTTACTCTTTTCTAGGTTAAAAGTGCTTGTCTATCAGAAATAATGAAACCTTATTTATATAAAAACAAGACAAGAGAAAGGAAGGTGATCCGTTGATTAAGAACTCTGTGCCCAAATCATACTCTTGCAAAGCCATCATCAGTTTCTTGAGAGGGATGGAGTTTTTATGAGAAAAAATATTTGCTGCATCCATTATTTTTAAATTATCTCATGCATATTAGGTGTGTGATAATGTTTATGATTTGTGTAAACTTTTGTTTTCATTTTATTAAAGAGAGGAGTGAGTTAATCTTTTTGTACTTTTCCATTACCTCAATTCCTAGTAGTCATTTATAATTAATTTATTCACACTGTAATCAATATATTTCTATGAAAACACCACATCTCTCCTTATATGTGGCAAACATTCCTGCAAATTTCACATTGTTCTAATTGTTATAGTTTTAAATCTAGATGTTGATCTAGATTGATAGGATTTTGTTTTGTAAATAATGGGAGGGTGGGGTTTCTGCTCCAGGAATTAATTCAGACTCTACTTTCTCCAAAATAACATAGTCTGATTTACAAAGTCATTTACAAAGCTCTTCATATGGCCTTTGGAGTAGATTAGGTTGTTTCTGTATAGCTTTCCTGGAAACTGTGCAACAAAAATTAAATAAAAATTATTTATCCTCACATCAAATTAGAAGGGCTAAATTCAAGGATTAGAAGAAGTATCTTTTTCAAATATCCAAGTTCTCATAAGTTCTATCCAACAGGGAATGAGAGGTGGATGAACACACTGTCTCTGTGCTGGATCTCTTTTAAATTTGGATGTATGAGCTGTCAGAGAATTCAGTCTCCAATAATCACTTTCATAGGAATAGGGAAGAAGGAAGTAAAATGTGTATCTTGGACCTGAGAACCCACTGGAAAACAACCACAGTAGTTCTGAACCTGATCTAGGTATATTTTGCACCCTAATATGTTGGTTCCACTTCTGAGTACAACAAAGGCCTGGAAGATCTGACTCTCTCCGTAATTTAAATCCCTCTCTGAAGCTTACAACAAGAAGATAAGGCTGATACTCATTCAGTGATAAAGATTTTCAAGTACACAATCACACTTGTTTGTAATGTGCTGCCATTCATGAGGGTAACTGGATCAGGGCAAAAATGTGCTTTCTACAGAGCAGAGAGGATTAGTTACTTGATGAATCAATAATTCTATTTTCAGGGAATGCTAATGGCAAACCATTAGGTAAAAGCTCAAATGGATAATCTTTTATTCCACAAAGCATGACAGATTTTAGTAAAGCAATCTTAAAAGCAGCATTAATTGCTGGCTTCCCCCCCCCTGCCCCTTAATATTTTTTTCTTGTTTAAAAAAGGAAACCAGAGCACTAACCTTGTGTATATATTCCTCTTTAAGGATTTCATAGCTTTTGTATAGAGGTTTGCGTAGCAAAGTATAATAGTTCACAATGGAAAGGAAATGACTGGTAGTATCTCAATGGTATAAAGAGGTAGGTTACATTCAGAAGGAAAAACTATGTTCCATTTTCCCTGCTTATGTTTTCTACCAAAACACTCATTGGTGCTTTTATGTCTTACTACTAGACAGTTCAGCAGTGAGCATGTTTTGTTCTTTCAGGAGGGAACTGTTGCTAGTGACAGAATTAGCTGAGCAGAATCGTGCAGAGTTGAGACCAAAATTACTCAGTTCAAAGTAAATAAAAAGTGCTACATACACTCCAAGAAATGCAATTCTCTTTCGGGATAAGCAGCATTACACAAAAGGAAGGAAGGAAGGAAGGAAGGAAGGAAGGAAGGAAGGAAGGAAGGAAGGAAGGAAGGAAGGAAGGAAGGAAGGAAGGAAGGAAGGAAGGAAGGAAGGAAGGAAGGAAGGAAGGAAGGAAGGAAGGAAGGAAAATTATGAATAAGACAAAACGTCAACATAAGTCTATTCACTATTTTTTTATTTTGGGTGCCTTTGAGTCAATGTTAACTCTTGGCAACTACCTGGATAAGTCCCTGAAGTTTTCTTGGCAAGATTTCAGAAATCGTTTGCCATTGCCTCCTTCCTTAGGTTGAAAGACAGTGACTGGCCCAATGTCATCCAGCTGCTTTGTGCCTAAGGCAGGAGTACAACTCACAATTGCACAGTTTCTAGCCTAGTCCTTAACAACTACACCAAACTGGCTCTCCTAAATCTATTCATTAGATTTCTCAGTATCTTTCTGCCCTTGAAAACCAGTCTTGCCTCCATATATCGCATTTGTTTTTCAATCACTTCCCTCTGGGGCAAGCATAAAAGTAAAGGTTTCCCTGTCTAGTTGTGTCCAACTCTAGGGCAGTGAGCTTATCTCCATTTCTTAGCCGAGGGAGCCAGCATTGGTGTGATGACCCAGGGCACAACACAGAGGCAATGCAGTCAGCTGGCAATTCAAAAGTTCTTTTATTGCTCCAAATTTTCCCCAAATGCTCCCACATTTGCTGGCAAGCCTCCAACAAAAGAACACACACACCCCTTCAGCTGACTCTGGCTGAAAGTAGGTTCAAATACAGTCTGATTAGCATAAGAAAGTACTCAAGACCATAGAGATAACAAGGAAGAAAACATAAACTTAACGACTTTGCCTGAGCAGTTTTCAAAAGAGAGAATCCGAAATACAGTCCAAGGTCTTTAAACATTCAAGTAACATGGTCAGTCAATCCAATAGTTCGAGTTTCCAGGTTTCCAAACAGAAGTCACAGAACAAGAGATCAGCAACAATACACAACACTCCAAGAATCAGCATTGGTTCCCCACAAATGCCCCTCCCTACAGTGTCACCTTAAATCTCAATCTCCAGGTGTTCCTTGTGGAGAAGGGTGGGATGCTCTCCTCCCGAATAATTGAGCCTGCCTGCATTGTTCCCTCCTTCTGTCCACTCTCCATCAGGTGGGAGTGGCCCTTGCTCATCACCTGAACTCTGCCTCTCCTGTTCCTCCTGTTCCAATCCTGAAGGGCCCTGGCCTGCCTCGGCCTGCTCTTCCCCACATTCCTCTGAAGCCACAGACACCTCTCCCTTGGCCTCCATAGGGTCGCATTCCGGTTCATTTTCCTCCGCAGATTCAGGCTCTGACGGAGGCATGTCACTTGGCCAAAGACATTTCCATGGTCATATGCGCCAGCATTGCTACTTGCCAAAGGAGCATGGAACACTATCACCTTCCCACTGAAGTGCTACCTGTTTATCTACTCACATTTTCATGCTTTCAAATTGCTAGGCAGGCAGTGAGCTCACCCTGTTGTTTGGCACTTGGATCTCAAACCCAGGCTGTCAGCTTTCCAGCTGACAAATTAGGCATCTTTCACCAACCATCACACCCCTTGGGGCAAGTATTCAGGTTATGAAATTTGCATTGGACCGATAATGCCTGGGCCACCAACTTCTCTCTCCATCTGTGATGATACCTATGGTACTATACTGACCATTTACTTCTATATTGATTCACAAAAACTTAGGAGTCTGGTGACTGTTAATTTTCTGACCAGAAGATTTTATAATTTTATCGTGAGCTTATAACATTCACAAATGTAATCAGTCAGTCAGAAAAGGTGTCCTGATTTTATTTTATTTTTTGCCACTGTAGGCTAACATGGCTCTCCTCTTACAGTATTCACCCACATTTATTCCATGCATACTTCTTAAACACTTCTAATTTGACCTACTTTTAAGATTCCTCCAAATACTCAGTTCTTTAAGTGTTTGTTCCTTACAACAGAATAAATATTACTACCTTTGTATCAGTGTTTTTGTTTCTTAAACTTTCTTCCTCCATTTCCACAGGTTCAGAAAACATTGCAGCAAGCTACACACTTTCATCTACATACTCTAGTTTTTTGCCATTTGTATTATAGTAATAAATTTATATGCTGCCGGATTCCCAGACTGCATTGCCTTTAGAAACATGCAAAGGATTATACTGCTTTCATCAAAATGATAAAAGCAGCATGATGGAATCATACCAGAAGCTCTGTCTCTTTGTTTGTGTGTGTGTGTGTGTGTGTGTGTGTGTGTGTGTGTGTGTGTGTGTGTGTGTGTGCGTGCGCAATGCCACAATACATACAGTATTGTGTTAGGTCATTGCTTTCATCAATCTGCCTTTGCTTTCCACATCAGGTTGCTGATTGATTGTTTCATTTTTTAAAACTAATAATTTTTGGAAAGCACAGATCTCTCACTCTTAATGCCCATATCATATTAACAACAATAGATCTATTTCTTGCTTTTGGATGGAATTAACTTGGTAACTAAGATGTTTCCTGAAACTCTTTAAAAAAGCTTCTCGGTCTCCTGAGAATTTGCTCCTGACTCATAAAACTGTGGACTACATGAATAGTTTTATGTTGCCCTCTGTAAATTATATTTTTTTTCTTGGATAAGAAATACCATGGAGCAGTTGGAAGCTTTTAAAATCATTGCAGTTAAAATTGCATCATTGTTCCAGAAATTGTGAAATAAGTCACAATGTAGGACTAGTTACACTAGTAATGTTTTTAAACCACCAGATATTATCAAAAAGTTTAAAAAGTTAAAAAGGTTTAGATTTTTAGTTTTTATCTATGCATTCTTATTTTCTGTTTTGGAGTTTAATATATCAGAATTTTATCTAGACCAGAGAAGAGACACTACTAAGTTGGGTGGCCTTAGAAATCTAACAAACAAACATTAAAAGAGCCACTCAGATTTTTTAACATTGTCCTATGTTTTCATCACAGCTAGCCAATGCCTTGATAGAATCTTTGCCCTGTACAATCACCTGACCTTTATATTTGAGTTGTGTCATCGCACCCATACCCAAGAGGGTACAGCTTGTACTGTGAACCCACAATTCTACTTTATATTTTGCTTGTTCATACCAATGTTTTTTGTAGTCCTTAAGGTTGTTACTTCAATTTTCACAAAAAGAGCAGGAAGGGAAAGGGTTAGCCATCCTTTGCTGGTTCCTACTATAATTCTCCCAGTTTGTAATAATCTTGAAACATGATAGATCCATTTGTGATTATACAAATGATTTTGAGTGTTTGATCGATTTAACTTAGCAACTCATCTAATTATCTTTAAAGATACCTGCATAGAGGACATACAACAATGGTTTGAAAGCAGAGGCTGGGTTTTGTTGGCACTTCAAAATCAGAGGAACATAGAAATAGATTCCCTCCACTGACGGTAGCCTTTCTTCTCTTTAGAAGCCTAGAGTTTTCTGTTGAGAAAGGGATCGTGCTGAGTGCAACACATTTGTCATGCTGGGACACCCAAGTTGGTTGTTGACTACCAGGCTGAGTAGATTTGTACTATTGACTTTCTTTCTCACTCAGCCAGAAATCATCTAATCCTATTATGGCAGGGAAAATAATGCACAGATTTCATCCTGTAATAAATCATAAACCAGATTGGATTTACAATAGCTGCATGGATCAATGCAAGTAAAAAATATCTCAAGGCTAGGTTTTATTGGTGGCAAAGATGCATGGGCACCATGACCTTTCCAAAGATATAATTGTTCCTTTGTGGTTATCAGAAACAGGGTCGGGCAGTGAGTTTTTACTATCCATTTAACTTTACAAAATAGAAGCCTGTGGTTTTCACTAACCACTATAAAAAAATTTCCTACAGAAAGGCTGACTTTGTGAAAAGTACAGGAATGTGCTATATATAGACTGATATCCAGAAATGTGGTTTACAGTGGTTTAGAGCTGCTGGATAGATGCCTACTGAAAAGGAGACTTACAATCTTTAGTTATAACTCATGTAAATCCCAAGGCACAACATTGAGAGGGAGGACATTTTTAGATTGGAAACTACGAGCAGCCAAGGGCACAACTGAGTGGTAAAGTAGAAAAGTAGTGGTATCTTCCACTATTTCCAAAAATAAACTCAGAAACCTCATCCAGAGAAATTTTACAGAAATTTTCAAGCATACTGAGAAGTAGATCAGGGAAACTTTCCAGGAAATAGTTGTACTAAATTCTGAAATAGCTTTAGTTGTACCAAAAGAGGAAGTCCTGTTGAGGGAAAGCCAATTTCAGCAGAATATTTCACTTAACACTATCAATATTCCACTTTACACTATCACCAGGCAAGTTTATGAAATAGCAGCAATTGCAAATCAGGTGCTCAGTATAGGCAGAAGAATTTCCTGATGGGTGACAAAATGTTAAATTTTGAAGAATATATTTCAAAATGGAATTTTTCTGGAGCAAGGAGAGCTTCATTAATTTACTGGGTCAGCTAAACAAGTAAAATGAACTGATTGGGATCAAAACACTTCTTCATTGGTGCTGGAGACCGGAAACTTCAATCCCTGATTTGGAATCCTCAGTGCAAGGTGCTCTTGCCTTATAAAATTCGGTGCTTAAGCAAAAATTATTTGGCTAATCTGTAAAATATCAGATTTCAAACCAGGGTGATTCTTTGTACCAAAGACAGAGCTGATTAATGCAGAAATCTTTACTCTGGTTGTTCTATCCTCATTACACACTACTCTGGTTGCAGCTTGACATACAGCTAAATTCACATATCCTCCAATAAAACAGATTGTGTGCGTAGATCTGGATACTTTATGAAAAGAGCAGGATGGTAAAACTGGAAAAAATAGAAATACATACAATAAGAACCCAAATACAAAATAAACAGTATTGAATTGTTGGTGAACATAACAATTAACAAATCTAAATCTCACCAGTGATGTGGTGTGTATGGGATGTGAGTTTTGTCCTCAGATGACCATGTGCCATAGATTAGGCTGGATTCTTCCTGGTGCTTCTGCTTCCTTCCAAATGCTAAAGGAAATGGAGTCTGGCTTCCCAGCATGCACTTGTTTTGGGAATAAGAGTTGATGAGTAAAAGGATTGGGAATAAGAGTTGATGAGTAAAAGGGTTGGGTCTGCTTCCAAACAATACAGATTGGTATCAGGACAACATTGCCACACCCACTGCCCATCTCAATGGAGTGAATTAATCAACAATTTAAGATCAGGAGGCAAAGGTGTCATCATAAATCCAGTCCAAATTCAAAAGGAGTTCCTTTCTATAGCCAAACTTCTCTGAGAAAATTCAAGTAGTTTTTTTCTGGCAGATTCCAGGAATAATCCTCACAGTGACTTTGCAGATGTGTTTCTTCACTGTTTCATTTCCTGAAGCTTCAATAAAAACCAAGGGGTTCTCACAGATCTACAAGCAGTGAGAATCCACATAGGCATGATCTGTTCTGAGACACCAATTTCCTATTCATTCCAAGCATTGACCAAAATCCTAGCCATCCTCTGAAACCCAACTGGATCCATCAGGTGCCTAGTACAGACTAATCAACCAAGTGTTATCTCCCTGCAATAGAGAAAAATTCAAGCTAACAGCAACAGTAGTGATCCTCCACAACCTTTCCTGAGGGTTGTTGAGGCCAGTTGGAAGCTTATCTGTGCCCTCGGGATCACCTGAATAGTGCAAATAGGTGTGGAACCTTCTGGCAACTGCTGAATGGACCTGGATAACTGAGAATCTCCATAGATGGTTGCATAAAATGTGCAATTTGAGCACAAAATACTAGGAGATAATGTGAAGAAAAGTATATATACTTTTGCATGGACTTTTCCAAATTTACAAATGATTGGTTGGAAAAAAGGGAAATTGAACAAAAACAAACCTGACAGATTGGCCCATCTGTTCTTAATTAAACACTGGACAATTATGATGAAGACACCTCTCCCAATTTCACCATTCTTCCACACATTGCTCTGCATCACAATGTCACTCCCATCCACATGTAGCAGCTTTGGCACAATGCCATTGTCATGCCCACATTTCTAATTCATGCTCCTGCTAAGATGGCTGCCATAGGAATTCAAATATAGTAACAGTGACATCTGGTCATTTAAAAGGAATTTGCAGGCAATTGCTAGACCTCCTACTCAGCGGGATTTCAATCAACCTGTTTCATCTCAATAGCCTCCCATCAAATTCCATGCAGTCAAGCCCCATAGGCCATTGTTTACTAACTGAAAAAGCTCTGTCATTCTACAAAGTAAGGGACTTTCAGAAAGCCGCCAGCTTCCAAAGCTAATTTGTTATTTGGCTAATTGGTGAACAAAATGCCTACTCAAGCAGCAGCCAACCAAAATAGAATGGATTTCCATTCTTCTCATCTGCTCTTGGAATCTCTGAGGTCTTCTTTGAAATGCCATTTTTCATCACGCTCAGCTTTGCATGGCAGGCAACTTTAAAATAAATAAATGTGTAATGCCACGACAAGTCATTAAAGGCCATCTATCTCCAGAAATTGCTGTTTAAGAATGAAGAGAAGCAGGTAATATTCCATAAATTTAATTTATACAGGGCTATAAATCTGATTAGACCTTTGTACATGATTCTGTTGACAGATCGGGTTTTATAGCATGAAATGAAATTTTAAAAAATCAGAACAATGAATCAGAGTGAAAGCCCCAAAGAAGAATGAAATCATGTGGAGGTTAGAGAAACCAAACATTTTTCAAAGGAATAATAATCTGAGCTGAAATGGGAAATGAGGTTTCAGAAAAATATCAAAAACCAGAAGGTGGGCCTCTTCTGGCAGCTTTTCAAAGGAGAGTTGAAATATTCAGTTCAAAGGTTTATTCTCAAAGTTTTGGGTTTGCTATTGTGCCAAATATTGTATGGAGTATATGATATATTTTTGATGTTTCTTTACTTCTGTGTAGTGTCTGCAATAACTAATGTATTTATTGGTTGTATAGTAATCTATTGGCAGGATCAGAATGAAAGTAACAGAGTTGGAAGGGACCTTGTAGGTCATCTAGTTCAACCCCTCACCCAAGCAGGAGACCCTACACCATTTCTGACAGATGGCAATCCAGTCTCTTCTTGAAAGCTTCCAGTGATAAAACTACGACAATATCTGAAGGCAAATTGTTCCACTGGTTGATTGTTCTCACTGTCAGAAAATTTCTCCTTTTCTTTAGGTTGAATCTCTCCTTGATCAGCTTCCACCCATTATTCCTTGTCTGGCCTTCAAGTGCTTTGGAAAACAGGCTGATCCCCTTCTCTCTATGGCAGCTCTTCAAATATTGGAACACTGCTATCATGTCTCCCCTGGTCCTTCTCTTCACTAGACTAGCCATGCCCAGTTCCTGTAATCATTCTTCATATGTTTTAGCCTCCAGTCCCCTAATCATCTTTGTTGCTCTTCTCTGCACTTTTTCTAGAGCCTCAACATCTTTTTATAGTGTGGAGACCAAAATTGGTTGCAGTATTCTAGGTGTGGTCTTACTAAGGCTTTATAGAGTGGTATTAGTACCACACATGATCTTGATTGAATCCCTCTGTTAATGCAATTTAGGATTGCATGGGCTTTTTTGGCTGCAGCAGCACACTATTGACTCATATTAATTGATTGTCCACTAAGACTCCAAGATCCCTTTCATGGTTACTGCTATTAGGCTTGGCTTCATCCAATCTATATATGTACTTTTGGTTTTACTTGCTTTTTTCTACATTTATTTTCATTTTGTTGGGTAGGCCCAGTTTTCAAGTCTGTCAAGATCCATTCAGATCTTGAGCTTATCATCTAGGGTGTTAGCTATTCCTCCAGCTTAGTGTCATCTGCAAATTTGATAAGTTCCCCTTCTATTCCCTCATCTAGGTTGTTTATGAAGATGTTGAAGAGTACTGGGCCTAGGACAGAACCTAGTGGTACCCCATGGCTTACTTCCCTCCATGTAGATGTAGTACCATTAAAAATTATTTGTTGATTATGGTTTGTTACCCAGTTAAAAATCCATCTGATTGTGATGCTGTCTATATCCCACTTTTTTATATTTTTCAAGATGTAGATTGTGGTCTACTTTGTTGAATGCCTTGTTGAAGTCTAAATATAATATGTCCACAGCATTTTGCTGGTCTACTAATTTAGTTACTTGTCAAAGAATGAAATAAGATGGATGGAGCACACAGACTGCAAAGCTAAAGGTCTCAAACTTCCTATCTCAGAAACTTCTCCTCTTGATCTACACACCCTACTTACATCTCCTGCCTTGGCATAGAGCTTGATACTTTTTGCTGCCAACAACTATCTCCCATGAGGATGTCTTTATCTCATGCTATTACATCTGTAAGAGACTACGGGAATAAAATGATGGCAAGAAGTTTAGGTGGGAACAACAACACAGTCCCGATGTCCAAGACAGGAGAAGAAAGTCTCATCCTAATTAATTCACTATAACTCTGGCGAGGAATTTCCTTTTACAGTTTTCAAGATTCTATTTTACCCCAGACTACCAGTAAAACTATTTTTTTTTCTGAAATCCATGTAAGATAGATAAGATAAGATAACCTTTCTTGTCATTTTTTTTTACCATGGGCACAATGGCACACATCAAAAATGAAATTTAGTTTCTCAAAGTGAAACACATACATGACACACATCTAAACATACTATGTACAACATATGTATAGACCCGCACCCCTACATATACATAAATAAATATTAAATACTGTCTATCTTGAATATTTAACAGAAGGAGGAAGCTTGAGAGTTCACAAGGTTAATGCTGTATGGAATGAAACTATGACTGAATCTGGATGTTCTACTACAGATACCACGAAGCCTCCTCACAGAAGGCAACAAGGAAAACAAATCGTGAAGAGGATGTGTAATGTCCCAGATTGTCTTATGGACCCTGATCAAGCAACGTGTCTGTGCTAGGTCCTGGATGGAAGGAGGGAGTTACCAATGATCTTTTCAGCCATCCTCACCACTTTCTGCACCGCCTTCCTGTCTGAAGCAGTGATGCTTCCAAACCAGACCTTAATGCTGTATAACAGGATGCTCTCGATCATCCCCCTGTAGAAAGTGGTAAGGACAGGGGAAGGAAGATGTGCTTTTCTCACACAATGCAGAAAATGCAGGTGCTGCTGTGCCCACTTCACCAGTTTCTCACTGTTGAGCGACCAACCCAGCCTACTCGTTAGCTGCACACCCAGGAATTTGATGCTGGTAAACATCTCCACAGGTGAATATAATGCACAGAGAAGTGTGGCTGTGCCTGCCTTTTCTGAAATTGACAATGATCTCTTTGGTTTTTCTGGTATTTAAAACTAGGCTGTTTTCCTTACACTAGTTCACCAACCCCTCAACCTCCTTGCGGTAAGCTTCTACCTTGTCATCCTGAATAAGGCCCACTACTGTTGTATCATCTGCAAACTTCACAATATGGTTGGTGGCAAACCTAGCACAACAGTCATGGGTCAACAGGGTGAACAGCAGTGGACTTATGATAAAGCCCTGAGGAGAACCTGTGCTCAAGAAAATGGTATTAGAGGTATTTGTTCCAACTCGCACATATTGGGGCCTGTTGGTAAGAAAATGAAGAATCCAGTTGCACAAAGGAGTGTTTAAGCCTAAAAAGCCCAGTTTGTCTACTAGATGCTGGGGAATGATTGTGTTAAACGCCGAACTGAAGTCAACAAACAGCAAACGCACATGAGTATTTTTTTTCCTCTAAGTGCTTCAGGCTCAGATGGAGAACGGAAGAAATAGCATCCTCTGTAGAGCAATTTGGTCGGTAGGCAAACTGAAGCAGGTCAAAAGCTGGCGGGAGGCTAGATACAATAGTGTCTTTTATCAGCTTCTCAAAGCATTTCATGATGGTGGACGTCAGTGCAACCAGACGATAATCATTAAGGCCTGTAATTGTGGATGTTTTTGGCACTGGCAAGATGATGGCCATCTTAAAACATGATGGGACCACTGCCTGCTGTAGTTGCTTCCTTGATTTCCCATCTATATGGCAGCTCCCAGCTAATATCTTACAATTGGTGATAATTATTTCTGGTCTTCTCCAATAACATTTGAATTAGGACTTACTGATTAATCTTCATGATCACGTTCAGGTTTAAAAACAATGACCCCCAATTTATGTGGCCAAATTATATAGGTTCACGCATATCTAAGTGTTTTCCCCAATGTACCAATTTCCACTACAATTATTATTCTTTTTAGTTGCAGTATCCACCTGTCTGCATTGCACTTGCTCAGTTCTACAATTCATAGTTCCTGAAGTATGTGTAGTGAAAATATAGCAGAACATTACTCCTTATAGACTTCATTGGCTATTTATTCCTTATTCCCATTATAGTCGTGGCAAGTATGTGGATCAACACAGAGTAGAAAAGTGTTTCATTTCTAGGGGTGTGGGCTGCAAAACATCTTCAGGTCTTATTGGAGTATAGGTTGCAACTCAGAACTATTTAATTTTTTGGGGGAAAATCTACTTTTAAAAATAGGCAGTAAAATAGTTTATTGGAATGTATGGGTGGACGCTGAATTAGTGCCTTTAAATAAGTCATTGTGTATAGATTGTGCAATGGATGGAAAATAATCAAGGAGAGAACCAAACTAGACAGGGAGACAAGCTATTCCATTGATTAATTGTTCTTACTGTCAGATAATGTCTTACTTCTAGGTTGCATCTATCTTTAACAGGTTTCCATCCATTCCTTCTGGTCCTTTGAAGGATAAGTCAATCCCTTCTTCTCTGTGACATCTCCTCAAGTATGGAAGACAGTTATCATGTCTCCCCAATCCCTCTCTTCATAAGATTAGATATACATGGCTGCCTCAACTGTTTATTATCAGTCCTCCTTGAGGGCTTCTTTTTTACAGCATTGGAGCCCTTTATGGTTTACCTTACTTTTGCTTCCTGTATCTTCTAATTTGTACTGTGTGTCTCCAATTATTTCTGCCTGTGTGGCATGGTGTAGCAGGGGAGCATATTCTAGATCAGGGGTGTCAAACTCATAACGTCACATGACATTGCCAGCAAAGGGGTGGGCACGGTTTTGCTATGATGCATCTGCCCCGCGGGCCGGCAGTTTGACACCCATGTTCTAGATCCTCTCAATTAAAGAATTTGTATCATGGGTTCCTACCCTCTAGAATTATCTCCTCCCATTTGTGTGCCTCCTGCCCTTGTGTTATTCAAGAATCTATTGAAAATATGGTTGTTCCCCCAGGACTTGGAGGTTGTGGATTCTCCCCTTTATCTTTTTGCCTGTTTTGTTTTGTTTGGATTGTTTCAGTCTTGTTTTGAATATTTGCTCTTCTATATCTTTTATATGCATATGGATATACAAGTTCCTAGTTGTAAGCTGCCCAGAATGGTTTGGAAGTATCTTATAAATTAAATAAATAAATTGAAAAGTCATGTTATTCCATTTATTAAGGGTTGGCTTTTGGGAATGTATAACTTATCTTTATGGAAAAGATAATATTTCTAACTAATCAAAGAATGAAGTGATGAAGAAGAATGAAGTTTTTTGGCCAACATGTTTATGGCCCTGTATTTTACAGTTTCCAGGAAATGCCTGTACTAATCTCTTACACCAAAAGCAATGAAAAGTTTCATGACATTTTAAGGACCATTAAGAAAATTACTGTGGCATAAGCTTCATGGCTTACAATCTCTTGCATTCGGTGAAGCAGACTCCATCAAGTGCATTGTTTTTTCTATTATCCTTTCCTGCTTTTTGTCAGTGCAGGAAATTGTCAAATTGTCTAGCAGGACACCAGTGGGAGGGAGCTCTTACAGTTTCTTCAAGGGGATTTACTGTCAACCCTATGAGAGAAAGATATCTTATGACTGCATGATGAATTTAATCCAGTATGTTCATTCTTATTTAAGAAATGCATATTACTGAAAAAGAGCTCTGTGGGATGAGACTAATGGTTCATCTATTCTAGTCCAACCATCTATGTCTTAAGACTAAAGGCTATTATGATTGCTTATGCCTTGCAATTGGTATTCAGTGGCATTCTTCCTACCTCTAAACATGGAGACACTGCAAGTTTCAGTAAAGGTTCAGTCACTCTAGAACAAACTAATTTGCTTTGGACAACCTCTTGCTTCAGATGAACATAAAATCTTGTTGGAATACCACAATGATAACAAATAGCTCCTAATGAACCTGTGAGCTTGTTAGGAATGTTGTCTTCTAATTGTGTACCCTGTCCTCTCTCTTTAGAGTAATTCAGTTATTATTTGAAGTTCATTAGGAAGCAAACAACAGCTGCTTCTCAGAAAAGAGTATCAAGGGGCTTGTGGACACAGCGAAGCCTTGAAATATCCCTTCAGACAGTTCAAGGAGGTTTCTTCTTTTTTTAAAATGTTTTATTGATTTTCTAATTTTACATTTAAGTATTTAAAAAGCAACGTGGCAGCTGAGTTAATCGATAATTCAATGACATACAAATATCTTTAGTACAAGTCTCAAACTACCACATTAAATATTTCCTCTCTTTTCCCCTTAGTATTTACTGTCTCATGTTTAAACTAATATAATTCTTGTTATATCAATTAAATAAAAATAACATTCTTACATTTATCAATAATTTTTAGCTTATTCATATCCTGGTTATTTTAACATTCAGTCTTTATAGACAATCAATGTCCTAATTAGTTTTTCCCAATTTTAGCTTCCCATTAATATTTAAATTTAACATTTAATATTTATAATTTCCAAGTTTTAAGTAACCAAAGTTCCCTTTATCACAATTCATCACAAAGTCTAATATTCAGGATACATGTTTTCTCTATTTGAATATATTCTATTTCTCACCATCTTATATCATCTAATTAATAATACAGTATAACATTCTTATTTTCTATTAATTTCCAAGTGTTATTAAATTTAATAACCAAAATTTCTCTTTTCAACATCAAATACTTCCTCTCTTTTTCTCTTAATGTCTAATATCTCATATTTAAGCTAGTACAGTTCTTATTATATCAGCTACGTAAAAACATATTTATTGCATTTATCAATAGATTTTAGCTTATATATATATATATATCTTAATTACTTTTACATTCAACCTTTATAAACAAATTAATATTCAAATTTAACTTTTAATATTATACTTCCATTTTAAATGACCAAAGTTTTCTTTATTTCAGTTCATAACAAACTCTAGTATTCAAACTACACATCTTGTGTATTAGAGTATATTCTATTTTAATCCTCACTAATAAGTCAAAACCCCAATTTTCTTCAGCCTTATTCTAGCTTTCTTTCTTTGCCAACTCGCCTTACATATCCATGCTTTTAAGTCTTCAAATAGATCTCCTTCTGTTTTTATATATATTGCTTGAGATAAAACAGGCCACCCACTCGCCATTTTTTGGAAGGGTTAACAAATCATCTCTCTATTTTCCCAACTCAACATAATTGTCCTGAAATGTTTATCTTCCCTTTGGTCTGTTCTTCTTCTTGATCCTCAGGTTTCTTCTGGTTTATATAGAAAGTCTTTTCCGTTTTCAGTGTTGTCAGTCCCTTTTCTGGGTTTTCTGTTAACTTTGTTTGTTGATCAGTTGAATCTTCTATCATAATATTTTATTGTTCCACTTCTTCTATTATATTCTGTGTAGTTGATTCTTTAGTTGTAATCAAAGTTTGGGTTCATATATATAGGCTGACATCTTGTTCTTTTCTGTAGCTTCTTATTTCATCAGAAGCTGTGAGAATAGTTTCATAAATTGCTTTCAACATAAAGAGAATCTGTTCCTGATCTTCATCCATGTTCTCTTAGTGATGTGTTAAATTAAAAGCTTTACAATCAGAGAATTAAAATATTTTTGTCACTGAGTATAGAACACAGCTGGGCTTCTCACAGCTGATATCTGCCAAGGTTGCAAAAGTCTTATCTCTTTTAGACGATAACAAGTTGTAATATCAGGTTTATCCACAAGATGTCGCCCTACCATTTAAGGTTTTTTTAAGTCCAAAATTTTTATAATGCTTTTTCCAATTTTATTACTTTTTTGTAAGTAAAACCCCAAATATTCAGTAAGAATAAGAAATCTTTCAGTCCTTAAATTTTAGAAAGATAAAAATCCAGTTAGAATCAGGTTATTCTTTCAGGGTTTTAAATTCCCCTGGATAGTCAGTCACCACTGTTTTTAGAGGGTGGGATAGAATTTCCCTTCCCTCTCTCCACAGGGGGAAAAATACTTTGGGCAGCTTGTACAGGTGGAAAAAATAGTTAAGATTGAAGAGAGGTTCAGATCTCATCCAGTCTCATCCGTGCTGCTTTATAGGTACCTGGTGGTAAGTTTGACTTTGGCTGTCTGCAGCCTAATGACCATACTTCTATGGCCAGTCTTTCATTTGCTGGTTTGGAGGGCTGCCCCAGATCAAGCGGAAGGGCTACTGCCCTCCTGCGATCAAGCGGGGGTCCTCTCCTTGCTTGTCACCCTTACAGGGTGACTTTTGACCCTTTCCAGGGTCCCCCAGCGGTGCAAAATCGGACATGGAAGATGGAGCTCGCCTGCCAGTGTCTACGGCAGCCATGTTGGCAAACTGGAAGTCTCAAGGAGGTTTCTGTACACCCCAAATAGAGATGAAATTGTTTGGTATCTGGCAGGAGCATCTGCAATGGAAATCAACATGGTGATATGATATGTGTCAAAAAGAGGCAGGGATTCATGCAATGACTATTTTGACTTATCCCCAGCAGACATTCCTGGGGTCTAATTTAACTATTCGGTGAATAATACAGGTGGCTTGCCCCACCATAAGACTGATTATTAGATACAGAGAATTCTACTGTCTGGTGGTGTTGCAGAATAGGGAGATAATGTAATTCTATCACAGATTCTTTAGGAAAGAATTTAGGGTTTCCCCCCCCCCAGAGAAATCAGTGGAGGACTGTATAACAGCAACAGCAACATTCACAGTTTTTAATGTTGTCTAGTTAAAACTAATTAAAGGCAGCATACAATAAGTTAAAAATCACCAAAATAGAACTAACTAGATTAATAAATATAGACTTGGAGACATAAGCTAGGGTTCCAAAAGCCACAGTTAAGTCTGAATGATAGCCATACTTCCTTCAAAAACATGTATGTTGCAAACAAATGAATTACGATTTTAAACAAAGGGGCTTTGGGATTTCTTACTTCAATTTTTAATAAAACAAGTCAGGCGGCATCAGACTTTTCACAAAAAAAATGTTTTCTGAAAGTTCTGGGAGCACCATGTGACTCTGAAACTAAAACAAAACTGGAATTCCAGATATTGATACTTTGCAGGTTTCAAAAGTAAAAAATCACAGCTGTTTTTTTCTCTCTCTTTGGGCCTTTTCCTTTGTGCCAGTGGGGAAATAGAGCCCACTTAAAAACCAACTAGAACCAAGGATGACTATGTTCTAATAAAGATGAGTGTTTTCTGAATTTATTTGTATGCAAACAGCCTTTCTGTTGTTTTACTTTTCATCCCAAGGCAGCTTTACGTGGAACAACTTACATCCTATGACGTTACCTTTAACATCATCAAAACATCTACCTACATCTCACCAGCTCAAGACTGACTCAGCCTTCTATCCCTCCAAGGTCGTAAAACGAAGACCCAGATTGTTGGGGCCATATGCTGACTCTGTAAACTGCTTAGAGAGAGCTGTAAAGCCCTGTGAAACAGTATATAAGTCTAAGTGCTATTGCTATTACTACCTATCCCATGTTCTTGGAAAACACTCAAAAAGTGGATCAAAATGCCAACTCAGTCTAAATAGCTGGCTAACTGTGTGACCAACTCTAATAGTAATAGATAACTTATTATGACTGCCCTCCTGAAGGCTAACTGGACTCAAGCAAAGCTTTACAGGCTGATCACACAGGGCACAGTCATCATCATCATCACCATCATCATCATCATCATCATCATAATCTATGCTGTTCAGCAATGACATCAGAAATACTTCATAACAGACAGTTGGTGGGATCGTATTGGAGGTAGCTTTCATCTACTTCCAAGCCTGACTTTTATTGTACTCCATTTGATTCAGCAGTACCGCACTGGTTTGATAATAGTTCTTATAAAAAGTATTTTGGAATAGTTGATTGGAACCTGAATATGAATGAGCAGTGTGATTCAGCTGTAAAGAAAGATGCAATTTTAGATAAAGATATATCATCAGAAGTAGAGTGTCAAAATTGCAGGAAGTAATAGTTCATCTCCATTCTTCTTGGGTCAGACTGCACCTAAAGTAGTGTAGTGAGTTTTGGGCACCACACTTTAAGGATGATTCAGGGAAACAAGGAAAATAGTGAAGGGACTAGAACCTCTGTTAAAAGTTGAAGAAGTTCAGTCTATTTAGAAATAGTTTGTTAGTTCCACAGTTGTTCCTCAACTTATCCATCCTCTATGTCTATGTATAAAGCTAGAATTTTTCCAAGTCCATTTTCACATTCTTAGCAAAAGTTCTTCAAGGAAGCCAAGTCAGAATACAAGCCAGGCCTTAAACATATAGAGTTGTTTATTCCAAAACAGGGGTTCACTACTGAACAATGTCATGGGGCTGAACTATCAAGTTGGAGCAAGTGATACCACTTAGCCTAGCTTGGCTGGTCTTGGAAAAGCCAAGCATGGTTAAATCTGATCCATTCTCCAAGAGTCCCTCTTGACTCAAAGGACTCTTTATTTTGAACCAGTGATGAACTAAAAAATTATAATTCTACTCTAATGCACAGATTAGTTGATGTAGGCTTTGGGGATTCTCCAATTTTTTATCTGGCCAATATTCACCAGAGCACCAGAGGGAAGGATGAGAAACAATGGCTGGAAGCAGATCAAAGAGAGAAGCAACCTGGACAGTGAGGACAATCAACCAGTGGAACAGCTTACCTCCTGAAATTGTGGGCACTCAACCGCTGGAAATTTTCAAAAAAAAGACTGGACAATCACTTGTCTGAGATGGTATAGGTCCTCCTGCTTGAGCAGGAGACTGGACTAGAAGACCTCCAAGGTCTCTTCCAGTTCTATTCTATTCTATTCTATTTAAAAATCAAGTTAACTTTAACAGGTATTCTATCCAAAATTAAGATCTTCCTTATGTCAGAAATGTGCAGCAAAATGAGAACAATGAAACAATATATTCACCCACACTTTCCCAAATTTACTGGGACATGATCAGTCATCAGAACCTGGGGATACAATTTATTTCTTTCACATCTATTGGCCCTTACTAAAAGGAATGGCCATGCCATGTGATAAATTCCAGGGATGTTGTAGCTATGGATGTTTCTTGAAATTTAAATAACTACCAATTCTTTTTTCATCATCTTAAAAGTTTTGAATTGCATCACAAAGTCTTTTATGAATTAGAAGTCACATAGTTGATTGTCATTTGGAAGAGGATATTGAAAGGAGAGAGATAGAGAAAATCTATTGGACCAAAAACAATACAAGATTTTTTGCTCATCTAAAAAATCTCTGAAATTCCCCATCCCACCCCAAAGACATAGTTCATCCAAAATTCTAAGTTATAAATCAGCATTAAAGGCACAATTTCAATGCAGGTCTTATATGAACCCCATTTTATTTATCTCCATTAATGTCTTTCATTTTATGAGTAGGTTGACTGGAAACTGTGTGAATTAAATCCAATGCATCTGTATGGCAACATGAAAAAGAATGAACAATGAAATTTCTCCAGTTCTTGATTTTATTCATACATTTTGGAGGAAAAACTGTGATTTAGAAAGGATCATCCCAACCCCAATTGCATAGTACCGTACTGATATGATATTGTTGAATTTAAAAAATATTACCTCAGGAAGAATCTTTATTCCAAGACCCACTTTTTTTCTTTTCTCTTTTTTTGTAAAAAAATAATAATCCCAAATCATATTTTTAGGAGAATCACACAGCAGCAAGATGATGAGCCTTCATCAGCCTCTGAACTGTCAAATGACTGACACACAAGAGATTCTGGCTTGACTGGCAGCAATCCATGCTTAAATTTCATTTGCATAAAAATAGAATGCTAATTCATGCCATGTGAGGTAAATGCTCACTATGCTGTCATTTGGTGCTTTGAAGCTTTAAATACATTTTGCAATCATGAAATTCATATGTGCTGATTGATTATGACATCTTCATGAAAAAGGCATTGTTTAGAAGAAGTGTCCTTATCTTGTTTATACAATTGTACTTCAGATGTTGCTTTATCACATGTGTAATGATGAGCATTACAACAAGGAAGTACTTCAGATTGTTTTACTTAATAAATATACAGTAAGTAGTCTGGATCTAGATTGGCCTTTGTCTGGCTCTTATGCTGGTTGTTGCTAACAGTTGTCACTCATGTCATTTTCCCATTGTCTTATTATATTTCTAATTCACCATCTAGTGTGGCTTCTATTTCAAGAATCTGATTTTCAAGAAACTGAAGAGGACCTTTGAATTTACAGGATACTGTTTCTTCATGCTTATACATAATACCACACAATTTAGCAATTGAATATTGATATTTCTCTCTATATATATGTATTTAATAATGAGATGGGCAATATGCTGTGCATGTATGTCTGTCCCTCTATGTATATCAGGGCAAGAAGGTAACACTAAACTACTTTATTATATTGTCATAATAACAGTATCTTACAAGTCTGTTTGTTCTTTACTTCTCCCAACCTCACCCCTTTATAATCCTGTGAAATTAATGGGGTGTCTGAAATGCTTCTTCCTTCTGTCAGATTGTTTTGGGATTGAGTCACACCTCTTACCTCATTGGTATAGGAACAGATGTGGTTTATTTGTATCAAGATCATCTACTTTACTCCCTACAAAGTATTGCATATGGTGCCAGATCTCCCTTTTTTGTGGCTTCCTAATTCCTCAAGGTCACAGAAGGGGAGCAACCTATTTTCCAAAGCAGCTGAAGGCCAGACAAGGAATAACAGATGGAAACTGATCAAGGAGAGATTCAACCTAGAAATAAGGGAAAATTTTCTGACAGTGAGAACAATCAACCAATGGAACAGGTTGCCTTCAGAAGTTGTGGGAGCTTCATCACTGGAAGCATTCAAGAAGAGACTGCCATCTGTCAGAAATGGTGTAGGGTCTCCTGCTTGGGTGGGGGCTTGGACTAGATGACCTACAAGTTAAGTGTCATTGCATTGGGCTCAACTCCTGGTGCTTTCTTTCTTTCTTGATCTGCCCTGCAGCACCTTCAAAGACATTCGTGTGATATGCCAATCCCCTCAATTCATCTTATACATTGTCTTCTCCTTCTTATATTTCCCTCAATCATGTTAAGCAGAGTTATTTTTCCCACCCTATCATTCACTTGTATTATTTGCTCAAAATATGTGGATTGCTTCCTAAACGCCTCAAGGAAGCAGGCAGCCTTTTATACTTCCAGGACTCTATGATTCTTCTTTTTCTTGCATTTCTCAATGTCCAGGTTTCATAGCCATATATTGCCACCAAAAAAAATAGTCTTTGTTTTATTCTGATCAGAGTTATCATAGAGATACTATTATTCTTCATGATCTTGACACTACCTTAAGATTAATTTCCTCTTTAGTTTTCCATCAGGCTATTTTTATCTCTTCTTGAACCCGAGAATAAAACTATCCATCACTTTCACTTTTTTTGCTGACATCTGTGATTTCACTAATTATGCTTGTTGATTTTACTTTTATCTTCTTAAGTTTTGATGTGAACCTAGATTTTACATTTTCCATTCTTGCTTCCCTAATGAGGAGATCTTCTGAGTCTTTACTTTCAGCTAACAAAATTGTGTCATTTCCGCATCTCAATTTATTACACTTTCCATCTTCATTTTTGAGCCCTAATATAATCTCTTCTAACTTTGCCATGCTCATAATATGTTCACAAATTAAATAAATATGGGAACAATAAATATCCTTGTCTAGCATCTCCTGGGAGAATATAGTGCAGAACTGACTAATAATAAATCTTTAGGATGTCATACAAGTGCTATGTCAATCCTGCTTACAGTTGAAAAACGAATCCTTGGCTTCCTGTTTGCAAATAACTGAAGCAGGGTCAGGTTTTGTGTCCCCCTAGATGCTAAATGGTATGTTCATTTCAGAGTGGTCCCTCAGTTCTGTCCCCCCACCCCCGCAGCATTATTCCTAGGTTCTACCTACTTTTGTTGCCTGCTTGACAGCTCAGCCTCTAATACTCTTTACACATTTAGCATTTTTATTTATGGTTATTCTGATCCAACTGATGTTTCTCACATTTCCTCTAGGTTTTCTTTCCCCTTTGTAATCTCTCTTATTTCCTTGGGGGGGGGGCAGTAGCTTATTATTTTGTGCTGTTCTTCAGTGCTCTGCATAATGTTACTTATTTCAAAGGGATAGGCATGTATTATATATGCAACCTAAAATAATCTTCAAAGATTCCTCATGCTAGGAGAAATGATTGCAAAATTAAGTACAAGAATACATGTTGTTTTAAAAAGCACCCTCTCTGTCTTGTGTTTCCCAAGAATGTATAATGGATGATTTTTGCAAACCCCAGCTGGGAAACTTAAGCTTAAGCCTCAAAGACACACCTTGATTAGACTTGTTTTTTTTAAAAAAGCATATGAACTGTACTTTGTTAGACTGGTGATCCAGACAAGGCCTGGGCTTCTCATATTTGTTTACAAGATACAATGTTGATTTTACAGCTTGAATTGAGACACTCCGCAGCCAGTGCCATTTGCTGTCCTAATGATATGGAGAGAACAGAATAGTCACATAAGAGACTGTTACTTCTGTCTAATATTGCTGGTTTCTCTGCTAAAAATAAGAAATCAATTAAATAACCAAATCTGCCTTCAGCCATGAAACCAGTACCACATGATGACAATCTGCTAGTACCAAAGCCACCAGAGAAATGGAGCTTAGGCAAAACAGACAAAGATGCTGCAATGTACCAGCCAAGCATGGACAGTGACAATGATTCAGACATTGAACTGTGTATTGAACACTCATAGACTTATCTAGAATTTAGAAAAGAATAATTAATTTCCAAATGGAAATTCACAGGAGTGACACAGATTTCTATCAGAGCCTTTGTTACTCGGCTGATCCAGCGTTTGAAAGGTGAAGTCCAAATGTATGTGGAGCCTGAAAAATCTATTTAACAGAGGTATGAAATTAAAACTATTTCCACATCTGAAAATGATCTATTTAGAGAAAGGGGAAGTCTTTCTTTATTTATTGCTTGGAATGATAGCTGACATTCTAATAGCCCTTATAACCCGGAATCTTCACTTATACAGGTAGTCAGTGGTGGGATTCAGCCAGTTTGCACCAGTTCGGCAGAACCGGTAGCTAATTTTTTGTTGCCCAGGCCCAGAATGGACTTCCAGAAGTGTCATCCACACAGAGAACCAGTTGTTCACATATCTGAATCCCACCACTGCAGGTAGTCCTCGATTTACGACCATGAACCTGACTCAAGTAGTTCAGGGACTGACTCACGAGAGGGGACACACTCCCGACATGGTATTCCTCTCAGAACAGTTGAGCAATGATCTGAATTTAAGGGGCTTAGGTATCTTGCCTATGTCATGGTCAGACCATTTTCTGTTACGGCTTGTTTTTAAGGCTCTAATCTTCCCCTGCAGGGAGGTGGAACCGATTAGGTGGTTCCGCCCCAGACGTCTGATGGACCCAGAGAGCTTTCAGAGGACGCTTGGGGAAATACCGGATTCTCTCATTCTCGGTTCGGCAGAGTCCCTGGTTACGGCCTGGAATATGGCTGCGAAGGGGGCTCTTGACCAGATCGCGCTGCTGCGACCTCTCTGTGGTAGCAGACCCAGGAGATCTCCTTGGTTTACTGAGGAACTCAGGGGGATGAAGTGACAGAAGAGACGTCTAGAGAAGCGATGGAGGAAAAGTAAATCTGTATCTGACCAAACACTATTAAGATCTTATATTAAGACTTATCAGGTGGCGCTCAAGGCGGCAAGATGCGCGTATCATTCCACCTTGATCGCATCTGCGGAATCCCGCCCAGCCACCCTGTTTAGGGTGACTCGCTCCCTCCTTAATCAGGGGGGGGTTGATGCACCCTTGCAGGGTAGTGCTAAGGATTTTAATAAGTTTTTCGCCGATAAAATCGCCCAGATTCGGATGAACCTTGACTCCAATTGGAATGCAGTGTCGGCTGACAATGAGTCAGTCGAGATGACAGGGACTCGTCTTGATCCTGTTGTGTGGATGGAGTTTGACCCTGTGGCACCTGATGAAGTGGACAAGGCCATTGGAGCTGTGAGTTCCGCCACCTGTTTATTGGACCTGTGCCCCTCCTGGCTGTTTTCGGCCAGCAGGGAGGTGACACGGGCCTGGGTTCAGGAGATTGTTAACGCCTCTTTGAGGGAGGGGTCCTTTCCAGCTCCCTGCAAGGAGGCAAGAAGAAGCCTTCCCTGGACCCAGCTGTATTAAACATCTAACGTCCTGTCTCCAATCTTGTCTTTATAGGGAAGGTTGTTGAGAAGCTGGTGTCACTCCAGCTCCAACGGTCCTTGGATGAGGCCGATTATCTGGGCCCTCAACAGTCAGGATTCAGGCTCGGCTACTCCACGGAAACTGCTTTGGTCGCGCTGACGGATGATTTCTGGCAGGCCCGGGATAGGGGATTTTCCACTATCCTGGTGCTACTTGACCTCTCAGCGGCTTTCGATACCATTGACCATGGTATCCTTCTGCACCGATTGGAGGGGTTGGGGGCACTGTTTTGCAGTGGTTCACCTCCTACCTCACTGGTCGGTCGCAGTTGGTGTTGGCAGGGGATCAGAGGTCGACCCCTAGGTTCCTCCCTTGTGGGGTCCCTCAGGAATCGGTCCTCTCCCCTCTGCTGTTTAATATCTACATGAAACCGCTGGGTGAGATCATCCGACAACACGGGGTGAGATATCATCAGTATGCTGATGATACCCAGCTTTACATCTCCACCACGTGTCATTTCAGTGAAGCAGCGGAAGTGATGTGCCGATGTCTGGAGGCTGTTAGGGTTTGGATGGGTGCCAACAGGCTCAAACTCAACCCCGACAAGACGGAGTGGCTATGGGTTCTGCCTCCCAAAGATAACTCAATCTATCCGTCCATCAGCCTGGGGGAGAGCTTTTGACCCCCTCGGAGAAGGTCCGCAACTTGGGCGTCCTCCTCGATCCACAGCTAAATTTGGAACATCATTTTTTGGCTGTGGCGAGGAGGACATTTGCCCAGGTTCGCCTGGTGCACCAGTTGTGGCCCTATTTGGACCGGGAGTCTCTTCTCACAGTCACTCATGCCCTTATCACCTCGAGGCTCGACTACTGCAATGCTCTCTACATGGGGCTACCTTTGAAAAACGTTCGGAGACTTCAGGTAATGCAGAATGCAGCCGCGTGAGCAGTGTTGGGCTTGCCCAGAAATGCCCACATTTCGGCATCACTCCGCGAGCTGCATTGGCTGCCAATTGGTCTCTGAACCCAATTCAAAGTGTTGGTTATGACCTATAAAGCCCTACATGGCATCGGACCAGGTTACTTACGGGACTGTCTGCTGCCCCATGAATCCCAGCGGCCGGTTAGGGCCCACAGAGTCGGCCTTCTCCAGGTCCCGTCAGCCAGTGTCGCCTGGCGGGGCCTAGGGGAAGAGCCTTCTCTGTTGCGGCCCCGGCCCTCTAGAACCAACTTCCCCCGGAGATCTGTGTCGCCTCCACCCTCTCTGCCTTTCATAAATTACTTAAAACACACCTCTGCCGGCAGGCTTGGGGCAGTTAACATCTTGCCCCTAGCCAGTGTATGTCTGTGTGTATTTTGAATGATTGGTTTTTCTTTTAACTTAGGGGTTTTTATATATATGTATTTTTAACTGTTGATTTCTATTATGTTGTGAGCCGCCCTGAGTTCTCCGGAATAGGGCGGCATAGAAGCCAAATTAATAATAAATAAATAAATATAATTCCAGCCATCTATTATGTTACTCTGAGCTTCTGATAAATGCAACTATAATGATATAGATAGATAGATGTGTGTAAGACACAGGTATCAAACTCTCCATGTCACGTGATGTGTAGTGATGTATCATGACTCTTTTTGTATTGCCGAAAATAGGGTGGGCGCGGCTTTGGTATGATGAAAGTGGCCCACAGGCCAGCAGTTTGACAGCCCTGGTGTAAGAGAAAGAGAACTCATTATCATATTAGACTGAGAATGCTCTTAAATAATCTCTTGATCTAAGATGAAGATGACTAAAAACCCCATTTTGTTGGGACAGTTCTGTTTCAAGAAAGACAATCTAAGTGGTACATAACATCACAAACTAGAAAAGAGTTTTCAGGAAAACAGCCCAGGCTGCCTGTATCACTATCAGTGTACCAACAGGAGACTCACTCAAGCAGTAATAAGCTCACTTTTACCTGAGCAGCTGTGCAAGAAACAACTTTGATGTTCACAGTTCACCAAGCCTGCACAAGTACTTGATTGTTTAAAGTAGAATGGACAACAGCAGAATGGAATGGCATAGTCATACAAATGGCATCAGATAAGCTTTCTCAATAGAGCCTTGTTATTATTCCATTGATCAGTTTCAAAAAGTCTTTCCAGTGGAATGGGAGATGGAGAACAAAGAGAAGATCCATTCCATTTTCCCACCATTTTAAAGAGATGCATTGCTTGTTAATATCCATTAATATGGTTTGAGCTAGTAATTATTTTGCACACACCATAACAAGCCAATAGGGAATAAGAAGTATTTGGAAATATTGAAAACTGCTTCATTATTATGAGGACTTTTCAAGCATTAACTTCCCATACCTTTTTAAAAAATTGTCCAGGACTCTTGAGAAATTGAGTTATGGATTAACATTAATAAGCATGTAGCTTTATACATATTAATCTGTCTCTACTTTTACTTTGGAAATGAGATCACCCTATGAGTAAGGCTTATCTTGCTAGCTGTATAGGTTATCGGTTATAGAAGAGAACTGAAGTTTTAAACAAGTTCTCTTTTCTTTGTAAAGAGTTATAAATTCTTGTAGCCCTCCAACCTACAAAAGTTTCAATCTAGATCAGCATCTATCTTGCCTGATCAGACATTGATTGTCCTGGAGACTCCAGTATTGCCAAAATCCTCTAGATCAGGATTGATAATTCTTTTTCTGCTAAGGGCTACATTTCCTCAAAAATAATCTGTTGAGGGCTACATTGTGAGTAGCTCTGTCTCTTTCTACTTATCTCACTTTTTTTCCTATTTCTTCTTTTTTCTCTTCATAAATCTCCCAAGCAACACTCTTCATAGAGATCTGATATTTTACTTATTTTATATCCTACCTTTATTACTTTTATAAATAGTTCAAGGAGTAATACTCCTTCCTTTTTTTATTTTCCCCACAACAACAATCCTGTGAAGTGAGTGGGCTGAGAGAGGGGGTGACTGGCTTAAAGTCAGTCAGCTGACTTTCAAGGCAAAGTTGGGACTAGAACTCACAGCCTCATGATTTCTAGCCTGATGTCTTAACCACTAGACAAACCCAGCAGGAACATTGTAGGAAGTTTTTGAAATTACACTGTTGATTACTGATGGAGCAATAAACTATAAGTTTGAATGTGGCATCCCAAGACCGAAGCCTCAGTAAAGAAGATGATTTGCACATCACTATTTAGCTGCAAATGAAGACTTATCCAAAAGCATGAGAAAGAGTCCCACACTATTTGATGAAGCACTGAGCATATGAACTACACCATGTGGCATATTATATCACATGACTGGCTCAACAGTAGTAACTGCAAGAGGGATCTTGCAGTCCTAGTGAACAATCACTTGACTATGAGCCAGCAGTATGCCAAAAAATCAACAACACAGTCCTAGGCTGCATTAAAAGAGGGATAGAATCAAGATCACATGAAGTGTTAATACCACTTTATAATGCCTTGGTAAGACTACACTTGGAATATTGCATCCAGTTTTGGTCGCCATGATATAACAAAGATTTTGAGACTCTAGTGTGGGAAGTTCAGCCCCCCTCTGCGAGAGAAGGAAATATTAAAAGGGAAGAATATTATATTTCCTCAAAGGATCTTAAAGAGGCAGAAAAGCATGCCCAGTTTTTCTTAATAGCCCCAAGTCTCTCTCCCCCAAGCAGAAAGCAGCTCTGTAGAAATGCAGATGTAATAATCCATTCAGGAAGGTTGGAGCCTTCAGCTAGAAGCTTAGGAAGACAAAGACACCTAAAATCTACATACTTCACCCAAACTCTAAGCCAGGACATAATAGGATTAACCCACAGGTGCCAAAGGGACACACTCAGACTCAGCTCAAAGTACATGACACAGGAAATGCAAAGCCTCAAAAAGGAACAGGAAACAACTCCAAGCAAAAGCCCAAGAGAGTATAAAAACCACTCCCTACTACATGTGCTCTCTCTTTTCTTCCAGAGCCATCTTTTTGAATGGCTCTCCTCTTCAATAAAATGCAACCTTCTTTCTAAAGCAAAGAGTGCAGAGAAGAGCAACAAAGATGATTAGGGGACTGAAAGCTAAATCACATGAAGAACAGTTGAAGGAATTGGATATGTGTAGTTTAATAAAAAGAAGGGCTAGGGGTGACATGATAGCAGTGATCCAATATCTAAGAGGCTGTCACAAAGAAGAGGGGGTCAACTTATTCACCTGGCAGGTGGTATGCGACCATCCTAGAAAAGTGGAAGTGGGGGAAGGGAATAAGCTGAACCGGTGGCAGCACCGCACAAGCCTGTGTGAGAGATGGCTGGAGCTGCAGGGCTGTCAGGGCTCAGCAGAAGCACCAGGATCAGGGCCAGGTTCCAGCTGGAGCTTGGTGCTGATCCTGGTGCTTGTGCTGAGCCCTGAAGAAGCACCAATCAGCTGGAATGTTGCAGCATCTCCAGGGCTTGTGATTTACATTCAGATGCTTGGCAACTGATTCATATTTATGATGGTCACAGTGTCCCAGGGTCATGTGAAGTGACCAAAATCTGCTGCAACCACCCAGCAGACGGGGGGGAGGGAATAAAAACCAAACACCCCCCACCCCACCACCGCTGCCAATCCTCAACAGAAATGCTCACAACAATGAAAACCTTGGACAGGAGGAAGAGTGAGGCTGAGAGGGCAGGCAGGTGTCTTGCTCGGCTGTGGCTTAGGGGGCACTTTTTTCAGTGCCATTGTAACTTTGAACAGTCACTAAGCAAACTGTTGTAAGTCGAGGACTACCTGTACTTTATCATTATTATTATTTTGGTCATCAAGTTTTTGACACCTTGCTAGACAACTGGTGGTACTCGGATATTGCCATATCCTAAAAGTGGTACAATGGGTGAAAAGGTTGGAAAGCCCTGCTCCAGAGCACCTGAAGGCAGGATAAGAAGCAATGGATGGAAACTGACAAAGGAAAGAACCAGCCTAGAACCAAGGAGAAATTTCCTGACAATTAGAACAATTAATTAATGGGACAACTTGCCCTCAGAAGTTCTGGGTGCTCCATCACTGGAAGTTTTTAAGAAGAGATTGGACAACCATTTGTCTGAAATGGTATAGGATTTTCTTCTTGAGCAGGGGGTTGGAGTAGAAGACCTCCAGGGTCCCTTCCAATTCTTTTATTCTGTTATCTGCCAACACTGATGGTATTAGGATGTCCAGGGAAGTTCAACATTTGTTTCTAATCTTACAATTTTCAAAATTAATTTGGTGTATAAACAATTCTTCCTCTGCAAATTTCCTGACTTTTTTTTTTTAAATAAAGAGCAGCTGTTTGTCAAGCTTTTTTGTTTTTCTATTTTTGGCAATGATCAGCATGGCAGATGTAGACATGAAAAGAAATTGGCTACTCACTGGTTCTCAAGAACTTATCAATATGCCTATTTCTCACTAGTGGCATCTTGAGCCTCAGTTACATCAAAATAACAGCACATGCACCATCTCATTATGCAAAAGGTGCAACATACTATGTCTGATGCAACTATTTAAATCAAAGCATCATTTTATAATACAGTACATATTTTGTTATTTGGTACCCTTTGCTTCTCCTGTAGAAGTCTAATATAACAATGGGGGTTCATAAAATGTCTAATGAAGTTGCATAGGCAGGCTGAAGCAAACTACTTCCTGATTTCAGGAGGGGGATTGAGGGGGGGACCCACCAAGAGTTTCTCTTTATGCTGAACAGATGAACCTCTCATCTATTATGCCTCTCTTTTTATGTTTCTGATAATGGCTGTGCTTCCCTCTTTGACAAAACAGTTATGGAAGAGAAGGTGAACAGACTGACATAGTCACAGCTGGTGGAACATTATTAGCAAAGGTATGAAACTGAAAAGGTAAAATCATGTAATAATTACCTGACATCTCCAAAAATCCTGGTGTGTGGAAATGATCCCAGGGGAGATTGGGCGAGAAGCAAAAAAAAAAAAAAAAAAAACCTATAGGTTTACATTCTGCAAAACAACTGTGGTATTGTTAGGCAGGTAGTTAAAAAAAAAGGAGATCCTGTTTCCTCACCACTACTGTAACTCATTAATGTTGTATATGGCAAGAAACCCTTCCCCACCCTCATCTGCAACTTGTAAACACGGAAGGCTAATTTAGCACCAGCAATGTGCTATATATGAAACTGAGATATAGACCCAAATGCTATGAACTCTCTCTTTCTCCATGTGAACTTTCAATGATGAGAAGAACACTTTCCTTTCTATTCTCTGAAATCAAAAACAAATCTTGCAGCTGAGAGAAACAGTTATTTTGGGAGTTCAAAATCATTTTGAAAGAGGAATTGATGGGAGGCCATCAAAACAATATGTGTAATGAATTGAGATTACAGAAAAATACAAAGGGTATCGATTAGGGGCTATATTTTCCACCGAAGAACTATAGAAGAACCAGAGCTAAGTAGTCATGATAGGTTATTTTCTTCCTTCACCTTTCACCTTCCAGAACAGCCAAAATGAGGCTAATCTTATCAGGTGGTAAAAGAGCATTTTCCCTTCTCCGTCAATAGCTTAATTATCATTCAAGGTGCTGATGGCAGCAGGCTTTATGACTTCAACACAAATGGAGCTTTTGAGCAAACAGCTCCCCAAATAGTCATCAATGTGCTAAGAGGCAGAAAAGGTGAGCCAGAGAGATGAATGCTGTTTCTCTAAGATAGGCAGGATCTCCGGCAATTTTATAGATTAGATTGCTGCTGCATCTGGTGCACTTGACAAAAGACATTTGGGGCTGTGTTATGGAAACACAGTCATAAACACAAGCACTCTTTCAGGTGGCTGAGCCTCTGTGGGGGAAGCCAACATATGTGACTCTTCTAGGAGCATCTCTGAAACCTGTAAATTGCCATGAGGTTGAATTTCCTGCTGGGCTTATGCTGCAGCAAAATCAACAGAAAACACTGAGGTAGAACACAGAAGGCAGGAACTGGGAGAGGAGTAGATGAAGCATGGCTATATTGGATAGTCTCATATCTCTGTCCTAGGTGAGTGACTAGGTTTAATAGCAGCAGGGAAATAAAAAGATGTCCTCTCTGTTCTTTTCTCCTTCCCTCCCCTCTTCTATCCCATTCCTTTCCTAAGCTGGCAGGTAAGTGGCTAAATCAGGAGTTGACCACAGGAACTGTTTTATGGCATTATATAAAATGTTTTACGGTAATTTATATGTCATAAAGTGTTTAACAAATTGCTACATTTTAGTTCCATGGGAATCACGGGTCCCAGATTTCAGACATATCCTGCAAGTCAAGCCATTTGAAGTACATTGGTTCCAAAATTGTTGCTCTATGATGCACTGTTTCGTTCAGTTAAAGATTATGAAAATGAAAGTTTTAATAGTATCTGGATGTCAGAGGTACTATAAACTTACTACTTCCTGTTTATGAGTCTACTGGTGATACTTTCTTGCTCAGATGGAACAGAAAAGAATATCTCTTATAGATCTGTAGATTGCACAATTACAGAATTAGATATATCTCTACATACAATTTATAGGATTTATATGGCCACATATCTTAAAGCAATGACTTCAGTTGTGTACAAAGTTAAAAACAACAATTAAAACAACAATCTAAATAATGTCCAAGGATGCAAAACACACAAATTCCAATATACAATAAAAGCAACATCAGGTGGTAAGCTCTCTTATCCCCCCCAGCCCAAATCCTGGGGAAACAGTCATGGCTTTAAAGCCTAATGAAACCAATAGGGTTATGGTCACCAAGATCTTCAAAGGGGATGCTGTTCCATAGAGCAGGCACTCTAACAGAGAAGGGTCCAATAAGATAACATTATATAATGGAAGGAGTCTGGAACATGAATTGGTGAGGTGGGCAGAAACAATACAGGATAGATGATCCTGGAAATAGACTTGTCTTGTGCCATGCAGAGCAACTCCCCAAAGCAATCACTATATAGGCATATGTCACCTTCAGGAGGGACAGGGATCTAATACACAGGTGGTAAAACACCCAACTCCAAGGATCCTTTCCACTTCCTCTGGACCAACAGGTTCAAATTCTTTCCACACAACAGGGCAAGAATGCACTTCAAGCACCTGCCTAGAACATGTACAGTTGGAGTCCAGCTCTGAGCAAAGTTGAGCAACTTTATCCAATAGATGCCTGGAATGATCCTCACAGTGGCAACCTACACTTCTTGCCCAAGAAGCATTTGATCACTGTAAACAGAGCCCCGAACTGTCTCTCTGCAGATACAATATCAGTGGAAAAGTAATGCCTATGCTTTGTCAGTCTTACTTTTTGTTCTCCTCCAGTGATGCTGCAGGCATAAATTATGCCACTTCATCTCCTGGAGTTTCTCTATAAGCCAAGAAGCTTATAGACATGCAGTCAGAATCCATGCAGGGGAGACCTGATCCAAATAACTATGGTTTGGAAGTGCCCTTAGGCAATCTGTCCTAGACATCTGGAACTTTATTCTGAAACTTTTAAAACTGTGCTTTAAATATTATGTTTTCTCTCTTCTTTTTTCCTCAGAAGGAACCACCTATTTGACTCCTGTTGTGCTATTAGTGGAAGAAGGGAAAGACTCAGCTCAGGATAGATGAGGAGAGGGTAAAAAAGCACTTAACTGATTTAAATAATTCAAGTCTCCAAGGCCAGATGAATTACATCCTAAGGCACTAAAGGACCTAGTAGAGCTGTCTGCAGAACTGCTAAATGTAATTTTTAAAAATTACATTTAAAATTACTGGAGAAGAATAGTGAGGATCCAGAATGCTGGAGGAAGTAAATGTTGCCCATATCTTCAAAAAAGGAGAAGAATAAAACTCCAAGAACTACCTGAAATGTAGTTACTAAAAAGACAAATTGTATTTTGGGGTAAATTAAAAATATTACAGATTACAGTATATGGGAAGCAATTGTTTTCCTTTATTCTGCCTTGGGTAGATTCCACTGACAGTGTTAAGTCCAGTTTGGGGTACTGCATTCTAAAAAGGAGATCAACAAACTGGAACAAGTTTCAAGGAGAAATGCCAAGATACTGAGTGGACTGAAAACCGAGTCCTTTGAGGAACAGTTAAGGAGGCTGAAAGAAAATATCATCGTAGCCTTCAAATATCTAAAGAGTAGTCATGTAGAGTAGAAATGAACTACTTCTCTCTAACTCCAGAAAGTGGAACTAGAAGAACCAGAGGATCGAAATTACTGGGAAGTGGATTCAAGTTAAATATTAGGAGATTTTTGACAGAATAATCTTGGAATATAGAACATAAAATCATGGGGCTAGAAGGGACCTCTCAGAGGTCTTCTATTTCAACCCTCCTGCTAAAGGCAAGAGAATTTATACCATCATGGTCAAATGGTTGTCCAGTCTATTTTTGAAAACCTCCAGTGATGGGTGTCTATGGAGATTCTCAGTCATTCCAGTCATGGTTGTCCCAAAGGTGCTTTTTCGGGAGGCAACTGGGCTTTCTTGGGGGGGTTTTTTTTTGAAGTCGTTTCACTTCTCATCCAAGAAGCTTCTTCAGCTCTGACTGAATGGTGGGGAATGGAAGGATTTATATTCCTTGCAGACAGTTGGTCATTTGCATTCTTTTAGAGGGTGGTTGAGGCCACTGAAAAAGAAAAACAAGAAATTCAAGAAGAATGGCTGCAAAAAGATCTCTTTGACAAACTGAAAGACAAAAAGGACAAATACAAAAAGTGGAAAGAAGGGCACATAACTAAGGCCGATTATCAGCAGACAGCCAGAACATGCAAAGATGAAGTCAGGAAAGCAAAGGCTCAGAACGAACAAAGACTTGCAATAGAAATCATGGATAATAAATAAAGTTTCTTCCAACATATTAACAACAAGAAAAAGGTTAATAAAACTATAGGTCTACTAAAGAGAGAGGATGGCAAGGAAATTACAGGAAACAGAGAGAAAGTAGAGCTGCTTAATTCATTCTTTGCATCGGTCTTCACACAAAAAGAAACTACTGAAGTAATTAGAGACCAGTCATTGCAGGGTGCAAGGATGTCTGACTGCCTTCTCAGTCTTTATTGCTCTTATACAATTTTTACAAGCAGCAAAAGTTAACATAGCAACAGCATAGCAACAGCATTTTTATTGGTGGATTCTCCTGCCAATCCTTAAGAATATACCAGCCAAGGGGCACCAGCCAGGGGCAGTTTTCTGAAACATCCTGTTGGTGTGAACTAGGTGAGATCATGTGAACTAGGTGAGATCATGTAGGTGAGATCATGTATTTGAGCCAAGGCAGTGTGCTGCAGATGAACTCTACATGACCTCTATCTCTACAAACTACAGCCCAACATACAAAAAAAAAAAAAACCACTGCAAAAGACAAACTAGAAACAAAAATTAAAATAAGCAGGAAAATGGTAAGAGAACACCTATCCGACCTTGACGAATATAAATCACTGGGACCCACCAAACTACATCCCAGAGTTCTGAAGAAGCTGGCAGATGTTATCTCAGAACCACTGCATGATATCTTTCAAAAATCCTAGAGCACCGGGGAAATACCTGAGGATTGGAAAAGGGCTGATGTGGTTCCCATCTTCAAGAAAGGGGAAAAAAACGTACCTACATACCGCACAGGAAACTACAGACCAATCAGTTTAACATTAATATCTGGGAAGATCCTAGAAAAGATAATCAAAAAACAGATCTGCAAATAACTAGAAGCAAACAAAGTTATAACTAGTAGCCAAGCACGAGTTTGTTAAAAACAGATTATTCCAAACCAATCTTATTTCATTCTTCAACAAAGTGACTAAACTAATAGACCAGCAAAATACTGTGGACGTAATATACTTAGATTTCAGTAAGACATTTGATAAAGTAGACCACAACCTGTTGGTAAGTTAGAAAAAGGTGGAATAGACAACATCACCACCAGATGGATCTGTAGCTGGCTGGCAAATCGTACTCAATGAGTAGTCCTCAATGGCACTACATCCATATGGAGAGAAATAAGCACTGGGGTACCACAAGGTTCCGTCTTTGGCCCAATACTCTTCAATATCTTCATCAATGACTTAGATGAGGGAATTGAAGGGGAACTCATCAAATTTGCAGATGATGCCAAATTGACAGAAGTAACCAACATCCCAGAAGATCCAAAAAGATCTTGACCAACCTGGACAATGGGCTCTATCCAACAAAATGGGTTTCAATGTGAAGAAAAGCAAAGTTTTACATTTAGGCAGGAAAAATCAAAGTACAGATTGGGGGAGACTTGGCTCAAAAACAGTAACTGTGA
The DNA here is from genome assembly GCA_034064705.1 of Bothrops alternatus. NCBI lineage: Eukaryota > Metazoa > Chordata > Lepidosauria > Squamata > Viperidae > Bothrops > Bothrops alternatus. Next base: position 7,059,345 of record JARGCV010000044.1, on the reverse strand, counting down.
GAGGAACCTTGGAGTCCTAGTAGACGATCACTTGATTATGAGCCAGCAGTGTGCAGCAGCAACCAAAAAAGCTAATACAATCCTGGGTTGTATAAATAGAGGCATAGAAACAAGACTATGCAAAGTATTAGTACCACTTTATAAACCCTAGTAAGACCACACCTGGAATACTGCAGACAATTTTGGTCACCATATCACAAAAAAGAATGTTGAGAATTTGGAAAAAAATTCAGAGAAGCCTGGAGACTAAAACATATGAAGAACGGCTGTAGGACTTGGGTTTGACTGGTCTAAAGAAAATAAGAAATAGTGGAGACATGATAGCAGTATTCCAGTATTTGAGGGGCTGCCACAAAGAAGAGGACATCAAACTATTCTCCAAAGCACCAGAGGGCAGGACAAGAAACATTGCTTGGAAAATGACCAAAGAGAGAAGCAACCTGGAATTAAGGAGAAACTTCCTAACAGTGAAGTGGAACAGTGGAACAGCTTACCTATTGAAATCATGGGCGCTTCGTCACTGCAGATTTTTAAGAACAGGGTACACAGTCACTTGTCTGAGATGGTATAGGTCCTCCTGCTTGAGCAGGGTGTTAGACTAGAAAATCTCCAAGGTCTATTCTATTCTATTCTATTCTATTCTATTCTATTCTATTCTATTCTATTCTATTCTATTCTATTCTATTCTATTCTATTCTATTCTATTCTATTCTATTCTATTCTATTCTATTCTTCTAGGTTGGATTTCTCTTTAACAAATTAATGGGCCAGACTTCAGTAAGGCACTTGATAAAGTAGACCACAACCTACTAATAATAACAATAATAGTACTAAAGTTGGAAGGGACCTTGGAGGTCATCAAGTCCAACCCCCTGCTCAGGCAGGTAACCCTATACTGCTTAATAAGATAAATAAATGTGGGATAAACAGCATCACCACCAGATGGATTCATAGCTAGCTGACTGGCTGTACTTCGCATGTGGTCCTCAATGGAACTGCATTTACATGGAGGGAAGTGTGTAGTGAGGTGCTCCAGGGCTCTGTTCTTGGCCCAGTGCTCTTTAACATCTTTATCAATGGTTTGGATGAGGAGATAGATGGGGAACTCATCAAATTTGCAGATGACATCAAGCTGGCAGGAATAGCCAACACTCGAGAAGACAGGCTTAAGATATGGGAGGATATTGACGACTTGAACATTGGGCGCTATCTAACAAAATGAAATTCAATGATGAAAAAAGTAAGGTTCTACATTTAGGCTAGTGGACAATCTCTTAAATATGAGCCAGCAGTGTGCTGCAGCTGCCAAAAAAGCCAACACAGTGCTAGGCTGCATTAACAGAGAAATAGAATCAAGATCACATGAAGTGTAAATACCACTTTATAATGCCTTGGTAAGGCCACACTTGGAATACTGCATCCAGTTTTGTTCATCATTATATAAAAAAGATGTTGAGACTCTAGAAATAATACAGAGAAGAGCAACAAAGATGATTAGGGGCACACACATGTCATACAACCCACCTTGCCTACCCTACAAGGTGCCGGAACTCTGTTCTGGGCATTCTATGAGGAAAAAAAGCCCTGATTGGAGGCTAAAGCCTATAAGGAATGGCTGCTGGAATTGGGTATGTCTAGTTTAATGAAGAGAAGGACAAGGGGGGACATGATAGCAGTGTTCCAATATTTCAGGGGCTGCCACAAAGAAGAGGGAGTCAAGCTATCCTCCAAAGCAGTTGAAGGCAGGACAAGAAGCAACGGATGGAAACTAACCAAAGAGAGAAGCAATCTAGAACTAAGGAGAAATTTCCTGACAGTTAGAACAATTAATCAGTGGAACAACCTGCCTCCAGATGCTGTGAATGCTCCAACACTGGAAGTTTTTAAAAACAGTCTGGACAACCATTTGTCTGAAATGGTATAGGGCTTCCTGCCTGAGCAGGAGGTTGGACTAGAAGACCTCCAAGGTCCCTTCCAGCTCTGTTATTATTGTTGTTTTTGTTGTTTCCACCCATTACTTCTTGTCCTGTTTGGAAGATCTTGGAAATCTTGGAAAAAGATATTCAGATACTGGGATGTCTCAATGCAAACAAAGATTAGAAACATGCATGTAATGTTTTTCCCTGTGGCATTCTACAGAAGCAAAAGATGGACTCTGTAGTAGCAGGATAGAAACTGTACTGATGCTTTTGAATTTTGGTGTTAAAGAGGATTCCTGAGAATACCACAGATAGCCAAGAAAAGAGACAAATGGGTAATAAAATAAATCCAAAGTTCTCACTTAAGACACAAATGACCAGACACAAATTATCATACTTCAAAAAATTATACAAAGACCTACCTCTCAAGAGAAAGCTATAAAATGGGGAAAATTGAAAGAAAAGAGAAGCAGAGGTCAACAGCAGGACAGTAGATGGACTCAGTTACAGCAGCAACAGGTACCCTGTTGGAAGACTTGAAGGACCATGTTGTGGTCATTGACAGTCAATACTGACTTGATGGCACATCAACATCATCAAACAAGAATTATGAACCAGAGGAAAAGGTTGCCTCATGAAGCAGTGTAATATGTTCACATTTATTGGAAGTCCTCAAAAGTAAGTAGATAGCCACCTGTCCAGAATATTTTAGTAAAATCTGCATAAATCTGAGAGTTGTATTAAATTCTCCCCAAGGTCTTTTCCAACTCTATAACCATGAATCTGTGAATTAAAGCATGGTTCAGTTAACAGTTGATTTGCACATATGTATACAGACAAGAATAGGAAAATTATGTGCCTTTATTCTGGAGCACCGTCCATATATTAAGCTTCTAGTTTTTCACTTTTGCAAATGGAGTTGCAGTTTGGATTTGGGTATGTATTAGGATGAAGGCTGATTTTCTGAGATCTATAATATATACCAATTTTACTCTGTCATATTTTGGGCCTCCCACAGACTTTCAAAATATTAATTTAACAGTAATATTAAATATTTTCTTACCCCATGTGTCACTTTTTTACATAATAGTTAATAAAGGCATCTCAAAAGTCTGACATCATCTTTTAGACTTGCCATCTCAATGTTATTTCCTCTGGCAGCTGTCACTGCATTCAGATAGCAAGCTACAAGCATCTCATGCCGGTTCTTTACTCAGGAGTTGATAAAATTGTCCAGTCAGATTGTAGAAGCAGATAATTGAAGCAGATACATGCTTCCAATGTACAGTAGCTGGGTCAGTTGCCATGGGATACATACCCTGAATTCACACTATATATTAAGTCAAAATAGGTTTTGCTTGTTTACAGATTAGTGGATTGAGTGTTATCTAGCCAATGATTGTTCATTCAACAAATCATGCTTATGGTATGTATGAAACAGGCTGAACAATTCACATTTCTGTTATATTTTCCTTCAGAAAAACACAGAAATGCAGCAAGGACTAATAGGTACAGATAGTCCCTGAATACAACCGTTCATTTAGTGACTGTTTGAAGTTACAATGGAACTGAAAAATGTGCTTATGACTGTTTTTCTTCCTTACAGCCATTGCAGCATTCTCATGGCCAAGTGATCAAAATTCAAACGTGTGGGAATGTATTAAGTTGAGTTGTATTTAATCTGGGTTTTTTTTCTTTTTGATGTTTAAAATTATAAAATCAATAAAATATTTTTTTAAAAAAAATTCAAATGCTTGCAACTGACTCATATTTATGATGGTTGCCATGTCCTGGGGTCATGTGATCACCTTTTGAGATCTTCTAAAAAGAAAAGACAATGGGGAAGCTAGATTCACTTAACAATCATGTAACTAACTTAACCACTATAGTGGTTCACTTAACAACTGTGGCAATAAAGGTCATAAAATGAGGCAAAACTCACATAACAACTGTCTCGCTTAGCAATGGAAATTTTGGACTCAATTGTGGTCGTAAGTCAAGGAGCACCTCGAGTAAAAAAATATGACAGTCTTCAAAATATCCCAAACTGTCACTCTCCTGATATGCTGGAATTCCAACTCTCTGATTTTCATACTGGCCCAGAATTCTGGAATCTGTAGTCCCAATCTTTCTAAAAAGCAAAAGACAGATTACGTTGGGCCCTTGGATTCCTGTTTCCAACCCTCACACACACATACATTTCTGAGATTTGGCCTCATTTCCCCCTTTAAAATATAATCTTATCTTTTACAGGTAATCCTCGACTTACCACCACAACTGAGCCCAACATTTATGTTGTTAAGTGAGACATTTGTTAAGTGAGTTTTGCCCCATTTATGACTTTTCTTGCCATAAAGAAATGAATCACTGCATTGATAAATTAGTAACATGGTTGTTAAGTGAATCTGGCTTCCCCATTGATTTTGCTTGTCAAAAGGTTGCCAAAGGTGATCACATGACCTTGGGACCCAGCAACGCTCATAAGTATGACCCAGTTGCCAAGCATCTGAATTTTGATCACGTGAGCATAGGGATGCTACACAGGTCATAAGTATGAAAAATGGTCACAAATCACTTTTTCCAGTGCCGTTGTAACTTCAAACAATCACCAAATGAACTGTTGTAATTGAGAACCATTTGTACTGAAGCTTTCCAAGTAAATTATTTTAGTCAGTCCCAGAATGTTTGTTTAAAAGTATCTAGGATTATCTTTAAAAAGAAAAAAAGCAACAATGAAACCTTGCTGTCTTTTCTCCAGGCTCAGAGGAGAACTCTGGATCCCCATAAAGACTTGGCAAAAACGAGCTGTAATCACTCACTTTCCGCTCTTCCTCTCAGCCCAACTGATGGCCAATTTATCCTCAGTAGCATATTTAGAAGCCCGTCAGCTGCATTAAAATTCCACACCAGGGTTGATGCTACATCACCTCGCAGTGCTATAGAATTTAATTGAACCAGAACAAGGAAGCTCTGATGAATGGAGCTTGCTGGCAAGCCATGGAAGGCACACAGGGGCAGAATTTCAATTGCTAACTTCAAGGATTGTCAGAGCACAGAGAAGCAGTGAGGGAAGAAGACAGGAACTCGGGGAGCTACATGTCAACACTGCCCTTATTTATTCTCAACGTTTGAGAGGAGAGCCACAAACATGTCTAATGAGAAAGATATATTTACTCATCCTATCTGGACTTCAGCACTCCAAACTCTTCCAGGGCATCATCAGATTTATATGGATAGGCATGTTCGTCTATAGGTCGAGAAGAAGGAAGGAAACCAGGACAGAAACAAATTAAACAGAGGGCATGTTATTATTGTATCACTTCAGCAGGCAGACAGTAAAATGAGAAGATGGCCATTTGCTGCATGGATTTATAAAAATTATTTTCTAGGGATTTACATCCCAACTTTCTTGCAAAATCTCAAGGCATTATATGCAGCATTTTAATCAGAATCCCTCCCTCGCCACCCCCGCACCAGTTTGCAAGAATCTTTGATCCTTATGAAAGAGGCAGTGTGGGTAGTAAAAGAATTTTGTAAGGGATTTGGGTAGCAGGCGAATCACCTTAGCTTGACTGTTGGAAATGAGTCTCATTTTATTCTTTCTAACCCAGAAAGGAAGGAAAAATGAAAAGGGCTTAAGAATTTATCTGTCTGTCATTCTATCTGCCGGCAGAATAACTCTGAAATTTGAACAAGACCAAATCTACTGAGGAGGAGAAGATTGCAAACGAAAGATTGGCTTTTAAAAAATGGGTCAAATACATCTGGGTACTATGGAGAAAAAAACAACCTGGGGAAAAAAGTCCCAATGCTTCTGGATGAGAGAAGTACAGGTAGTCCTCAACTTACAACAGTTCATTTAGTGACTATTCATAGTTACAATGGCGTTGAAATAAGTGACTTATGACCCAGAGCTGAAGAAGCTTCTTGGATGAGAAGCAAAATGTTTTTAAAGAAAAATGAGAAAGTCCAGTTGCCTCGTGAAAAAGCATCTTTGGGATGAATTATGATCATTTTTCACACTTATGACCAGTGTAGCATCCCTGTGCTCATGTGATCAAAATTCAGAAGCTTGACGCTTGACAACTGGTTCATACTTATGATCTTGCTATGTCCCAAGGTCATGTGATCACCTTTTGCAATACAGAAGTTAGATTCTCTTAACAACCATGTTACTAATTTCACAACTGCAGTGATTCACTTGACAATTGTGGCAAGAAAGGTGGTAAAATGGGGCAAAACTCACTTAACAAATATTTTACTTAGCAACAGAAAGTGTTGGGTTCAACTGTGGTCATAAGTTGAGAACTACCTGTAGGTGGGCAGCTCACATTTGGAAATGGTAGCATTGCAGGAAAATTCTCCAATTCTAGATCAGCTTTGACATTCCTACAGTTGTTTAGTTATCAAGAGAAAACAAGTCCAAATAATCCCATGTAGCATAATCCTGTGCATGTTTATTTTTGGTTGTTTGGGACTAATATAGGAACAGCTACAACTATTGCGGCAGGATTAACATTAGGCATGCCTGTTTCTACTATTACTTCCACCACGGGCCTTAGTTCGGGTTTCAGTAAACCAGCTGGATCAGCCACCCCATTTGCTCTAGCTTTCATTCACACTTTTTCTGGACTTCCATTATCTTCTGCCCTTACTTCTGCTCCAGCAGTTGGCTCTTCTGGTTTTACATTAAATTTGGGAGGCACTACGGCTCCAATTACAACTGTATCTACAGGACTTTCTCTTTGGGGGAGCCCTTACTGGTTTAGGAGGAACACTGTTCCCAAATGCAAGCACAGTTACAATAGGGCTTGGACAAAATGCTTTTAATTTTTATCTATTTAAATTTTAATTAACTTAATTGTTTTAATACTGTTTAAATTTTTAATTTTTATTGATGTTGTGGATGATGTTGGGTTGAATGGATGGATGGTTGTGTGGATTGGATGGATTGTGGACCTGTGATAAATGGAAGGGCCGACCTGACTGCATCTACAGAAGCTAGAGAAGTGGAGGAGCCTTGCTCTGAGGGATCTGAGGGCCAGTCTATACCAGTCTTATGGGGAAGAGGCAGATATGACGGGAGGCCTGGGGTAGGCCACTCTCGGGGAACAAGGCCTCGCTGCCTGAAAGTGATCTCTTGTTCCGGCCCCTTGAACCTCCCCCGGGGTACTGGTAATGAGCGAAATCCGGACCCTGGACTCAGGCTGCTGCTGCTCAATGCCAGGTCGGTGGTAAATAAATCTCTCCTCGTCCGGGACTTAATTCTGGAGGAGGAGGCCGACCTGGCATGTGTGACTGAGACCTGGCTGACCCCAGAGGGAGGAGTTCCCCTCTCTGAGATGTGCCCAGCTGGGTTTCAGGTATGGCATCAGCTGCGACCCCAGGGAAGGGGGGGAGGAGTGGCGATTATAGCTAAGGAGTCACTCGGGCTGCGCAGACTCGCTGCTACTGAGATATCAGGTTGTGAGTCCCTCCTTATGAGATTGCACCTAGGTGTACAGGTGGGCTTGTTGCTTACGTACCTGCCTCCCAGCTGCATTTCAACAGCCCTGCCCACGCTACTCGAGGAGGTAGCCGGGTTGGCGGTCGGGTTCCCCAGACTTATAGTCTTGGGGAACTTCAATGTGCCGTCACTCGGTGAGTCCTCTGGGTTGGAGCGGGAGTTCATGGCCTCCATGGCAACCATGGACCTGACACAAGTAATTGAGGGCCCAACCCATGAGGGGGGACACACACCTGACCTGGTCTTCCTCTCGGAACAGTTGAGGTATGATCTGAAGTTAAGGGGCTTAGAAGTGTTGCCTTTGTCATGGACAAATCATTTTCTGCTGCGGCTTGAGTTTATGACACCAATCCTCTCTCGCAGGGAGCTGGAACCGATTAAATGGTTCCGCCCCAGATGCCTGATGGACCCTATGGGCTTTCAAAGGGCGCTTGGGGAATTGCCGGATTTGCTCGTACACAGTTTGGCGGAGTCCCTAGTGATGGCCTGGAATATGGCCACTACAGGGGCTCTAGACCGGATTGCACCATTGCGACCTCTCTGTGGTAGCAGACCCAGGAGATCTCCTTGGTTTACCGAGGAACTCAGGGGGATGAAGCGCCAGAAGAGACGTTTAGAGAAGCAATGGAGGGAAAGCAGATCCGAATCTGATCGAACCAAATTGAGAACTTATATTAAGACCTATTTGGAAGTGATCACTATGGCAAGATCTCAGTATCTTTCCGCATTGATCGCGTCTGCAGAATCTCATTCGGCTGCCCTGTTTAAGGTGACTCGCTCTCTCCTTGATACGGGGAGGAGGGAGGAACCTTTGCAAGGCAATTCCAAAGAATTTAACATCTTTTTCGCAGAAAAGGTCGCTCAGATCTGGGCTAACTTGGACTCCAATTGGAATGCAGTGTCGGCTGACAATGAGTCAGTCGAGATGACAGAGGCCCGTCTTAGTCCTGTTGAATGGGATGAGTTTGACCTGGTAACTCCTGATGATGTGGACAAGGCCATTGGAGCCTTGAGTTCTGCCACCTGTTTATTGGACCCGTGCCCCTCCTGGCTGGTTTCGGCTAGCAGGAAGGTGACACAGAGCTGGGTCCAGGCTGTTGCTAACGCTTCATTGAGGGAGGGGTCCTTTCCAGCTCCCTTAAAGGAGGCACTTGTGCACCTCCTCCTCAAGAAACCTTCCCTGGACCCGGCAGTCTTAAATAATTATCGGCCAGTCTCCAACCTTCCCTTCTTAGGGAAGGTTGTTGAGAAGGTAGTGGCACTCCAACTCCAATGGTCCTTGAATGAAGCTGATTATCTGGGCCCTCAGCAGTCTGGGTTCAGGTCCGTTTACAGCATGGAAACTGCTTTGGTCTCGCTGACTGATGATCTCTGGCGGGCCCGGGATAGAGGCTATTCCATTATCCTGGTGCTTCTTGACCTCTCAGCGGCATTCGATACCATCGACCATGGTATCCTTCTGCGCCGGTTGGAGGGGCTTGGAGTGCGGGGCACCATTTTACTGTGGTTCACCTCCTACCTCTCTGGCCAGTCGCAGTCGGTGTTCGCAGGAGGTCAGAGATTGGCTCTGAGGCTTCTTCCATGTGGAGTCCCTCAGGGGTTTGTTCTCTCACCTCTGCTTTTTAACATTTACATGAAGCCGTTGTGTGAAATCATCTGTCGACATGGGGTGAGTTATTATCAATATGATGATGATACTCAGCTTTATATCTCTACCCCGTGTCATTACAGCGAAGAAGTGGAAGTGATGAACCAGTGCCTGGAGGCTGTTGAGGTCTGGATGGGTGCCAACAGGCTCAGACTCAATTCCAACAAGACGGAGTGGCTATGGGCTCTGTCTCCCAAGGACAATTCCAACTGTCTGTCCATTACCCTGGTGGGAGAAGTTTTGTCCCCCTTGGAGAGGGTTCGCAACTTGGGTGTCCTCCTCGATCAACAGCTAAGTCTAGAACATCATTTTTCAGCTGTGGCGAGGGGGGCATTCGCCCAGGTTCGCCTGGTGTGCCAGTTGCGGCCCTATTTGGACCGGGAGTCACTCCTCACAGTCACCCATGCCCTTGGCACCTTGAGATTCGACTACTGTAATGCTCTCTACATGGGGCAACCTTTGAAGAATGTCCGGAGACTGCAGGTAGTCCAGAATGCGGCCGCACAAGCCGTCTTGGGTCTCCCAAGATATGCTCATATCACTCTAGCTCTCTGTGAGCTGCACTGGCTACCAATTGGTCTCCAAACACAATTGAAAGTGTTGGTTATGACCTATAAATCCCTTTATGGCAATGGACCAGGATACTTGCGGGGCCGTCCTCTGCCTCATGAATCCCAGCGACTGGTTAGGGCACATAGGGTTGGCCTCCTATGAGTCCCGTCTATTCGGCAATGTCATCTGGCGGGGCCTAGGGCAAGGGCCTTCTCCGTTGCTGCCCCAGCCCTCTGTAACCAGCTTCCCTCAGAGGTTCACACTGCTTTCTCCCTCCTAGTTTTCCGCAGATTATTGAAGACGCATTTATGCCGACAGGCTTGGGGCGTATGAACTGCACTCTGCCCCTGGGCCTAGGAATGTCCCTCCATCAGTGACTGTGTGTTGACTGTGATTGTATGCTGTATGAATGTAATTAATTTTATTGTATTTTTATTGTAAGCCGCCCTGGGTCCTAGGAGAAGGGCGGCATAGAAGTCTAAATAAATAAATAAAATAAATAAATAACTTCAGTGCAATGCACCCAGTCCTATGGGCTTCTCTCCTGCTTCCCTGTGCTGAATAGATTTTAAAAAGCCATGTATGATAAATAAATCAATTCATAAAAATCCATATTTATTAATTATGGGTGAGACAGTGATTAGGCAAACTCAGAATTAGCAACTTTTATCTACAATTGTGACCTATGCAAGACAGATAGATGATATAGGTAGGTATCCCCATAAAATCTTATGAGATTACATGAAATTTCCCCAAATTCCACCTACATCCCCTTAAACTCCTATGCTTTCATTTTCATAGAATTTCAGGAACCTTAAACAAGATAGTCTGAGATTCTGCCTTCCCCCCCCACCCCTTACACTATGCCAATGGGTATTATGTAGTTTCACCTTGGTACACATTTTGGAAAATATGAATCATGACAACAAAATAGGGATGGGGAATAGCCTGGAATGTTATCTGCAAAGGAAGAGAAATTCAGATCTTGGCATCCATCCATGTTGTGCCGACACTCTGTTACACTGTAATAAAGGCTTTCTAGGATAAACAATGCCTGGAAGTTCTTTGAAGTGTTTCATTAGTCGTAACTATGACATCATGCATATATGCGATAATAAATAAAAATATATAAACATTCTTCCATGCATTAAAAATAAATCCAGGCAAACTAATTCTATAAAATGTTTCCACATGCTGGTAGAAGTGAACATGTTTCAGTAATTTTGACTCTGATGTATGTATAGAGTTTCCCATTTCATCTGTGAAATGAATTGGTAGTAATATGCCAATGGGACAGGGATGACAGAACATTGTCAGAGACAAGATTCCTCCTTCATCTGAATCTCAGCCTTTTAGCCACTACCCTTCTCCTACTCTGCTGCTTGTTTCATGCTTCTTGCTTTCCATTTATTTGGTCAACCTCTTTAGCATAAATACCCATACCTATTACAGGAATACAGGTAGGGAAACCTTCTGTCAACCATCCCACTCAGTCATCTAGCAAAGAAAGACTCCTGGCCATTTGGTTTTGCCAAAAGTATACTTTTCTAAAGCTTAAATGGTCACAGAAGTAGCGTAAGCTGAATCTCAAGTTTTATTTATTTATTTATTTATTTATTTATTTATTTATTTATTTATTTGATTTGATTTGATTTGTATGCTGCTCCTCTCAGGAGACTCGGAGTGGCTCACAACATATACAAAACATCAAAACATTAAAAAAATAGGTACCCAACACACGCACAACTTTCAAACCACAACCCACAATCATCCCCAGGCCTGCCGGCAAAGATAAGTTTTAAGGTTCTTTCAGAAGGCCAGGAGAGTGGGAGAAACGCGGACTTCAAGGGGCAGTTGGTTCCAGAGGGTGGGCGCCACAACAGAGAAGGCCCTCCCCCTAGGACCTGCCAAACGACATTGTTTCACTGGTGGGACCCGGAGGAGGCCGACCCTGTGCGCTCTCACTGGTCGTAGGGAAGTATGTGGCAGAAGACGGTCCCGTAAGTATCCTGGTCCAGAGCCATATAGGGCTTTATAGGTAATGACCAGCACTTTGAATTGCGTTCGGAGACCAATAGGCAACCAATGCAGCATGCAGAGGGTTTATGAAATGTGGGCACAACATGGAAGGCCCACAATTGCTCGTGCAGCTGCATTTTGCACTAATTGTAGTCTCCGAACACTCTTCAAGGGCAGCCCCATGTAGAGAGCGTTGCAGTAGTCGATCCTCAAGGTGACAAGAGCATCTGTGACTGTGAGGAGAGACTCCCGATCCAAATAAGGACGCAACTGGTGCACCAGGCGAACCTGGGCAAAAGCCCCCCTCGCCACAGCCAATAAATGATGTTCCAATGTCAGCTGTGGATCGAGGAGGACACCCAAGTTGTGAACCTTCTCCGAGGGGTATATAGATTCACCCCCCAGGGTAATAGAAGGACAGATTGAAGCGTCCTTGGAAGACATAACCCACAGCCACTCTGTCTTGTCAGGGTTGAGCCTTAATCTGTTAACGCCCATCCAGACCCTCACAGCCTCCAGACACTGGCACATCACCTCAACCGCTTCACTGATTTGGCCAGGAGTGGAAATGTACAGCTGAGTATCATCAGCGTACTGATGGTATCTCACTCTGTGCCGATGGATGATCTCTCCCAGTGGCTTCATGTAAATGTTAAAAAGTAGGGGGGAGAGAACCGACCCCTGAGGCATCCCACACGGGAGTAACCTAGAGGTGGACCTCTGACCCCCCACAAACACCGACTGCGACCGACCAGAGAGATAGGAGGAGAACCACCGTAACACGGTGCCCCCCACTCCCAATCTCTCCAGCCAGCGCAGAAGGATACCATGGTCGATGGTATCGAACACCGCTGAGAGGTCAAGAAGCACCAGGAAAGAGGACTGGCCTCTATCCCGGGCCCGCCAGAGATCATTGATCAGAGCGACCAAAGCAGTTTCGGTGCTGTAGCCGGGCCTGAACCCAGACTGCAGAGGCCCCAGATAATCGGCTTCCTCCAGAGACCACTGGAGCTGGAGTGCCACCACCTTCTCAACAACCTTCCCCACAAAGGGGAGGTTGGAGACCGGACGATAGTTAGTCAGAATTGCTGGATCCAGGGAAGGCTTCTTGAGAAGGGGGCGCACAAGTGCCTCCTTTAAGGGAGTCGGAAAGGACCCCTCCCTCAGAGAAGTGTTGACAATCTCCTGGATCCAGGTACGTGTCACCTCCCTGCTGGCAAAAACCAGCCAGGAGGGACATGGGTCCAACAAACAGGTGGCGGAACTCACAGCTCCAATGGCCTGTCCACCTCATCAGGCGTAACAGCCTCAAACTCGCCCCAGATAATCGAACAAGAACATGCCCCTGTCCCCTCGACTGAATCATTATCAGTCGACTCTGCTTCACAATTGGAGTCTAGGTCGGCCCGGATCTAAGCTACTTTGTCTGTGAAACAGTTGTTAAAATCCTCGGCACTACCCTGCAAGGGAGGCCCTGGACCCCTCGGGTTAAGGAGGGATCGGGTCACCCTAAACAGGGCGGCCGGGCGAGATTCCGCAGACACGATCAAGGCGGAAAGATACAAAGATCTTGCTGCCTTAATCGCCTTCAAATAGGCTCTAATAAAGGAACTCAATCTGGTTCGATCAGATCCGGACCTACTTCGTCTCCATCACTTCTCTAGATGTCTCTTATGGCACTTCATCCCCCTGAGCTCCTCAGTAAACCAAGGAGACCTCCTGGGGCCAGCACCACGGAGAGGTTGCAGAGGCGCAATCTGATCAATAGCCCCCTTCGTGGCCGTATTCCATGCCGCTACCAGGGACTCCGCCGAATTGTGAATGAACGAGCTCGGTAATTCCCCAAGCGCTGTCTGAAAACCAATTGGATCCATCAGGTGTCTTGGGCGGTTCCGCCTCCCTGCGGTGAAGGATTGGGGCCCTAAAATTCAGTCATAGCAGAAAATGATCAGTCCATGACAAAGGCGTGACATCTAAGCCCCTTAAAGCCAGACTGCTACGAAAGGAAAATCATATCCGGGGCATGCCCACCCTCATGTGTCGGTCCCTGCACTACTTGGGTCAGGTCCATGGTTGTCATGGTGGCCATGAACTCCTGTGCCAACCCCAAGGACACGCCAAGCGATGGCAGATTGAAGTCCCCCAAGACTATAAGCCTGGGGAACTCCACCACCAGCCCAGCAACCTCCTCGAGTAGCACAGGCAGGGATGATGTCATGCAGCTGGGAGGCAGGTACGTCAACAGTAAGCCCATCTGAACCCCTAGGTCCAGCATCATAAAGATGGACTCGCAACCTGGAATTTCAGAAAAAGTGAGTCTGCATAGACTGAGGTTCTCCCGGGCCAAAACAGCCACTCCTCCCCCCCTTCCCTAGGGTTGCGGCTGGTGCCATACCTGATAACCTGGTGGGCACATACCCGAGAGGGGAACTCTTCCCTCAGGACCCAACCAGGTCTCAGTCACACATGCCAGGTCGGTCTCCTCATCCATGAGAAGATCATGAATGAGGGGGGCCTTATTATTAACCGACCTGGCATTGAGCAGCAACAGTCTGAGCCCAGGGCCCGAGCTATGCTCATCACCAGGATCATGGGGTGAGCTAGATTTTTCAGAAGGGCCAGAACAAGGAACTGCTACGAGACAGCAGGACCGAGTTCCCCGAGTGCGACCTACCCTCCTGCTCCCGCCATATCTGCCTCTTCCCTGAATGACCGGTATACTCCAACCCTCAGTGACTCCAGAGTCTGCATCCACCCAGTCCCCAGCCTCCCTCAAGCTCGGCAGGCCTGTCCATTCATCTATCACACATTCCTCATACATAACCTCATCCCATGCACACATCTCTGACCCACCCAACTCTGACCCACCCAAATTTAATCAACTAAAAAACCCAATCAGAGAATAAATTAAACAATATTAAAACATTAGCAATTAAAATTTACATAAAAATTAAACATTATATCCAAGCCCTGTTATAATTGCGCTTGCATTTAGGAACTATATTCCTCCTAAGCTCTCCTCAGAGAAAGTCCTATATATGCAATTGTAGATATTATAGCTGGAGCGGTGGTGCCTCCCAAATTTAATATAAAGCCAGAAGAACCAGCTGCTGGAACAGAAGTAAGGGCGGAAAATAATGAAAGTCCAGAAAAAAGTATGAGTAAAAACTGGAGCAAAAGCTGGAACAAATGGGGTAGCTAATCCAGCAGGTTTACTAAGACCCAGACTAAGGCCCGTAGTGGAAGTAGTATGCTTTCCCATACAAACAACACAAAGGAAAGTTCCCTCTCCCCCTTCCTGCCCCTCCCTGACATCCCCTGACTATCTATAAATATCCAATCAGGTACTTGTATATTGTTTAGGGAACAGGTGCTCAGTTCCCAGCTCTGCATATTGTTAGTTGACCTTGGCTGATTGTAGCTACTCAGAAGGCTTAGCTGGGCTTCCATCCCTCCCCTTCTTCCTTACATTCCAATCTCCCCCTCCTCAATGCTAATGTCAGGCTGTCAGCTCATGAAGTTTGGGTAGGTGAGATGCAGTCATGACACCTTCAGAGTTCCGTGAAGATTCCCCACCCGTTTCATCATGCTAGGGGTCACCCTCCAGTGATTCCCAACTCCATTGTTAATGAGGAGAAAAATAGCAGCCATATTCTCTATCATAAACCTTACTTAATTACAGCTATAGCACAGATTCTGGAGCTTGACACCATATTTCTGTTTTACGCAGTACTACGGTAGGATGAATCAAGTAATGCAATTGAATAGAGCCTTCTATGTAATGACTGGATCTCAGTGAAAAGGTCGCACTCTGATGCTGAATAAAGATAAAGCACCAGCAGTTCATGCAGAAATATCTTTATGTCTAGAATTATGGGATAAGATGTAGAGGGAAGAGAAGTAAGCAGCACTGGGGGAAATACAGAAGGTGGTGATGTATGTCAAAATTCAACAATATCACATTGCTTTAATGAGGACTGAGTGGTGCATCCCAGATTCTGTGGATGCCAGCTACGCACTAACAGCCAAACACTAAAAAAAACACAGTTCGTACAACACAAAATGTTAAAAGTTCTTTCTCGTTTGCTTTCAATATGCCTCATGGGAACAATTCAAGATGCTAGATTATGAACAGTAATGTCCCTTTTAATGGCTTACCTAGAAATTTCTTCTCCATCTGTCCATTCATGTTACAGATTCCAAGATTGCCCAGAAAGATTTTACAAGCCTGCAAAACCTTAATATTTTTAATAGGGTTGAGCAGCAATGCTAACTGAAAAGGGAAAAAGAAGTTCGAAGTGCATATGTAGCATTTTGGCAACTTCTTAAATCAAACACCTTTTCAGAGATCCACTCATGAAAGCTATAGAATAAGGCTGCACACAGTATGTCGAGAACAAAGATACGGGTTCTTTGAGGAGTTGCTGACTGGTGCCACCTGAGATTCCCTGTGTCCTCTCCATCAGCTTTTTCTTCTTTCAAACCCATTTATGGCACAATCTCCTCATTTCTAGCGGGTTTATTGTGTGGTGCATATATGCTGCTGCTTGTATGTAGTGCTAGGAAAAACTTCAAAGCAGAACTTTGATTAGATAAGACTTTGATCAAATCTCCCAGAATAAATCAGATTTGGGTAAAGAAACAGAAGGACCCGTTTCAAAGGAGCAGATGAAAACTGAAGACTATGAAATGGATTATAGCCTTCTGAAGACCCTCACAGATTTAATGGTTATGATGCTTTTGGGTTATTATAAACAATATTCATGCTGGAACTTCCACATCTGGAGAATGCTGAGAGTGAAGCTGAGTGAGGAGTTCTCTGATATTGATAAAAAGAAAAAAGAAAGCAGTTCAGTACTGTTTAAACTCTATATAGGTTGTCCTTGACTTGCAACCATTTCCAAAGTTATGACAGACCCCTCAAAAGGTACTTACAGTCTGGTTCCATAGTCACAATGGCTCTCCCCTACGGTTATGTGGCTGCTTTTCACATGCTCAGGCAATTGTAACATCCCACAGTCACATGACTGAAATTGATGATGTTTTTGCCAAAACCAGTGTTTGCTTTTGTTTTTTTGGCAAAAACACTCCATAGCAAACTTTTAGTTCACTTAACAACTGCAGATTGGTGTTCACTTAACAACTGCAGATTCACTTGATGACCATAAGTGATTCACTTAAGAAACACTACAAAATAGGTCATAAAACTAGATGGGTTACATGATGACCTGCTTTATGGCTGTCACAACCTACAATTGTAATGGGCAGGCTCCATTATGGTCATAAGTTGAGTGCTACTTGTATATCCAAACTTTTTGAGTAGTTAAGGCTAACACTCCTTTAGACTTGGTTCAGCTTCTCCAATGTCGCTAGAAACACAAAGTAGTGTTAATAGCATTTTATGTTTCTGTCCTTGACCTAACAATACAGGTTCAATTCAACTCATCTGCCAATATTCTGATATGGGCACAAAGATGATACATCTATTATCTAACAACTTTCTTTTTAATTCTGCATGATTGGGGTTTAAAACTCATTACAATAATTGAATGGATGCTTTGCTAACTCTTATAGAAGCTGGTGTCTATGTTTACTCCTTTAAGTTTATACAATACCAATGTGATGTTCTGTGAATCTCAGAACTCTAATTTAATCAAATGGTTGGATCTTAATTCAATCATTTTAATTTTGTTTCAGTTTCTTCACCTATTCATTTTTTCTTTTTTACTTTGCTGTGTGCTTTAATAAGTAATATAACACATATTTTTTAAAAAATGAATTGAATCATTCCCTTCTCAAATCTTGCATCTCCATCCTGAATCAAATCAGTGCTGAGTTCCTCAAGGCAGAGAGAGGCACAGAATGGGAAAAAGCCATTTAAAGGCAATGATTCCTGCCATGCTGTCCAGTGGAGAAACTGACACTAAAGCAGCCCAACAGGTATGTAACCTTCTTCAGGTAAACAAATCAGAAGAAGGAAACCCCACCATCTCATTGGGTAATTGGTTCCATTGTAGAACTGCTTGTACTATTAAGAAGTTTTTCCCAGCATGCAAATGAAATATACCTTCTGTTAACTTAGTTCCATATCTTGGTAGAGATTAAACCATGCCATGGCCTTTTCCATGTATAGCCATTTGATTCTTTCAAGATCACCCCCCCCCCTTTAGAGGCATGGTGGCTCAGTGGCTTAGTGACGCTGGAGATGAACTTTGCTCCAGTGGTTCAAGTTCTAGCACTGCACAGTCCAGTATTTTCTTGATTACTAGCAAGGTGAGCTCCCATCACTTACCTCAGTTTCTGCCCATCTAGCAGTTTGAAAGCATATTATATATGAATAGATAAATAAGTACCACTTTGGTGGGGAGACAAGCCAGCATTTTGTGTGGATGGTTAGAATCTTGCTGGCACTGGACTTTCCTGGTTGCAACACCCATTTTGAGGCAGGTGTGGTGGAGGGAGAGGGCCCTGGATGACCCTGTAGGAAACCCACTTATTTTTCTTTCTGGCATGGAGCAAGCTCTCCCCCTGTGGTGCACCTTGGAAAGCATGCGAGTATGAACCAAAGAAGGCTAAGCAGTCTTCAGCTGCCAAACTCTGCACCAGCATTGTAGTCTCCTGCTTAATGCACCACCTTATCCTAAGTAAGTAAGTAAATTGCCCCCTTCCTTGCATTCTCCTCCTGATATGGCTAAACATACCCAGCTCCTTTAATCTCCATTCTAAACACTCCATTTCTAGTCCCCAATCAGCCTTCAGCCCATCTCTGAAGCTCTTCCTTTCCAAATTTAAAAACTTGCACATGATCAAGGCATAATAGAGTACAACCATTGTTTTCAGTTATTTGAATCAAGAGTCTGGTAGCAGTTTTTTTCAGCTTAACTGAATTTTATTAAAATGCATAACATTTTAAAAATCTTCATCACATTCTTTCAATAATTTGGATACTGTACTTCCATCAATTGTATATCATCATTCAGGAAGGAGGGAATATAAAAGGGACACCATTTCTCCATCAGCAACTGGTGGCATCTTCTAACATTACCCAGCTATTGTTGATTCAATAGAAAGCCTATCCTCATTGCTATTATAAAAGGAAAATGATAGCAGGATGACTCTAAAAGACGCTATCATTAGTGGAAAACCTGCTGAGAGAGAATAAGAGACAGAGATTATGAGTGAGAGAGGTTTTGAGTTAATTTCTTGCATTTCAACAACCAGATATGTATATTTTAAAACTGCATCATCTGATTGCTTCAGGATTAATTACAAAAGTGCGCTTCCTTGCTTTTTTGCCTCAAACAATAAAAGTAGTAATTAACTCTGGGAAAAAGAGGCCTGTTGGGAGGATGAAAGCTAATTAAGTCATGACCTGATCTTGGATGTACCAGAAATCACAGCACAGCACTGATGGGTTAAGAACAAGTCATTCGCTCTGCTCTGATGAGACTAAAGAGAGACTGTTGTAGAGGAATGGTCAGCAGCATCACTTTTAGCCTCAGGCACTCCCTAAATGATACTCATAGTCACAAACAAGTATAACAAGAGCCATGGTGGTGCAGTAGTTAGAATGCTGTACTGCAGGCTACTTCTCCTCACTGCTGGCTGTTAGCAGTTCGGCAATTTAGTAAGAGCCTTGTATTTATTTAATTTAATTTAATTTTAAATATTTATTGTTATTATATGTTTTTATTGGGTTGTAAACCGCCCCGAGTCCTATGGGAGAGGGGCGGTATAGAAATTTAATAAATATAAATATAATTCAGTTCTCACCAGCTCAAGGGTGACTCAGCCTTTCGTCCTTCTGAGGTCAGTAAAAAGAGGACCCAGATGGTTGGGAGCAAATATGCGGACTCTGTAACCCTCTTAGAGAGGGCTGTAAAGCACTGTGAAGTGGTATGTAAGTCTAATTGCTATTGCTATTAGTCAAGAAATTATTAGATTTTCCAAGATTCCTGTATTATATATGAAACCTCTTGAGAATATCAATATCTTGTGGGAATTCAGAATTCATGTATGAGATCTTAACAGATTTCCTTATGAAGTTTGGGCAATGAAGACATGCTACTAGAAGTGATTTCAGGACCACTAGTCTTGAGTTTCCAGATCTGCTTAACAAGAAATACTCATGTGCGTTTGTTGTTTGTTGACTTCAATTTGGCATTTAACACAATCATTCCAAAACATCTGTAGACAAACTGGGCCTTTTAGGCTTAAACACTCCTTTGTGCAAATGGATTCTTGATTTTCTTACTAACAAGTCCCAATATGTGTGAGCTGGAACAAATATTTCTAACACCATTTTTTTGAGCACAGGTTCTCCTCAGGGCTGCGTCCTAAGTCCGCTGCTGTTCACCTGTTGACCCATGACTGTTGTGCTAGGTTTGCCACCAACCATATTGTGAAGTTCGCAGATGATACAGTAGTGGGTCTTATTCATGATGACAATAAGGGTGCTTACTGCAAGGAGGTTGAGGGTTTGGTGAACTGGTATAAAGAAAACAGCCTAGTTTTAAATACTGGAAAAACCAAAGAGATTGTTGTCGATTTCAAAAAAGCCAGGCACAGCCACACTCCTCTGTGCATCAATCATTTACCTGTGGAGATGTTTACCAGCATCCAATTCCTGGGTGAGTAGTTAACAAGTAGGCTGGCTTGGTTGCTCAACAGCGAGACACTGGTGAAGCGCCACAGCAGCACCTGCATTTTCTATGTCACATGAGAAAAGCACATCTTCATTCCCCTGTCCTGGCCACTTTCTACAGAGGGATGATCGAGAGCATCCTGTCATAGAGCATCACAATCTGGTTTGGAAGCATCGCTGTTTCAGACAGGAAGGCAGTGCAGAAAGTGGTGAGGATGGCTGAAAAGATTGAGCAGGGTCCGTAAAATTGTCTGGGAGACTACACATCCTCTTCATGACCTGTTTTCCTTGTTACCTACTGGGAGGGGGCTCTGTGGTATCCGAAGCAAAACATCCAGATTCAGTCACAGTTTTGTTCCATACAGTATTAACCTTGTGAACTCTAAAGCTTCCTCCTTCATTATGTATTCAAGATGGACAATGATATTTATGTTATGTATATGTAAGGATGTATATAGTATGTTGTATATAGTATGTTTAAATGTGGGTTATATATGTGTACACTTTGAGAGCAAGCAACTAAATTTCATTTTTAATGTGTGCTGTTGTGTCCACAGTAAAAAAGGACAATAAAGGTTATCTAATCTAATCTAATGACAATCTCCAGGGCAATGCATAGTTATGACATTTCTTTCCTCCAGAAATCATCCATTTCTCTTCTCTTCTTCTTCTTTATATTACTTATAATATTTTCATCATTTGTCTTGTCCAGGTTTAAAAAACATGAAAAAGGGGTTGTGTAATCCTGCATTTCTGAATTTTAGAAAAAAATGTATTTGCTGACCCCTTGTTTCAATTATATCAAGACACTGGGTGAAGAAACAATGTAGTTTGTTTTAACAAGTCTCTATGTATCCCCTGATAATTCTGAGCTGCACTTGTAGAGATCGAAAATGAATTTGCATAAGAATTATGCGGGCAAAAAACTTCTGGTTATTGCATTAGAAGACACCACACAGCCACTTTGCATTGCTCTTCATAGTAAAGAAGCTACACTGATTGCAAAGCAGCTTTGAGAGGGTTATTTATTCAAAGCTTTGTCAAAACAAAGCACCCTCTGAAAGATCTACATGAGCCTTGTATTTTGCTTGGTGTTCTAATCAAATCTTTGTATTCTGCATGATTAGAAACAATAGGCAAAACTTTTTGCATTTACAAAACAAACACTACCATGATCAAAGCAATTGCCCTATTTATATCTGAATGATTCAGAACATAATGTTTTGAGAAATTCTGAAATATAACACAGAGGTATTTGTTCCTCATAGGTATCATTGATGTTTCGTTAATTTCCCAGAGATGCCTTGAAAAACATTTCTACCTGAATTCCATATTATAATGAGAATGAGACACAATGGCCATCTTTACCCGAAGTCCAAGGCAAGTATATTTTTTGAGAAGAATTGGCACATAGCTGGCTACAATTTCTGTTTCCAAAGTCTGAGCTAAACTTAGCATTCATAATAATAAAGTTGGAAGGGACCTTGGAGGTCATCTAGTCCAACTCCCTGCTCAGGCAGGAGATCCTATACCATTTCAGACAAATATAGTCTGTCCAGTCTCTTCTTAAAAACTTCCAGTGTTGGAGCATTTACAGCTTCTGGAGGCAGGTTGTTCCACTGATTAATTGTTCTAACTGTCAGGAAGTTTCTCCTTAGTTCTAGGTTGCTTCTCTCCTTGATTAGTTTCCATCCATTGCTTCTTGTCCTGGTCTCAGGTGCTTTGGAGAATAGCTTGACTCCTTCTTCTTTGTGGCAGCCGCTGAGATATTGGAACACTGCTATCATGTCCCCCCTTGTCCTTCTCTTCATTAAACTAGACATACCCAATTCCAGCAACCATTCCTTATATGTTTTAGCCTCCAGTCCCCTAATCATCTTTTTTGCTCTTTTCTGTACTCTTTCTAGAGTCTCAACATCTTTTTTACATCGTGGTGACCAAAACTGGATGCAATATTCCAAGTGTGGCCTTATCAAGGCATTGTAAAGTGGTGTTAACACTTCACATGATCTTGATTCTATCCCTCTGTTAATGCAGCCTAGCACTGTGTTGGCTTTTTTGGCAGCTGCAGCACACTGCTGGCTCATATTTAAGAGATTGTCCACTAGGACTCCAAGATCCCTCTCATAGTTGCTACTATTGAGCAAGGTACTACCTATACTATACCTGTGCATCTGTTTTTTCTTGCCTGGTTTTTCTTTTCACCCATAGAAATGATTTTTACCCAAAAGAAAAGGTGCATAGAGGCAAGTGAGTTTCCTGCTGCTGGGAACAGCTAAAACCATTACAAAGACAGTTTATTTAAATCTCAAGAGTGGAACATATTAAATGGGGGCTCTTCTTCTCAGCTAATCATTAATACATGGCAGTCAACATGGTAATCTGTTGACATCTTTTATCATGGAAGAATTGTAGCATGATGAGAATTTCCCTTGAGCACAAAAAACTACATAAGACATCCAAAGGAAGAAAAAGGCCACAGTTTAATTCTGAAAAAATAAATACCGGTAGCTTTCACAGTGAAGAACAAAAACAAAAAACCCACAAGGATTAATTATACAATAAAGGCATAAAATAGATTTTGAAGACACCTATTCTCTCTTGAAATAAGATACATTCACCCAACAGTGTATAAGAATATTTCTCATTCCAGGAGGGACACCAAAATGACCCCTTCCCAGTCTTGTTAACATTTTGTATAATTTAAATTGATCTCACAGTGAGATCTTGATACATCACTTCATGGGTAAAATTGCTCAAATTCACACTAATGGATACATAGAAAGTGATGGTGGAAACATCTTGTGATGTTACATTCATTTGTTTTGGCATATTTATTCTGTTAAGAATGATGACCTATGGCATGAATGTAGGCAAGACTCATGCTCCACTTGGTTTGTTTGGGAAATGTGGGAAATTAGAGACTAGATCTAGAAGGCAGTTAATGTCTCATTGAAAGAGAGGTAAAATGTCCCCTATGTTGAAGGAGGACGTGGTATAGTCCTTTATGGAGAAGCCAACGCTGAATCTGACCAATCTTGATAACTGAGGGTGAAGTTTTGTTCTCTGAGTTGGTTTCCAGATATTTCATTACCAGACTAGGTAACATCTTCAGTGGAGTTTAGGAGATGTCAGTGTCAGTGTTCTTCTGTTATAAGGGCTTCAGGTATTGGTGTGTCAAGTGAGGGTCTTGTCATGGGTCTTGTCATGGGTCATGTGTGATGGGTCATGTGTAAGAGGCTTGTCATGGGTCTTGTGATGGGGAGATTACATCAGGTCAGGGTCATTGGGAGGTGAACTGCTGATGGTGGGAGGAGGGGGGCTTACATAGGTTGGTTGAGGGTCGGTGCCCTCACTTGACACACCAATACCTGAAGCCTTTATAAACAGAAGAACACTGACACTGACATCCCCTAAACTCTGCTGAAGATGTTACCAGATGTTTCTGAAAACATTCGGAAACCAACCCACAAACTCGGAGAATGAATCTTCACCCTCATCCTACACCCGAGCTATAGATATTCACCACTGTTGCAAATCTTGATAACTATCACCAGTATTCAACCAATGTTGGGTTCCAGCTAGCATCAATCCTAGAGAAAGCCAATTTTATGGACCTTTGCAATAATATTTAGAATGGGCATTGGATGGAAACCATGCTGATTACCTGGTAGATAACCTAGATTGGATCCTGAATGGGAGAAGTGGATTCTTCTTGGTCCTCTTAAACAGTTCAATGCCCTTCAATACTATCAACTTTTTAGGACATTTGTGAGGTTGTTAGTTGAGTGTATTGTTCATTCTGCTCTTTAGGTGTATGAGTTTTTGATAGTAGAAGAGAGGCCACTGAGGTAATTGCCAAGTTGAGAATATGACAGAGGTTCTGACATGAAATATGAAGACTGTTTGAACCCCTTACCTAGTTCAAGAATCCACTATTACAGCTTCATAATCAGTCTCTGTTTAAAAATCCTGAGCTCCCAAGGCAGTCTTTTCCATTACTGAACCACATCTATCTATCTATCTATCTATCTATCTATCTATCTATCTATCTATCTATCTATCTATCTATCTATCTATCTATCTATCTATCATCTATCATCTATCACACTTCTATACCACTAATCTCATCTAAGTGACTCTATTATCATTAGGACATTTTTCCTGATTTCCAATCAAAATCTATGTTCTTTTAATTTAAACCTATTACTTATTATCCTTATCCTTATTCTTGGACAACTCTGAACAACTATGCCTCATGTACTATAGGACTTCACTTTAAATCTTTGATGATAGTTATCTAAGCTGTCTGCTTTCTTCTCCAGACTAAATATACCTAACATTTTCAATCATTCCTCATATATATTTTCTTCTAAGCCCCTTATTGCTTTGGTTATTCTCATTTGGATATTTCAGTTTGTTTTTTCTAAAATGCAGCTCTCAGAATGGGATGCAGTATTCTAGATGCAATTCTGATTGAAGAATAATAATAAAGTTTGAAAAGATATAAAATTGTATTTGCCTGCCTGTCCTTTCCTTTATTTCATTCTTTACATTTGCATCACATTTTGAGCAAATTCAGTTGGTGACCCACCAAGATACTTGGATCCTTTTTCCATAATTGTTGCCAGCTATGTGTGTCTCTTCCCACCCCCTGGCAACATTTATTATTTTGCATTCATCCATATAGAAATTCATCAGGCTGCCCATTCTTACAGTGATGTTGCTACACAGCCTGAAAACTAGTACAACAATAACAGTCCAAGCTGATCCCTAGAATCTCACACACAGCAAGTTGTGGAGCAGCACCCCTTGAAGCCATAAGAGATTTCCAAATGACAATTCCCATACCCCCATCCATACTGTTGATCAGGACTCTGATGAATTTGATGAATGGCAAAAGAGAATGTATGTTGAGATGGCAGAATTAAAGTTCAGGCCTCTGCAGGCCCTCAAGGCCATGGAAAGTTCCAAAGGAAACCACTAGCCTGACCAAAACCACAGAAGGTGTGCTTGAGTATTTTTTATAATTTCTATATCTCTATACCTTATCTGTTGTGTGTCAGAAATGTATACATATCTGTCATGCTGTGTTCAGGGTTCTTCCACCTTTAGGGAGGACTCGTCTTTATTCAGCTGAATAAATGTCTTTGGCTTATCAAGACAAATTCGGACTCAATCTTTTATTTTTTTTACTGAGTCACACCTGAATCCCTGCATAATCCAGGTAATGCAGAATGCAGCCGCGCGAGCAGTGTTGGGCTTGCCCAGAAATGCCCACATTTTGGCATCACTCCGCGAGCTGCATTGGCTGCCAATAGGTCTCCGAACCCAATTCAAAGTGTTGGTTATGACCTATAAAGCCCTACATGGCATCGGACCAGGTTACTTACGGGACCGTCTGCTGCCCCATGAATCCCAGCGGCCGGTTAGGGCCCACAGAGTCGGCCTTCTCCAGGTCCCATCAGCCAGACAGTATCGCCTGGCGGGGCCTAGGGGAAGAACCTTCTCTGTTGCGGCCCTGGCCCTCTGGAACCAACTTCCCCCAGAGATCCGTGTCGCCCCCACCCTCTCCGCCTTTCGTAAATTACTTAAAACACACCTCTGCCGGCAGGCCTGGGGCAGTTAACATCTTGCCCCAAGCCAGTGTATGTCTGTGTGTATGTTGAATGATTGTTTTTTTTAAATTAAGGGGTTTTATATACATGTATTTTTATATGTTGATTTCTATTATGTTGTGAGCCGCCCTGAGTTCTCCGGAATAGGGCGGCATAGAAGTCAAATAAATAATAATAATAATAAATAATAATCCTACCTTGGAGTTTCGGTCTATGCCACACACTAAAACAAGCGGAGCACATTTCTGAAAGATGAACCTCCCCTTCCAGACTCAACCAAGTCTTCGTAATACATCCAAATCACTTCTCTCATCCATGATTACAGCATGGAGAGGGGAAGTTTTATTACAGGTTGCCCTGGTATTCAGTACTAGCAGCTGAAAGCCAAAGCCTCTGAAGGGCTCTGATTCTGCATCCAAGTAATTTATAAATATGTCAATCAGTACAGGATCTAGGACGGAGCCTCGCAATATGCTTCTCAACATATATTTCCAGATTGAAGCAATTCATTAATATATACACATAGGACACAATTGTTCAACCAGTATGCAACCATACTTCTAGTGGTACCATAATCCAGCACACTTTTTTTCTCATTTTCTACGAGACTCTTATGGGAGATTTTCCTGAAATGAAAACACATTACATCTACCATATTTTATACTCAATTCAAAAGCTGCTTCAATAAAACAGATTGGTTTGGTACAATTCGTTCATAATAAAGCTATACTGAATCTTATACTGAACTCATTCTGATACTCACAAACCATTTCCTTACTTATCTATTCCTATCAACATCAAAATGACCAGTCTGTAATTATATCTCCTTTTCTACTTTTTGAGAACAGCAACATTTGCTCTTCTCCAGTTCTCTGGCATGGGGCCATCCTTTATGATTTTTAATAAAAAGGGATTCCTTGATGGTATCTATGTGCTCTTTCAAGACTCTTGAATGTAATTATCTTGTCATGGAGATTTTAACTTACCGTAATAGCCAGATACTTCCTAGCCTTTTCTTTAGAAACTATAATTCAGCAGCAACTTTTGAAAAAAAAATGTGACAGCTGCATCCAAAGTTCCCAGAGGACACACACCAACCAGCGATTTTAAATTCTATATTTTGTCTCAGACACATCATTCCAATCAAAGGGGAAAAAAAAACACTGGCTAAGTGTTTGATCAGCTGGGAGTCATCTCCACTGAAATGTCAATTCAGCTACTGGTAGCTTTTTGATAAATCTTAGCTTCTCATGAAAATCCATGAAAATTTCCAGCATTAGGAAAATAACCTTGGCAACCTTTATTATTGGTATAAGAACCAGATAATCCATATGCTAGACTTGGTTGACAGTTTGGGGTCCAATTCTACCTGACTTTGAAATTTAATGGAAAAATAATTTACTTTAAACCATTTCACGAATCATTTTTTTTTTTTAAAAAAAATCATCCATCAGCTACAATGGGGAAGGACCAAAAAGTTTGCAACTGGTTCATTTTGGAAGTTTCATTTATATTTTGGAATATAAGATGAACATAGCAGGAATGGTAGAGAATTTTGATGGCACTAGGTCTGACAAGCTTCACCTGGATATATTGAAGAATTTCACAGCAATACATTTTTGAAATATTACTCCTATACCTCTTTTAAGGCAGAGATATCAAGGATGAAGAGAGCACAGCAGACTCCAAATTGTCCAGGATGAAGCAAAAATTGTATTGAATTAATGAAGAAAGTAACTTATTCCAAGTTTAAAAGAAAACTTTGAAAACTTTTTTTTAAAAAAGAAGACTCTTTCCATTTGCTTTTCTGATATAAAGCTTGGCATGACCAGGAAATAATGGCACGTTCTCTGGAGCAGATGCTTTGCTACCTTCTCACTTGGGTTTTTTGGAAAGGGAAAAAGGAGGGTTAACACAACATGTTGACAAGCATGGGTGCTCCTGCTAAGAACCTCTATAGGGCTGAGATCTTATTTGGATAGAACCTACTGGCAAATCTCTTCTGGCTGAAAAATAAAAGTCTGGTAGCACCTTTACAAACTAACAAATTTTATTAAAAGACACAGACTTTTGCAAATTGCACCTTACTTTATCAGATGCTTGAAATGAGGAGAGAAGGTGAGGGGAAAGGGAGAGAAAGATCATGTAGATGCAGGTTACATAAAACAGATTAGAACTGCTTTATCAATAACAACTGTAATGTGTTAATCCATTCTGTTTGTTGAGACCTACTAATATTGCCTGGGAATTTTTAATAGTATGTTACTTCAGCAATTTCTTGTTTGATAATGCTGTTAAAATCCTACTTTACAAAATAGTAATCATGAGGTTTATCATGTCCTGGGTGGTTACAATACTGTGATATTATTATGATATTATTATTATTATTTTGAGTTGATGTCAAACGTGTGTCTATAGTGGAGGAAGAGCATGTGAAAGCACCTCTCATCTTGTGGGTATACTTGCTGAGGCCTATGATGATGCTGTTGGTATAAATGTGAGGGAAAAGTAGATATCTAGGTTTGTTGCAGGGACTGGTTATCTTGTTGGCATCATTCGTGGTTTCTTGCTGCTTGTGAGAATTTGCTTCAGATTGGGTATGCAATATGAGGCAGTTACCTCTGTTGTGTCATTGTCCTATATTGACTGCAGCTTATTAATAATGGTTTGGGCTAAGAACAGTAGATAACAATCAGTGGTGTTCTGTTTTTGTTTGTGTGGCATTCAGTTCCTCCCCAGCAATTGATCTGGCTCCATTGATTTGCCTATTTATCTCATTGGGTAAATAGTTTGTTCTCCTCAGTGCTTTTTTCTTAAAAAAAAAAAAAAGGTGCCAGAACTCACACACGTCATACAACCCGCCTTGCCTACCCTACAAGCTTCCAACCAAAAAAGGTGCTGAAACTCCATTCTGGGCATTCTATGAGAAAAAAAGCCCTGGTTCTCCTGAATGCCTGGTTTAATTGCACTAGTTCAACATCACTCTCAAGTGGGTCAAGACAAATGTGGTTATTGCATAGAAACTGGCTATAGATGATAGACTTGGCGGTATGGGTGAGTGGAAGCAAGAAGCATATAGATAGGCACGGCAAACTGTAGGTTTCCAGTATTACAATATTGTTTATGTGAGCATTGTGTAGTTTTACAGTGACCTCAAGGAAGTGGACTTCTTCAGTAGATAGGCCAAGGCTGAGGTTATGATAAGCCAAAGTAGTTGAAGTTATTATGCTACTTGATGAGAGATTTGTGTCCATGTGTCCAGATTCTGAAAAAGTCATCAGCGAAGCTCAAGTTAAGAAGATGCTTCAGGAGGTGAGATTTAAGGGTGTCTATCTAATCAGCATATTGAAGAGCTATGTAGGTGACCATGGCTGTGCCACTGACTTTCAATACATATATTGCCAAATGTGAACTAATGATGAGTTAGTACAAAATCACACAGTCTTGTTGCATGTCTGTTTTGGCATCAGTAATTATATTCTTTGTGGCTTAAAGTCCATGCTTGAAGGAAGTGTTGGTATATAGGATCTTATGGTGACTAAAATGATGTTGCTAGGGTGATTGTTCCACAGTCTAAGATCTGAGGAGATGAGTTGGTAAAATACAATATTGGAGACCTCCCTCTCAGCTTCCCTGACATGATTTACCTTATTTATTATGACAGTTATCACTCCTTTGTTAGCTTGATTATGAAATCATTGTTATTATTGAGATTTTGGATGCATTTTGCTCTGTTCTGACAATATTGTTGCATAAAGAGAATATTTTTATTGATGATTGTAGCTTTAGTTTATTGGTGAAAGCATTTCAGTGTAAAAATCCAGTTCAGTATTGTATCCATCTGAGGTGTCTCCATGGTGTTATTATTATTGTATAATTGTTATTTAATGGGTTTAGAATTTGGTGTGGTCTGTACAACTTGCCTTTGTGAATTGATGTAATTTTGCTGCCATGGGCTTTTCAGAGAACCAGGCAGGTTGGCATAGGGAACTGGCACAGGGAACTCGCAAGCTTGGCACTTCCTGAAAATGACCCCACATTCCTGGTAGGATTCAGCTGTGTCAAAGTTGTGACTATCTAGAAACACATTATGACAGAGAAAGTAGAAATAGGCTGGCACAATGAGATACAATGTCCTATAAACTAGCCACAGAGACAGATGCTGACATAGAGCAAATAGCACCTATGACTTTCTAGTGATTAGAAGAAAAAAAATGGGGTCCATCTATAAGTGTAAACTTAGCATTATTTACTGATGGTAAGAGATTTACACTGATCCAGTTTGTTTCAGATGTAAAAGTAGCATTTGATCCAAGAAAGCAGCCTTGAACATGTTACTCAGAGTGCTAAGAACTGGGCCAATTCTGAATTGTGTTGACTGGAACTTCACAAAAATATTATAATTGTTCAGCACAAGGTATAACAAAGTTATGCCTTTTATGTGGCCATCTTTAGGAAGTAGAGAGCTGATAATATGAAAAAAGCCCAAAGCCATGTTATTCTTAAAATCAGAGAATGCATGAAAATGAGAATAGAATAGAGCTGGAAGGGACCTTGGAGGTCTTCTAGCTCAGTCCCCTGATCAAGCAGGAGAACCTATATCATCTCAGACAAGTGACTGTCTAGTCTCTTCTTAAAAGCCTCCAGTGATGGAATGTCCATGATTTCTGTAGGCAAGCTGTTCCACTGGTTAATTGTCCTCACTGTTAGAAAGTTTCTTCTTAATTCAGGGTTGCTTCTCTCTTTGGTCATTTTCCAACCATTGTTTCTTTTTTTTCCCCCAATAAAATGAAATTTAATGTGGAGAAAAGTAAGGTTTTACATATAGGCAGAAAAAAATGAAGTACAAATACAGATTTAGGTGAAACCTTGCTCAAAAACAGTAACTGTGAGAGGGACCTTGGAGTCCTAGTGGACAATCATTTAAATATGAGCCAATAGTGTGCGGCAGCAGCCAAAAAAGTTAATACAATCCTTGGTTGTATAAACAGAGCATAGAATCAAAATCACATGAAGTATTAGTACTGTTTTTTTAAATTTTTTATTAAAACAATCAACATTAAACATAAGATCATATTAAGAAGCAATCATCATAGAACCTGAAGTACAACACTAAATATTAGTCTTTGTAAATGTCTGATTTGGTAAACATTCCTCACTCCTCACGTCAAGCCTCAACTTTACGCCTGTTATATTTTATTTGATTGGTGTTTCTCTTATATATAGTCTATCCACTGTTTCCAGTCTATCCCATATTGTTCATTTGAGCGATCCTTCAAATACGCCAAAATTATCGCCATTTCTACCAGGTGTATTACTTTCAGAGTCCAAACTTCAATAAGTGGTATTTCTGGGTTCTTCCAGTATTGTCCCACCAGCAGTCTAGCTGCTGTGACCAAATTCAGAATTAGATTCATCTCAGTAGTAGTGCAATCTTTTATGATCCCTAACAAAAGATCCTGAGGTAGAAATTCAATAACCTGAGGTAAAAATTCAATCCACTTTTTCAATATTAAAGCAAACAACATTAAACATAAGATCATATTAAGAAGCAATCATCGTAGAACATAAAATACAACATTAGGTATTAGACTTTGTAAACGTCTGATTTGGTAAACATTCTTCCCTCCTCACGTCAAGCCTCAAAAATTGGTTGCCGTATTCCAGGTGTGGTCTCACTAGGGTTTTATATGAGTGGGAACCAATCTTATAGGTAATCTAGTCCTACCTCCTTCTCAATATCAGAAGTGCATGATGGTTCGCAGATTGTTCCACTGTTTAACAGCTTTTATGATTCCAGCCAAAACTCCTCAACTGGTTTGAGATTTAGAAGTGCTAATTCTCATTGGCTGGTTACTGATATCAGTATCAGAGAGCTTATGTGGGCAACGTGAAGATATGTGGACTTAAATTCTCAGAATTCTCCAGCCAGCTATGCTAGATGCAGCAATGCTGACTGGGGAATTCTGGGAGTTAAAGTCCACACATCTTCAGGCTGCCCAGGTTGAGAAACACTGCCCTGATTCCTCAGCATTCTCCATATGAAGAAATGAAGAAGCAAAATGCTATCGCTCCAAAGCTGCAGGAAAGCCCCAGAATCAACAGAGAACTTCAACAGTTACAAAGCACTTTGCAGCAGACAGGTTTGATGTGATCCAATCAAGCAAGTTTTGATTTGCAAACTTACAAACACTTGATCAAATCAAAGAACCTTTCAAAGTCTAGCATAGTTCTGGGAATAATTTTTCCTGAGATCAATTTGGCAGTCATGATAGAAGCCACTTCCCTTCTTAATGCGTGTAACACATAATACATGCTATATAAGGGATGGTGTTTTTATTAGAGAGTCTTGGCCATTATTTTTTTATTTTTTATTTATCTCCCCCAACTCCCCCCCTCCCACTGACACTTCTCCACCAACACCACCCCTTTGTCATGGGTTAAAGTAGAATTTTGGAACACCTTTTCTTCTCCATCCATATCATTCAAGCAGTACATGAACTCATTTTATCAGCAGAGAGAAGAAATTTGTTAGTGTCAAAGCTCTGTTGATATTTTGGTTTTCTATTAAGTATCTCTTTGTTTCATTCTGACTGTTGATTGCTTCTATCTTTCTCTCTCTCTTGACCCTATCAACATCTAAATGAAAATACACCCACAAATATACACATCCTCTGCTCACTTGTAGACTTCATCCATATGGGAATTACTATGAAATAAACTATGTTTGGGCTCATTTATATTTGCCGTCTCTGCCAAAGGAAAATAAATAGTTGCAATGCATCTTTGGGAGGGAAAGTAATATGAAACTGATTTATACTTCTTTAAAAATATGTTGTTTATTTATCAAAAGCAAAAGCTGATTTAACATTGTACCCATGGAAAGAAAAAATGGACCAATTGATTTAACCTGTTCTTTTAGCATTCCCAGCAAAATCACGCAGTCCAGTTCAATGCAGTTGACTTAGAAAAAAAGATGCAAAATTAGGTTTTCCTCCCCTTTTAGTAATTATGGAAAACATGTCCAGTTTATTGCATGCAGAGTCAAAGGCTTTTTGTGTGCTTCAGATGCCTGCCTTTAGTTGTCTGTCTTTGGGAGAACTCCACAGAAAATATCAAGGAATTCAAATACAACTTTATACAGAATAGAATTTATGGTGTACAAGTTGTCTCATAGCATTAAGTATATTAACTGTATGGATTTTGCTAGACTCCTTTTAAAATGAATTAAAATTAAAATGCTATATTTGTTTCCTGTAATAATTAAACTGGATGGATACTCCAGCGTTCAGTTCCTTATAAGCAGAAAGCAACATATGAATCATATATATAGCATAAATTATAAATAAGAAGACAGTCCATCTCTTCTTCATAGCATTAGAAGTTAGAGTTAGTTCCTTCAGGGGACATCTATTCCATTCCCTGCTCAACGCAGGATTCACTAAAGCATGACAGTCTCTGAAAACCTCCAGTAAAGGGGATCAGGTCAAATCCTAAGGCATCTCATTCCACTAATCTCACTATCAGAACTTTCCTTCTAATAAATAACTTGACTCCACCCTAAAAATCCTGGACCTGCCTTCTGGGACAATAGAAAGCAAGTTCATTCCCCACTCTGTATTTCAACCTTTTAGTTATCTGGAAACTGCTGTCATTTCACCTTGAGTCATTTCTTCTGGAGCCTAAAGTTATCCAGTTCCTTTAACAATTTCTCATAGGACTTGGTCTCCATTCTCCTTGTCATTTTGGTGGCCCTCCCCTCAAATCATTCCTTTAATGTTATCCTTTTAGGACACAGTATTCCAGATCAAGGCAGAGTACAATGGGACATATTTCCCATGTGGTCTGGATTCTTATATTTCTTTTAATGCATTCCACACATCATTTGCCTTTTTAGCAGCTATATCACACAATTGGGTGATGTTCAACTGGCAGTGTTTTAAAACAGAGGTCCCCAACCTTTTGAGCACCAGGGACCGGTTCCGGGAGACAGTTTTTTCCGTGAACCAGAGGGTGTGCAGTTTTGTGTGCTGCCTGCATCTTTCAGATGGGGCTTTGCTTGTTTGTGTGGACCAATTTCTGGCATATCATGGCCCGGTACTGGTCCATGGACTGGGGGTTGGGGACCCCTGTTCTAAATCATTGAGATCCTTTTAAACATCAGTACTCCTGCTTGTCTTCGGTTTGGAAGCACCAAAGGTTGAAAGGATTAGCTCTGACATCACTTTTATCTGGGGAATGCCTGGTTGGAGACTATATATATGTGTGTGTGTGTTTGTTTTCTGAGGTTTTCGCGGGTGTTTGTATGTAGGTCTCTGGTAATTCGGGTTTTCTCCCGCGTAAAATTTGAAGTGTCTTGGCAACGTTTCGATGAAGTCCCATTCGTCATCTTCAGGCTGGTGCTTTCGGCTTCGTGCTTCTAGGAGCAATGTGTGATCATAGCTGTTTCTTCCTTTTAACTGCCAGTGGGGGTATGAACTGATTGGCTGGGAGCTTGGCTGTGTTCTGACTGGGTGGAGGTGTGTTCTGATTGGTTAGGGGGTTGGCTGTGCTCTGATTGGATGGGGGGTTGGCTGTGCTCTGATTGGATGGGGGAGTGTTCTGTTTGGGTGGGAGCTTTGTTGTGCTCAGGTTAGTCTGAGTTGCAGGGGGATTAGAGATGGTGAGTTGCATAGCTGTTTGGCTTCGCGTTCATGGTCGTGCCTCATCTTCATGGTGGTTGTCAGTTTGCTTCATGTATGGATTGGAGGGGTTTAATGTGGCTAATGATGCAGCTGTGGTCTGGCTTCTGGTTTGTGGTCATGCCTCATCATCGGTGTGGGTTTGGGTTTGCTTTTTGCGTGGATGTGTGGATGTGTGGTGATGACATCCTGTGTGGTTTTCGTGAGTGTGGGTCTGGTGTCATTCTTTGTGATAGGGACTCATTTGTCAATAAGGGCAGGTTTCCAAATGGCTGGTAGGCGGCAGGTATTGTCTCATTTGTTCATGCTGTGTGGGCGTTTTTCTATCTCGATGGCTTCTCTGATTATTCTGTTATTATGTTTTGGCGATAGTTCTGGTCTTTTTGAAGTCAATATAATATAATATAACCCCCCCAAACACATCCTAGATCTGACCAACTACTGCCTATCCAACACATACTTCATCTATAATGGACGAAAATACAAACAAATAGAAAGAGCACCCATGGGATCACCCCTCTCCCCTGTCATTGTAAACCTCTACATGGAACACTTTGAAACCCAAGCTCTAGAAAAATCTGATCACAAACCCAAACTCTGGCTCAGATACGTAGACGACACCTTTGTAATCTGGCCACATGGGAAACAAAAACTGGACAACTTCCTCACACACCTCAACAGCCTACACCCCAAAATACAGTTCACCATGGAAACAGAAGCTAATAACCAACTTCCCTTCCTGGATGTCTTAGTCTACAAGAAATCCAATGGCTCCCTAGGACACACCATCTACCAGAAGAAAACACACACAAACCGCTATCTGCATGCACTCTCACACCACCACCCAGCACAGATCAACTCCATAGCCAAGACACTCATCTCCAGAACCAAACGCCTAGCTGACAAACAACACCTAAAAACCGAACTACACACTCTCACTAATGTACTAACATCCAATGGATTCCAAAGAAATAAGATTTCCAACTTAATCCAAAAAGAAACTCCCACTAAAATCCAAGACAGAGAACAAGAAAACGGCACAGCCCTCCTCCCATACATAAGAGGCACCACAGACAGGATCAGCAAGATCCTCCACAAACATAACATCAAGACAGCATTCTGCACAAACAGAAAAATATCCACCATCCTAAGAAACCCTAAAGGCAAAATTGAGTTAGAAAATCAAGGAGTATATGAAATCCCATGTACTGCTTGCCCCACCACATACATCGGACAAACCAACAGAAGAATAAGTGCATGCATTGAAGAACACAAAAACTCGGTCAAAAAAGAGGAACCAACTTCTTCCCTGGTCCAACACCTTAAAGCCACAGGACATGAAATGGACTACAAAAAGACCAGAACTTTATAAAACTTTATAAAATTTAATAAAAATAATTAATAATAAAAAAAAAAAAAAAAAAAGACCAGAACTATCGCCAAAACTGAACACTTTAATAACAGAATAATCAGAGAAGCCATCGAGATAGAAAAACGCCCACACAGCATGAACAAACGAGACAATACCTCCCGCCTACCAGCCATTTGGAAACCTGCCCTTATTGACAAATGAGTCCCTAACACAAAGAATGACACCAGACCCACACTCACGAAAACCACACAGGATGTCACCACCACACATCCACGCAAAAAGCAAACTCAAACCCACACCAATGATGAGGCACAACCACAAACCAGAAGCCAGACCACAGCTGCATCATTAGCCACATTAAACCCCTCCAATCCATACATGAAGCAAACTGACACCCACCATGAAGATGAGGCATGACCATGAACGCAACGCCAAACAGCTATGCAGCTCACCATCTCTAATCCCCCTGCAACTCAGACTAACCTGAGCACAACAAAGCCCCCACCCAAACAGAACACTCCCCCATCCAATCAGAGCACAGCCAACCCCCCATCCAATCAGAGCACAGCCAAGCCCCTAACCAATCAGAACACACCTTCACCGAATCAGAACACAGCTGAGCTCCCAGCCAATCAGTTCAAACCCCCACTGGCAGTTAAAAGGAAGAAACAGCTACAGTCACACATTGCTCCTAGAAGCACGAAGCCAAAAGCACCAGCCTGAAGATGACAAATGAGACTTCGTCGAAATTTCTTCCCTGGTCCAACACCTTAAAGCCACAGGACATGAAATTGATTTCAAAAAGACCAGAACTATTGCCAAAACTGAACATTTTAATAACAGAATAATCAGAGAAGCCATCGAGATAGAAAAACGCCCCCACAACATGAACAAACGAGATGATACCTCCCGCCTACCAGCCATTTGGAAACCCGCCCTTATTGACAAACGAATTCCTAACACAAAGATTGACACCAGAACCACACAGGATGCCACCTCCACACATCCACGCAAAAAGCAAATGAAGTCAGGCCCTGCGCAGGCCTCTTCAATTCTGATTTGAGGCACCTCATTGCGCCCCAATCTATGGCGGGTCCTTCACGATAGCCGAATAAAGGAGAGACATGCAGCCAAGCACATTTTCTCTGGGTGAAGCAACAACAGACAACAGGCTGCCTCCCCTTTTATTACCTGTTACAGTGGGCGGTTACACAATGCATCACATGGTTACAAACAGCCAATGACAATGTTATTTCTGCAGCCAATGACAAGGCTACACTGGCAAAGCCACCCCTGTGGCCAATGGATTCAAATCTTGGTACAACGTCCATCCCTCTTGGCCCCACCCTCATTTCCTGTTCCAAGGCCGCATGGCCTTTGTCCTTTGTTCCAAGTCACATGGCCTGTTCCTTTGTTCCAGGCCTAATGCATTACAACATATCCACTGTTTTTATTATTTTAGCAACTGTCCTTTGTTCTACCTACGTGCCGTCCAGCTCTGTACACGATCCTAGGGCATAGGCCATCATCTCTGTCCAGTCATCAGAGGCTGCAGTTGGTTCTTGGCTCTTATCCAGGAGATTGTTAGAAGAGGGAGGTTTACACAGGTTCAGCAGGGGAGGAATACATTGCACACAGTAACAGATTGTTACACAGAATACTGGAAACATTATAATACTAAAAACCAATTTCTTGAGCCACCCAGCATTAGGTAGCCAGGAAAATAAACTGTCAATCAAGCAAGGCACCAGTTTCTTATGATAAGGGATTGTTTTGTACCATACTTTCCATGTGAGCAACTGTGGCAGAAATGTTGTGTGTGTTGTCAGAAATGTATATGTACCAGACCAATTCTGGGGTATTGACCAATGTGCATTTTTTCACATAAGATCTACATTGTCTTTAGA
The DNA here is from genome assembly GCA_034064705.1 of Bothrops alternatus. Classification (NCBI taxonomy): domain Eukaryota; kingdom Metazoa; phylum Chordata; class Lepidosauria; order Squamata; family Viperidae; genus Bothrops; species Bothrops alternatus. The sequence goes on along the minus strand of JARGCV010000044.1, from coordinate 7,021,479 downwards.
AGAGGTGTACAAAGTTTCAAAGATTTCACCAAAATCAAACAAGGGAACACAATCAGCACATGCTTTCTTGTTGTCATTGTCTCATTATCTAGCTGCCAAGGGATAGTTGTTTTATTACAAGATTGCCAAATACCTAGAAAGGTCTTGTTACTAACTGATGAAGCTATGTGATTAATACATACTTGAGCAGGACAACACAAAGTAAGGAAGGATTCAAAGTTAAAGAGAGAGATTTCATTCATAGGCACACACGTTTGCTTCTGTGCTGGCATGTATCATTAACAATTAAAATACAGTAGCATGGTGAGAAACAAAAAATGCAAAACAGGAAAGATTGTCACAAAAATTAAATCATTAAAGAGAAATAAGAAAGGGACAAAAATAAAAATCATTAACAAGACTAGAAAGCATAAATTCAAAATAGGCAAAGAGAAGTAAGAAAGGCAAAATTGGCAGAGAAATAAGAAAGGCAAAATTAAAGGCAAAATTGGCAGAGAAGTAAGAAAGGAAAAGGGCCATGGTTTATTAAACAAAACAACCAGGGAGGGTGTGTGTGTGTGAGAGAGAAGGTAACACAGATTCAAAGATGAGGTAACACAGATTCAAAGAGGAGGGAACACAGATTCAAATGTAAATTGAGTCTCCGTTTACAGCCATCTGTTTCCTTGGAAACCGGGAAAGAATAGTAGCTGGTTTTTCTGGTTTTAAACCGGCCTAGTTATGGTCTTCATTGCAACAAACAAAGTCTTCAGATAAACCTGCAAAAGGACAAAAGAAGGGGGGGAAATGGCCCTGCGGGGGAGGAAATGGCTGCAGGCTCTCAGGGGAGTCTGTCACAAGTTAAGAAGAGTTAACAAGCGAACAAGGCATTTTTGAATCAATGGATTACCAGGAAATATTTTCTCATTTTCCAATTATTAGGAATAGAAGCAACAGGTTTAAGATTTTTTGGCAAGTTAAAAGGTAAGACTGAATTAGCATAGGAAAGCATGTTCTGAGTCAGAAGGAGAAAATTAGGGGGGGAAGAGGGGGAGGTAAACCTTGAAAGAAACAAAAGACTTAAGATTTTTTAGCAAGTTAAAAGGACAGGGCAGGAGAAACAGAAACAGACTCCTGATAACAATGACTATGTTCTAAGCCAATAGCTACAGGAGAAGAAAAAGGAGAAGGCAGATCTTTTTTAAAATAGACATGCAAAACAATTCTTCCACATAAGGAGAATTTGGGAAGGAGCATAAAGGCTCCTCACATAAGCCAATTTTTATCCAATCAGCAAATTTTAATGGTCCCTTTAAGGTGTATGAGGGACAAATGCCAAACAAACATTAATAATACTTTCAACTCCTTACGTGAAGGCAATTTGTGAACTTTGTTAGTTGCATAATTAAGGTCCTGACAATTACACCAAGCCCTCCCCTTTGATCCTTGGAGAATTCCACCCACATACTCACGGGGGGGGGGTGATCCTTGTTGAAGAAACGCCACGAGGGTTGTTCCTCCAGTGGGACAAATTTTTGAGTCAGATTGTAACATTTTTTTGTCTCAGGGCTTGTTTTTAAAGCCTGAGGATTAGCCAATTTAGCTTGCTCTGTTTTTGCATAGTGTAATGCCAGCATGGACATTACAGCCTCCCATGGGCTAGGACACCTGGCGAAGCTCTGGGCGGTGTGTGGAGCCAGGAGCCTATTGCCATGTGGCGAGGTCTAATTGCTCCTCCTCCAGGTAGGAGGATAAAATTTTTCCAAAAAAGCCAATAAAAGATATAAATCTTTCTGAGTGACAGGGAAAACAGCCTGATTATTAAGTTTCTGAATATAATTTGCTCTCCTGACTAAGCTAAACAGTTTTTTCAGGTACTCAGCCCAATTTTTGCATAGCCTCTGTCCCACACTTACCAAAAGCGTGCACATGATCTATTCCAGACGTAGTAAGTGGTGGGGTGCCAGAAGGATGTGACTTTTCATTGCATCACGTCGGGGTCACCACTTGAAGTCAGGCCCTGCGCAGGCCTCTTCAATTCTGATTTGAGGCACCTCATTGCGCCCCAATCTATGGCGGGTCCTTCACGATAGCCGAATAAAGGAGAGACATGCAGCCAAGCACATTTTCTCTGGGTGAAGCAACAACAGACAACAGGCTGCCTCCCCTTTTATTACCTGTTACAGTGGGCGGTTACACAATGCATCACATGGTTACAAACAGCCAATGACAATGTTATTTCTGCAGCCAATGACAAGGCTACACTGGCAAAGCCACCCCTGTGGCCAATGGATTCAAATCTTGGTACAACGTCCATCCCTCTTGGCCCCACCCTCATTTCCTGTTCCAAGGCCACATGGCCTTTGTCCTTTGTTCCAAGCCACATAGCCTGTTCTTTTGTTCCAGGCCTAATGCATTACAACAAGCAAACCCAAACCCTCACCGATGATGAGGCACGACCACAGACCAGGAGCCAGACCAGAGCTTCATCATTGGCCACTTTGAACCCCTCCAGCACTACAAAGCCCCCACCCAACCAGAACACTCCCCCAGCCAATCAGAACACAGCCAACCCCCCCAGCCAATCAGAGCACAGCCAAGCCCCTAACCAATCAGAACATAGCCAAGCTCCCAGCCAATCAGTTCAAACCCCCACTGGCAGTTAAAAGGAAAAAACAGCTTAGACCACACATTGCTCCTAGAAGCAGAAGCCAAAAGCACCAGCCTGAAGATGATGAATGAGACTTCATTGAAACGTCGCCAAGACACTTCAAATTGTACACACACACACACACACACACACACACACACACACACACACATATGTAGGTCTTTGGTTATTTGGGTTTTCTCCCGCATAAAATTGGAAGTGTCTTGGTTACGTTTCGACGAAGTCCCATTCGTCATCTTCAGGCTGGTGTTTTTGGCTTCGTACTTCTAGGAGCAAAGAAGCACAAAGCTTCTAGGAGCTCCTAGAAGCACAAAGCCAAAAACACCAGCCTGAAGATGACGAATGGGACTTCATCGAAACGTCACCAAGACACTTCCAATTTTACGTGGGAGAAAACCTGAATAACCAAAGACCTACATACAAACACCCACGAAAACCTCAGAAAACAAATATATATAATCAGAGCACAGCCAAGCCCCCATCCAATCAGAGCACAGCCAAACCGCTAACCAATCAGAGCACACCTCCACCTAATCAGAACACAGCCAAGCTCCCACCCAATCAGTTCATACCCCCACTGGCAGTTAAACGGAAGAAACAGCTACGATCACACATTTTTCCTAGAAGCACGAAGCCAAAAACACCAGCCTGAAGATGACGAATGGGACTTCGTCGAAACATTGCCAAGACGCTTTCAATTTTACGCAGGAGAAAACCCAAATAACCAAAGACCTACATACAAACACCTGTGAAAACCTCAGAAAACATATACATATATGTATATATTACCTTGAGTGTTTTTTGATGCACACTGTCGGCCCAAATATGGGAGAAAAAATCTTTTGCCTGTATCAGCTCAATCTAGAGCCATCCACAGGCAGCAGTCCAATTTTTTTGGATTGCTAACACAGAATTAAGGGAGACTGGAATAGCTCAGGCAGGAAACCCCATACCATTTCAGACAAATGGTTGTCCAGTCTCTTCTTAAAGACTTCCAGTGTTGGAGCATTCACAGCTTCTGGAGGCAGGTTGTTCCACTGGTTAATTGTTCTAACTGTCAGGAAGTTTCTCCTTAGTTCTAGGTTGCTTCTCTCCTTGATTAGTTTACATCCGTTGCTTCTTGTCCTGTCTTCAGGCGCCTTGGAAAATAGCTTGACTCCCTCTTCTTTGTGGCAGCCCCTGAGATATTGGAACATGGCTATCATGTCCCCCCCCTCGTCCTTCTCTTCATTAAACTAGACATGCCCAATTCCAGCAGCCTTTCCTTATATATATAATGAATTATAAATAAGACAGGCCATCTCTCCTTCCTTCCTTCCTTCCTTCCTTCCTTCCTTCCTTCCTTCCTTCCTTCCTTCCTTCCTTCCTTTTTCTTCTCCCTAGAAGCAGCATTTTAGATTTCTAATCCTCTATGGACTCTGAATTGTTATGAGCATGCACATTCAAAACACATATTAAAATATTAATTTGAATCTTTTAGAAAATACAGATTGCTGCAAAAAGAAATTAGAAAAATTATATGAATGAACATTTGGAGAAACTTTGGAAATTTTGGAAGTTGATTGAAAAGTTTTAATAAGTACCCCCATGGGGATAAACAGAGACCATTTGATCTCATTGGGATCCAGTCAGAAACACCAGAGTAGAAGTAGTGTATACCTTTTTTAAATGAAAATTATCAGCACTTTTGATCGTCATCAAAGTAAACAAACCAACGTGGTGATTACATCAACAGGTCATGGCCCTAAACGGAAGTGACGTGCTCAGCCCCCACCCTCTGGATGTGACATTTTGGCCTAATCCCATCAAGATTGGCAGTCAATCCTCTGGGTACATGATTAGGTTAACCCTAGACTAATTCTATGGACATTCAAAACCAAGAAGAGTTAAGTAAAGTGAATAATTGGCACAGGCCTGTGTTTGGGACATGCGCGGGCATGTCATACTCCCCGTGATCTGGGCATGCGCAATGCTCAAGGGCGTGTCATTGCCTGCCCACACAAACTCCCCTGCCCCTTGCAATGACACGCCCTTGAGCATTGCACATGCCCAGATCACGGGGAGCATGACATGCCCAGGTATGTCCCAAACAAGGCCTAACCCCCTTTTTTTACTAGCAGACAGAAACACACATGCCCGGAATCGCGGTCCTGACATGCCTGAACAAGTTTTAAACTCCTACTTGCCGCCTGGCTGCTTGCCTCTTGTGAACATTTTAATTCCTGCTAATATTTCTTGTCTTTTGCTATGAGAATACGTTTTGTTCAGGGTGCAAATGGCAAAATATGTGTCTTTAGATTTTTACAAAGGTAAAAACCACCTGTGGGTTTTAAAAGGGGCTGTGGTTTGTTTGCTTTTTCCCCTGCATTCGAGGAAATGATTTTAAAGCCACCTAAAAATAAATACCTTTTAGAAAAAAATACCTTTTAGAAAAAAGGGGTTAAATGCAGGCTCTGGCCGCCTTTCAGGGGCTTCTTTTTCCCCAGCTTTTGAGGCACTGATTTTTAAAATTCCACAAAAATTAAAAATGTCGTTAGGCTAGAATGATTAGAAATAAAAAGCCTTTTTTATTTTTTATTTCATAGCTCCCCAAAGTAGGGCTTGTTTCCCAAAAACACAGGCCTGTGCTAATTATTCACTTTACTTAACTCTTTTTGGTTTTGAATGTCCATAGAATTAGTCTAGGGTTAACCTAATCATGTACCCAGAGGATTGACTGCCAATCTTGATGGGATTAGGCCAAAACATCACATCCGGAGGGTGGGGGCTGAGCACGTCACTTCCGTTTAGGGCCATGACCTGTTGACGTAATCAGCACGTGGGTTTGTTTACTTTGATGTCACTGATCAAAAGTACTGATAATTTTCATTAAAAAAAAGGTATACACTACTTCTACTCACCAGGAACAACCTAATCTGAGTGAATGATTAAAGTTTAATAATTTGAATTTTAATGTCTTTTTAGTTAAACAACAGAAGAGCTAAGGGGCACTATTGTTTAGGCCATCAATTGAGGTTCAGATAAGCTTCAGGATGCTGTGTTTTTTAAAAAAAAACAAATGGGGGTTACAGCAACATTTCTAAGCCTAGAATATTGCTACTTCAGTTAGAATTACTATTATTACCATTAAGTGCATCTTCTGCTGGTTGACAATTTGCATTCTGAATTGATTTAAAGCATCCCTCCCATCCTACTCAACTTCACAAATCCTGGATCTGTAATCCTGTCTCCATAGAAACAGACTACAGTAGCTTTCACTTGAAAGTGATCATCAAAACTAGATACTCCAGCACTACCCAAATACCAGGGCCACCAGCAAATATACAGGCCAGTGACTACTTGAGAATCAAATTGCTACTTGCAGATCACATGCCTCAACAGAAGTGGTTCTCCTTCTTGGAAAGGAGGATTGGAGTAGTCTGAGCAATCAACAAGATATTTATCTTTGATTTTTTTTGTCATGGGGATATGTCATCTGATTCCTTCATTAAGACTATTTCTACATACAGAACTTCCAGCAAGTATAAAGCTACAGGCAGGTTTAGAGAAACAGCAAGCATCCAGTTTTTTGGGACTAGAGCTATTACAGTTCCTTGTCATTGCCCAAGTTATAAATTTAAAATTTATACTAAAGTCATTCCTTTGTGTTTAGTAACATCAGTATGCTGATGATACCAATTGTATCTTTTGATTCTGGGCTGGTCAGGTGAAGCTGCTAAGATTCTCTCCCAGTGGATGGGGAAGTACCTACCAATCCTTGGACCAATCAGATCTGGTGTTATTCCAGATATGGCCTTGAATGGGGTGGCATTACCCCATTCAAGGGTGGTACACAAATTTAGATGTCTCCCTGGACTCACAGATCCTGCTTGATAAACAAGTGGTAATTACACCAGGAAGGCCTTTACCCACCTTCATCTGATGTACAAATTGCACCATTCCTACATCAGGATCCCCTTCACACTACTCACATGCTGATAACCTCACAATTTGACAATTGCAATGTACTCTACGTGGGGCTACTCTTGAAGACCACCTGGAAGCTTCAGCTAATCTAAAATGCAGCTGTCCAAGCAGCAATGGACATACCTCAGTATGCCAATGTAATACCTCAGCTTCACAAGCTGGTTACCAGTTTGCTTCTGGGTGCAATTCAAAGTGCTGCCACTACCTATAAAGCCTTTGTAATGGAATGCATGGATGATCTAGAGCAGGGCTTTTCAACCAGTGGTACGGGTACCACATGTGGTACATTGGCACCTGGCAGGTGGTACGCAAGCACCCTAGAAAAGTGGCAGTGGGGGAGGGGAATGAGCTGAACCGGTGGCAGCACAGCACAAGCCTGAGCGAGAGATGGCTGGAGCTGCAGGGCTCTCAGGGCTCAGTGGAAGCACCAGAGCCAGGCTCCGGCTGGAGCTTGCTGCTGATCCTGGTGCTTCTGCTGAGCCCAGAAAAAGTGCCGATCAGCTGAAATGTTGCAGCATTTCCAGGATCTTGTGATTTACATTCAAATGCTTGGCAACTGATTCATATTTATGACAGTCACAGTGTCCCAGGGTCATGTGAAGTGACCAAAACCTGCTGCAACCACCCAGCAGACGGGGGGGGGAGAAATAAAAACCAAATACCCCCCACCCCACTCCGACTGCCAATCCTCAACATAAATGCTCACAACAATGAAAACCTCAGACAGGAGGAAGAGTGCCGCCGGGCGGGCCAATAGGTATCTTGCTTGGCTGTGGCTTGGGGGGGGCACTTTTTCAGTGCTATTGTAACTTCAAACAATCGCTAAGCAAACTTTTGTAAGTCGAGGACTATCTGTACTTTATCACTTTTTTCTTTTTCTTTCTTTTTGGTCATCAAGTTTTTGACACCTTGCTAGGCGATTGGTGGTACTCGGATATTGCCATATCCTAAAAGTGGTACAATAGGTGAAAAGGTTGAAAAGCCCTGATCTAGAGCAGGGGTGTCAAACTCGCAACATCACATGACATGTCATGACGTTTCACAACTTTTCCCCCATTGCCAGAGCTGGGGTGGGTGCAGTTTCGGCATGATGCATCTGGCCCGCGGGCCAGCAGTTTGACACCCCTGATCTAGAGGAATGAGGGATTCAGTCAGAATTATCCCCTCAGAGCCCCTTAGAGGGGAATTAGCCCCTCTGTCTTTTTCTTGAACTTTCCTGCTCTTAGCTATTGTCAGGTCTTGTTGTTATCATCTTTGCCTTCTAATTTTTCATGTACTAGCTATGTAATTCTTCGCCTTTCCATGTCTCTTTTCTATTCTTCATTTGGAACTTACTGAATGTGCAGAAAACATGAATATCAAAATATTGTAATAAAAAGAACAAGGAAAAGAATTACATGGACAATTTCTACAAAGGTTCAAGGGGAAAATGGATAAAAGTACTGTCTGACCAATGGTTTACAACTGTAATATTAAAAAGAAAAAAGAAAGAAACTGAAGGCTTGATTTTGGCTACTCAGGAGCAAACTATTCAAACTAAGGAATCAAGGACAGATATTAAAAGCCATTAAATGATTCAAAGTGCAGATTATGTAGAGAATTGAAGAAACAGTAGATCATGTATTCAGCTCTTGCAAGAAAATTGCACAAACTAAACAAAACATAACACAAAATATTTTGCTCTAAAATGATTCAGTGGAACATCCATAAAAATTGTCATGTCCCATTAATGAAAAATAGGTGGAACACAGAGCTGGAAAAGTAGTCAAGAATGAGCAGATTAAAATAATGTGGGATTTCCAAACACGAACCAGTAAAGTCTCAGCTCATAACATACCATGCTTAACTGTGGTGGAAAAGAAAATGAACTTAAAATATGTTCCATTTTCCAGAAAAGGAGATAAGTTGTTTTTTTCAAGGGCCATGGAAGGGGCAAAATGGGGTGGAGGCAAATATCTGATATTCAAGCAGCTGCTGACCTTGTTATTCCTGTGAAAAGTTCTTTGATGCCAGTTTAAGTTCTGACAGACTCCATCTGTTTCAGTGAAACTTCCTTTTAATTGAATTATGCAAGTTATCTGTGGCTGAGCCATTAAGAGAACAATGAGTGATGTGATTCATTAGCAGGGCTCAGGTCAGTTGTACTATTTGTTTATCCCTAGTGATTCTTCAAATTTCTATTATGGTTTCACTGTATTCTATGACTTACCGGCAATGATTTATAGTGTGACAGTCTAGTTATTTTTCATGTTTGTGTAGAATTATCCTACTGGGACTACTAGCATATTCAGCTGCTTTTCTTTAAAACTTATATCACACACCTACACTTAATAATAATAATAATAAAGTTGGAAGGTACCTTGGAGGTCATCTAGTCCAAACCCCTGCTCAGGCAGGAAACCCTATACCATTTCGGACAAATGACTGTCCAGTTTCTTCTTGGAGCATTCACCGCTTCTGGAGGCAGGTTGTTCCACTGGTTAATTGTTCTAATTGTCAGGAAGTTTCTCCTTAGTTCTAAGTTGCTTCTCTCCTTGATTAGTTTCCATCCGTTGCTTCTTGTGCTGCCCTCAGGTGCTTTGGAGAATAGCTTGACTCCCTCTTCTTTGTGGCAGCCCCTGAGATATTGGAACACTAGTATCATGTCCCCCCTCGTCCTTCTCTTCATTAAACTAGACATACCCAATTCCAGCAACCGTTTCTTATATGTTTTAGCCTCCAGTCCCCTAATCATCTTTGTTGCTCTTCTCTGTACTCTTTCAGAGTTTCAACATCTTTTTTACATCGTAGTGACCAAAACTGGATACATTCCAAAACTGGATACATTCCATTGTAAAGTGGTATTAACACTTCACTTGTATTCAGAAACACAATCATCAAGCCAATAGTTCAACCCCTCCTTTGAACGGTCATTTCCTATTTAAGATATGCACAGAGAAGTCCCAGTAATTTAGCACTATAGCTTCTTGATCACAGTTCAGTGATGGAGTGCATTATTTTTGCTTGCAGAAGAGCTTTCTTATGTCTTTGGATAAAACATGGACTTTGAGAGCAAGCAAATGAATCTACAATTTGGTCCTAGTGAACTGATGCATACAAAACTATTCCAGGCTAGTAGTAATGATCTGATTTAACATATCCCAATCTTATGCAGAGATAAAGCAAAACTCTATTACTCTGGTTTAAAAGAGTCTCAGTCAACAAAGTAGAGTTGTTTGCAGTGGAGTGATTCTGCCAGTTCATACCACTTCTGCAGAACCAGTAGCTAATTTTTTGTTGCCCAGGTTCAGAATGGACGTCCGGAAGCGGCATTCACACAGAGAACTAGTTGTTCACATATTTGAATCCCACCACTGGTTGTCTGGAAGTTGAATCATGTCAACTGAACTTCTTTTCTTGTTGGTTCCCAATGTCTTGCTGCTCATCCAAGTAGCTTCTTCAGTCTGAGCATGTTGATTAGAAGAACTCCAAAATGTCCTCCAGGAAGGTTTATCTTCTCACCTAATGTGAATAGGATCATTAGGTGAGTCAGCAATGAGTCGTTGGGATGTAAATGCTCCAACTCCTAAATCCTTTACTCTAGCGGTGTCATTACCTGATGGAGGATATGATTGAATTAAGGTCAAACCATACAAATTATTGAGATAATAGCCAAACTAGTAACAAGTCCTAGTGAAATAATCAAAGCATGATCCAAAATTATGCACATATTTCATAATAATAATTAATTGGAAGAAGCAACTGCAATGTTGTTGGCTACATTCATATATATATAATGAATGTATAATTGTAAATAAAAATCAGCAAGTAATCAAGGCAAAATCAGTGGCAAAAGATATATTAATTCAAATTGAACAAAGGACATTAAATTTGAAACCTTGTTAGCCCCAGTCCTAATGTAAGCACATTTAAACAGGCTAAATATTTAAGCTTAAATTACAATAACATCACATGTATACATTAGTGGAAGCTCAACATTATTGGATGATTTTCAGATGCAGATGGAGAGGCCAGGAGTGCAGAGGACAACTTGCAGTTTATTTCAGTATGGACAGTAGACCATCATGTTCTTCTATTAGACAATTGTCCAGCTGCTGTACTTTCCTCCTTTCTATTCCAAGAAAGCAATTTTCAAACAGTTTTGATGAGATGATAGATAGATAGATAGATAGATAGATAGATAGATAGATAGATAGATAGATAGATAGATAGATAGATAGATGAAAGAAAGAAAGAAAGAAAGAAAGAAAGAAAGAAAGAAAGAAAGAAAGAAAGAAAGAAAGAAAGAAAGAAAGAAAGAAAGAAAGAAAGAAAGAAAGAAAGAATTGGGCATGACTGGGCATCTATATGCCTATAGACATGTACACACACAAACTGAACTTATATATACACAGTTAAAATGTCAAATGTGCTTAAATGCAGATACAACAGCAAGCTGTTAAATAATATCTTGTCTGACTGACCTGTTTCTCTCTAATGTCTTTTAGAGCAACTTCTACCAGGAATGCTGTAACTATAGAAGAATTACAATATTTACCTTTTTAAGTTAGAGGATTTCTGGTTCAAAAGCCAGCAGGAAAACTCGTAATTGTTATTTTTGTTTCCTCTGTTTTTTTTAAAGTCCTATCTTAGATCACAAAGTCCTATACTGAATTTAAAGCATAAGAAAACATAAGTAAGAAAGGGGGGGAGGTCTTCCATAAGTAAGAAAGGGGGGAGGAGAATTGAAGAAAAAGTCTTGCAGCTTTTGTATCAGGAATTTTATATTTACAAGACAAGTATATTGTGCTGTTGCAGCATTCCTGGTCAAGATAACTTTTAAATTATATTTGAGACCATAGTAACCATTGATTCACTTGAGGGGCATTCCTGCCTCAGCAAAATAAACCAAAAACACAGCCTACAACAAACTGAACAGCCCCATCTGAAATTAAAGGAGCACACATAACTTGGAAAGATACCAGGAATGCTTTTATGGTGAGCAGGAGGATGAATAGAGGGTGATCTAATTTGTTGCTGTCCTCCAAAAATGATTGCTGGTTTGCTCTGGCAACTGGGCAGCCAAACATTAAGCTCTCAGCTGCTGGGTGAGAATTCCACATACAGAATTGATCATTAAAAAGATTCTGTCTCTAACGCCTACCCAACTAATATACCTGGATGGTGGGAAGACCTTTAATTACACCCCTAATTCTGATATAAAGAGCTGAGGAAACCCTCCAATCTTTTCCTTCAGAAAAGGACACCTAATTTCTAAGCATAAAGCTGTTAGCTTGTAACAGCAAGCCAATTTGTACAGAAGCCTCCTCTGGCTTTGGCAAACCTAAGAGGAGAATAAGAGGAGGTTGCAAGGTGACGCAAAGCAGCTTGTTGAGGTGAATTATCTCAGCTCTTGGCCTTCACAAAGAGAGGAATGTTGCCTCCACAGCGGGGAGGCTTTTATTGAGACAAATCCAAACCATCTCAACACAGTGCCATTTTTTAAGGTTAAGTATCCAGGATGAACAAATTAGAAGTTTGGGTCCTACATACAGCTCTAAAACCACTTTTCCTGTGATCCCTGAAGCCATATCTGAATAGTGCCAAAGGCTGATACAGTACTATGGTTTCTTGACATTTTGAGGTCGTAAGCCCACAAAACATTTAGAGCAAACCCATGGAAAAGTTTAAAATAAATACACAAATACATACACAAACATACACAAACTGAACAAATTTCAGCTCTGTCTATCACTTTGGCCTTGATTGTCACAAAATCTTGCATGCATCCCCAACCATGTAAGGATTCATGACTTCTGAATTAGGAGGTGATCTTTCATCTCTAATATTCATGAATCTGAATTTAAAACAGCTTTGGGGTTCATAGTGAGAGAGAATTAGACATCAATGCTTTATGACTAGAACTGGTTTACTAACAACTGAGTGTTTTCAAAATGATCATTTATGTCCCCTTGATAATATACTATGCATCCTGCTATATTTAGGCATGTAAAATAGGGTATATATTTTAGTTTTGCCTGCATTATAATGAAATACTGTAAGTAGTGCAAGATTGGAGGAAGCGGAGAGATCTGGCCCATAGAATTGCCAAGAGTCGGACACAACTAAATGAATATATCATCATCATCATTATCATCATCATCATGAAATAGCTAGACCCAAACTGACATTCAATAAAAGGTGAGATGAATTTCCACTTACTTTTTAAATTCATGAATTTGGTCAAGCTCTCTGGCCTTTTCCTTCTTCTCACAGCAAAAATGTCTCATATACTGTCAGGAGAAAGGGGTTTCTTTTTCAGACCAAAGGTATATATACATTACTTTAAAAATATGTGCTGTCATCAGAAGCAACTTCTCTTGTAGCAGCTACCTGGATTGACTATGTCATTATAAACAATATGGGATGTGTATACTAAAATTCAAAGATGTGATACAAACTCAGCTTCAGAGCAGAACTTCATGCTATTGGAGCATGCTTACCTTGCTTACGTATTTTCAAAAGTATTTTGTTTTCCTAAGGGAGGACGAGCACTATTCAGCGTTGACTGATCCTGCCCTCTGACAGGGGTTCGATTCTGAGTGGCTCGAGGTTGATTCATCCTTCCATCCTTCCAAGGTCAGTAAAACAAGGACCCAGATTGTTGGGAGCAATATGTTAACATTTGTAAACTGCTCGGAGTGTGCTGTGAAGCACTATGCAGCGGTATATAATTCTACGTCCTATAGCTGTTTAGACATTTTCCAACTAGTATTTGTCCTGCCCTACAGTGAGCATAAAGTCTGCTTCTGGCAAGATTCTTTATATTCCCTAAATAAGATCAGTAGAACTGCATGCTAAGCACCCATTTAGAGTACAAATATATGATGTTCAAAGGCTGTTTTATTTTACAACTAAGAACAAATCAAATCAAATCTTTATTACAGCTATAAGGCCAGCAGTCAGATGCAAGTAAAAGAGGTAAAAGTGAAAATATATAAGGCTAAAAAGTAAAGAATAGTACAATTGTTTAAACCCAAGGAGAGTTGAATGGTTAGGGCCCACAGGGTCGGCCTTTTCCAGGGCCCGTCAGCCAGACAGTGTCGCCTGGCGGGGCCTAGGGGAAGAGCCTTCTCTGTTGCGGCCCCGGCCCTCTGGAATCAACTCCCCCCAGAGGTCCGTATTGCCCCCACCCTCTCCGCCTTTCGCAAACTGTTAAAGACACATCTTTGCTGGCAGGCCTGGGGCAGTTGACACCTTGCCCCAGCCAGTGTATGTTTGTTGTAAGTTTGTTTCGGATGATTGGTTTTAATTTAGGGATTTTAAAATGTATTTGATTTCTATATGCTACTGATTATGTTGTAAGCCGCCCTGAGTTTTCGGAATAGGGTGGCCTAGAAATCAAAACAAACAAACAAATAAATAAATAAATAGAAGTGCAGAATGGAGTACAAGTACTCTTTGAGATATGACCCATCACTTAATGGCTGTTCAAGATTACAACAAAAGATATATATGACACATCTCGAAGTTAAGGCTGCTTGCAGGATCCCCATGGTTCTTTACTCTTATGACCGACTACAGGGATATACCATGCACTCATCCCTGGACTGCATGGCTGCCTCCTGGAAGCATCTGTCATTTTCAGCAAGCCAACAATTGCTTGCAAAAATGGCAGCTGGCTTTTAGCTTTCTGCCCTAATCAACTGGCAAATGGGAGACTGCAAGCCTCTCCTGCTCTTTCTAGGCTTTGGGAAAACCATTCAATTGCATGCAAATGTGGCAGCTTCAGGACCAGCTTCCCAAAACCTTTCCCTTGCTTAACCCCCTCCCCCCTCTCTCCCTTCCTCTCTCCCAACCCCACAATAAAGAAAACAGAAAAAAAGTTGGGAGGGACAGACTTGATCTTTATCTCTCCACCTTCCCTCCCATTACGTACTGAGACTAAACTCTCCACCTTTGCCCTCCAATTCCTTTTAACCAACACATTTGCTCAAGTTACTGCATGCCTGGAAAGATGGTGGCAAAATCTATAAGTTATTTACCTTAAAGTTACTGCTGCCCTTGCATAAGGGGGATTGGCTTTCCCAAAGCCTGGCAAAAGCAAGAGAGACTTACAGTCTCCAAACTGCCACTGATCCGGGGCAGAGGTCCAGCCTACAATCTCTGCTTCATTCTTTTGCAAAAGACCATCAGTGGGTAGATCACTCAGCTTCCTCCTGAAGTGTAAAAGGGACAGGGCTTCTCACAGCCATGCATGGAGGCTTGTTCAGAAGCCTCTCTGGCATTGGACCATGGTACTGGGTCTTAATCTAGCTGGGCTCCTCCCACTTGCTGAGCTGTTTTTGGCTTTGCAAATTTTTTTGCTACTTGTCTGTCTCCTTTATGGATCCAACTGAGTGGTGGGCCTCCCAGGCCACCCCCACCCAAGATCATCCTGGTTTCTGCTGTATGACCCATATGTTCATTTAATGGCTACATTAGGGAGAGCATAATGGGATTCATTAAGGGAGGTTGTCTCATTTAGTGGCTGTCACCACTTACAATCATAATGGGCAGGTCTTAGGTCAAGGACTATCTGTAACCCAAAAACATATATCTTAATAATGGTCATCCAACAGAAGACACAGGCAGAAGTCAAGGACTTTGCTAAGGAATGAAAAAGTATATTGCTCAAGGAGTCTGATGAATTGTCTCCACAAGGACATATGATATAGGGGAGATCACAGAGAAGTTGATGTAGGGGAGTATTTTTGTAGCACCATCAGGTTGACAGAAGACAATGCATTCTGCACCGCTGAAGTAAAAGCTCAGCAAAATTGTGGGACTATGATAGATGAGACATAAGAGGCCGATATATACTGTATGGGAAACAAATAAATAATATTCTGCAAGTGCAGAAATCAGACTTACATTGATCTGAAAATCAGTCCCAGATACAGTTTTTTAATGATGTATCTGCATTTTCAAAGTCTAATGAGCAAAAGCTTTCCAACAGGAGTCCTAGCAAGGGAAGTTTGCTAATAACTTTAACCAGGTTGATTTAAAGTAGCTTTTAAAAACTAGTGAGATCATTCTCCTTGGGAAAAATTATAACTTTAGTCAATTATTCAGTTCTAACATCCACAGAAACCAAGCCAGTTTCAGTATAATCTTTTATAATTCTTTTATTAAAACAATCAACATTGAACATAAAAACGTATTGTGCAGCAATCATCATGGCACCTGATATACAATACTAAGTATTAGTCATTGAAAACGTCTGAATTAGTAAGCCTTTTTCCACCCCTCGCGTCTAGCCTCAACTATACTCCTGTTACACTTTGTTTGATTGGTGTTTCTCTTATCTGGTTCCATATTAATGTGATCAACATTAAACCAAAGATCCTATTGCTAAACAATCATCCTAGAACATAGCATACAACATTAGGTATTAATCTTTGTAAACATCTGTTTTAGTAAACGTTCTTCCCTCCT
Source organism: Bothrops alternatus (assembly GCA_034064705.1). Lineage (NCBI taxonomy): Eukaryota > Metazoa > Chordata > Lepidosauria > Squamata > Viperidae > Bothrops > Bothrops alternatus. Next base: position 7,005,407 of record JARGCV010000044.1, on the reverse strand, counting down.
CCCTTCCCTCTTCAAGTATACTCCGAGTACCTTTTGTTTGGTTGGTGTTTCTCTTATATATGGTCTATCTGCTGTATCTAGTCTATTGCATATTGTTCGTTTGCGCTTCTGAATTGACTTCATCCCATTACTAGTGCAATCTTTTATAGTCCCTAACCAGAGATCCTGAGGTAAAAGTTTCATATCCTGAGGTAGAGATTCAGTCCGCTTTAACAGTATTAAAGCAAACAACATTAGTCATAAGGTTATGTTAAGAGGCAAGCATAGCTCTAAGAAATCAAGTGTTTTCAAGTATGTGAAGCTTTTTAAACGAGCTGGAAGGTGATCTTGGTTATAAAGACTCTTGCAAGTTTCAGGAATCAAGTAGACTCTTTTCAAATGAAAAAAAATCTAGATGAGGAGTTGTGCTGACAAATACTGGTGAGATATATAAAATGTTTTCTCTAACATACAGAAATCTGAAGCAGCACTGCTAAGTATTTATAAGTGTGCACCTGCTTGATAGCATTCCATTAATTGTGAGTTATGAATTTTATGATAATTTCATGCAAATCCTAGGGCTTTTTCCTGGTAATTTATTGCTCTTTTCCTTCTGAGCGGAAAGAGACCAAAGCTCTCAGTGTCCTTGTCATTCTACCTGGAAGACAGAAATGATGACAGCATTATCTATATGTAAAAGAGCAAAGTCGGTGATGATGGTAGTGGTGGTGATAATGAATTGGGGGTCAAGGAAATTTGATTAGTGGGTCACAGATCATGTTGAAAAGTAGACCAGCGAGAATACATTCCACCTTCCTCCTCTCTGAGTAGTGAGAGTTCCAGAGAGATCTCCCATGGAAAAGCATATCTCAAAGTGGTTTTAAAATGGAAGAACTGGACAAGAACAAGCAACTTTTTATCTTTGGAGGGTCTCCCTTGGTATTAAATTAGAGGCAGATTTAAAATTAACAAAATAAGCAAAAACGGAGCCTCTGGATTGAGAAGTTTATTTCTAAATTGAAAGGGGGAGAACCAGATGGTGGTGGACAGTTGATCAGTAAAAACTGCCTGATCCTGAACAGAGACATCTTCTTGTTCAACTTATTTCAACAATTTTGAATAGAGTTACCAGGGCAATTCAGAAATAAACTTCCATTTGGTTATCAATGACAGACACTCACAGATACAGAACTTTCATTATACACATTAGAAAACTACAACATTACATTACTTTTTGACATAATTGCCATTCAAACTGAGATACTTGTTATAACATCTTATAAGATTTGAAATTCCTTAGTAGTAGTCGCTCGGAGCCAAATCTGGGCCATTGGATGGGGGGGTGATCAAAAACATCCCAATGGAACTGCTTCAAAAGTTCTTGGGTGTGTCTAGCAGTGTGTGGGTGAGCATTATTGTGAACCAACACCACACTGGAAGTGGTGCCATAAAAAATCTTGCCAAATGTGAAGATGCCAAAGGAATATTGCTAGTGAAGTTCTTAGAGCATGGTTTGACCATCAATTCAGAAGTCTACTGTGAAATGTTATGAAAACTCAGATGAGCCATCCATAAGAAGCATCGGGGCATGCGACTTCTGGTGTGGTGTTGGTTCACGCACCAGTGCTAGATGCACCCAAGAATTTTTGAAGCAGTTCCATTTGGATGTTTTTGATCCCCCGCCATGGCCCAGATTTGGCACCGAGCGACTACTACTAATAAATTTCAAACCTTGTAAAATGTTATGACAAGTGCCTCAATCTGAATGGCGATTATGTCGAAAAGTTATGTAATGTTGTAGTTTTCTAATGTGTATAATGAAAGTTCTCTATCTGCGAGTGTCTGTCATTGATAACCAAACAGAGGTTTATTTCCTAATTGCCCTCATATTTAGCATACAGCTATTAAGCACCTTCATGGGTCTGTAATTAGCAGGGTCTAATACTTTGTTTCTGTATAATAGGGTTAGGAATGCCATGACTATAGCTATTAAAATCAAGCCAAACTTTTAACATGGCTGAAGATGACAGCCAGCATTGAAGATCACCACTTATTCTTCTTCCTTAGTAATTCTTAGTAATTCCAAGGCACAACTAAGGATATCATCTTGTCTTGCTGGTGAATATAATAAAATGACAAGTAGAAACCTTTCAAAGAGAGTTAAAGAAATACTATGGTTACCAGCAGAAATAATATGATAAATATGATACCTTTAAGGTGATGAGGAATCTATTGAAAACAAATTCAGTAAAAACTATGAAGACTCAATTAATGTTTTATTATATATATAAATCTTGGGCTTCTCTATTAAGTGCCATATGAATTTATTAAATTTTGTGTGGTTTGAGGTCCACACCAGAATTTTAATTAAAAAGACTGATTTAATCTCATCAAATGTTAATAACCCTTAAGGAGGTCAATTAGATTGTCTGTGACATGGGAAATATTGAAAGAGAGTATCAGAGATCCACAAATATGTGTTAGAAAGCATTTAGCAGTGAGAGCTGCACAAAATTAGGGTGCTTAAAAATATTCCCCGCATATCATTCCTGGATTCTGTATATAGATAGTCTCAATTTTCTACAACTGGGACCAGAATTTCCATTGTAAGTCATTGCTGTGATAAGTTGAGTCGAACCCAATTTTACAACCATTTTTACAGTGGTCATTAAGTGAATCATATGGTTATTAAGCAACTCACACAGTTGTTAAGCAACTCACATAGTTGTTAAGCAAATCCAGTTTCTCTAAAATGGTCATTTTTTGCTGTTTTCAGTTTCACACAATTATTTATATGAAACATTTACTCTTTGTACACTGTAAGAATGCTTTTCCTTAAAGAATCCACTGATTTCTGCATAAAAGGTAGCCAATCATTGTCACATGACTGCAAGATGCTGCAAGCCATTATAAATGCAAGTCATTTACCAACCATATGAATTATAATCATGCGACTGCAGGGATGGTGCAATGGTCATAGGTTTTCCAAGGCTGTTATAACAGTTGTTATCCAGTTCTGTCCAGCCCAAAAAGCAATAGCATTTAGACTTATATACCAACCCATAATGCTTTGCAGTAGTCTTTGGATGGTTTACAGGGTCAACACATTGCCTCCAACAATCTGGGTCCTCATTTTACTGACCTAAGAAGGATGGAAGACTGAGTTAACCTTGAGCCTCATCAGGTTCAAACTCCAGACTGTGGGCAGAGTTAGCCTGCAATACTGCATTCTAGCCACTGTGCCACCAGGACTCTTGCAATACCACTAACTGACAGCTGCCTCTTTTCCCCCTTTTGGAGGATTTTATTTTGCAGCATTGAATCCAAAACAATTCAGGAATTAGCAAATGTGGACTTATTCCAGGTTATGAATGATTCAACAAATCTGTACAAAGTTTTCTTCCAGGAGGTGTAGCTACTGTGTTCTTCATTTGGGGCAGAATATTTGATTCCCCACCTGTAGCAATGAATATATATACCAGCGTACCGATTGCAAAATTCCCAAAGCCGTCCAATCTCTTCTTAAAGACTTCCAGTGTTGGAGCATTCACCGCTTCTGGAGGCAGGTTGTTCTACTAGTTAATTGTTCTAACTGTCAGGAAGTTTCTCCTTAGTTCTAGGTTGCTTCTCTCTTTGGTTAGTTTCCATCTATTGCAAGGGTGTCAAACTGCTGGCCCACAGGCTGGATGCGTCATCCGGAAGCCGCACCCACTCCATTGCCGGCAATGGCAAAACCGTCCCGATACGTTGTGCGACCTCACGTGATGTCGTGAGTTTGACATGTCTGATCTATTGCTTCTTGTCCTGCCTTCAGGTGCTTTGGAGAAAAGCTTGACTCCCTCTTCTTTGTGGCAACCCCTGAGATATTGGAATACTGCTATCATGTCATACCTCGAGCTTCTCTAAACTAGACATACCCAATTCCAGCAACCGTTCCTTATATGTTTTAGCCTCCAATCCAGTGGTGGGATTCAGCCAGTTCGCACCAGTTTGGCAGAACCCATAGCTAATTTTTTGTTGCCCAGGCCCAGAACAAACTTCCAGAAATGGCATCCACACAGAGAACCGGTTATTCACATATTTGAATCCCACCACTGTTCCAGTTCCCTAATCATATTTTTGCTCTTCTCTGTATTCTTTCTAGAGTCTCAACATCTTTTTCACATTGTGGTGACCAAAACTGGATGCAGTATTCCAAGTGTGGCTTTACTAACACTTCACATGATCTTGATTCTATCCCTCTGTTAATGCAGCCTAGCACTGTGTTTGCTTTTTTGGCAGCTGCAGCACACTGCTGACTCATATTTAAGTGATTGTCCATTAGGACTCCAAGGTCTTTCTCATAGTTACTGTTTTTTGAGCCAGGTTTCACCTAATCCCTTTCACAGTGGCTACTATTGAGCAAGGTACCACCTATACTATATCTGTGCATTTGTTTTTCTTGCCTAAATGTAGAACCTTACTTTTTTCACCATTGAATTTTATTTTGTTAGATAGCACCCAATGTTCAAGTCTGTCAAGATCCTTCTGTATCTTAAGCCTATCTTCTGGAGTGTAGGCTATTCCTGCTAGCTAGGTGTCATCTGCAAATTTGCTGAGTTCCCCATCTATCCCTCATCCAAATCATTGATGAAGATGTTGAAGAGCACTGGGCCCAGAACAGAGCCCTGGGGCACCCCACTACACACTTCCCGCCATGTTGTTGCAGTTCCATTGAGGACCACACACTGAGTACGGCTGGTCAGCCAGCTACGAATCCATCTGGTGATGATGCTTTGTCTGAAATTGTATACAGTTTCCTGCCTGAGCAGGGGGTTTGACTAGAAGACTTTCAAGATCCCTTCCAACTCTATTATTATTATTATTATTATTATTATTATTATTATTATTATTATTATTATTGTTGTTGTTGTTGTTGTTGTTGTTGTTGTTGTTGTTGTTGTTGTTGTTGTTGTTGTTGTTGTTGTTGTTGTTGTTGTCTGGAAGACCAGCAAAGATTATTGCTGATAACTTTAAAATTCAATTTTCCCTACTAGTAAGAGAACAAAGTGGAGTAACAATTGGAGGATTATCAGTTTTGAATCATAATGTCTTGTAAGTCAAGCAAAGCATTTCCTTTTGCATAACATTTATCATAAGTCTAGGATAGAAAATGTGAGTGCTTCATTTAATACAATGGAAACCTATTAACTGGTTTTTTTGTAACAAACATGGCATACAAAGGTTGAAATTTCTGCAACTGTTAATTACAATTCCATCTCATTTCAGAGTACAAACAGACCCAATATGTCCCCAACCTCGACCTCATCAGCACACTGCAACTAATACGTATGCAGTATTTATTTACTTAATTATTTATTATATGCTTTTTTCAACACTCTGAAGAAAAGTGAGGGATGGGAAAGGTACAGATGTCATTAAATACCATAAAATATAGAATAAAGCAGTGTTACTCATTCCTGAATGTTTTAATTATGATAAATCAAAGGGTGAAAGAAGGAGGGAGGTTGCACTTCTTTTAAATATGCAGAAGATAGTTGAAGGCTTCTTTCAGCTTGTTAAGATTTGAAAAGCTTAATGTGCACACAGCAGTGCCTGGTTCTTGGCACAGAATCCTCTTCATTTCTATGGAGACTCAAATAGCTGAGAAGCCAAAGAGGTTTATCTGAAAAGGTCCCAGAGGTTTTTCAAGTTTACACAACCTCATGTTCCCTTGTGCTTGACTGTAGGCCTCCAGCCCTTCTATCGCTTGTAGCTGGAATTTGTCTTGTGACAGATCCAAATCCACTCACATAGTGTTCATAGTAGCAGTGTTTCTCAACCTTGGAAAGTTCCATGGACTTCAATCCCCAAAATTCCTGAAGTCCTCACATCTTAAAATTGCCAAGGTTGAGAAAGACTGCATAGCAGAATTACCCCTGACTCTTGAAATTGGAATCATCTTGCATGCAATATGTCTCCTGGATATGAGATATCCTAGGCCGGGCTTTGCTTGTGTCTTGTTTAGACTAGGAGCAGAGGATAAAAAGTGAATAATTCTACTCCCAGTTCATGGAATCATCACTTTATGCTGATTATAATCACACTTCAAAAAGCCTTAACTAAGGGCCACTGCACTATCCACGGGGAATACAGTAAAGAAGCAAATATTTGTGACTTCTTTAACAAGGATTACAACATTATTAAACTTCACAAGTACTTCCCCAAAATAAATTTGCAGTGATTATTCAGATTGCATGATGTATTGTCTAAAGAAGGAACTGCCATGCAGAATAACAGGTAACAGAGTTGGAAGGGGTTTTGGAGGTATTCTAGTCTAACCCCACACTCAAGCAGGAAACCCTATATCTTTTCAGACAAATGGTTATCCAATCCAGTGTTGGAGCACCCACAACTTCTAGAGGCAGGTTGTTTCACTGATTAATTGTTCCAACTGTCAGGAAATTCTCCTTAGTTCTAGGTTGCTTCTCTCCTTGATTAGTTTCCATTCATTGCTTCTTGTCTTGCCTTCAGGTGCTCTGGAGAATAGCTTGACTCCCTCTTCTTTGTGACAGCCTCTTAGATATTGGAGCACTGCTATCATATCACTCCTAGTCCTTCTTTTCATTAAACTAGACATACCCAATTCCAACAACCATTCTTTCTATGGCCTCCAGTCCCCTAATCATCTTTGTTATGCTTCTCTGTACTCTTTCTGGAGTCTCAATATCTTTTTTATATCACAGCAACCAAAACTAGATGCAGTATTCCAAGTGATGGTAATGCTGATTAGCCATCAAACCAGTGTTGACTCTTAGTGACCACACAGATAGATTTTCTCCACAATAATAATGGTGTACCCCATTGCCACTGTAACTGAGTCCATTCATTTACCTGCTGGTTGTGCTCTTCTTCCCTTTCCATCCATCGTTCCCAGCATTAGAATCTTCTCCAGAGGACTCAAGAAGTCTTTGTATAGTTTACACAAAGTAAGTTCTTATTATTTATTTCCTGGATTTATTTTAACAGATAATGACTTATCATGGATGGTGATAGTACTGATAAAAGTTTAATCTCTGGTCTAAATAGCCTTGGGCCAATCTTGGGCTCTACCTCTGACCACAACAGATGAGGAGATGGGTCCCTTCACACATGCACATGCACACATGCCTTCAGGCCCAATACAAAAGGCTAGCAAGGCCAGAGCAGAATGTTCCAGGGGGCAGATGCTATGATGCTTGTTTAGATACAGGGATACACCAGCCAATGTTTTCTGAGCTATATCAAACATTTGGTCATGATTACAGGCCCATCAGGTTGAAACCTTTACAATCCACAGCCTCCATGTTACAAAGTCCTCAGGCTATAACTTAAAAATTGTTGGATCACCAAGCCAATTATTCCAACAACCAACATCTCAAATCTATTTCTAAACATTAGAATAAAAGTATAAAACTGTATGTAATTCTCCCAGAATGTGACTTTTTATCTTGCCTTTTCTCAAATTTGGTACTGTATGGAAGGATCTGCCTTATCAATGTCATCATCATTATGCTTTTAAGTAGCATTGTGCATAATTATTCTACTATATATTCAAAAATTCCTTTGCAAATTTTATTTCAGGGAAAGATTTATACAATCTGAAGAAAAGCCAAGATTTGTGTATTTCTGTTTTACTAAGCCAGTGGTTCTCAACCTTTTTCAGATTGAGACCGCATTTGTGCCGCCCATGCGCGGCGCGACCCCTGTACATTTGGTTTTTCTTGCCTAAATATAGAGCCTTACTTTTTTCACCATTGAATTTTATTTTGTTAGATAGCGCCCAGTGTTCAAGTCTGTCCAGATCCTCCTGTATCCTAAGCCTGTCTTCTGGAGTGTTGGCTATTCCTGCCAGCTTGATGTTGTCTGCAAATTTGATGATTTCCCCATCTATCCCCTCATCCAAATCGTTGATGAAGATGTTGAAGAGCACTGGGCCCAGAGCAGAGCCCTGGGGCACCTGACTACATACTTCCCTCCATGTAGATGTGGTTCCATTGAGGACCACATGCTGAGTACGGCCGGTCAGCCAACTACAGATCTATCTGGCAGTGATGCTGACTAACCCACATTTTTCTATCTTATCAAGTAGTAGGTTTTGATCTACTTTATCAAATGCCTTACTTTTAAAAAGATGTAACTCTGTCCAGCTCTGTAGCTGAAGCAGACCTTTGTCTACTCTACTTTTTCTAAACTCTAGGTCCACCAGGATCCAGTAAAGCAAGCTCTCTGAATTCTATGTGCTGTGCCATTTTTCTTAAATTTTAATGTAGATCCACTAGTTTTATGGAGTGCATGTTAAACTCATGTCTCATTGAAATCTGTAAAGCCTTGCTCTGAGCTGTCTGAGGCCAAAAGAGACAACCAAGGAACATATTAATTGGTATGAGCAAAAATGATAACCTGTGATTACTATTATGATGAATCAGATCTCCAGAGAATTAGCTTCTGATGCCTAAGATGAAAAGTGCAGGGATAGAAAAGTATTATTTAAAGTACGTAAGCATAGGAATGTGTTTGATCCATTAAAGTAGGTGATTTGGGAACATTTAGACTCCTTCCTATAATGTAGAAGGAGGCCGCCTGTCCCATTTCTTAAATAACTCTGAAAATTACTAGGAGCAGATATACCCAAATCTGGTTCTTTAGTGTTTGTCAAATGTTACTTCATTTTAGTGCCATGATGTCATAGAATAGGGGTCCCCAACTCCCAGGCTACAGCCCATTACCGTACATCGACCCATTTGGAACCAGGCCATGCAAGCTGCAGAGGAGCGTGCACACTCATGCAGCTCCATTTGTGTAAGCAGCAGATGTGCTTGCATAAATGGAGTTGCATGTTCTCACACGCACACTCTCTCCCCCACACCAGTCTGTCAAGTCAAAAAGATTGGGGATTGCTTATATAAAATTTGTGGAAGAAAACCTACAGGACTGTTTTTGTTGTTGTTGTTGTTTTAAATCATTGATTTGGTTAGTTGACTGTTTTACTGTCATTGAGTTCTGCTCTACTCCAAAGACTTGAGAGGTACTGAGTCTTTAGATGTTTCAATGGTACCCCATCAGAGCTGTAATAGAATCTACCTACCTTGCTTCTGGTCATCTTCTTTTTTCATCCACCTTTCCCAGCATTATGGACTTTTCTAGAGAACTACTGTATATCTTTGCACAACATGTCCAAAGTAGGAAAATTTAACCCTGTCCCAAAGATGCTTTTTCAAAAGGCAACTGGACTTTGGTTTTCCTTGAAAACATTTCACTTTTCATCCAAGAAGCTTCTTCAGTTCTGATGGAATCAGAACTGAGTCAGAACCAAGTCAGAACTGAAGAAGCTTTTGGGATGAGAAGTGAAACATTTTCAAGAAAAAACAAAGTCCAGTTGCTTTTTGGTAAAGCATCTTTGGAACAACTATGACCTGCATGAACGAGAATCTCCATAAACAACATTTAAGCCTGCTCATTTGTGCCTCAATTAAGAATTCTGGACAGAACGGAACGGAACGGAACAGAACGGAACGGAACGGAACGGAACGGAACGGAACAGAACAGAACAGAACAGAACAGAACAGAACAGAACAGAATAGAATAGAATAGAATAGAATAGCAGAGTTGGAAAGGACCTTGGAGATCTTCTATCCAGCCTCCTGCTTAGGCAGGAAACCCTATACCATTTCAGACAAATGGTTGTCCAATCTCTTCTAAAAAACTTCCAGTGTTGAAGCATTCATGATTTGTTTGAAGATCCATTTCTTTCCTTTCTTAGCTGGCCATGATATTTTCAGAAATCAAATGCAGTAAATATTAGATATGTGTGGTTTCTCCAGAGATCCTGTGCTGGCACAGTGGATAGAATGCACTTTTGCAGGTTATTTCTGCTGACTGCCAGCAGTTCAGTTTTCACTGGCTCAAGGTTGACTCAGCCTTCCACCCTTCTGAGGTTGGTAAAATGAGGACCCAGATTGTTGCGGGGCAATACGCCAACTCTGTAACCCACTTAGAGAGGGCTGTAAAGCACAGTATATAAGTCTAAGTGCTATTGCTATTGCTATCCTCTCTTTTTAACCTCAAATTAGTGGAAATTCATTACTCCTCCTATCCTGAATCCAAAGATTGGGGAGTATGGTACACTTTTTAAAAAATCAATGGAAGAGCATGCATAAACCCATCCTCAGCTTTATCAACTTTACTTACAACTCTCAATATCCCAAACCAAATGAATTTTACTATAAATCTCTCTTCATTTCTAAGCAATAAGTGCATAGGATGCTTATTTACTTTTTATTATCTGTATTTCCATGCTACCCAGTCCTCAAAGATCTTAGATAGTAAACAACGCAATCAGAATTCCAATAAAACAGCACAAGAGTAAAATGATTCATTTAAAAATCCACATCCTATCATTACACTGCCAATTAGCTTGGGCCAAAAGAATAGTGGACTAGGACCCCTTACTTGCTTTCAAAATGAAAGAAGGTTGGAGTTGCATCTAACTCCTGGGGGTTCTTCATAGTGGAAAGACATTTATAAGCAAGGGATAAGTGTAAAGGAAGACTTTCTCATATATCTTATGTTTTTTCCTACATGCTGATGAATAGCATATTGAAAGGACACATGAATTGGTTTAAGGGAAAAGAGTTTGTTCTAAGTCTGCTGAAATCACAAGAGCAATTAGGGACAACTTAATCATTCTAAGATGGTGGCCACAGAGGAAGCTTGGTTATATCGTGGGAAGAGAGGTAGCTATTAAATTAAGTAATCTTAAACTAAGACAAAATGGTAGGAGGAGAGAGAAAGAGGGAAAGATAAGCCAGAAAAATAAAGACTGGAGAAGAGAAAAGGAGCAGAAAGATCTGCAGAGCAGAGGAGAGAATCAGCTGAGGGACAGAGAGAAAAACCGACTGAGGGCAGTGCAATGACTGGCAGAGAGGAGAAACAGGAGAGCCAGTGAGATAGTGGAGCAGGGAGGAGAGCCAGCCAGGGAGAGAAGAGGAGAGCTTACTGATAGGGTACTTAGAACAGATTCATATACAATCTTGATCCACCACCTGGGGAAGAAAAAGATCTTCAACATTTTCTTAAAGAATGGCCAAACACATGTGTGTGTGTGTGTGTTTGTGTGTGTGTGTGTGTGTGTGTGTGTGAGAGAGAGAGAGAGAGAGAGAGAGAGAGAGAGAGAGAGAGAGAGAGAGAGAGAGAGAGAGAGAGAGAGAGAGAGAGAGAGAGAGAGAGAGAGAGAGAGAGAGAGAGAGAGAGAGAGAGAGAGAGAGGGGGAGGGCATGACTTTGGGACTATTTGATCAATGGAATCCAGAGCATCTAGTCTTGTCAGACCTTGTCCTATAAGCAGGGACAATTGGAGCAGAGGGTCCTGAACATATCCAGTTCCTATATATATATGGTAGCATATTTGGTAACTTTCACAGTACATCATGATTTGCTCCTCAGTGATGTGTAAAAGGATTCCCTGTTGAAAGAGACATTATCAACCAGCTGTCCAAAAAAATGCACCCAATAACTCCTGATGGCCAAGCTGAATTGTGTAATGGAGATGCAGAAAAGCATGACAGCCACAATAAGCAGAACAAATGTAGTTGACAAACCATTGGATTTGAAACAGCCAAGGTATATGTTCCTTTTGAACTAGATGACACAGCTCAGCGCTAACCTGAAAGTTGTTGGACTCTGAAAATTGCATTGTTCAATTATTGAAAAGAACTTAACAAGTTCATGCTTTCTGCCAGCCATAGCAACCATGACAAGAAAGCCGAATTATTCAAATGGTATTGTACTGAATAAAACAATAGAAAGAATTGACCTGATTGAACAGTTTGGTGCCAAACAGGGGAAAGTATAAAATTTAATGCTCAATAGAAAAGTGCATGTCATAACCTGGTTACAGAGTGCAGTGGCAAAGGTAGTTTTGGGGGGCCCTAGAATGGCCCATGTCACAACCCTGTTTCATGAGCTGCACTGGCTGCCAGTTTGCTTCTGGATGCAATTCAAGGTGTTGTTAGTTATCATCTTTAAAGTCCTTCATGGCACGGGTCCAGGTTACTTGAAGAATTATCTCATCCCAATGAATTTTGACCACCATATCCATGCTGGCGAAAGAGGCATACTGTGGGCCCCATCAGCCAGAAAATTCCAGCTGGCAGGGTCCAAAAGAAGAGCCTTCTCTGCCATCACTCCTGCCCCTTGGAATATCTTACTCCCCAGAGTGAGGTCAGCTTCCACTCTCCTGACCTTCCATAAGAGCTTAAAGACTTGGTCTGCTCATTGGCCTGGGGCTCCAATGGAGGTGGCTGATAGATTAATAACTGATTCCCCCTTCATCCTCCCCCCTCATCCTACCCCTTCTCTCCCCATCTTTTAGTTATAGTTGATAATTTGTATTTTTATCTTCATTATGTACATGTTTTTATATTGTTTTATTCTTTTTAACAGAGTCACCACAAGATGAGCTGGGCAGCAAACAAATTTAATAAATAAATTAAATAAAAGTAAATAACCTTTTGGTGAAAAGATTAATGTATTTTATTTTATAGCTAATCTGGTGCTACGGGAAACACACAGGCAATTTATGAATGTATTATACATTCCTACTTCCCTTCACCAGCAAACGTTGTTGGCATATCACATCTGCTTCCAGAAACATCTTCATCAATCAACCAACATTTTCATCAATGATTTGGATGAGGGCATAGCATGCAGAATTTTTTTTGTACTTTGATTCACATAGTCATTCAAACTTCATTTTTCTTCTTCTACAGTTTGTTGGATTTGCAATAGTCCTCTACCCCCTATTTTTCTTGGCAGGTACAACTGTAGGTGTCATTTCGTGGATGTAGAGCATGGTGCATATTCAAAAGTTTACGAATTTTCTGGTCTAGATTTTCCAGTTCAGCCAAAGTCCAAATGATAATTCCAGCTGGGTAGCATATCACTGGGACTGCCCATGTATTAATGGCTTTAATTATGTTTCCGGCATTCAGCTTTGATTTTAATATTTTGCGGACTCTCCTGATGTATTCCTTTTGTGTTGATTCTTTGACTTTTCCATTCAAGATGTTATCTGCTTCCAATATGCCTAGGTATTTGTAACCATCATCCTTTGCTAGTGCTTTCACAATACTTCCATTCCCCAGCTCTATTCCTTTTATTTTCTCCATTTTTCCTTAGTTGCATGGATAATATAGCACATTTTCCAAATCCAAAGTTCATTCTGATGTCACTGCTAAACAGTTGAATTGCGTTGAGTATTGATTCAAGTTCAGGGTGGCTTTTCGCATACAGTTTTAAGTCATCCATGTATAGTACGTGGTTTATCTTGCCATACTGGCTTGAGATGTGGTATCCCAATTTTGTGTTTCGTAAGATTATTGTCAGTGGAATTAATGCAATGTTGAACAGTAGTGGTGAAAGTGAGTCCCCTTGGAAAATTCCTCATCTGATGTTGTTGTTGATGATGATGATGATGATTATGCATGCGAGCTGGATGGCATGATAATTAAATGAACATATAGCCAGTTTAAAAATCTTATGCAGAGAGCGCTCATAAAAAAATTTTTTGAAAATGGAGAAAAGTATCAAATGGTGTGCCACTGAGACCCATTCTATGTATTTACTCCTCAATGTTTTCATTAATGATTCAGTTAATTAGACAATATTTTCATTAATGGTTTAAATGAAGAGATAGAGTCTTGTGCATGATATTAAACTGGGTAGGATTACTAATCAGTTAGAACAGAGGTCCCCAACCTTTTGGGCACCAGGGACCGGTTTCGTGGAGAGATGTTTTTCCGTGGACCGGAGGGGGCGTGGTTTTGTGTGCTGCCTGCAGGTCACAGATAGGGCTTTGCTTGTTTGTGTGGACCAGTTGCTGGTATGCCATGGCCCGGTACTGGTCCATAGACCAGGGGTTGAGGACCCCTGGGTTAGAAGACAGAAATAAATGTTTTTAAAAATATGTATTTATTTTACTCCAACACTGGAGGTTTTAAAGAAGAGATTGGACAACCATTTATCTGAAATGGTATAGGCTTTCCTGCCTGAACAAGGGGTTGGACTAGAAGACCTCCAAGATCCCTTCCAACTCTGTATTCTGTTATTTTATCATTGTTGCTTGGATTATATTAAGAATTGATGGCTTCATGTGATCAGGATTCTAATTGCATTTGTTTTTTTATGTACATTTTTCAAACTACTATAAAACACTGGGAATAAATATGATCTTGATAGATGAAAAAAATGGGTTCAAAGTAATGGAATGAAATTGAAAAGAGAGATATACAGTGGTCTCCACTTAGGAAAGAGAAAAGAAGTGGCAGGGATAGGATGGGACAATGATCTTGAAGTAGGAGATGACTGCATCTGAATCAAATGAACATGAGCCAGTTGTGTGATGTATTTGCAAAGAAGGCAAATGAAATTTTAGATTGCATCAACACAGTTATAATTTCCAAGTAATGAAGTAATTATTTTGCTCTTGCCAAACCCTTATCTTAAGTACTTTATCCAGTTCTTGGCATCTTTCTTGAGGTCAGATTCAGAGAAGGTGGAATACAGGGAAAGGCGATGAAGAAGATGATCGGAGGATTAGAAACTAAGCCTCATGAAGAGAAATTAACTTTCTCCATATGACATATCTACATAGACAAGTTTATCATTTGGTGTCTTAACCTTAAAATGTATGAAGGGCAGTACGATAAAAATATAGAAAATTATTCATGAATGGAAAATGTCAACTGAGGGAAGTTTTTCTCTTTGTCTCACAATGGTACAACTTGAGGTCATGAACTGAAATGAAATGCAGGGAGATTTTGGTGCAGGACAAGCAAAAGTAAATGTGTGTTGTTGGATGCTTAAACTATGGAATTGGCTGTCATGGTTGTGCAATGACAGTTTTATTCAAGCATCAGCAATAACAGACTGGAGCTCTTTCAGAAATTTTGGGCATACTGTCACTCTTTATTTGCCTTGGTGCTTCAGGCATTCTTTGTAAAATATCTGTTCAGTCACAAGTACTATATATGCCTTTCAGTTGTTGCACTGAAGGCCAACCTAAATAATTCATTCTGCAATCTCCTTATCCTTCATTAATTTCTGATTTCTTGCTTTTTCCTCTTCTGAATGGCATTGGAGTAACCTCCTCCTGTTGTTCTTGTTCTTGTTGCTGCTCAAGACAAAATACTTGCACCTCCTCCTCCATTGTTCCTATACAACAACACTGATTGATAGCTTGAGCAGAGATGATTACTACTATAAAGTCATCCATATATTTCCAGGCCAAGAGTGAGCTTGAATCTAGATCTCCACAGTCCTAGTCTAAAACATGAACTATTGTATTTCTTCTTTTTTTTTTTTCCTATTCCCTTAGATTCAGTTTTCTGAAATAACTTTTTGTACAGTATTTCTTCTAAAGCAAAAGTCTCCAACCTTGGTAACTTTACAACTTCTGGACTTCAACTCCCAGAAGTCCTCAGCCAGTATTGCTGCCTGAATTCTGGGAGTTGAAGACTACAAGCCTTAAAATTGTCAAGGTTGGAGACCCCTTCTCTAAAGAATACCTCCTTTCATATATTAGATTTTTTCTTCTGCAAAGAAAGGAATTGTGTAACTATTTAAATAGTTGAAGAACTTCATTCCTTCACATTTGGCCATTAAAGAATAGCATCCTAGTGCCTTACAAGTAATAGTATAATAATAATAATAATAATAATAATAATAATAATAATAATAATAATAATAATAATAATAATAATAATAATAATAATAATAATAATAAAGTTGGAAGGGACCTTGGAGGTCATCTAGTCCAACCTCCTGCTCAGGTAGGAGATCCTATACCATTTCAGACAAATGGCTGTCCAGTCTCTTCTTAAAAACTTCCAGTGTTGGAGCATTTGGTCCTATTTGGACCGGGAGTCTCTTCTCACAGTCACTCATGCCCTTATCACCTCGAGGCTCGACTACTGCAATGCTCTCTACATGGGGCTACCTTTGAAAAACGTTCGGAGACTTCAGGTAATGCAGAATGCAGCCGCGCAAGCTGTATTGGGCTTACCCAGAAATGCCCATATTTCAACATCACTACCATGTCTCTGTCTCTTATTCTTTTTTTCCTGTTTTAGTTCTGCTTTTATAATTTTAAAATTATAAATATGATGGTTTTTAGGTAATGATAGGTACATGTTTTATTTATTTTATTGTTTTATTGGATTGTTGTACCCCAACCAGAATAACTTTCCATGAGATGGGTATCCATACAAGTTTGATAAATAAAAAAAGGATGTCAATTTTACCCAACTATAGGAACATTTTATTCCTCTTCCTTTTCCTCCTCTATCAAAAATCATTGCAGCACTGTAGAAATCTTTCCCTACAGTTAACCTTTTCTTGTTATTCTTCATTCTTGAATATGTAGCCTTATAACTTTTCAATATACATTTTTAAATGAGTGTTAATCAATGGAAGCTGACATCTCTTGGCTATCTCAAATGCCAAAGCATTTGTGAGAAGAGAAACAAGTATACAAGTATACAACATAAAATATTTTGGATTTTAATTTAAAAATTGTCAACATTTTAGTCTTCCTAAAACCACATATAATACCTCTCATCCAACACACACACACACACACACACACACACACACAAATAAAAAAATCTGTAGCAGATTTTTGGCCTTAAGAAAAGCAATAAATAGATGAGGTAGAAATTCAAGAATAGAAATAGGAATTGGGGTCAATAATTATTTGGGAATCTATACCTTACTCTTCAGAGGTGGCTTTACACACACACACACACACACACACACACACACACACACACACACACACACAGACCTGACTGCATGTCAGCAGCTTAACTCGGAATCAGCTTTTTCTTTTTCTTTTTAATAGTTTTAATATAGTTGTTATTGTTATAATTCCTGACTGGGGGCTGCCCAGAACTTGGTATAAGATGGGTGGCTATATAAATATTTTAAATAAAGAAATAAGTGCAAAGTGTATTGCGATCTTGCACATTTTAACAAAATTTTCTTTAAAAAGAAGCAGGATCTCAAATGTCTGTGCAGTCACTGTTGCAAAAATATAAGCATTTTTCCAAGATTCAGTTTCAGTCTCTTTCATTTTAGGTTTTTATCCTTTTTTAAAAAAAATATCCATACAATTTAAGGTGGTAAACATAACTAATGCTTCTTCTCCTCCTATTTTCCCCACAACAACAATCCTGTAAGGTGAGTTGGATTGAGAGAGTGGATGGCCCAAAGTCACCCAGCTGGTTTTTCATGCTTAAAACAGGACTAAAACTCACAGTCTCCTGGTTTCTAGGCCAACACCTTAACCACTACACCAAACTGCTGTTACTCTTACAGCATAAAAACCTACCTGAAATTACCTAATACTACTAGATTTTGGTCTCTTGAGTAGCAGTGGGTGCAAAATTAAATTAAAATGGACTAATTGCTTGTTTTGAGTACTTACAGTATGTATTTAATATAGTTATATCTGAACTGTTTTTTATTTAATTTCCTTATATCTGAACTACTTGTTTATTTAGTATAACATCCCATCTTTGTTCCTTGCTGGAACTCAAAGTAATTACATAAGGTTTCAAGATTTATGGGCACCTCTCACAACTGCACAGAAATTGTCATTGTTTTCTTCTGCAGGACTTTTCATTTAGCTTCTGAATCCAGACAATTATCCTCTTCTTTTTCCTTTTCTTCCCACTATTATGAATAATATCGTAGCTTGAAACTAGTCATATGTACCTTGAGTGAGATTCTGAATTGATTTGTTCTATGATCCATTTGCTTTTTTTCCATTCTTGTATGGCATTGTTAGAAATCGGTATTGAGTTTTCCTGTGTTCATGCTTCTTATTCGAAAAGTGCTTTTTCAAAAGGCAACTGGACTTTGTTTTTCCTTGAAGATGTTTCTCATCCAAGAAGCTTCCTCAGTCAGAACTGAAGAAGTTTCTTGGATGAGAAGCAAAGCATCTTCAAGGAAAAACAAAGTCCAGTTGCCTTTTGAAAAAGCACCTTTGAGACAACCATGACCTGGATGACTGAGAATCTCCTTAGACATGCTTCTTATGTATAATATTCCCAGTGTAATCCGGTTTCTCTGTAACTACAGATTTTCTTCTTCATGGCAATATTAAAATCCAACATTTTCTTATACCGTGCTACCTACTTTGTTTTAGCTGGGCAGCTGGGATGACCTTCGTAGCTTGGATGACCCCAGAAAAATATATACTCTTGACATACTTCCCCTATGTTTCTCATACCTCTCTGGAACACCCACACAGACCAAAATGAGACAGCACAGCAGATAATCCAATCCTGAACATAACTCTTATAGGTCTGCTTCCTTTTCTTGAACATCTGAAAAAATAGTTCCAACAAATTCTTGTTCCATTTCAGGTTATACCAGAGTACCAGAACTGGAGAAGGGGAGCACTTCTTATCAGTGTATAGATACCCATTCTGGTGGAAGAAATGGTCTGCCTTTCAAGAGAAGCCAGCTATATCATCCCCAAAGAAATATCATTTGACATCCAATTGTCCTTCTTCTGCTTATCCAAAAGCTTCCACAAAGCTCCAAGAAATCTTCTCATGGCCACAAATTGATAATCACATATGTGATCTTAAACTACAAAATCAGTATATTTATTCTGCAATTCTACAGTTGCATTGCTTTCTGTGTCCATCCCTTTTTAAAAAGAACATTTAGATGAATGACAGTTTAAGTCAGTAGCAATAATTCACTTCATCAAATTTCATAAATTAGTTATATATTGTATGACTAATAAGGGTGGACCATGTTTAAGATATGATTCAGAAGAGGTGCTTCAGAAAGCACAGGAGAGTAGTGGCAGCATCTGTCTATAATTCATTAAAACAGCCATGTCTGCTTCTAAGATTGTACAGCTGCATTAGAAGTTTCCTTACAACAGCTGTGCAGTCCTAGAAACTAATGCAGACATTCTCATGTGATGCAAGAGGGCTGCCTTTGCATTCCTGAGACACCTTTTCCAAATGGAATTTGAAATGTTACACGGACCTAATTAATTACCTGCCAATTAATTTCTCAGAATGGCTGTGAATCCCAGCTTTGCAAAAAAAAAAAACATGTCACAGAACACACACATAAACACACACACAAAACCTAGCACTATCCTTTATGTACAGTTCCTGCACACAATGAATGGCTTTAATTAAAAACACACTCCTAACATATTAGCGATTGTAGTGAGGATGTTTGGGGCAAGTGGGAAAAAATTGTGAAAATTATTTTTCCTGGATCATAGGTGAGTTTGGTCAAATTTCAATTCAATTCAATTTATTGGATTTCTATGCCGCCCTATTCCAAGAACTCAGGGCGGCTCACAGCATAAATAGAAATCAACATTAAAATACACATAAAAAGAACCCCTGAATTAAAAAAAACCAATCATCCAACTAACATGCACACAAACATACACTGGCTAGGGGCAAGATGTTAACTGCCCCAGGCCTGTCGGCAAAGATGTGTCTTCAGCAGTTTACGAAGTTTAAGCTAATCCAGAATTTACTCCAGGATCAGCAGCAGACTGAAACTCTTTCTTCCTGCAGTTCTACAGAACTGATATAAAGCAAAAATAGCATACCTAAATCATGCCAACCTATAATATAATCAGCTTTGGATCAGTGTATTGTGTGAATATGGACACTGTAATTTGCAATCCATGATTTACAGCTTGTTTAATGAACCCAGTCAGTTAAGTTTTAATCCCCATACTATTGGTATGCAAACTATGCCTTAACATAAAAGATGGCTTAAGACATGCCATTTGTGAAAAATTACTAAATGTTATGTTTTTGTACTTCATACTGAGTTCCCTTTCACTCCTGTTTTTCAGAGCAGGCAGTATCTTATTTTTAAAGCAAAAAAGTTTTTTTTATCTGATTTTAATGTGGGAGAGTCTCCCCTGCCCTCAAATCCACAGTTGGTCTGCATGTGATTATATTAAAACTGACATTTACCAATAAATGTCTCATTCCATCAGGATGCTCTGTAACCTTTCCTGGGTGTGAATTTTTACCACTCAGACTGTTGGTCCTGAACTGATGAATTGCTCTGCTCTCTGATGAGTCATTACAAGGGTCATTTAAGTATCTTACCTTTTTTTGCACAGAAGTCAACCCCTTCCAAATGCCAATGGCCTCTTAGTGGTCTCAGAGCAATGAATCCAGATGGATTGGTCTGCTTGGGTGATGCAACATGCATTGAAAATATCAGAGTGTTTCTTTTTAGGGGTGGACTTAAGCTGAAACAAGATATTTTCCAACTCTCAATGCCTTTTACTTGGAATCAGGCTCCAGGGATTAAAAATGCAATCATTTCAGTAAATAAATCCAACCAATAATGAGTAGAATCAATGACTGTCTTGATATTATGGTTTTACCTGTTTTCAGCAGCAAATAATCCATATATAATTAAAACAGAATTAAGGGTGAAGGTGACTGCTTAGAAAAGAGCTACTGGGCTATTTCTCAAAAAAGACAATGGAATTCTAGAGTCTGAAGACTAGGTTTAGAGGCTAACTGCAGAGGACCTAATTCTTCAAATGAGAAGGTTATAGACCTATCCCCTCAATGAATGGAGTTCTCTTCCTTCTTCAGTAGAGAACGTACTCACGAATGAAGGTGAATATACATGTCCCAGAATAATGTTGCAGGATCCAATATGGGTCAGTTACTGGAACCAGAGGTTTAGTTTTCCAAGCTTTCACACTCATGCTGGAGCCAATCTTCAGGGAACTCCTCTCTAGCAGAGTGTGTGCTGTTCTGTGTGTGGTATTTATAGTGCCTTTAGTAAGTGGGTTTTTAGATGTTGATTGGGGTGTGTTGATTGGCTGCATTTTAAGTCATTAGGTGCCATTTGCTTGTGCTGCCCAGCCCTGAGGATGGCCCACTAACCATTTCCTGAGAATAGAAATACACAGCATTATTCTCATCCCATCCCATCTCCACTCGACTGTCTTTTCTTTGATTTGGGAAATGCTGTCTGGGGAATTCCAGGAATTGAAGTCCACACATCTTAAAGTTGCCAAGGTTGAGAAACATTAGCCTAGTGGTACAGAGTGACAGGGAGAAATTGTTGATAGCAAATGAAGGAAGATGATTTGGGGATTTTAACTAGTATGGTGGCACAGGATGGCCTACAGATGCAACTTGATTCCCCAAATCCCAGAAGTTGTTTCTGAAGTTTAAATTTCTCCAACACAGAAATGAGATTCAGATTCAGAATTAACATTACAGCTAGTGCATCGTACCACTTAAGCCATTGGGTTTCCCTAGTTCTTGTCCGCTTTTGGGGATAGAAACTCATTAGATTACTTTAGTCTCTTTCAACTCCACTTACTTCAACAGGCAGCTAGGTAGACATAAAATGAAAATACCCATGTATGATAAGGCATGGAGAAAAGGTAGGATATATATATTTCAGAGGGACTCATCAAGTCCTGTTTTTTTTCTGGTATCCCCCAAATTCTTTGTTTTAATGTGATCAATAGCAATAGCATTTAGGTTTATGTACTGCCCTAGAGCACTTTACAACACTCTCTGGGAAGTTACAATGCAGAAGCATTATTTGCATATTTTCCCCAACAGTCTGGATCTTCATTTTACCAACCTTGGAAGGCTGAGTCAACCATGAGCCCTGATTGAACTCCAGGCTGTGGGCAGAGTTTTGCTTGCAATACTGCACTTTAACTACTGCACCACCAGGGCTCAGTGGTTAACTGGAGCAATCACATTAACTATAATGAACTCATTTAACTTGATTTTAATGAATTGATTAATTAACTGTAAATTAATTTCTATTTGTTTCTGTCCTACTTTGTGGAGTGTGGTCCGGGCACACCATTCAAAAGTCAGATGTGGCCTTTAGACTCCAAAATTTACCTAACTCCTAACCTCGTTCAAAGGCTTTCCTAAGTAAACTGTGCAAAGCTCCTCAGCCTGAAGGTACACACTAAAGTTCCATCATCTTTGGGCAACAGAACCAGGAATGCTTGCTGCTTTTGCAAGACCTTTGTTGCACAACAGCATGTCTTCTTCATACCCAAAGAATATATTGTCAAGGACAAGCTGACATGTTCAATGTCAGACAATGCTTCTCTTATGGAAACAATTATTCAGTGTCATTTATCCAGTCTGACTTGACAACTTAGCACTTTGGAATACATTTTTACTTTAAATCATTAGTTATTATATCCATCATCTATAAGAAAAACCATATATCTAGCTACCAGTAATGACAATGGAAATTATATATTTTGTGCTCAGGGAAATGTTGACTCTTTGTTCAGTCAGTTTTCAGAAAATCATGGGCTTTATTTGGGGAGGAAAATATCCTTATTCAAGCAGGGGCTGTATATATATAAAATTTGTCATTACTTTCTCCTTTATTGTGAGAAGAATTATGTCCAGAGAGATAAGAAAATCAGAATGAAATGAAAGGAGTAAGTGGAAGCCTTTAGACTTAAAGCCAAATCAAAGTTGTCGTAGTAAAAAATTATCTTCCAATAAATAATTATGTTGTTTGAAAGTATGAGTATTCCGTAGAAATTGACTATGCAACATTTGCATTTGAGATCAAAAGCCTCTGTAATAATGATTTAAAAAAATAAAAAAAATATCTTCCACAAATGTTTACATTCTTTGAAAGTGTGAGGATGGAAATTGGACATGCAATGTTTAAATTTGAGATCAAAAGATTCTGAAATAACAATCAACATCTGGTTGATTATGACTGCTGACATGCAGTAGCTATCTGGATTTTGACAGTCAAATAACAGACTTGCAGTACCATTTAGTACATCTGGTACTCAAATAATCCATGTTCTTTACTCAAGCACAGGGGTCTTCAAACTTGGCCCTTTTATGACTTGTGGACTTCAACTCCCAGAATTCCTCAGCCAGTGTGCCTGGCTGAGGAATTCTGGGAGTTGAAGTCCACAAGTCATAAAAGGGCCAAGTTTGAAGACCCCCTGCTCAAGCAGGAAACAACATCAGGAACAAGAGAGAAACATAACATGCTAATATCGAGTTTCAGTTCTAAAATGCTGAGTCACATTTTGTTTTTTCTAATTACTCTAATACAAGATATATTGGTTTTAGATGTTTCCCCAAGTTTTATTAAATTATTGTTAGAACTTGTTAGAACTGTTGGCGATTAATATTAAAAAGGTTTCAGAGCAGCTTTTAAACTGACTCATAGGGGCAAGTCGACAGGAGCTGGGCAGCTTCCGGTTCGAGAAGGCGCACTGCCTAATATGGAGGGTGGAAGTTATGCACACATTGGTGAGTCAACAGGAAAACTAAATTGTAATAGTCAAGCAGAAGGACATGGTAGACCATCTACAAATTCTACAACCAAATTCTACAGTCAAAATCCACAGTCAAAGTTGAAAGTGCACCAGAAAATTACATATAAAGGTCTGTACACGAATGCTAGAAGCATTCGAGCAAAAATAGGGGAATTGGAATGCTTGGTGAAGGAAAATAATATTGATATTATCGGCATAACAGAAACCTGGTGGACAGATGAAAACCAATGGGACACAAGGATTCCAGGTTACAAATTGTATAGGATGGACAGGAGAGGGAGAAATGGTGGTGGCGTGGCCTTGTACATAAATGAGGAGTTAGAATCTCATGAACTCGAAATTCAAGAAAATTCAAACTCACCCACAGAAACATTGTGGATAAAAATCCCAGGACAGGAAACTAATCTGACGTTAGGGATCTGCTATCGCCCTCCCAACCAAACTCCAGAGGCAGATTGCTATTTGGAATATGAATTTAAGGAGGCCTCAAAAAGAAATAGGGTAGTCATAATGGGGGACTTCAACTATCCCCAAATAGATTGGGTAAATTCTTGTTCTACACATGAAAGAGAGACAAGGTTCCACGACATGTTAGCCGATTATTCCCTTGAGCAGATGGTCATGGAACCTACCAGGGGAAAGGGGATCCTGGACTTGGTTCTAACTAACGCACAGGATTTGGTTCATGATGTCCTTGTAACCAAGCCCATAGGAACCAGCGATCACAACACAATAACCTTCAACTTAACCATGGATAGCAAATTGTCAGTGAAAACTAACACAGAGACCTTAAACTTTCACAGAGGGAATTTTGACAAAATGAGGAAAATAGTAAAGAAGAAACTAAAAGGAACAGTAAAAAAAGTCAAATCCCTCCAAAATGCTTGGAAACTGTTTAAAAATACGTTACAGCAGGCTCAAATAAAATGCATTCCTAAAAGAAGAAAGAGGATTGGAAAATCCAAGAGGATACCAGTATGGCTTATGAATGAGGTAAAGGAGGTTATTGGAAAGAAGAAAAACTCATTTAAGAAATGGAAGGCTCTTCCTACCGAGGAGAACAGGAGGGATCACAAACTCTGGCAGACCAAATGCAAGGCGATAGTCATGAAAGCCAAGAGAGACTTTGAGGAGTATATAGGCAAGAATAATAAAAATAATAACAAAACCTTTTTTAAGTACATCAGAAGCAGGAACCCAACCAGAAAATCAGTTGGGCCACTTGATAACAATGGTCAGAAGGGAATAATCAGAGAAGACAAGGAGATTGCTGAGAGGCTAAATGACTTCTTTGCCTCCGTTTTCACCGAGGAGGATAGAGAATATTTGCCTGCCACTGAATTAGTTTTCCCAGGGAGGGAAATAGAAGAATTAAACCTGATAGAGATAAACAAGGAAGATGTTCTTGCATGCCTTTCTAAACTAAACGTCAACAAATCGCCGGGTCCAGATGGCATCCACCCTAGAATACTCAAGGAACTCAAGTGTGAAATTGCTGAACTTCTAGCTAAAATATACAATCTTTCTCTAAGATCAGGCACTGTACCGGAGGATTGGAGGGAAGTAAATATAACCCCGATCTTCAAGAAAGGATCCAGAGGTGATCCAGGAAATTATAGACCAGTCAGTCTAACCTCAGTTCCAGGCAAACTGATGGAAACCATTATTAAAGATAAAATTACAGGGCACATAGAAAAACAGGCATTGCTGAAAGAAAATCAACATGGTTTCTGCAAAGGCAAATCATGTCTTACTAACTTGTTAGAATTCTTTGAGGGTGTAAATAAATACATAGATAAAGGGGCCCCAGTTGATATTGTATATCTTGACTTTCAAAAGGCTTTTGACAAAGTTCCTCACCAAAGGCTCCTAAAAAAGCTCTCCAGCCACGGAATTAGAGGATAGGTCTTGTCCTGGATTGGTAACTGGCTAAATTGTAGGAAGCAAAGGGTGGCAATAAATGGACAATTCTCCGGATGGAAAGAAGTGAGAAGTGGTGTACCCCAAGGTTCAGTTTTGGGACCTTTACTTTTTAATTTATTCATCAATGATCTGGATGTAGAAGTTAATAGTGAGGTAGCCAAGTTTGCTGATGACACTAAATTGTTCCGGGTTCTGAAAAGTGAAACTGATTGTCGGGAGCTCCAGAAGGATCTCTCGAAATTGTGTGAGTGGGCAACAAAGTGGCAAATGCATTTTAACCTAAACAAGTGCAAAGTTATGCACATCGGGGCAAAGAACCCCAATTATACTTACCAACTGATGGGGACCAAACTTTCTGAGACAACCCAAGAAAGGGATCTTGGGGTTTTGGTGGACAGCTCAATGAAGATGTCAACCCAATGCGCAGCAGCAGTAAAAAAAGCAAATTCCATGCTTGGCATGATTAAGAAGGGAATCGAAAATAAGTCAGCAAGTGTTGTATTGCCTCTGTACAAATCGATGGTGAGACCACACTTGGAGTACTGTGTACAGTTCTGGTCACCACACCTCAAGAAGGATATAATGGAACTGGAAAAGGTGCAAAAAAGGGCAACAAGAATGATCAAAGAAATGGAGCGCCTCCCTTATGAAACCAGATTGCAACGCCTTGGTCTCTTCAGCCTTGAAAGACGGCGTTTAAGGGGTGACTTGATCGAAGTGTATAAAATCATGCATGGGATAGAAAAGGTGGATAGAGAAAAATTCTTTTCTCTATCACACAATACCAAGACAAGGGGGCACTCCCTGAAGCTCATAGCCAAGAAAGTGAGGACAAATAAAGGGAAATATTTCTTCACCCAGAGGGTCGTTGATTTATGGAATTCACTTCCAGAAGGGGTCATGACAGCTGTCAACCTTGACAGCTTCAAGGCAGGGCTAGATAGATTCATGGATGCAAAGTGTATCGGTGGTTATTAAAACAGATGTCCATGTGCAGCCTCTATGTTGGTTGAGGCAGGCAGTACCATTTGTTGGGGGTCAAGGGAAAGGGAGGGTTTTGCCTTCTCTTTCTGCTCAAGATCCCCATGTACAATTGGTGGGCCACTGTGTGACACAGAATGCTGGACTCGATGGGCTTTGGCCTGATTCAGCATGGCTCTTCTTATGTTCTTATGTTCTTGTTGCCAGATTTTTCTAAAAGAGATTCAATAATAATTGTAATATGTGATGTAAATATGTCTCCCAACATGAAGTAAATATATTTTAGCAGGAAAAAAATGTAAAAATTGTTGATATACATACAACTCAAAAGCAAATGCATACCTGGAAATCCAACAAGGCTTTCATTTTATTTCTTTTTGTTTTTTAATTGCATAAGACTAGTGAATACCATCAAAACTTTATTCTCAAATAAAACTAGGCAGAAAGGATGACATTTAAAATGTATATGTTGAAAAGGCAGAAAAGAATGATATATTATTATGATAAAAGAAAATAAAAAGTAATGATTAGGCTGTCATGGCATATTCCTGATATGGCAAAAAAGAGCATGTAATGGAACTATATCTATATTCTGAAAACATATGTTCTTAATATCTTTGTAAGATCCTAGCAGATTTAATGAGTACTATGGTATTCTCCAGAAGTGAAAGCAATCCAAAGTCATAAAACTAAAATGATCACTAATTCTGGGTCACTGAAATACAACTTTATCATCAAACAACCCACAATTATTTGTTCAGCAAAATTTACATGGGTGTGACTATCATTTGGCACTATGGTACCTTGGCTATGGGAATGTTTATGGAGAGTCGCAGTTATCCAGGTCTTGGTTGTCCCAAATGTGCTTTGGGACAACAATTGAACTTTGTTTTTCCTTGAAGATGTTTTGCTTCTCATCCAAGAAACTTCTTCAGTTCTGTCTGAACGGTGGAGAATGGAAGGATTTATATTCCTTGGTCATTCTGAGAGTCTAGGCCAGTTGGAGGTTTACCTATGTCCTCAGGGTCACTTGAATAGTGCAGATGGGTGTGGAACCTTCTTGGAACTGCTGAGAGGTCTGTGCTGTAAACAGGAGATAAGAGGTGTCATATCCCTCCCCTTCTGTTGAGAGAGGGCTTTTCAGTTTTGATATAGATGACTTCTTTGATCTCTCTTTCAAACTGGTGGTCCTCTCTGTCTAGAATATATTATATTATATTTATATTTATTAAATTTCTATACCGCCCCTCTCCCGTAGGACTCGGGGCGGTTTACAACCCAATAAAAACATATAAAACAATAAATATTTAAAATTAAATTAAATTAAATAAATACAAGGCTGTTACTAAAAACCTGTTAAAAAACCCAATTCTAAAACCCGAACAGCCTTGTTTAAAAATTTAAAACCCGAGGAGATCTAGGCCAGGCCTGCTTGATTGAAGAGATGAGTCTTCAACTCTCTTCTGAAGGTGCGGAGATCATGACACATCCGGAGTTCAGGGGGGAGCTCGTTCCACATCGTCGGTGCCCCCACAGAAAAGGCTCTCCCCCTGGGCGCCACCAGCCGACACTGCTTAGCAGATGGAACCCAAAAGAATGTGTCTTTTGCTGTCTTCAAAAGAGTAATCTTTGTCTTTCAAATGCAGATGGACTGAAACTTGTCTTCATAGGTTTGTTCTTCAGTGTTGTGCTGTGGGTTTGTGAAGTGGTTATTTTGTTTCTCCAATCTACAGACCAGCACATGTCTCACTGCATTATACTGCATATATCATGTTGCTCAGTTTGTGTCTGGGTGTTTTATCCTTCAGATGGACAAGCTTCTGCCTTAGAGTATTCTTGGCTAAGGGAGTTGGAAAGTCCAAGGGCCTGGAGGTAATACAGGGTGACAGTTCCTGTCACTGGAAAACCATCTATCCTGGAAGCTCCAGGTTGCTGTAAAAATAATTTCACTAAGTTTCTTCTGGAGCAGAACTGAGGTGATAATTGGCTTAATTTCTCAAGCTGCCTACAAGCATTATGGCATCCTGAAGATACAGGAGGTGGTGCTGATCTCAGAGAAGCAAAGTTTTCACAGGTGGGAGGGGTTTTTGTAATCTTGATTAATAAAGATGCTGTCCTGTTCGCATCAAAATAAAACCCTGAAATTTGTACCTATTGCAAGGAGGCATGTACTATATTTGAGTGGTTAATTGGTTTTTTTTTTCTTGGAAAGAAAGTGTCCATTAGTTAGAATGGAGCATTGCACTGAATGAATTATAGGAAATTCAGTAGTCACATTCTGAATTCCTCAGCCTTACTCTGTCTAACGTGTTCTTAGAAAACCACAGATGCTTTTGTTTTCTCTTGTTTTGCTTTCAACTTCATTTTGTCAGACATTTAAATTAGGTTCATTTATTTTGTTGTCAAATAGATGGGGGGGTCTTGTTTTGTTTTTAGCTTTGATTCAAACAAGGACTATAATCCAGTTTATCATGGTTGATGATGATGATGATGATGATAATAATAATAATAATAGTAGTAGTAGTAGTAGTAGTAGTAGTAGTAATAAAGTTGGAAGGGACCTTGGAGGACATCTAGTCCAACCCCCTGCTCAGGCAGGAAACCCTATACCATTTCGGATAAATGATCTTCAAAATAAATTGATCCTAGAAGGTTCTTCCTCTAGACTCCAGTTCTACAATGGCAAATTTAAAGAATTCACTATTATTAGAAGACTGTGCTGGCTATGGGTGTAGTTTGTATCTCAGAATAATCTAAAATCACATCTATGTTTAGCCTTGAATAGAGGATAGTGAACCATTTGACTTTTGATATAGGAACACAATAAGAATTTTTTTGAATGAGGCCCAAATAAGTTTTAATTTAATGAATCCTTTGGAGAACCCATCTTCATAGGACAAATCTGATATGTAAGAGGGAAAAAAGGAAAAGTAAAGTTTTCCCATGTCAGTCATTTCCAAGGATAGGATAGGATAGGATAGGATAGGATAGGATAGGAGGGGAGGGGAGGGGAGGGGGTGGAGGGGAGAGGAGAGGAGAGGAAAGGAGAGAATTTGTATATTGCAGGAACATGTCTATGGAGATTCTCAGTCATCCAGATCATAGTTATGCCAAAGTTGTTTTTTCAGGAGGCAACTGGACTTACTTTTTCTTTGAAGGTGTTTCACTTCTCACCCAAGAAGCTTCTTCAGCTCTGACTGGATGGTGGAGAATGGAAGGATTTATACTCCTTGCAGACAGTTGGTCATTTAAACAGACCTCTCTCAACAGAGGGAGAGGGATATAACATCATCTATCTACAGTACCTTGCTCAATAGTAGCAACTGTGAGAGGGATCTCGGAGTCCTAGTGGACAATCACTTAAATATGAGCCAGCAGTGTGCTGCAGCTGCCAAAAAAGCAAACACAGTGCTAGGTTGCATTAACAAAGGGATAGAATCAAGATCACATGAAGTGTTAATACCACTTTACAATGCCTTGGTAAGGCCACCCTTGGAATACTGCATCCAGTTTTGGTCACCACGATGTAAAAAAGATGTTTGAGACTCTAGAAAGAGTACAGAGAAAAGCAACAAAGATGATTAGGGGACTGGAGGCTAAAACATATAAGGAACGGTTGCTGCAATTGGGTATGTCTAGTTTAATGAAGAGAAGGATGAGTGGGGACGTGATAGCAGTGTTTATTTATTTATTTATTTATTTTATTCGGATTTGTATGCCGCTCCTCTCCAAGGACTCGGAGCGGCTCACAGCATATATATAAAACAATTTTGACTAAATCTGAACAAAAAACATTAAAAATAAAACCCCATACATACTCATCAGTCACACCACAATCAACAATCATCCCCAGGCCTGCCGGCAGAGGTAGGTTTTTAAATTCTTTCAGAAGGTCGGGAGAGTCAGGGAAACGCGGACTTCAGGAGGTAGTTGGTTCCAGAGGGTGGGCGCCACAACAGAGAAGGCCCTCCCCCTAGGGCCCGCCAGACGACATTGTTTCGCTGACGGGACCCGGAGGAGGCCGACCCTGTGCGCTCTCACTGGTCGTAGAGAAATATGTGGCAGAAGGCGGTCCCGTAAGTATCCTGGTCCCATGCCATGAAGGGCTTTATAGGTAATAACCAACACCTTGAATTGGGATTGGAGACCAATGGGCAACCAATGCAGCATGCGGAGAGTTGATGAAATGTGGGCACAACGAGGAAGGCCCACAACTGCTCACGCAGCTGCATTTTGCACTAGTTGTAGTCTCCGAACACTCTTCAAGGGTAGCCCCATGTAGAGAGCGTTGCAGTAGTTGATCCTCGAGGTGACAAGGGCATGTGTGACTGCAAGGAGAGACTCCCGATCCAAGTAAGGACGCAACTGGTGCACCAGGAGAACCTGGGCAAACGCCCCCCTCGCCACTGCCGACAAATGATGATCCAATGTCAGCCGTGGATCGAAGAGGACTCCCAAGTTGCGAACCTTCTCTGAGGGGTTTATAGATTCACCCCCCAGGGTAATCGAGGGACAGATAGAAGTGTCCTTGGGAGGCATCACCACAGCCACTCTGTCTTATCGGGGTTGAGACCGGATGATAGTTGGTCAGAATTACTGGATCCAGGGAAGGCTTCTTGAGGAGGGGGCGCACAAGTGCCTCCTTTAAGGGAGCCGGAAAGGACCCCTCCCACAAAGAAGCGTTGACAATCTCCTGGATCCAGGTACGTGTCACCTCCCTACTGGCCGAAACCAGCCAGGAGGGACACGGGTCCAACAAACAGGTGGCAGAACATACAGATCCAATGGCCCTGTCCACTTCCTCAGGCATAACAGCCTCAAACTCTCCCCAGATGACCGGACAAGAACATGCCCCTGTCCCCTCAACTGAATCATTATCAGTCGACTCTGCTATACAATTGGAGTCTAGGTCAGCCCGGATCTGAGCCACTTTGTCTGCGAAACAGTTATTAAAGTCCTCGGCACTACCCTGCAAGGGAGGCCCCGGACCCCTTGGGTTAATGAGGGATCGGGTCACCCTAAACAGGGCGGCCGGACGAGATTCCGCAGATGCGATCAAAGCAGAAAGATACAAAGATCTTGCCGCCTTAATCGCCTTCAGATAGGCTTTAATAAATAAGCTCAATCTGGTTTGGTCAGATCCCGACTTACTTTGTCTCCATCGCTTCTCTAGACGTCTCTTATGGCGCTTCATCCCCCTGAGCTCCTCAGTAAACCAAGGAGACCTCCTGGGGCCAGCACCACGGAGAGGTCGCAAAGGTGCAATCCGGTCAATAGCCCCTTTCGCGGCCGTATTCCATGCCGCTACCAGGGACTCCACCGGACTGTGAATGAGGGAGCTCGGTAATTCCCCAAGCGCTGTCTGAAAGCCAATTGGATCCATCAGGCATCTGGGGCGGAACCACCTAATCGGTTCCGCCTCCCTGCGGGGAAGGATTGGGGCCGTAAAATTCAGTCAAAGCAGAAAATGATTGGTCCATGACAAAGGCATGATATCTAAGCCCCTCAAAACCAGATCATTACCCAACTGCTCCGAAAGGAAAATCATATCCGGGGCGTGTCCACCCTTATGCGTCGGACCCTGCACTACTTGGGTCAGGTCCATGGTTGTCATGGCGGCCATGAACTCCTGTGCCAATCCCGAGGATTCGCCAAGTGACGGCAGATTGAAGTCCCCCTAGACTATAAGCCTGGGGAACTCCACCGCCCGCCCAGCAACCTCCTCGAGTAGCACAGGCAGGGCTGATGCCACGCAGCTGGGAGGCAGGTACGTAAGCAATAAGCCCACCTGGACCTCTAGGTCCAGTGTCATAAGGATGGACTCGCAACCCGGAATTTCGGAAACAGTGAGTCTACGTAGACTGAAGTTCTCCCGGGCCAAAATAGCCACTCCTCCTCCCCTTCCCTGGGGTCGCGGCTGATGCCATACCTGATAACCTGATGGGCACATGTCCGTGAGGGGAACTCCCCCCTCAGGGCCCAACCAGGTCTCAATCACACACGCCAAGTCGGTCTCCTCATCCATGAGAAGATCATGAATGAGGGGAGCCTTATTGTTAACCGACCTGACGTTAAGCAGCAATTAGCCTGAGCCCAGGGCCCGAGCTACACCCATCAACAGAATCGTGGGGAGAGCAAGATTTTTCAGAAGGGCCAGAACAAGGAACTGTTCCAATATCTTAGGGGCTGCCACAAAGAAGAGGGAGTCAAGCTATTCTCCAAAGTACCTGAAGGCAGGACAAGAAGTAATGGATGGAAACTAACCAAAGAGAGAAGCAACCTAGAACTAAGGAGAAATTTCCTGACAGTAAGAATAATTAACCAGTGGAACAATCTGCCTCCAGAAGCTGTGAATGCTCCAACACTGGAAGTTTTTAAAAAGAGACTGGACAACCATTTGTCGGAAATGGTATAGGATTTCCTGCTTGAGCAAAGGGTTGGACTAGATGACCTCCAAGGTCCCTTCCATCTTTATTATTATTATTATTGTTGTTGTTGTTGTGGTTATTATTATTATTATTATTATTATTATTATTATTATTATTATTATTATTATTATTATTATTATTATTATTATTACAGGCTACAACACAGTCCTTTCAGCTGTTCCAAGAAGGCTCCACACCCATTTGCACTACTCAGGTAACCCTGACAACACAGATAAACCTCCAGGTGGCCTCAACAACTCTCTAAAAGAATGTAAATGACCAGCAAGTCATTTTAAGACATTCCCCCCTAGTCGGGCAGATATAAATTAATTACTGGGGTGGATTCTGGTGAGTCGAAACAATTGCAAAGAGAAGCAGCCTGGTCAACCCAAGTCCCATCATTAAAACTGAGTTGGCTCACGTAAAGTCTGTCTTAGTGGAAGCAGTGAAAACCATGGGTCCAATTAAACAAGATTACAGCTGCTTGCTGCAAAGACAAAAGGAGCTTCCCAGAAACTATTATGAGAGTCTTTTATTAAGTATTTGGAAAACAAAATTCCAAAAACTAGCATACTTATGGTTTTAACCAGTCCCTTTATGGATGGATTACTGCTGGAAATCAATAGGCATTTCAGTGGTGGGGTGGCAACAAACAGAAAATATTGTAAATCATACAATGACCTCTATGGCTGAATAAACTGAAATCAAAGGCAATTTCTCCCCCTCCCCCATTGGATGCTTTCCAAAACTGTGGACTTCAATGCTCAGTATTCTTCAGATAGCGTAGAAATTGCTAAGAGTTCTGAAAACTAAAGTGCATAAATTTGGAAAGCATCCAAGTTGGGGAAAGTCGCCTTAAGGAATTCAGTTTTTCAGTGTAACTTGACAAATTGAAGCTGCTTGCTAATCAATTTAAGCAGATAACTCAACTTCTAATATTATGTAATTAGCATTGGAGAGACTTTTCCTTGCATTCTTCACACCATGCTTAATTATAAAAATCTCAGCCATATTTTCTCCTTTCATAATTTTTTTCCTCCTAACTGTAAGATTCCATTTTTCCCCATATGGAAAGTATTCCAAATCCTTTCTTGCAGTTTTACTCTCTTTATCAATTAATATATAGGTTTTTTTAAAAAAAATGATAATCTGGAAAAAAAAGATTCTATTTGTTCTTTTGCCTCCCTTTTAAGGGGTTAAAAAAGAAGATATTCAGCTAACAAAATATCTGGTACTAAAAGGAAATGTGATTTTGAGTTAGCTTTAACTAAGGCAAAGTCAGCAGAGAAACTATGAGATTTGCATTTAATATTTGATGGCCTAGAAACTTTTTAATAGTCCTGCATGAGCATTTAATTTAGATTTAATAAAGCAGCTAGTCTATTGCAATTAAATATCAATTGATTGTTTTTAAAAGATCTCTTTCTGAGGTTTAATATATGAGATAAACCTGACTTGGTATGTAATTAAAACACGGAATAAAAGCAAAATGAGATTGTGAAGATGCAAACAAGGTTTTGAAAGAAACCTGATTGAATTCTAAGATATCACAGGAATGGCATCAAATGAGATGCATTAAAAATGCAAATCATTTCTTAGATGGTCATTGAAGTTTATCAGCTTATAAGTTGTAATATTTACAAGGATGTTTGAAATTCAGGCCAAGCTGAACTCAGCTGAGTCTCAATTTGTTGGTGGCAAATGTAACTACTTCCATGTGATCAAGGAAGCTGTTTTTTTCCTCTTCTTCCATCTTGAGCATTAACTGGAGAAAGCAGCTGAACTAGGAATGAAACACCCATAAAAATCTATGGACCACAGCTCTTCAATTCCTCCATACAGTATCTATGGCATTTTTCAACCCCTATTGAGTAAAACAGAAGTAGAAAAATAGAAATTCTTCTTCAAACAATGTAAAAGTATTAGTACTAAGTTATCAGATAAAGATGTCAGATTTGGATTGCACCGATCCATTCATTATATGGCAGCAACATTTTTGTAATGCTTTGCAGTCAACAAGTAATCATCTGGAATTTAGTAGCCCTTCTAATGACAAGCTTATTAATCTAGGATCACAAAGAACAAGGTTGATGTCCCTGCTCAATTATGAAATATGTTGGATTAGTTCAGGCTGAATAATTTCAGGCTAAATCGAGCAGGAACATCAGCCTCACCTAGCTTGTTACCCAAGTTACCATATGGACAGCTCTATGGGTCCTAAAGCAGGGATGTCCAGCCTTTTGAGGACCAGGGCCATAGCTGGCTTTTGGTTAGATAACACTTCCAAAAGAGATGCAATGGTCTGTAGAAATAACCTTGAGGAGCAAGAGGAAGAACAAAAATCAAGGCAACAATCAGATAAAAGAAATTTGAGTCCAAGGCAGAAATGTGGTTTGAGAAAGTGTCTCAGGCTTGACCCTAGTTCTCTTGAACATAGAGGGAAGGGAAAATGCATTGGGAGCTGCAAAATTCTTTTACAGTAATCTTATAATAAAAGTAATGTTAGCATTCATAGTTGGCTTAGAATAGAATAGAGCTGGAAGGAACATTGGAGGTCTTTTAGTCCAGCCTCCTGTTCAAGCAGGAAAACCTATACCATCTTAGACAGGTGACCATCCAGTCTCTTCTTAAAAATCTCCAGTGATGGAGGGCCCATGATTTCTGGAGGCAAGCTGCTCCACTGGTTGATTGTCCTCACTGTCCTCACTAGGGTTTTATAAAGCGGTACTAAGGTCTGGCAACAGGAGGTGACATGCTCAAGAAATTTGATTTATTTTAAATTATATTAAGGTTAATTATAATTAAGTAAATGTGATTTGACAGTAAATATGAAAACTCGGTATGAGTTTTTGGAGCAACTCTGGAAGCCATACCTGCAATTTCAATCTTTGGTATCTCAAACTGCGCCCTACAGATGAGGTGGGAAAAGCTTAACAAACAAACAAATAAAAAAGTACAACATTTGTTTTCTTTGTTCCAGTTTTTCCCAAGATCACTTAAAAGCTAGTGTGTTTTGTTCCACTCGTTTTCATTTATGGTTTATTTACTGCAAAGCTGCCTTAGCACAGGGGAAGAAATTAAAAATTATTAGCTTTTCCTGTTATTGCTGGAACCTTTAAGAACTCTGCCAGCATGAGACAAATAGTAGCATGTGAGAAATTGTAAAGCAGCAAGAGATCTCAACACCCAAGAAAGAAGAGGTTCCTCCCCCCCTACTTTGTTACAGGTTTTTAAGTGGTTTTATGGCTATATGATATGAGCATTTTCAAAGGATTGTTTTTATACACATGCATGAACTGTAAATGGTTTGGGGATTGTTAAAGAATTTGGGGTTATTTTAATCAGTAAAAGAAGAGTTATAAACATAAGTTAGATTTTTTAAAAAGATATTAGCATAAAACCTTTTACTGTCTATATTAGTACAACAGTTCCGGGTCATACCGTATTTCCTGAAAATAAGACCAGGTCTTATATTAATTTTTGCTCCAAAAGACACATTAGGGCTTATTTTCCAGTTAGGGCTTATATATGTGTGGAAATACTGTACTAAATGCATCCGTTTGGCTGACAACCTTAAGTGGGGCTTATGTTGGGGCTGGGGCTTATATTACAAGTGTCCTGAAAAAATCATGCTAGGGCTTATTTTCTGGTTGGGTCTTATTTTTGGGGAAACACAGTAGCTCCCAGTCTTGTCCAATCATTCACACATCCTTCATGCATAGTTTTCCTGCTTGATCCTAATTCATTCTCTCTATATGATGACACCACCTCTGTATTTCTCTTTTTGTGATCCATCAGTTTTCCATGCAATTTACATTCATCACTGATTCATTCTAAACCCTCTCTCTTTGCTTTACTGCACTTAAATTCCTCATTGCCACCACATTCAATTTATGTTGAGGCTGCTTCTGACACACCCAACTGTCAAGCATATATAACACAGTAAACAGAAGTACACTGTCACACTCTTTTCACTTCCTCGGAAAACATTAATCCCTCACAACAGATCATGTGATATGATGACCAAAATTGGCTGCAGTATTCCAGGTGTGGTACTAGGGTTTTATAAAGTGGTACTAATACTTTGCGTGATCTTGTTTCTATGCCTCTATTTATACAACCCAGGATTGTATTAGCTTTTTTGTTTGCTGCTGCACACTCCTGGCTCATAGTCAAGTGATCACTAACTTCTGTTCTAACTCAACTTTTTTTAAAAAGTCCAGGCAATTCAAAAGAATGCCACTGGACAGCAATCTGTTGGTGTGGTCATTACTGGCAATATTAATAAATATATATTTATATTTATTCATATAGATATTCACCACTATTGCAAATATATTTTAAATTAAATGTAAATGGATTGATCTAATTTAGTTTTAGATCCACCTCTTTTTAAAAGTGGGTCTCCCAGAGTACTATTTAAAAGCCAAAGGTAGTCCTTGTATGGAAACTGTGTGCTGATTTATTTACTGTCTTCTTGAACAACTGAGAAGAGCAGAGGCTTTAGGCTACAGCTAGATATTACCAATGCTCTACTGCAGGTCTGCCTTGAAATAAACATCTTAGAAGGCCTCATCTTCATCTTGTTCATCCGTCTCCATGATCATGTTATGATCATCCTCACAATGACACCAACATGATGAAACACATGTCACCTCATAATGCCATATCATCACAAAGCAAACTTCCTCTTTATACTTGATTCACAGTGGTGTGACATTGTAACTGAAGGATGAAGGAGCAATTTGCATTAAAACATCACAATATATTTCAATATCTTCTTCCCTTGTCTCCCAGAGCAGATGCTTTTTGCAATCCAACTAATGTCAATGTAGAGCTTTAAAACTCAGAGCAGTTTGTGGCTAACGTATCTCCAGAAATACCTGTTCCAAATGTAATGCTTAAATACATTGGCCCTTTGCAGAAATCACCTGTTGAATGTCCATGCCAAGGGAATATGAGATGGGGCTGAAATAGCTGTCTCAGTTTT
Organism: Bothrops alternatus; assembly: GCA_034064705.1. Classification (NCBI taxonomy): domain Eukaryota; kingdom Metazoa; phylum Chordata; class Lepidosauria; order Squamata; family Viperidae; genus Bothrops; species Bothrops alternatus. Next base: position 6,967,709 of record JARGCV010000044.1, on the reverse strand, counting down.
GAGTCCTGCTTACGGACCGCTCTCACCAATACCTACTGTACCCAAGACCCACATTAATGTCACATTAAGGCAGTCCTCTTTTCCAATTTTTTTTTTGCAATTTCTTTTAAGTGCCAGCATTCATCTGTTTAAGCAATAATAATAATAATAAAGTTGGAAGGGACCTTGAAGGTCATCTAGTCCAACCTCCTGCTCAGGCAGGAAAGGCCTATACCATTTCAGACAAATGGCTGTCCAGTCTCTTCTTAAAAACTTCCAGTGTTGTAGCATTCACAGCTTCTGGAGACAGGTTGTTCCACTGATTGATTGTTCTAACTGTCAGGAAATTTCTCCTTAGTTCTAGGTTGCTTCTCTCTTTGGTTAGTTTCCATCTGTTGCTTCTTGTCTTGCCTTCAGGTGCTTTGGAGAATAGCTTGACTCCCTCTTCTTTGAGGCAGCTCTTGAGATATTGGAACACTGCTGCTATCATGTCACCCCTCGTCCTTCTCTTCATTAAACTAGACATACCCAATTCCAGCAACCGTTCCTTATATGTTTTAGCCTCCAGTCCCATGATTATCTTTGTTGCTCTTCTCTGTACTCTTTCTAGAGTCTCAACATATTTTTTACATTGTGGTGATCAAAACTGGATGCAGTATTCCAAGTGTGACCTTACACTTTACTAATTTTATATTCCACTTTCCAAAGTCTCTTCCAGCCCTATGATTCTAGGAAGCTCACAGTGGCTTGTAATAGGAGTTCTTTGTCATGTTATTCCTACAGAAATAATCTTGTGGAGTGGAAGAGAGTGACCTACCAAAATTCATCCAGTGAATGTCTATGGATAAGGATGGGCTTGAACCTGAGTGTTCCTCAGTCTTAATTCAACATATTAACCACTGCATCACATTAGCTCCCTGTACCTTATATTGTGCTCCTGCCCCCTCCCCAATATCATATTGTCAATACATGTTGCTTTTCAAATGCAAAATTAAATTAAACCATTCAAGATCACACTGCTTATTAAAGCTAGTCTGTTCTTCCCACTTTATTTCCATCTGGAAACAACAGGAGGTGGCTTGGCTCCTGGCATTTGATCAGCACCAAAGCCAGATCAATAACTACCTTTTAAAATGTAAATGTGATTCTGTCTCAGACACTTCACTTAACAAGGCACAATGATGTTTCCTGAAGAACCCAGAATGGGAGTGAACAAAGATTTGTTTGAGACTATAGAAACTTCCCATGTCAAACTCTTTGCAAAGCCAGTTGAAAACAATGGGACCGCCTTCTGCCACATACTTCTCTATGACCGGTGAGAGTGCACAGGGTCGGCCTCCTCCAGGTCCCGTCAACAAAACAATGTCGTCTGGCGGGCCCTAGGGGGAGGGCTTTCTCTGTTGCGGCGCCCACCCTCTGGAACCAACTACCTCCTGAAGTCCGCGTTTCTCCGACCCTCCTGGCCTTCCGAAAGAATTTAAAAACCTACCTCTGCCGGCAGGCCTGGGGATGATTGTTGATTGTGGTGTGATTAATGAGTATGTATGGGGTTTGTATTTTTAATGTTGTTCGGATTTGTTGCAATTGTTTATATATATATATGTTGTGAGCCGCTCCGAGTCTTCGGAGAGGAGCGGCATACAAATCCGAATAAATAAATAAATAAATAAATAAATAAATAAATAAATAGATGTAGATCTTAGAATTTCTCCTTCTCCCATCCAGCAGCTTTGTCCATATCTTGTGGCTATCCAGAATAAAATTCCAAAATTGTTCTTTTTAATAGACAACTCAGACCACATGGGTTGTTAACAAGACATCTGTGAAAACTGCATTAAATGAGGTATAAAATATAAAATAAAAATGATATAAAAATGTTGAGAGTGCAGAGAAAGAGTGCAGAGAAAAGCAACAAAGTTTATTAGGGAACTGGGGAATAAAACATATGAAGAACAGTTGAAGGAATTGGATATGTTTAGTAGTTTAATGAAAAGACGGACTAGAGGTAACACGATAACAATGTTCCAATATGTTGGGGGTTGCCACAAAGAAGAGGGAGTCAAGCTATTCTTCAAAGCACCTGAAGACAGAACAAAAAGCAGTGGATGGAAATTAATCAAGGAGAGAACCAACCTAGAAATAAGGAGTACTGTCTGACAACTAGAACAATTCATCAATGAAAGGGCTTGCCTTTAGAACTTGTGGATGCTCCAACACTGGAGGTTTTTAAGAGGAGATTGGCCAACCGCTTGTCTGAAATGGTACAGGGTCTTCTGCTTGAACAGGAGATTGGACTGGAAGACCTCCAAGATCTCATCTAATTCTGTTATTCTATTAAGATATTTTGATTCAGTATATACATAGAATATACTTCATTTTGATAGTAAGTTAATCCATGTCCTTGATGCAATACACTAAAACATAAATCAACCAAAAGACTGGATGCACAATATACTGAGCCAGAAAACACTAAGTTTAGCATTCTATGTAAACATATCAACCAGGTCTCTAACTGATCTACTGGAGGGAACATAACTACTATCTTTAGCATTCCAATTTTGCAATCTGACTGAAAGTTCCTTGGTGACATAAAAACAGAGGGAAGATGCTACACAGAGGTCCCTTGCTTCAATGTCTTCCAAGGCCCAGTGAGACAAAGGAATCAGCCAAATGCATCTGGAACAATCAAGCAAACACAGGATCAGCACCCATAGAAGAGATGCAAGAATAAATAGGTAATATCAAAACCGTCCACAGGATTGACAAATGCATGTCACACTGACACAATGTAAGATCCAGTCTTTCAGTCTGTAACATCACAATACAAGTTCAAAAGGGGAAGAACATCATCTCATCAATGAGATGCTGCATTCAGCATTTGCTCTATTAATCCACATTGGAGATACCACATATTAAAATGAAAATGGAAAACCAATGGGCCCTTAAGCGTATAAATTCTCTGTTGCTCTCTGAGCTTAGTTGTTTGCCTGCAGACATTTCTTTACTTGACTAGGTAACATTTTCAGTGCTAGAAAGGAGTGGGGTTTATCAAGGAGAAAACAACCCCCCTACCATACTAACAGGGCAAGCTTCTTTAGTATATGTAAACAAAGAGCAAACCCCATTCCCTTTTAACTTTGAAGATTTTACCCAGTTGTGTAACAAAATATCTGCAAGCAAACAATCAAGCTCAGGGGGCATCTAGGACTCCACATTTTAACTCTGGCTACAAATATTTTCTTCTCTTTGTACCTTAAGGTTGTGTCCAAAGAGGCATGAAGGAAAGCATATCAGATCAGAATAAATCTGGCCTGTGCAAGAGCTCTGTATATTCAAGTACATTTTTATTTATTTTGTAGCTATATATATTTATATAGCTGCCCATTTTGCATTGATTCAGGGTGGTAAAGATAAATTAAAAATATCCATATAAATAAGACGTAGCAAAACAACCAAGACATATAAGAAAAAAAGAAACAAAAACTCATCAACCATAATTAACAAAACCTCATAGACTCAGCTAACTTCCTAATCCCTGTGCCTGTAGCTACCTCTTAAAAGTTTCCAAAACAGTCAGTAGAGATAGCAATAGCACTTACAGGTATATACCACTTCACAGTGCTTTACAGCCTTCTCTAAGCAGTTTACAGCTGAGGTCCCTAACCTTTTGGGCACCAAGGACCCGTTCAATGGAGAAAGGTTTTTTGCAGACCGGAGAGTGTGTGGTTTTGTGTGCTGCCTGCATCCCATGGATGGGGCTTTGCTTGTTTGTGCAAACAGGTTGCTGGCATGCCACAGCCCAATACCAGTCCACAGACCGGGGGCTGGGGACCCCCAACAATCTGGGTCCTCATTTTACCAACCTTGGAAGGATGGAAAGCTGAGTCAACCTTGAGCCAGTGAGAATTGAATTGCTGGCACTCAGCAGAATTAGCCTGCAATACTGCGTACTAACCACTGTGCCATCATGGCTCTTAGTGCTGACCTAATCTCAGAAAGTTGTTTAAAAGATCAGAGCACTTGGGCTTGAGCTATTCTTCCCCATCCAGATTCCCCATTCCCCACAACCTCAAGTTTCAAGTTTCAAGTTTAATCAAATTTATATGCCGCCCTTCTCCTAAGACCCAGGGCGGCTCACAACAATACAATAAAAAAATTAAAATTAATTTCATTCACTCCACATACAAACACAATCAGCTGACAGTTGCTGATGGAGGGACACTCCTAGGGCCCAGGGGCAGAGCACAGCTCATACGCCCCAAGCCTGTCGGCATAGATGCGTCTTCAGCAGTTTCCGGAAAGCTAGGAGGGAGGGAGCAGTACGAACCTCCGAGGGAAGCTGGTTCCAGAGGGCTGGGGCAGCAACAGAGAAGGCCCTTGCCCTAGGCCCCACCAAATGACATTGTCTAACAGACGGGACTCGTAGGAGGCCAACCCTATGCGCCCTAACCGGTCGCTGGGATTCATGAGGCAGAAGACGGTCCCGCAAGTATCCTGGTCCATTGCCATAAAGGGCTTTATAGGTCATAACCAACACTTTGAATTGTGTTCGGAGACCAATAGGTAGCCAGTGCAGCTTGCAGAGAGCTGGAGTGATATGAGCATGTCTTGGGAGACCCAAGACAGCTCGCGTGGCCGCATTCTGGACTACTTGTAGTCTCCGGACATTCTTCAAAGGTTGCCGCATGTAGAGAGCTTCCAGACATTGGGAGGGAACCTCCAGAGCCCTGTTTGATAGGCCAAGGGCTGAGATGTACTACTCAGTATCACCACTAGGCTGTGGAAACATCTCCCAATGCCCTTCCAATGACCTCATGCAGCAGCTTCTTTTAAATGTATAATTTATCTCTCAAATTTCAAAGTGAATATTTATATATTCATCCTGCCTGGCTTTCATTCAGAATGTTACATAATTCTTCCCTGAATCCATCCTGGTTTATCCAATCACTGGAGAGCAACATGTAAGTATCAACAACTTATGTTTTAGCCTTTTCATTTATAATTAAACCTACTTCATTTCCATGCTTGTATTCATCAATGCCATTCCACCAGGTCAAGCCATCTTTATTTCGATTAATTATGTTCTTTCACTTTGTCTTACTTTACCAGCCATATGAATCATAGGTATTTTTCTTTCTTTTCATTTCATTCAGAAATACATAGTCTTTACCATTTAATTCTCAAACTTCAAATAACAATCTTCCATGTCATCATACTGATCCATAACCTCATCCCTGCCATTGTGCCTTCAATCACTTAAAAATTTCACATGATTTTAGTAAGATAATAAAGGCATAGTCTACATTATGAACTTTAATTTCTGCTGTATGCTGCATCCTGTGCTATTAATAAGGGCAATAATGGTGACATGTGGCACATTTGGCCCATTTTTCCACAAGTACAAGGAGAAGCTCACTTTCCCCTGAGTGTGTTCACACTGTTTTATGGAGCCTATGAAACACACTCTTGCTTGCATGCCATCAAAGGTAGGTGTCTATGGAGGTTCTCAGTCATCCAGGTCATTGGTTGCTTGAAAGGTGCTTTTTCAAAAAGTTTGAAAGAAGGGTCAAAGAGGCCATCTACATTACAATTGAACAACCCTCTCTCAACAGTGTGTGGGGCGGGGAATACGACATAACCTATCTCCTGTTTACAACACAATCCTTTCAGCAGTTTCAAAAAGGTTCCACCTATTTGCACTATTCAGGGGACTCTGGGGAAAAAAGTGGCCTCAATGATCCTCAGAAAGAGTGCTAATGACCAGATGACTGCAAGAAATATAAATCCTTCCATCCTCCACCATTCAGTCAGAACTAAAAAAGCTTCCTGAGTGAGAAGCAAAACATCTTCAACGAAAAACAAAATCTAGTTACCTCTTAAAATCGCACCATTAGAATCAGAGGCAGATGTACATTTTACTAATCTGCAGGCTATATTCAGTTACATCAAAACTCTGTGGCTTTCTATATACAACTATTGTAAGATTTAATACAATCAAGCCAAGATATAGAATTTTTACATAATGTTCTTTTAAGAGATGCTTTCTCAGATGTTCACTGGCCTTTATGAATTTAGGGAAGAATGCTGGACTGTTTATTACTGGCATATGGGCTGCAGCAGAGTCCACTTGTAACTTGATTAGATGTTACAACCATTATTTTGCTGAGGGTGTTTTTAAAGTCACTTTTCTGGTCAATAAATTCTGTTGTGTATGGGAAGAGGCATATGGAGCTTTGCAAACATCAAGCATCTCTGCTGGAATTCTAGATTTCACTATGTGTTGTCCACTTCTATTTTACCCCAAGACACTCATGAAACTTGTCCTTCCTCTAAATATTTATTGAAGAGGCCTTAAACACGAGCACAGTTATCCATATTATTTTCTTACAATTGTATACATGTTCAAATAAATATGAACACTATTTCATTGCAATGCTCCTAGTTGAACATTTGAGCAGCATGGCAACCTATGGGCTGTGGACCATATGTCACCATGTATGGCCACACAATTCCTAATAGGCTACTTTACTTCAAGACTGTGCTGCTGAAATCCTTGCCTCCAAAATTCATGACAAAATGGCCAGATGGATAGTATAGTTTATTGTCTTTTTCATCCAAAATGTTAGTTTCAGTTATGACATTGGCACTTAATGGGACTGACTCCTGTGGCTCTCCAGCAAATCAGAAGTTCAGTTGTGACCTTCCAACAATTTAAAAGTTGTCTACCCCATTATAGATATTCTTATCAGCATGCTTGGAGTGACTGTCATAATACATTTAATAAAATAAAATGACAAATAAAATAACACCAGTAATAACAGACAGCATTAGAACAGTTTATTAATCCAGTGTGGCCTGCCCTACAATAGCTAATCATGCATACACAGCAGGAAAAGATTTAAATCCTTGCTTAGAAGTCTTTTCAAAGTCCATGTCCCTTTGCTGCCGATACATGTTAATCTTAGCTGATTAATCAAGGCTAAGGAAGTTCCAGTAAACTATGGACTTGTCCAGTATACAAGTCAATAAACATGTTTAATTCACTTAAATAAGAAAAATAAATAAACTCATCAGTGGATTTGTTATGTTAGTAAATATGAGTTAGGAAACTTGAAACTAATGATTCTTATATTTGATTTGTTTCAGAGTTGAATCAGTCTTGTTTTTTGAAAACATTTAATTTGGATCTCAACTACACTTTTAATCTGATGCATGATTTTACAAATATTGGAACCCTGCTAACAGGTCACCCCTATTCCTCCTTTTCATTAAACCAGACAGACATACACAATTTTTGCAACCATTCATCATATGTTTTATTTTCCACTCCCGAATCATCTTTCTTGCTTTTCTCTGCTCTTTTTCTAGAGTCTCAACATCTTTTTTATATCATGGTGACCAAAACTAGATGCAGTATTCCAAGTGTGGCCTTATCAAGGCATTATAAAATCGTATTAATACTTCATGTGATCTTGATACTATCCCTCTGTTAATGCAGCCCAGCACTGTGTTAGCCTTTTTGGCAGCTGCAAGAAACAGTACAAAAAAAAAAGGAAATAAAAAGATAACTGAAGAAGTGACTACTGTTCTTGCTCACCGTATCATCTTATTATCCCTACTCTTTCTCTAAAATTACATCACATAGTTCCTCTCTATTCCACATTCACTCTTTTATTCAACAAATCCAAGGTTCTATTATTCATAATGATGAATAGGATTGGCTTAAATAAGCTGTTAAGATGACTCTAATTATCTTCAAGAAGGCATCCTTTTTGTGCCAATGTTACATATGGATGCTTTCATTAATAAATCTTTTATTATCATCATCCTTATTGTCATTTTAAATGTTTTTATTTTATTATCTCATGATGTTTTATCAAAAATGTGCATATGCTGCTTAAGATGCTTGTGTCATGGGAAGCAGTATAGAAAGCAATTTAATGACCTAAATAATTGAAAATTGTACCTCATCTGGAATGATTCTCTCGTTTCTATCTTAATCTAACCAAACCATACTTCCTGTTTGTTGTTGTCATTATTTATGATACCCGTCTCTTTACTAAGCAGATGATGGTGCTTCGGTAATGGATGTGGCACATATTTTCACATTGTCTATTGACTTCTCATTCTTTCTTTTTTCACCAGTTTCTGTAACCAAAATAGAAAAGGGAGAGAAATCTATTCTTCCCCCACTCCTGTTTCTATCACCCATGTAATTTTCACAATGCAAAAAGAGAGCAGTGTTAGTCTATAATAGCCAAATATTTTCTGACTAACAAATATTAATAAAAGATGTAAGCCCTTGTGAGCTGCAGTTTCATCAAGTGTCAAAATCACATTAAAGAAGCAAGTAGATGTGATGAATATTTCACAATAACACCCCAACTCATTCAATGGTTGAGTGTTGAGAGAGCAGTTGATTGTGCCAAATCATGTCTTTCAGTTAAGTTTTTTTATATTACACATTGTGTCTGAATGATGATGGATAAATTAAATGTTTATTAGATGAAGCTAATTGATTTTAATTGATGATTGTCCTTTATTTACAGTTTCTCTTCCTTTGATGCTGTTTTCTAATATGTAGTGTCAAGTGCTCTAGATGTAAAGTCTTTCCTGGACACAGGAAATACTATAATAGAATTTTTTTCTCAAGAACATATATTGATTGAGCTACTTATGAATTCATGCTACGTATTCTATTCATTTTTATATCAGTTTTGGTAAACTAAAATTCTGATGATTTGCAATCAATCACTGTTCATTCCCTGTAATTTATGTTCAATGCCAAGAGCTTTGGATACAATTTTAAAAAAAAAATCAAGGAGGCCTACACAAATGAAGGGGTTGAACTTGGTCCCTAAAATAGTCCTTTCTCTCCCTCTCAGAAACTCCATTCCTACTTATTTCATCCTAAGACCAATGTTTGAAGGAGGTTAGCTAAGAGAAATATGCTAATGGGTGGGAGAGGGTGAGAGAGAGATAGGAAGTGGCCACAGTGAGAGCCAATATTTCACTTCCCAATTATTTATTTGCTTGTTTGTTTTTAATTATTTTTTTATTTTCCATTCATTCAGTTTCTATAGCCACCCAACTAAACCAAATGACTCTGAGTGACTTAAAATTCTATGACTCTTAGATATGAAGGAACCCATAATTGATATTCATACTTAGAGGTGTCTGCAAGATCCAACTTTTTCTCAGAATGACAAAAATAGTGTCACATCATTACAGCTCAAGCTCTACACCTTTTGCTTATGCATGTGATATCATGACCTATGTATAAAAAGGATGAAACTTACACTGTAATAGTGAATTAATGTTGTTTTCACTGTTGGTTCTCCTTGACTCTTCCTGCAGATGAAGGATCAACAAAGCGAATCTGAACGTATACATCATATATTAAAACATTTTATTATGAAATAGACCTTGTAAAAAACACAGCAGAAATAATTAATGAAATTTTTTTCCCCCAGTATAATGCACACACTGCTCTGGGAATAGCAAAAAACAAAAAAACAACTTGACACATTATGAAGTGAGAAATCTGATGGGAAATAATATAACTGTCTAACTCTTTTACCTATATTTTAATTGGTTATGTGTCATCAGCCAAATCAGGTCTTGAGTACTTCTAAGTTTACTATCTGATGTGTTGTTTTCCCTTTTAGCTTTGACGTGTATTATTTCAACTGTGTGATTATTTTGATTTTATTTTCAATGACTCAAAACCTTGGCATGATTTGGCAGACTTGTATCCCAATCTGTGATATATAAAATGTTACTGCTTATTGCATCATGGAAGAGCAATCACACTCATAGCAGATTCATCACACCCATGTAAGGCATCACCATTGTGTAGCTGGTGACAAGAATCCATCACAAGTCTGCAGTAAAATAAATACAGAGTTAAATATCCATGTGAGGAGTATCCAGCATGGAGATTTTTCACACACACGCGCACACACACACCAGTATGATACATTAAATAGAATTTGTAACAAAATGGCAGGTATATAATTCATGGAGACCAACTAAGACTGTTTCAAAAATACTTTGCAGTTCTAAAATACATTTGAAAAAGTATATATTTAGAAGTGTTGTATAACAACTTTTGTAAATGGTGGATTTATGCATATTACAAGAAAGTGCTAGAGAAAAGTCTCTCTGTGTGTGTGACTTAAAAAAGAATTAGAGAAAGATGTGAAGACTAAGAACTGAATAAAAGTTAGGAATATATATACAGACTGAATTGCATATATTGCGGAGTCCTTAGTGCTCTCTGAGTTTGGTTCTTTGCTTGCATATATTCCATTAAGGTATCATTATCAGTGAGTTGTACATTGCTAGTATACAGGTGAAAAATCATAGTAGACAGTACATTTGAAGTATACACTATCTCACAGAATCTTCTAGATTCATTTTTCTGTTTGTGTGTTTTCTTGCATTTTATTTTTCTGTTGATATTACCTTCTTGGCTGTTGCATTCCCTATGTATTTTAATTAATGCCAACTGCTATAAAATATACAATCAAAACTTTGAGGACATTATTTTTAACTCAAGAATGTACTGTGTGTCTGCTGATTCAGCTTCACTAATGAGTTTCTTTGCTGATCCTTCACTCGTCTTTAGACAGTGGCAAGAAAATAAAAAAATAGTGTTTAATTGGACCATCAACAAAAACCTTATGTGCTATCTTGGTGACTGTGAAGATCAGAAACCAATGCAAAAACCCGAAGAAAGTTCCTTTAAATCAGAGTTGTCCAACCTTGGTAACATTGTGATCTGTGGATTTCAACTCTTAGAATTCTGAGAGTTAAAGTTCACAAGTCTTAAAGTTGCCAAGGTTGGATACCTCTGATTTAAATTGTCAGACTAATAGATACTGTATATTAAAAATACCAGCTGGAGACAACTTGTTCCATCAAACTTCTTCCCCAAAGAGTAGAGTTTTTTTCAGATCAAAAATTGTCTTCTGCTGAATGTGCTGTTTGTCTTCTGCTGGGCCAGGCACCTGAATGAAGGATAACAAACCCACATCAAAGATGGAATGCTGTTCCAGAAAGACCCTTGTCTTTTCAGATATGTCATGTCAGAAAAAGTGAGACGAAAATGGCCATTGTTTGCAGAGGAAAATAATGTGTTGTATTGAGTTCTCCGGAATAGGGCAGCATAGAAATCGAATAAATAAATAAATAAATAAATTGAACTTTTGCATCAATATTGAATTAGAAGTACAATACATGTATTTATTTACTTATTTCCCTTCAGGAAGGACAGAAATGCATATCGTGTTACATTTTCTTCTATCACTTTCTCATTATTTATTTTTGCACTTGCTTTTTCCTAAATATGTTATGACCTTCCTTCACTCATTGGCACAAATATCCTGATACCACATAATTCATCACATACTATGTGCCAGAAGAATACTTTGGGCTAATTTGAAACAAAGGAAATATATCAGTCTAAACTTCTGCTTTTAACTGTGCACAAACTGTCTTTCTCCAGTTTATTAATAACTACTGTATGCAGAAAATAGAACCCAGAACATAAAATAATAGAGTTGGTAGGGATTTTGGAGGTCTTCTAGTCCAACCCTCTGCTTGAGCAGGAGACCCTATACCACTTCAGATAAATAACTGTACAGTCTCTTTAGAAAAAACCTCCAGTGATGGAGTATCCATTTCTGGAGGCAAGCTATTTCATTGGTTTGTTGCTTTCACCATCAGGAAACTTCTCCATAGTTCTAGGTTGCTTCTCTCCTTGATAAGTTTCTGTCCATTATTTCTTGTCTTTCCTTCTAATACTTTGGAGAATAGGTTGATACCCTCTTCTCTGTGGCAGCCTCTTAAATATTGGAACATTGCTATCATGTCTCCCGTAGTCTTTTTTTCATCAGACTAGACATACCCAATTCCTGCAACCCTTCTTCATATGTTTTAGCCTCCACCCCCTAATCATCCTTGTTGCTCTTTTCTGCACTCTTTCTAAAGTCTCAACATCTTTTTTATATTGTGCTGACCAGAACTGGATGCAGTATTCCAAGTGTGGTCTTACTAAAACTTTGTAAAGCAGTACTAGAATTTCCTGTGGTCTTGATTCTATCCCTCTGTTAATGCAGCCTAGGATTGCATTGGCTTTTTTTTTTTATGAAGCTGTTGTGGTTATAAAGGTTGAGAATATCTCTGAACATGAAGAACTCTTTTCCATATTAGCATGATAACTAAAGCCAATTTCAACAACCTTTTGATTTGGGTGTTCATCATTCCTAAGTCAGACAATCTATTTTTCAAACAAGAAAAGAAAATGAACCAATTCAGAACTCAACAGGTATAAAATATGAACTGAGTCTGTGAAGTTTCTCTCTGTAAATTTTCCCTGCAGATGAAAATCATATTTAAGCAAGATAAGAAAGCTAAGTCAGAAGCAGAAATTGCTGAGAAATATGATATGGGTGTATTTCATATGAACTGGCCAGGTACTTATCCACTAGAATTTGCAAAAGATTATTGCAGAGTTTTCAGCTCAAATGCAGTATTAACATGCATATTTTGAGAGAAAATATAATTTGAATGCCAAAAGTAAAACAAAAAACAAAAAACAAACATGTTCTCCTCTGATCTGGTACATTCCATGGTATCCATATCAATAAATTCCTGAACATTTGGGCAGCCTTCCAATATGTGCTTCTAGGCAAGTATCAAAGCTTCATTATGGCAGGTATAGCTAATGACATCGGATATGTGGCTATTTAACTCAACCAAGTTATGTCATGTTCTATCAGCTTTTTTCCAACAGGATGAAGGGCCACAGGAACACCCAAAGAGTGGTTATTAGCTACAGTGAAATGTGCCTATGGCAGTTTGTCCAAGCATGGAAGATGCAGCATGACTTGATCTACAAATATTCTGCACTTCACTCTAAGCTTTGAGCATATAATAAGTTGTGGCAGAAGACTTGTCAGTGGCTTGTTGTATAACTTGTGGCTGTATCAGTGTCTCATTTGAATAAATCATACACATGGCTAAGTACCAGATGATGGTGAAATGCAACTGCCAAAGGAGTGAACAGACTCCATTATGTGTTGACACAATTCCTTGCTGCAGTGTTTCTTTTTAAAAGTGTTCATGGAAACATATGCCTGGCTACAAGAAGGAGGTTCTTTATTTGCTTGCTGTTATTCAAGCAACTGCGGTTCTTCAGCGCTATAATATTATTTTTCTTTCCAACGTTAAGAGACCCATCGAATAAATCACATATTTGTAATTTTGTTATCTGACATTTTATTCCTCACTATTTTTTCCTCTTCCTTCCCTTCTCCTTGCTTTTGTTTTATGCTAGTTTGGGTATGGAACTGTCCTTTTCAAGGATAATATTCTGCAATGTGCTTTGTCCAATGAATTGTGGTACAAATATGGCTACCATTAAACACTTCTTGGGGAAAAATACAACAGATTCCAAGCATAGTTGTTAGCTTCTTGGAAAGACTGGTTGCATGGAACAAAACCTTCATGATGGTGAATTTCATTGATAAGATATGACCATGTCAACATAATTGACAAATGCTTATTTTCAAAAGTACCTGCAGAGAACTTAACTAGAAAAGAACCTTGGTTGAGGAATTAAACAGCTCTGAATCTTCATGTTTCACTTCTCATCCAAAATGCTTCTTCAGTTCAGAAGAAACTTCTTGGATGAGAAGTGAAATGTCTTCAAGGAAAAACAAAGGAAGTCCAGTTGCCTTTTGCAAAAGCACCTTTGGGATAACCATAACCTGGATGACTGAGAATCTCCATAGACATTCCTTCTTTGTGATCTTAGTTCAAACCAGGGGACCCACACTTGCCATTAATCTTGTAATTAGTCTTCCTAATGTAAATTGTAAGCAATGGATTGGTGGTAAAGCAGGTTGTCAAAAAGCTACTTTCCTTCCCCTATTAGGATTTGGATTCATCTTCTTCCATTATTTTCTGTGTCAGGAAAATATTTCCATGATTTGTCTATTGCAACCCTCTTTGATTTATCTGTTGCATGCACCTCTTTACAGACACTTTCACTGAGAGGGGGAAATCTGTTATTTGCAAGGGTATTTTGGGGGTTGTTCCCCACAGGAAAAAGTCATCAGTGATGCTTGTAAAATTTATTTTTGTATTATTCCTTACAGTTCAAAGAAGAAGACAAAGATAGACTGCCATAAAACTTTATTTCTAATCAACCATGCTCTAGTGATGGGCTTACCCTACTGCCACCAGATCTCTGCACTATAGGTGATTAACATTATTACAGTACAGCTACTCTACAAAAGAGGAGACAAGTTAAGGTGGCTTTCATGATTTGACTAGCATGTTTCCAAAACCCAAGTGTATCATTTAATCATTTATAAATAACCTCTAATCTCTTCCTGTGTCACCAGTTTCCTAAATACAGTTATAAAATGACTTAACTGGGATTGAGATTTTAAACTGATAAGTCTCTGAGAAATGGCAAGAGAAGATAGACCAGCGGTTCTCAACCTGTGGGTCACGACCCCATTTGAGGTCGAACGACCATTTCACGGGGGTCGCCAAGCACCGCGGTCCGCCATTTTTTATTTTTTTTTGGTCAGCCATTTTTTATTATTTTTTTGGTCGGCCATTTTTTTTCCTATCGCGATGCAAGCCGTCGCGCCGCACATGCGCGATGCATCCCGTCGCACCGCGCATGCGCAGTGCGGGCCCGCCATTTTTTGGGGCGCGATGCGGGCCGGGGTCGAGCCCCGGAAAAGGTTGAGAACCGCTGAGATAGACAATACCCATCACAATATGCCTAGTAGAGAGATAAGATGATCATGGAAGTGTTCTAGAGCTGAACAGAAGTTATCTTTACTTTTTTTGTTTTTAGAAATGGAAACTTTAGGAAAGGAAAATTAGAAAGTGTTACTAAACTGTTATTTATTGGGAGGAATGTAGGATGAACAGAACAAATTTACCTTCAGTGATGAAGAAACCTGCTACTAGTGTGTGTGTTTTAATTCTCCAGAGTCTTGAGTAGAGTTTCTCACCTGGTCAGCATGAAGATAGGTGGACTTTAGCTTCCAGAATTCCCCAGCCAGCTCTGGGAATTGAAGTCCACCCATCTTCAGGTTGCTGGTCTAAACACTGGAAACTTTGTCTTCCAATGATTTGGTGCATCATATCACACAGACTCTTCTTAAAACCAATGTAGTGATGTGCCATTTGGACATGACAGTTGGTGATCTAAGATGTTACAACCACAGGCTGATAAAGCTTAAAAACTGTAGCTTGTACTATAACCTGAGTGTGTTTCATAATAAGACTGGCCATGCCCAGTTCTAACATTGCAGTCTTTTGGTCCATGTTGATCATTTCTAACAGATTGATTCTTAGTGGGTAATAAATTAGTTGAAGAATAATTCAGATGTTATGCAGAAGAGAATAAGGAAGAAAAAAAATAGATGGAAACAGATATACAAAATAGTTACCTCTTTTTTCTGGCACATTGTGCATAAAAATAAACAAATAAAAATTTGAGAGTCAAATTGCTTTGCAATTCACAGCTATAAACTAAGAATAAAGCTGTTGAGGCTTTAATTTCTGGGAAACCTGAAGGATTTTAAAACACACATATATTTTTAGATGCCATATTTTAGAACTGAAATATTTGGAACATAAGAAGTCCACTCCTGACCCATCACAAGACCCACCACAAGACCCTCACTTGACACATCCACACCTGACCCATCACAAGACCCATCACAAGACCTTGACCTGATGGGACCCTGACCTGATGAGACCTCACCATCACAAGACCTACTGACAACCTGAAGCACTTATAAATAGAAGAACACTGACACTGACATCCCCTAAACTCTGCTAAAGATGTTACCTAGCCTGGTAATAGAATGTTTGGAAACCCACAAGCTCAAAGAATGAACCTTCACCCTCATCCTACACCCGAGCTATAGATATTCACCACTATTTATGTTTTTCTTCATTTGCTTGTTCCAAAAGTCTGAAGCATCATGGGAAGGCATATATGGATTGCTTTGAAACAGGTAATTAAATAAATAGCAGGGGAAAATCAGCCCCTCCCCCATCCCAGAATGTCAGAATATAAACAAAAAGTAAAGTAATAAAGAAAAAACAAGGGTTACTTCAGAACATCTGTTTCCAATTTGCAGAGAAGGCACACAATTGAGTGGCAACCCTGCATAGACATTATTGAAATGAATTGGAGATGAAAAGATCATAGTGTGTTTCTAACCTGCTACTAGTGTGTGTGTAGAGTCTCCGGAGAGGAGCGGCATACAAGACCGAATAAAATAAAATAAATAAATAAAATAACCACTGGTTTAAATGTTCCTCCATCTGAAGAAAGAACCACTTGAATTTCCATCATGTGCAAAAATCTATTAGATTGATTTCAAAATTTGTTTCCCCAACTGTCCTTAAATATTGATGGTTATTTGCAATAGCCATTGGTTTGCCTGGTTTTTAAACTATGTGGTGGAGTTGCAAATCTCAGAAACTAGCAATAAATGTCAATAGCTGTAATGTTTATAATAAACTCAATCTTTGCTCAAGGTATTCTCCATGGATTTATATAAGGGCACTAATATATTGGCAGATTATGGCCATCAAGTCTAATGACTCCCACACATTTTGGTGCAAAACTACATATCATTCATTTAGAAATCCTGAATGTCATGTACCTGCAGCTGTTTGGTAGCTCACTTTCAATCAATATATGCATGGGGGTACAATAACTCCTCTGTGATTTTAGATTTAAACACAGATAAACTTCCAAGCTGGCTAGCCATAGCTGTAAGGGAAATGAGGCAGCTAATAGATTAGCTGAAAAGTAATAAAGCTCATGGGGATGACCTTGTCCTTACTATGGTATTCAAAAACAACAGTGATTGGTGGACTGCAATACCAACAGCACTATTTATTTATATTAACAATTCAGCTCACATCCCAAAAGCCATGGGAATGGAAGACTAACCAATCTATAAGAAAGGCCAGAAAAAAAATCCTGCAAATTACCACCCACTCATGCTTCTGAACATAGTCAGCAAAATATACACCAAACATTTATACAAGAAACTCTCTGACTGGATAAAAGCCAATAGTAGTATAGCAGAAGAACAAGCAGAATTCAGATCCACAGCTGACCATTTACTTAAACATGAGTATGACTATTCAATTCTAGATACCCTTGGTTGACCTGAGATCAAACTTGGATTCAATTTCCAGCGCAACTCTATGGAAGAACTTCAGAACATTAAGAAAAGATTTCTCAGATCAGCAGTAGCATGCAGAGCAACTTCACTCATTTGGTTTCTCTAACACAGGGAATAAAACAAGGATGTTTCTTCACTACCTTTCAGTTTCTATATATGTTCAATGGAAGCATCTTAACAAGCAAGAGTTCCATCATCCTTGAACATCCTGAACATCCAGTATATGCAGTGGTGGGATTCAAATATGTGAACAAACAGTTCTCTGTGTGGATGCCACTTCTGGAAGTCCATTCTGGGCTTGGGCAACAAAAAATTAGCTACCGGTTCTGCTGAAGTGGTGCGAACTGGTTGAATCCCACCACTGAGTATATGGTCATCCTATCCTGTTCAGGGCTCAGAAGAGCAATACAAGCTTTTACACAATATTGTCAGAACTAACATTTGCAAATAAGCTACAAAAAAAACCTCCTAAAGTCTTTTGTCAGGAGGGTGAAAGAGCAGATCTGGACCACTCCTGATAGTAAACTAGAGCAGATCAAATGTTTCAATTTAACTCATTCAAACTAACCATGGTTTGACCAAACAAAACTGATATGCCTGTTCCACATTTAGCTAAAACAAAATGCAAAATAGTTTTGAATATTTCAACTAAGGGAAAGTGATGATCACTCAAAACAAGTTCCACAGGATGCAAACATTCTGGCAACCATGAGAAGGCAGCAAAGAGATACATAAGACTCTATCTTTGCTCCCGCCTAATGGTCATCTCTATATTTGCAGCCCAAATATGGTAGCCTTTGCCCAACCTTTCCTGGAACTCAGAATACAACAGTAATACACCTATATGAAGAGAGAAATTATTAGCATTGTCTCCTTCTGTTTTTGATCTCTCATGCAAAACATAACTCTTACAAATTCATTAATTCCTCCAAAGCAGGGGTGTCAAACTCACAACATCATATGACATGTCACGACGTATCGTGGCTTTTTTCCCATTGCTGGCAATGGGGTAGGTGTGGTTTCAGCATGATGCATCTGGCCCATGGGCCGGCAGTTTGACACCCCTGCTCCAAAGCAACAGGACATCCTGGCAGAAGATATTAAGCTGTTTCCAGTCAACTCATTATGTGGTTATTTAAAAAAAATACTCTAAAATTGGCATCTTTGAAATTAAAGTTATCTAATCAAGGTTATAACCCAAACTTTGCAGACAGTCAAGAACATGGATTTTCTGCCTCCATCCCTTTATTTTAATGCTCTATCTACACACGATGCTCTATCTACAACCATTTATTGTGGTTGTTTTGTTTTGCTAGCTAGATCCTTTTTGTTGTCTCCTTTCTGCTGGCAATACAACAAATTTGCTTGATGGAGTCCCCACCCTGGAAAACAAATAACCCCCTCTGTGCCTGGCTCCTAGCATTTAGATCCAAAAATATAAACTTCAGTGATTCATTAAAAGATGAAGTAGTGCACACATGCTCTGAAAAAAACTTTTCTTTTTCACTTGAACTGTTAAAGAATCAGCCTGAAAAACAACAAAGTCGAGCACAATGATCTCTTTGTAGCAAAAGGCACAAGGTCTTCATCAATGGGATCCAAGCACATGCGCAGAGTAGTACCCACAAATAAGCTTAGCAACCAACCAGCAAGAGGTATATTTTGCTTTTTAAACTACATTGTGAATTCTTCATAAACAAAAAGACAGAAGATAATGCAAGTCACAGAGCGCAACAATAAAGAAACATTTTTAAAAGAACCACAGCTTACCAAGCAAGCAAAGTCATTGTTTTGTTTTTCAAAGGCTTTCAAAATCAAAAAGTCTAAAAAGGCTGGTCTACCAAAGCAAACCACCCCCGTAAAACCTTTTTGAGAAAAAAATAATAATAATTAAACTGCATTGATGATGGCTTCAGATTCTTGATGGTGGAATCGATTTCAAAATACCTTTGAAGCTGGAAGGAAAAATCACTGCAGAAATCTCCGATTTCAGAATCAACAGGAACCAGGAGCTTGCAGAGTTCATTCACACTTTACACCCACAACTCAGCTCATCAAGCCAACCAAATCAACATTGTATGAGTAGTTTTTCTATTTACATCATTTGATTGTGAACTTAATCACAGTAGTGCATGCACACACACAAACCCTTTGATGTTTCCTCCAGTTTTCCATTTGCTTTCCTTTTGAAGGCAATACACATTAGCCTACCCAATCCTGCTTCCCCTAGGAATTTTAGAAAAAGCAGCAGTAATTTATTTTCCAGCAGCCAGGCAATTACAAGATGATTTCTCTTCTGTTAGCCGGAGCATTGACTTCATACTGCATATGCTGTGTGCTGTAAGCATATGTGGCCTCGGAGGCAGTGTACATTATTTTTCCCAGCTAAGGCAACATCATTATTGATTATGAGTAAACATAGGAAGACCATGACAAGTGGGACTGGGGGAGTTTGGAGAGTCATCCCATTGCAGCTCTGATGATATCTGAACTAAATAAATAACTAAATAAGGGATCAGGTTCATTCATTATGAGCTTCACTCAGCAGTATTGCTGAGGGACTGAAAGTGACAGCCAGGAAACCACAATTGTTTGTTTGTTACATTTCTATACTACCTATCTCACCTAATGACTCTGGACAGTTTACAACAGCATAGTTGATCTCATCCAGTCATATGATATAAGCCAGGAATCATCCCTGCATGATACAGTATGTTCTAGTCTGTGATTGGTATAACCCAGATGAGCTTGTTTCTTAGGGACTGCCACCAACTTTTAATATTTTTATTTTACTTTATTATTCTATTTTATTTTATTTCTGTACTGCCCATCTCCCTCAATGTATCAGTGGGAGTTGGAGAATGAGAAGGGGATACTCCTCTATTCTATAGTCCTAGGCCTCCATAGTAGGTCCACAAATTCCAGCAAGGAGAGACTAATTCCTGGGAAAATGAATCATTCAATCAAGGCAGTATGCAAGCATGAGTGGCAGTAGTTATGGGCTTCTCAGAACCCGAGAAAGTGGATGATGCTTTGCAAAATTTTATTTGTTCAATTTTTTGCACATTCCTCCATTATCAATAAAACAGTTAACCACTCCCTCTGTTATTCTTTTTTTTTTTCCTCCAATAAAGAATGGTTACCAGCAACAAATTCCTGGGTATGCAGCTAATGAGTAGTCTGGCTTGATTGCTCAACAGTGAGACACTGGCGAAGTGGGCACAGCAGTGCCTGCATTTTCTGCATCACATGAGAAAAACACATCTTCCTTCCCCTGTCCTTACCACTTTCTACAGAGGGACGATCGAGAGCACCCTGTCATACAGCATCACAGTTTGGTTTAGAAGCAGCACTGCTTCAGACAGGAAGGCGGTTCAGAGAGTGGTGGGGATGGCTAAAAGATCATTGGAAGTTCCCTCCCTCCCATCCAGGACATATCACAGAAGTGTTGCTTGAGCAGGGTCCGTAAGATCATCTGGGACACTGCACATCCTCCTCATGACCTGTTTTCCTTGTTACCTTCTGGGAGGAGGCTTCGTGGTATCTGTAGCAGAACATCCAGATTCAGCCATAGTTTCATTCTATACAGCATTAACCTTATGAACTCTCAAGCTTCCTCCTTCCATATGTATTCAAGATGGGCAGTGATTAATATTTATATGTTACATATATGCAAGGAGCAACTAAATTTCATTTTTAATGTGTACCGTTGTGCCAACAGTAAAAAAATGACAATAAATATTATCTATCTATCTATCTATCTATCTATCTATCTATCTATCTATCTATCTATCTATTTAACAAATTTAGAGATAATGTAGTGCTAAAGTGCCTTAGGCCAACTGATAACATTTTAGTAACATAGCCTCTCTCCTTAATCAACCAGGCAGGGCCATGGATCTATATCACACTGGTCAAGCTTGCAATCCAAGTATCCTATTCACTTCCAATGGATCAACAGGACCAAGCACACTTCAAGTAACTAAGCTTGTTGGACCTACTGTTCATGACTGGAAGACATGGTTGAAATCTGGGTGCTCCTATGGTCATCATTCAATCATGCAGTTTATGATTATGCTCATATCTTCTGTCATGTAAGGGTGCCAATAAAAGAATGTATTTATTCCCCTTTATTCTCTGTTCTTGTTTTTTAATTCATTCCCAAATGATGACATAGCTCATCCCCTTGTCTGGCAGCTGAGTTTGCTCAGAATTCTGATGAGGGACTTTATTACATGCTTTTAGAAAATCAGAATATACACAATATATATGTGATAATCTTTGTCTCTAATAGAACAGAATATCTGTCTCCCAGGGTTGAAACTATGGACTTCTTGGTGCTCATTTCATTACCCAACTAGGTAACATCATTAGTGCAAGTGAGTGTTGAGTTTGTTTGCCCTGTCATTTTTGGTGGGGATGTAGTTTCCCCCTTGGCGATTCCTTGATTAGAATATGCTGATTCCTCCTTTTTTGAATGAGAGTTGCTAGAGGGGGTGCATTGTAGTATTTTGTTTCCTTCCTAATTTGTTTTATTGTCTAGTAAATGAGGTTTATCTCTATGTATCTGTTGATGACTGATTTGTCTGAATGCCAAATCTCCAGGAATTCTCTAGCAGTTTTGGATTTGGCTTGGTTGTTAGACTTGTAATCCTTGGTTATATGTTTACTGAGTTCATTGAAAGAATCTAAAAGCTTCTGGCAAGTATGCCATGAGTATGACAATATACTTTTTCTTCCAGCTTAATAGTGCTTATTCTTATTATCATTCCTTTTCTGCATTTCACCTAGGGAAATATTTCTATAATGCCTAAATGTAAGACTCTTGTTTATCCTTGGCCCCTTCACCCAACCAATGTAGCTCAGGTTATTGTTTTCAGGTGATATTTTCTACAAGCACTTCCTTTTTCTCACCTCAGTCAAGGTTATAGGAGGAAGTCCAAAATAAGTATAGTGCTTTCCACTTTTGCTTTTCTTTGAGGAGTAGAAGACAGCCTTAAAGTCAACATCTGGGCATCAGTCTGAAGAGGCCTGAGCCTTCTAAAACTTGGGATTGATTGATTGAACGAATGAATGAATGAATTGATATGTCATCCATTTCACTATATAAGTGATGCTGAGTGGGTTATAAATAAAAAGATCGTAAAAATCCTTACAAAAATATAACAAGTTAAAAAGACAGGGAGTGTCCACAAACTACCAGCCAACACCTGGGTTGCCTCTCACTGTTGGATCCTATACTAGTTGGCAGAGCCAGGTTTTAATAATCTTCTGGATGGCCAAAAGAATGGAATCCAACCTCGCCTCCAGAGTCAAGATGTTCCATGGAGCAGGGGCTATGGCAAAAAAAAACCATCAAAAGCAACAGGAGAACTCTGTGAATAAGTATAATATCTTTGACTTCCATTGATTGTCTGGTGTGTTTGATTGAATTCTTTGCTAGAGATAGAGAAAAAGAAGATTTCTGATCCTTCTGATACTAGAAGCAGAAAGAATTCATTCACAAGATCAGCGGTAGGCAGCTTACTGAGGCAATAGAGATTTTTAGCATTAGTATTTCTTCTGTTAGAAGAATATCTAATACTAAGGAGTCCATGCTTTGAATTTTCTTTCTAACAAAGAAAGTTGTTACTTCAGTAGGCCAGTGTTCACAGAAAGCAAAATGCAGAGCTACAACACTGAGATAAAGTAAGCACAAGAGCTCATAGAACAGGATTGTAAGTAAGCAGGATTCCTTAGTAGATCTCCTGCCAGAAGAATGTTTCTTATTTTATAAGTTGTTCTAAATGTACCAAATGAAAAATATCAAGAGCACCTGAGAGTAACAAACGCATTGTGTCTTCAACGAATAGAAACACACACAAAGAAGCAACCCATATGCATTATTGCTAAAGCCCTAGCTAAATTGCTGTTGCAGAAGCATGATTGGATAGGATCTAACATGATAGTATTGGTAAGTTAATTAGATAATTGCTGAACATGCTAATTGATTTTTAATTAGCAAGAACAAAGCCTGCAACTAAACTATGCCTGGAAGATAGCTTCCTCGTTAGGGAGCTAAAGAGTGCATTAGAAAATGTAGAAAAACATGTTTGCAGAAGTATGTTTGGTTAGGATTTAACATGATAGCATTGGTAAGTTAATTAGTTGCTCAACATCTTGATTGGTTTTTTTAACTAGCAAGGACAAAGCTACACTATGCTTACAAGACAGTTTCTAATGGAGGAAGCTAAAGAAAGCATATAAGAAAAGGTAGCCAAAAAACGTGGCTGATGCACCTCTTCAAAGGTTGCACCTCTTCATGGCCTCCATTCATTTATTTTGGGGATTGTTGTGACACATAGATACTTTTCTCCTCAATACATCATTGAAAAGGAATCTTCAGGCTAAAGATAGTGACCAGGTTGCACAAGAACTTAGGAACTCAATCCATCACAAAATATTTTTTCCCCATTTTCAAAAAAAGATGTGGTTCTCTGATAAAAGTTGAGAATAATCACTTCCCTTCAACTCCCTTTACAATCAGTCCTGCATATAGTATACAGGTAGTCTTCAACTTAACAATAGTTCATTTAGTGACCGTTTGAAGTAACAACAGCTAAAAAAAGTGACTTATGACCATTTTTCACATTTACGGCCAATGCGGCATCCCCATGGTCACATGACCAAAATGTGGACATTTGGTAACTGACTCATATTTATGAAAATTGCAGTGTCCCAGGGTCCTGTGATCACATTTTGAGAACTTCTGACAAGCAAAGTCAATGGGGAAGCCAGATTCACTTAACTAACTTAATAATTGCAGTGATTCACTTAACAGCTATGGCAAGAAAGGACATAAAATGAGGCAAAATGCATTTAACAGATGTCTCGCTTAGCAACAAAAAAAAATGGGCTCCATTGTAGTCATAAGTCAATGACAACCTGTATACCAGGAACGGCTACAATCAAATCCAGTTCTGGAAACTCTGAAAATGACTCTTTTTTTCCAGAAGTAGTTCAATCCAAATTAAAAAGCTCAATTTAGATCAAGAAGAGAATTAATTATTCCAGTTTGGGTTTTTTCTGATGGGATAATGCATGTCAAAATATGCAGAAACCAGAGGGTGTTCATGTTTTGCTTCCTTAGAATTTATTTTTTAAAATTTATGTAACTTCAAAATTTTTAGGACAAAATAAGAATAAATCTGTAGCATTAGTGGGTGGTGTTGCCCCATGCTGAACACAGGAAGATGTTGGTTTTTTGTTTTGTTTTTCCTTTTCTTTGTCAAATCAAAAGAGAACTCTGAAAGATTAACTTCATTATATTTTCATAAAATAAACCATGAAAACAAGGACAAGCAGCTCAAAAAATTCATTATTTGACCATGTGCAATATGAAAAGCTAAACAAATTAATTTTAATTTTCTTAACCTTCCAGATCCCCAGAAAGGTAGTCATAACTACAATGTAGTACATGAGAACAGAAAAGGAAAAGAACTCACCAGAAAGTAGCACCAGGATTTTGCTCTTTCCAGCTTCCATCTGTTTGTACTAAGCGTCAGTCATATATGGATTCAATGACTGATCACTTTCACTGGTTTCCTTCAAGAGCTGGCTGAAGAATTCTGGGAGCTGAAGTCCACAAGTCTTAAAGTTGCCAAGTTTGGAGACACTGTGCAACAGTGTAACATGCTTGATACTTTCCAGATGTTCTGACAATACTCTGATACTGGTCTTGCTGGCTAAGACCATATAAATCTGGAAATCACCAATATCACAAAATCTCTTTTTCTCAACTACACAACTCATCATTAAAATATGAAAATATATGCAGAAATTTAGACATGGATGCAAACTATTTTTTTTAATATAATGGTATCAATAGACAATCTTTTTTTTAGAGATAACTGTCCTTAGTTTGTTCTTCAACCTCATGAAGATGTGTGGCAATAGCTGGTTATGCTAACAGATGGCAATCTTTCTCTTGTCTATGGTTCAGTTGCCATTAAACTAGATTTTGTTGTAGGTTTTGTGAGATAAGAGAGGATTTTACTGGGATTTTATTATTGGATGTTATTAATCCTCTATCAGGTAAGAGAAAGAGCCTGAATAGTGGCATGTCATGCATCAGAAGAGGTGACAAGAACAAATATGGAAAGAGGTGCAAATAAGAATCACTATGGTTAAATATATAGAGCTCAGTACTTTGTAGGTGGGGATGAAGATGATGGAATTCAACTTTGTATGCACTTTGTTTCCATGCCTATTGACTGCTAAAAGCAATCAATAGAGAGATAGTAATCAGCAGTGGAGCTCTGCATTTTTATCTTCTTTTCCTTTGACTTTTCATATCTTTACAATATGCCTTTTATTGTTTAGACTAATAATGTCAGAAGTTTCATCACTTCCTTCCTTCATCAATTAAGTCTTCACTATCTTCTATCTCGGATCTGTGCAGTTCAAGCATCTCTTTGACTCACTCCTTCTCTTCATAATTGAGGATAGTGCACTGCTTGTAGGAGATGACCAGGCTGAGCCCAAGGTAGGGGTCAAATGCATCACCAGTCATGAGTCCCTGCGTGCCCACATGAGATCTAAATCCAACCCATCTTGAATTCCTTTCTTAAGTCCTGCTAATTTCTCTTGACCATTAGCAGTTTAAAGTTTTGTAGAGAGCTTAAGCCTGCAGTAAATCTTTATACTCATTTGAACTGTCTGAATCTCTTCATTTCCCTGGTGCTTGATATACTATTAGTAATTGTAGATAAACTTAAATAACTCAAGCTTTCCTATCATCCTGTTATTTTCTAAATACAACCTATCTTTATTTGTTTTTCTTTCATGCAAACACCAGTTTCAGGAGTGTTTTCTTATAAAAGTTATGCTTCTAACTTTAGCATTTCTTTTTCCATGCCTTTTTTCTGCTGTGTAAAGCTATCTGCTACCCAGCAACTTAGTAAAACTATAAAAAGTATTCTAAAATAATGATTTAAAAATGTAACTGCTGTTCCATTAAAAAAAAGAATAGAATGAGTGGATCATATTATGGGCAACATTACCTGTACCTTGATTAGGTGAGTGAGAAACATGATTTCTACCAGCCCCCTGCAATTTTTAGCGGTTTTGCTCATTCTGTTGTTTGTATTCAGAACATGGAATATAGAATCATAGGGTTGGAATGAACTTCAGAAGTCTTCAAGCCCAATCCACTGCTCAAGGTAGGAGACCTTATGCCTTCTTGGTCAAATGCTTCTCCAATCTATTTTTGAAAATCTCCAGTGATGGAGCATTTACAACTCTGAAAGGCAAGCTATTCCAATGATTGTTCTCATTGTCAAAAGATTTCTCCTTACTTCTAAATTGGATCTCTCTTTAACAAGTTTCCACACATTACTTTTTGTCCTGCTCTCTGGGACTTTGTAGAATAAGTCAATCCTCTTTTTCTTTGACAGCCCCTCAAGTACTAGAAAACAGTTATCATGCCCCCCCAAACCTTCTCTTCAATAGCTAGACAGACCTAGCTTTGTCAACCATTTAGCCTCCAGACCCTTTATCATCTTTATTGCTCTTCTTTGTATGCTTTCTAGGGTCTCAGCATCTTTTTTCATTTGTGATAACCAGAATACATGCAAAATATGTTATGTATTTTGTGAGTGCATTCATGTGTGCATAAGTGTGTTAACCCTACATTCTCCTGCTGCAACATATAGTACATAAATTATCATGGAGCCAAGGTGTGTAGGGACATAAAATTGGAGGCAATTTGCCAATGGGTCTATATTCAGACCTAGACCTTTAAATGAATCATGTCAAAGTGCCTGAATTATTGAAGTGGGCTTGCATGGATAACGGCCAACTGCCTCTCTGTTTGCCTCTGTTTCATATATTTGCCTCTCCAGAGTTCCTGGGTGTTTTTCATTTAGTTGGCTGTGCCCTCCAAACACACTAAATTATGCAAGAAAGGATGTTATGAATAATGGAAACGGTGCTGCTGGTACAAGGTGCAAAAGTAGAAACAAAGGTTTTAGGATGGAGATCATATTTTAAAGGCGCCTATGCTGTAACAGCCAGGAGGAAAACATAACATGACAAAAATATTTCTGCTAATGGAAAAAACTAAAGACGAAGTAGCTGTTTGTGGATGGTCTGTTGTGGATGCAAGTGCTTTTTGCAGACAGCAAATATAGGATATTCATTGCAATCATTCCCATGGTTGAAGCTTGCAAATTGCAGCCTGGAAGGCTGGAGGCATGGCAAAGATCAGCATCTTCTCCAGTCTGAATACAATCGAATATAAGTACACCCAGGTTGATGCTTTTCTCCCAATGCAGAGGTGAACAGAAAAAGATTTTAAAAAAAACAAAAAACCACTCAGTCTCCATTTCCAAGGATTGGAAAGTAGAGTTCCATTCCTAGCTATTTTTGTAGTGGATTTGCTCATTCTGTTGTTTGTATTTAGACTATAGAATATAACTTCAATATAGCTTGAAATGACCTATTTATTAATGTATTGTAGACAGTAGTGGGATTCAGCCGGTTCATACCAGTTTGGCAGAACTGGTAATTAATCTTTTGTTGCCCAGGCCCAGAATGGACTTCCGGAAGCAGCATCCACACAGAGGGCCAGTTGTTCACATATTTGAATCCCACCACTGATTGTAGACATCTCCCATATGAAAAATCTCCATATGGGACTTTTCCTATAAATAACTAGAGCCTGAATCAATAAAACACAGCTAAGTTTCCCTCTTATAGATCCTTTTCTTGCATAGTATTCTATTATCTTTGGTTGTTTGGCTGATTTCCATAAAGTGAATGATTCCAGGCTGGTGACATGTCCTCTTTTTTTTTTCTTTTTCTCATATTATTCAAGTCCATAAAAAGTCCCTTATCTGTGCTTTTGCCTTCACATTCATCTCACCCCAAATAGTATTGAAATTAAATTTAAGAAGTACGAAGCCAAAAACACCAGCCTGAAGATGACAAATGGGACTTTGTTTAAACATCGCCAAGACACTTCCAATTTTACACGGGAGAAAACCCGAATAACCAAAGACCT
Source organism: Bothrops alternatus (assembly GCA_034064705.1). Taxonomy (NCBI): domain Eukaryota; kingdom Metazoa; phylum Chordata; class Lepidosauria; order Squamata; family Viperidae; genus Bothrops; species Bothrops alternatus. The sequence goes on along the minus strand of JARGCV010000044.1, from coordinate 6,939,446 downwards.
ACATATATATATGTGATAATAGTTTCAGTCTTAAGCTAATTGCTTAATATTAAGGTCTCCACTAAATTATTACTTACCTGAATTTCTTCTTAGTTGCATCAATGGTTATTTACATCATTTATCTTGTCTCTAAATCCACAACCTCTGAATGGTTACAGTACTAAAGTAATAATTTCCCCCTTCTTCAAATCCTAACCCTGGGCACCTTCCAGTTGTGTAAAATCTGTTAGGCTTTGTCACTTGTCACCTTGGAAGCAAATCTGGTGACTGTAGTGGCTGTGAGTGGAGGCATTGAAGGCAGGATAGAGATCAGGAATGGGGGCAACCAATTTCATGCCTGTATAGTTTTCTGCTGATTCAAGATGGAAAAGCAGAATTTGAGCTGCTCAATGGGGAAAGCCCACAAAGTCCAAAAAGTGAACCTCATCCTAAGTCTCCCCACCTGTTTGGATAAATTATTATTTGCCTGTTTGTTTCCTTAGAGAATCCTTCATTGTCTTCCAAAACTGAAATTCCCACTCAAACATAGAGATGGGAAGCCAGAAATGAACTCCATTCAGTTCAAAGTAAAAATGCAATGGAGCAGAAAGAAAATGTAACTTACATTTCCATAAATAATAAATGAACATATTTCCTGTTCAAAATATTCCTCAAAGAAGAGGAATATTTAATGTGTTGAATTACAATATGTCCTCTACCATGATTTTAACTCTTAGGAGTAGCACATTAGGGATCAGAAAAGCTGTTTAGATATGTTTTGTATAGGCAGGATACACCAGCAAAAATCAGTGGCATTAAGGTTAAAACAACCATGATGGTGGCCACAGCTGTTCAGTTGAAGCCATATTTCTTTTTTATAGGCATACAGTTATACATTATTACATTTAATTATACACTGCATACATTTATTATACATCAATGCATTGTATATTTTATTTAATTATACATTAAATGCATTAATTATACTTTAATACATTTTATTACATGCTAAAAAGTGATGGGGGTGTTGATTGCATGGTCACCACTGCCATATTGCCTTTTTTGAACCCTTCTGGAGGACTTCCTTGCCAAAAAGTTATTTCTCACTGGTTACTACTGGTTTGAATTCCAATGATAAGAACCTAGAAAAGGCAAACTGATGAAAATCTTTAGGCAAAGCCAGCCAGTCTTTCATTCAACTAAATAGCTATTTTTTCAGTTGCCTATATAGTATATCAGACTTCTTTGTTTTGGGATTCCTCCCCTGAATGTGCTATTTAACCCTTTGTCATGCTTAAATAAGGAAACCAACCCTGACTGTTGTCCCAAAGCTGCTTTTTCAGGAGGCAACTGGACTTCCTTGAGTTTCTTTGAGGACATTTTACTTCTCATCCAAGAAGCTTCTTCAATTCTGACTGGATGGTGGGGAATGGAAGGATTTATACTCCTTTCAGACAGCTGGTCATTTGCATTCTTTTAGAGAGTGGTTGAGGCCATTTGGAGATTTACCTGTGTCCTCAGGGTCACCCGAGTGGTACAAATGGGTGGTGGAGCCTTCTTGGCTGCAGGATGTTTTCTGCCCTGTGTCCCTTCACTGTTGGAGACAGGAGCAGGCTATTGGGGATGAGTCTGTGTTGTCTGCCTCTCAAACTGAAGGGCAAATGGTTCCTGCAGTCTGCAGTGCAGAGCTAGTCAGAGCTTCTTGGATGAGAAGCGAAACATCTTCAAAGAAAAACAAGAAAGTCCAGCTGCCTCCTGAAAAAGCACCTTTGGGGCAACTATGACTTGGATGACTGAGAATCTCCATAGACAACTCTGACTGTTCTTTGGAAGGACAGATTTTGAAGCTGAAACTCAAATATTTGGCCACCAAACGAGAAGAGAGGTGTTCTTGGGAAAGACCCTGATGTTGGGAGAGATTGAAGGCAAAAGGAGAAAGGGATATCAGAGGATGAGATGGTTGGATAGTATCATTGATACAATGGACATGGGTTTAGGAGGACTTGGGTAGGCAGAGTAGAGGATGGAGGAGGGGCTGGCATTCTGTGGTCCATGGTGTTGCAAAGAATTGAACACAACTTAACAACTGAACAACAGCAAGATGCTTAAATGCTCTAGATAACCCTTTTAGCCAGTGCAATTTCAAGCATTCCAACAGTATTCTAGAAACCTATTTTACTTCTTTTATTATAACTCAACTATGGTATTTTTTCTGTCTTTCTCTTTGCAGCATATTTACATATATGTTTGACCAAGAAGTCTCTCTTTATTTTTTTCTTTCTCTACCACTCCAAAAAAATTGCTCTGTAGTTTTTCCCATCGATTCTAATTCAATAGGAATTAGAATATTAAAATATTTCTTTGAAATATTTTAAAGGGAGAATAGAGTTTTGATGACATTCTCTTTGGAGAAGTATGGTGTTCTTCATCTTATTTTATTATAATATGGCCAACGGGTGAGAATAATGGTCGTGTCTTTCATTGTACATTTTTCTTTATACTCATCTACTCCCTCCCAATTTCCCATTTTCTCATAATACTAAGAGAAGCCATCAAGACAGGAGGGAACATCTCCCATGGGATTTTCAGCTACTGCTGATGAGAAAATGTTGAAGAATTTCTCCTCCAAGACTTTGAGAAAAATGTGATTTCCCCAATGCCTTTGAACATAATGTTGGTGAAGAATTTTGAAAGACTATTTCTGTCCATCTCTAATCCAAACTTCCTTTCCATCTTTGAAAGGGAAATATGACAACTCCTCATTTGGAAATGTGTTTTAACAAATAAAAAAAATAACTTTAGAAGTTTATCCAGCAATTAGTTAATAAATCAATCGATAAGCAAATTTTATTCATTTATTAATTAAGTTTATATAAACATCCCCCCCCAATCTCACTGTCAGGTGACTCTGGGCATCAAATAATATTATATTGCAAATGAAATGTTCATCCAGGGACAACAGACATAGACATAATATGGTATGCCCTGTAAAGAATCAAGAATTTATTTTAAGTCTGAAAAAGGAAGAATGCAAAATAATTAAAGCATTCTTCTGAATGAAGAATGAAAGGTCACTGTAATTAAGGGAGCCAAGTTAGTTACCAGGAGCTCCTTAACAATTTTTTGAGCTCCTGAGGTAGATTACAGCTTTGACTTGAAGGGTTCTTTCTCTAACTTCTCTTTTGTTTCCACTTCTTGAAAAAGCGTTTTTCCAAATATCTTGCTAATTGCCTCTTATAATTAGTCAGTAGTGAAAAAGAAAGCCGAGGTGTTTCTCCTGAGCTGGTAGAAGCCATGGCTGAATTCTTTCTCCTTCATTTTGTTAGACACAATGCTAGTGTTATGGAGCTAATTACAGCCCCTTATTTTTCCATTCTCAAGGGCCAGGCAGGGCTGATTCTTTTTATAGATATTGCAAAAATGTAAGATATACACCATAGCAGATTCCAAATATAAATATTATTCCAACAAAGAATAACATAGATAAACAATTAAGGTGGAACTGTTGGAAGTAAGAGGTGTGAAAAATTGCATATTAGCCTGCTAGAATCAACATTGCTGTCTTGAATCTGGTATGCTTATTTTTAAAAGTGTTGCTTTAAAATAGAAATGGGAAATTTCCCAGACTCAAACTGCAAAGTACTTAAAAGTTGTTGAAAGTGTTTTTTTACCTTATTGTATTGTGTGTTTTTTTTAAATTCCATCTCTTTTGGAATGAACTTCTGACATGTAAGATGGTTTTAGCATCTTTGTTTCATGAAAATGTGCTTTGGCTTGGCTACTAAATTATTAGGGAGAGTAATACAGGAAGCATCCAGTCTAACGCTAGATCCTGCCATATTTGGCTAGGAAATGGGTTTTTAACATAAGACTATTTCCCCCCCATTTTGTAATAGAAACAATTATGATAAACATCCAGAATCTCTGAAAATTGTTGTGCTGTTAACACTTAGTGTGTGGTACTGTAGCTACTTTAAGGTGTTGGGCCACAATTGGAGAGATCCAGATTCAAATTCACTCAACCGTGGAAACTCACTGGATGACTATAGCCTTTTCATTATCTCTCAGTTCAACTTCTTACAAGGTTGCTGTTATGGGGATTCCAAAAAGGGAAACATATAGGTTGCCTTATGCTCTTGGGGGAAACAAAACAAGCTATAAACCTAACAGATTCACAATATATCCATCTGAGCAGCTTTTGATCATATGGCTGATACACTGCCATATTGGTTGCTGAGTTGATTCTGGTACTATAATATAGCAGCAACTTTGGAGGGCAGTCTGAGATCTATAGTCAAAACTTTTTCAAGCTAATTCTGGAACATGGCATGTTCCAGGCTACGCTGATTGAGTGTCTCTCACACTAACTGCAAAAGTCTCAAGCATTTTGATGTTCTAGTTAGGGAATAGACTTGAGATCTTTGACAAGAGATAATCTGGATTAGCAGTATGAATAATGGTGTAAGAACTAGTTTTGTAAACTTTTAAATGTAATTTTTAATGACAGTTTTCCCCCTATTTTATAGAACTATGATCAACAAAACTTATCAATTAACTAAATAATATCAACCCAAGATACATAAAGAAAAAAGGTATAAAAATGCAAAAAAACCCATTCTAAAATGTCAGTAAAAGAGACAAATACCAAAAACATACAAATGTAACATGTATATATTGCTATTTATATAAAGGATACAATCCATCCAGATATGATAGAATTGTGATTTCTGCCTTTGATGTTTCATTATTTTAACTTTGTGATTTTTTTTCTAATGTAGCAATTGAAGAGGCACATCCCAGTTACTCTGTTTTGTAGTTTTGGAAAATTATTATCTCACCGCTAAAATTAAATTGTTCTATATTTTTAAGCTTGAGATTTAGTCCTGTAAATAAATTCAGTAATCCTAAATTGTGGTACTTAGCTTTCCAAAAATGTTACACCAAAACAGTGGGGCTTTATTGCAGAAGCACAAATGAAAGACCCTCTTTTTTTCTTTTTGACAACCTCTCCAACATTTGAAAGAATAATTGTCACATATAAGTAATCCTTGATTTAGGTCAACAACTAAGACCAGAATTTCAATAAATTTCCATTTTATAAAAATGACTGCATTGTTTAGTGATGGCAATCCCTGAAGACCTGGTTGCTCTTGTTAACTGAATCCCTTGGGGTACAGCAATTTCCTGCTAGCTTCCCACACCAAAGTTAGTAGGGATGCTGGCAAAAAGTTTTAAATCCCAGGCCCATAGGCAGGTAGGTGTCTGTTGGCAGGTGGAGGAGGAGTGAGGGACTCTAGATGAGGTGCACAGGAGTTTGAAAGAGGATCAAGGAGAGTCCTGGGGAAGGTACAAAGAAGTGAGAGAGGGTCCAGGAGGGTGAAAAAGGAAGCATGAGGGTGGGAGGGGGGTGCACAAGGGTGAGTGAAAAGGTCAGTGAGGGAGCATGAAGGTGCACGGGAGTGCAATGCAGGGTGCAGCAAGAATCATGCAAGGGTGCATGAGAGAGTCAGATAAGGTGCACAAGGGTGTATAGGGGTGCTGCATAGATTGGAAGAGTATGTAAGGCTGAACAAGAGTCAAGGACTTCAAGAAGGGTATGCAAGTGTGCAAGTGTGCAAGTGTGCATGGGGATGCAGCAAGATTGAACAAGGGTTGGGAGACAGTGTGAGGGAATGCAACAAGAGATCAGGAAAGATGGGCCAAGATGTATGGAGATGCAGCAAAGTTGCCTGGGTGTGTGGAGTGAGTTAGGGAGACTAATACTATCTGGAGTATGCAAAGTCTTGGAAACTATAAGAGGAATTTCCCAGCCTCCTTTATACTGAGTTGATTATGGAGGCATCTCTTGTAATGCCTTGAAATGTATTTTCCCAGATTTCTCTAAACTTGTACTAAATTGATGTTTATAAGATAAACTATCATTTGAACTTGCCTGCTATCTTTTAAGCTGTTCTTATTCATTGCTTTCCAACCCACCCAAGAATCCACATAATAATTCTTACTGGGACACTTTTAACTGCATTTTTTTTCTTGAGCAGCTGGTATGCAACGCTAGAAAAAAACATTTTTGGATTAAGATGTTTCCAAGGGTGCTATTGGCCAGCCCACGCTGCCTCTGAATCACATTGCAACACAGCCCCTACAAATAACACTTCCAACTTCACTTCTTACGAACTTTGGAACTATATTTCAAATGCAGAATTTTACTGTCTTGAGTGGAAAATATTGATTCAGCTGCTCATTTCAAGTACCAAACCTTAGTTTGGGTCCTATCCCTACCCCGTCAATTTAAACTGGTCCCCATGACTCAATATAAAATAAATAAAATTTCCCAGCCCTTTTTTCAAAGTTCACCAATTCAGGTAGTAAAACGTAGCTGAATGTTTGATCTGCATCAGCTATTAATACACCTAATCCACCCACTCTAAAATTAAACATTTTAAAGGGTTCTTTTTTTAGTAACATCTCTTTACTAACACTTCATGGGCATGTGTTATTGCATAGACACAGACATTTCATTTTGTGCTACTGTCCGTTCCCCTTCCCCCAATCATTTGAAAACTTATGAGAACCCTAAATATGTCAGGTGTGAAAAATCAGGTCCACATGTGAAGGTCTAATTAAATTGATTTATTGCTAATTATGCCTATAAACAAGAATCTTTTCAACTAATGGTTAGCAGAATTCAAAGGAGTTGGACTTAGTTTGCTTGTGGCTACCTAGGGATTCTAGACTGATACCTTTTTTAACTCCACCCACCAAGTTCTGCCACTCCTTTTTCTTAAGAAGTATCACCTTAAGATTTTATGAAATTCTTGGGAAAATTACCAAATCTCATGAGATTTTGCAAAAGATTTTGTCATATCCATGAGAACTAACCCTAATTATATAAAAAGTTTGTGAATTTTTCAATATTTTTACTTTCAAAATGTTTATTTTGGGTGGGATCAGGCATTGCTCCAGGAGATGACATGTATGGGCACTCCCCCGATGACCCATCAATTAATTTATCTAGTTCAGTACAATATTATGTATTATGGCAGTAATTTTTCTGTCGGTAAAGGATTTTCCTGTTAAGTTGCTGATTCTATAATAATAAAGAAAATGAAATCTAGGAAACCTGAGACCTTTTGCACAAAAATCCCTACCTTTGAACATCGTCCTGTTTCAGCAACAGATGAAGCATAGGCTGAATTCATTCAATCCACTGTATTAACTAAATTAAGTAGGGATGTTTGAAGCTCAGTACATTGTTGAAGTCCAGCTATTGTCTTTGTGCATTGTGTGAAATAGACTATTGTGTTAAGGCATCATGTGATTCAGTTATTTGGCCATCAGTGATGTGCAGATCAAATTGTTTTTAAGAGGAAAGCAAAATGGCAATATTTTTTGCTTCTCATTTTGCCCAACTTCCTTCATCATCTGTGAAGGGAAACAAAGCACCTGTCAAGCCTCTGTAATGCCGTACATGATCAAGATTTATATAGGCTTTTTTAATCCATGTAAATGCCAAAAATTAGGATATGCCACCTCAGGAACTGAAATTGGAACTTCCAGCTCTCTTTTATTAGTAAATATATTAAGGTGCCATCTCTTTGTAGCTTTGGGAATTTTTTCCCCTAGGCTGTTTTCATGACAGGCCACAAATCCATTTCTTTAATGAAGCTTTAACAAACTCTCCCATGTGTTGTTTGTTTAAAGATCCTCTTCCTCCCCTCAACCAATCTGTCACATGACTTTGCAAAGGAGATAATGTTGCTTTCTTCTCTCATTGTAGAGAACTGTGTTGCCTTCATGGGGTGATGCTCTTTGTCAAGGGAAATCCAAGCTGTGTTGCACAGAGTTACTAGGCACAGCATGGTATGTAATTATAATGCCGTGTTTTGTTAACTTAGATAAGGATTTCACATGCTATATAAATCCAGCCAGGCTCTATCCACAAAATAGAAACATTCACAGCAGAATTGTGGTTTGATCCCACTTACCTTTTCTTGTCCATCCTTGTCTTTTTCTGTTTGACTTCACAAGCACATCCATGTAGATTTCTAGACAGCAACATGGAACTTGTTTGCCACTGCCTTTTTCCAGATTTTTTTTTACCTTTCCTGTCTAATCTACAAACCCAGTTATACTTGTGGGCATCAATTCAGATATTAACCATGTGCATCTGTGCGTTCCTCTTTAGAAAACATTCAAGGTCATCTGGAGTTTTTCACTTGTTATGAAGGGACTTCAGTCCATTGCTTGGTCTGTCACCCAAAACTTCACAATTATAAAGCTGGATTCAGACCAACCAAAACCTCCCTACCAACTATATTTTTATGCATCTATCTCAGAAGTCTTTAACATAAAAAACGTTCTGTCACCATAACTCACCTCTTGGTGACAGTGCCACTAAATTGCCTACTTAACTGCCCCATTTTAATTAAAAAAACATGTAAGAGTTATACCAGTTATCTGACAGCACTATAGTTTTTGCTATATAAAATAATAACTTTTTCTAACTAAATGTGTTCTAGGTGTCTCCATAAGTAGAAAAGGGATGTATTCCACATAATCTGTTACAGTTTAATTATGTTAAGGACAGTTCTTTTGCATCTAGTCCAGTATTTCTCAATCTTGCAACACAAAGATATGTGGACTTCATCTCCCAGAATTCTTCAGGCAACCATGCTGAGTAGGAAATTATGGAAGTTGAAGTCTACACATCATACTGTAGAGTTGCTAAGGTTGAGAAACTCTGATCCAGACTATAATAGTAAGGGCACATCCACAGTGGCTGTCTGCCCCTCTGGCTACTCTGCTCCAACAATTTCTGAAGGACAGGGATGGGCTTTGTTATCCTCTACTTGGCCCAGGCCACTGTGAATATGATGCTATATTTTCCTGTTCCATGTTGAAAATAGTATTTTCTGCTTTGTGCCAGCTTAAGCATTGCTGTAAGTAAATCTAACAATGCACTATTTCATAATTTTTCAAGGAACCTGAGACACAAAGGTTTTATCAAAGCTCCTAAATCATCCAAACAAATACCTATTGAAGTAAAGTGGATAGCTCAGAGAAGAAAAAATAGTAATTAAGAAATACTTCTGCTGGCTTTTGAAATAGTGATTTTTCTGAAAGTCATACATATAGATACTCTTCAACGTATGACCATTTATTTTTTGTTGTTGTTAGTTGCGAAGTCGTGTCTGACCCATCGTGACCCCATGGACAATGTTCTTCCAGCCCTTCTTGTCCTCTACCATCTTCTGGACTCCATTTAAGCTCATGCCTACTGCTTTAGTGACTCCATCCAGCTACCTCATTCTCTGTCGTCCCCTTCTTCTATTGTCCTCAATCTTTCCCAGCATTAGGCTCTTATCCAGTGAGTCCTTCCTTCTCATTAGGTGGCCAAAATATTTGAGTTTCAACTTCAGGATCTGGCCTTCTAAAAAGCAGTCAGGGTTGATCTCCTCTAGGACTGACCAGTTTGATCACCTTGCAGTCCAGGGGACTTGCAGGAGTCTTCTCCAGCACTATAGTTCACAGGCTTCAATTCTTTGGCGCTCAGCCTTTCTTATGATCCAACTTTCACAGCCATACATTGTAACTAAGAAAAACATCATTCCAGTGCTTGTCAACTGTCTCATAATTACAACTAAGTTGCAGCATCCTGTGGTCATGTGATCACAATTTACAACCTTTTATTTTTTGCCAATTTCCAACACAATTTCTTAGCAACCATGGCAATTGGCTTAACAACCATCATAAAATTGTTATGGCCTCAATGGCTTATGACAGAACATCCAGTCCCAGTTATGGTCATATGCTAAGCTGAAGACTCCTTGAATGTTATGACCACTATACTACTGAGAATTTCCTGTAACAAAAGCTGCTGTATAGGTCTTATTGAGTGAAATCTGGAAAAATGCAAGAAAGGAGTATTTATTTTAAAGACATTTTTGGCCTGCACAAGTGTGCATTTGGATGCTTTATGGAAAATGATTGATATTCTGGGCATAGAAAGTTGGTTGGGAACAACAGAGGGTAACTGCCCAATGACGGAGCTATAGTAACCATCAGTCTAGATTGAACATCTGAGAAGTCACTGATGACCAGAATGAATTTTTCAACCAACATTAACACAGGACAAAAGCAGCTTAAGAGCACAGTGCGGATATAGTAAATAGTCCACCAAGGTTACCTTGTGATGTTTTACTTCCTGAGGCAAAGAAGAAATGTTGCCCCTATCTAGCCAAGTCAGTTTAAAATGAGCTTAAAAGAATCCATCCCATTTTTCACCTGAGCCAAAAACAATAAAGTATCCACTTGTTTTTATAATACCTGGATGCAAAAGAACAAAACTTTTAAGTCACTTGGAATTTGCTGCCCTTTCATGACACCTAAAATCCCCTGCCTGAAGCCTTTACCTCACTCTAATATTGGGGAATCTGAAACCCTAGGACTTTATGCAGCTCCAAATACATTTTATAATTGAAGCACAGGACCCCCTCCAAACACAGTTTCAGAAAATGTATAACACAAGTTCTGGCAAAATGCAAAAGCTGTCATGGGGTACAAATGCTTCTCTCAACCCCTTGTTTAGCCCTGCCAAAGCACTTCAAGAACAGAATGCAAGAGAATGGCTAAACATTAGAAGTATAGTTTCCCGCTCTTTGGGAGAAATAAATAGCAATAACAATAGGACTTAGACTTATACACTCCTTCACTGCTTTACAGCCCTCTCTAAGTGATTTATAGAGTCAGCTTATTGCCCTCAACAATCTGGGTCCTCATTTTACTGATCTTGGAAGGATGGAAGCCCAAGTCAACCTTGAGACAGTCATAATCAAACTCCTAGCTATGGTCAGAGGTTAGCCTGCAATATTGCATTCTAACCACTGCACACCGCACCACCATAGCTCATAAACACAATAAACATCAAAGGACAAGGATTTCTTTAGCCCTTAAAATAAAAATATAAGTCATGTGCCCTTAAAAGCACAGCCTAACCAAAGGAATTCTTCCCTTGAAAAGCTGGGGAGAATAAAAATTGAAAATATTCTTATTTGCCTTATTGTCTAAATTGTCTATCATCTTCTAAAAATATAAAAACAGCCTCTTGACTGTTAATAGCCAATAGTTTTCCATCTGTCTATGTAGAAAGGAGATGAATATTTCAGGTAGGTCAGAGGAGGACTACCTGAGAAAGTTGGAATTCCTTTGGTTAAGCTACTACTTTTGACATTATTATTTTAAGGGCTATGGAAATCTTTTTCATGTTTGTCAGCCAAGGAATTGCAGTGGGCAGAGTCCAGGAGAAGAGCCCTTTCTGCCATGGCTCCCACCCTCTGGAATATGGTGCCTCTCGAGATGCCTTCACCTTTTTGGCCTTCTGAAAGGGCCTGAAAACCTGGCCCTGCCAACTGGCCCTGGGGCACCGATGGGAGCAGCTCGTTCTAGAGATGGTTAGTTCATTAGGAGATTTCCACCCCCACCCAGTTTACATATTGGTCCCTTTTACCCAGTTTGTTAATTTTAATATTCTGACTTTTAATACTTAATGTTTTTTAATGTAATAATCAATTGTTTTATATTCTTATTTTATGATGGTATAAACAGCCCAGACTTGATAGTGAAATGGGCAGAATATAAATATCTATATAAATAAAAATGTAAATGTTCGTTTGTTCAAAATCTTAAATCTCCGAAAGTTCTTCACCGATTGCTTTGACAATTTGACACAACGTTGCATTCGAATACACATGTGTTTTATATACCTATATTATATAGATGTCACACCTGTGACAGGTAAAAACATGCTTCTTTTGAAAAATAGTGCCATCTGTTGGATGTAAAAGCAACACACGCTACGATTTCAGACAATCTCTATATCTGCACAGACAATGGAACAAGCATTCTGAAATTAAAGTTATTACAAACATGTGTTTTCTCTTTTCTTTCTTTTCCACTTAACCAGATTGAGCCACAGCAACGTGTGGCTCAGTACAGCTAGTAATAAATAAATAAAATAAACACCTTTTTTGTAATTGCTACACAGGTTCTTTTCAATTCCAATTCAATTCCAAAAACGGGGTAGAGGAAGTCATGTCATAGAACAGGGGTGTCAAACGTGCAACATCATTGCCAGAAATGGGGTGGGGGTGGTTTTACCATGACGCATCTGGCCTGTGGGCCAGCAGTTTGACACCCCTGTCATAGAAGATCAAGAATCCTTGGCATCCTTAAAGAAGGACAAAAAACGCCAGGGGACAATGTAACTTCTCTCTCCCTCTCCCTTTCCCTCTCCCTCTCCCTCTCTCTCCCTCCCTCCCTCCCTCTCTATCTCTCTCTCTTTGTATGAAGGAAGAGATCTTTGTTTATATTGTCAGGAGTGCCATCCTGTCTTTTTGTAACCATCCCCATGGATGCTCCTTCCAAGGATCCAGTATGTGGACTGGTTATTGTATATATTTTCCCACAAATACAAATGTCTTAAGTTACATGAGTTCTCAGGCTGATTTGTAAAGATTCATGCAAAAGCTTTAGATTGCTATCAAGCAACATAAAGCGGCAGAGATTTGCAAGAACACTTGTGCCAGGCCTCATCTGAGCGAAGACTAAAGGTAATATTTTGAACCAAGCCTGAAGCAGAAGCACTAAAATGGTATGTTTCTCCATTTTTATTCTGCCTTTTCCAACCTGATTGAAAACGTCTATGTGACCGGGTAAAAAAGGCTTCCTACATCCCAGGAAATGTTATTTGAGCTTCTGGATTGTACAAATCGAGTAACCCATTCCACCTCATGCTTGACAGTCACACCTTCATCCTTTGCTGAAACCTCGACACTCGTTTTGATGGTACCATTTTCAAAGTCCACATACGTTTGCGCAGAATCTATGTTCACCAGAGCTCCCTCACCCAGGAATTCTTCAATACACTCATAATAATCATCACTGTTACTAGCATGGGAATCTCTTTGCTGACAGAATTCTTCCTGTGAATTATACACACTAATATCTGGGCAGCATGGATTTTTCATGTAATGGGTTAATCTTTCAGTTTCAAAATTCTGTTTGGGACCCAGCAAACAAAAGTCTTCACCCATCTTGCTTTCAGCTGCAGTAGTACAAAGTTTGGCTTCTCTTCCTCCATGTTGATGAGCATCTGCATAATTTTCCATAATCCTGGATTGGGTTTGATTTGATGAACTTTTGTTGACATTTTCACAGTCTCTTGGATTCATCCCAGAGATATCTGGAAGCTCAGTTCCTCTTGCTTTTGAATGACTACTTGATAGGACTTCATTGAAAATATTATTGACTCCCTCTTTGAGGGAAAGTAAGACATTCGTGTCCCAAGTATAGTCTTGTCCTTTTTTGAATGAACAGTTGGTAACATCATTTAATGCATTTCCACCAAATTCTTCTTCCTGTCTATTCACCAGAAGATACTGATTTGAAAGTTCTTTACTAGGAATGGTTTCATCTGGGGAATTTTCTTCCTGGACATTGCTGTCATCCATGCATATCTGCTCTTGGTACATCTCATTCTCAGTCTGTACTCCCATTTCAGCACTATAGTTATGTTCCACAGTACCTACTGTTTCTTCTCTTCCCTTGAAACATCTGATAATCTGGTTCAATAAGGGTTCAGAGTCTTTGAATCTTTCTTTCTCTTCCATTTTCTTATGCCACATGATTTGGTCCCAGCAGAGGACAGTGGTTACAGTGAATCTTCATTGGCTTTTTAAGCCAATGAAAATCTCTTTCTTACCCTTCTGCCTTTGTTCTCTGTGGACCAACGTTTATCTCTACTCACAAAAGTAAAACTAAGAAACTTGAGAACTATCGTTTTCCTTTGCAGCGTTCCAGATGTCCAAAGTCTTGGCCTTATTCTTCCTGACTCATTGCCCAAACAGTTTCTAAGGTTTCATGGTTCTTCTGTTAAATGTTTTAAACTTCTACTTTCATTGTGGAATGGTGCCTCTGCTTTTCCCTCTAACTGCCAAGTGGCAGTTCTGGAAGGTTCTAGAAATTATTACCGTCATAGTTATGACATCACAATGGCCTTTCATCTCCATCTCTAGACTTCACAATTAGACAATTAGATGGAAAGCAGTATGGGTCTCACAGATTGCTGTTGGTCTTATCCTTCTTCACATACTAGGAGCACATAGTCTTCTCAGAAATGATTGATATTGAAGGAGCAAGAAGCAAACTAGATGATTTCTCCATTTTGTTGATGATTTGAGGACAGTACTATGAATACATGGTATTTGAGGCACTGAAATTCTCTTCTAAAGGCAGTTTTTAAGTTTATCAATATCAACATTGAATCCTAGATATTTCATTGAAGGCAAAAAATATTCAGATTGCTGGAGAAACAATGGTACAATAAAAGACACATATCTACATGCCTGCACAAGTAACAGTATAATTATTTTTATCTAGAAACTTTAAATCCTGCTTTACATTAGGGGGAAAAAACCATAGTAGAGTTGTTCTATTTCATTCTTTTGAAGGACCAAAAGGTAGCTGGGGACAAATAGCCTTTCAAAATTCTTTGCCAACTTTATGTTCAAAGGAATTGATCAAGTGACAATGGAAACAGGGAAATCGTGACTTGTTAATGGCAGGTTTTGTTTTATTTCTGGCAGGGAACATTGTTCGTTTGAACTGAAAAGCCTCCTAGCTCTTCAATATGCATTCAGTTAGAGTCCAATCTCATCATATATCACTTTTGGCTGGAAACCTTACTTTTGTTGCTTTGCATCATTCACTCTAATATCAGAAGTTCTGTAAATAATTCTCTCCAAAAAACAAAAGGTTCTCTCTCTCTCTTTGTCTCCCTCTCTCTCCCTCGCCCCCTCTCTCTGTAGCATTTTCATAATTTTTTTTTCAAGAAATCTACAGGTAGTTCTCAATGTATGACCACATTTTTTATAAGTTTTTATTAATGTTTAATACAATTCAACAGTGCTTATTCAACAAACGTGTTGTCTGAGTTCATCATTCACTAATACAAATTAAATTCCTAATCTCTAGTTCATTTCTCCAACCATTGGTAAAATAAGTCCCAAGTTTGAAAATATTCTGTTTCTTCTTTTTCTTTCAACCTCAAAGTATGTCTGTCCATTTCTGCACAATCTAGTATTTTTTATTTATTTATTCCTCCGAAGGTATTTCTTCATTTTTCCAATATTGTGCAAATATAAGTCTTGCTACTATTATCACATGCAAAATCAAATATATATTTTGTTTATCAAGCTTTTCTGGCATTATACCTAATAAAAAAAGTTCAGGTTTAAAGTCTACATGTTTCCCCAGCATCTTTTCTAGCCAAGTATGTATTTTTGTCCAATATTTCTTTGCTTTAACACATGTCCACCATAAATGCTAATAAGTACCTGGTTTGTGATTACATTTCCAACATTTATCCAACATATTTTTAAACATTTTTGTTAATCTTGCTGGTGGCAAATGCCATCTATAAAAAATTTTGTGTAAGTTTTCTTTATAAGAGGTTGACATTGTCAACTTACAATTTCTTTCCCACAAGCTTTGCCATTTTTCTAAATCTATATTATATCCAAAATTCTTTGCCCATGTTATCATTGTTTCTTTTATTTGTTCATCTTCTATTTTCAATTCTAATAGAAAATTATACATTTTCTTTTGGGGGGGGGAACAAATTTTATTAGTTTTTTAAACTTTTACAACAAAGTGCTCAGGACACATGTGATGCTGGGGCAATCAAACATCCAACAAGAAAACCACATAAAATAACCCAAGTAAATACATTAAATATTTCCTCTCTATTTCCCTCAAGCAATATAGCATATTTAAAACAATCCATTTCTACATTGAATGTCTATAAATCCTAATCCTGTTTTTAAACTTCATTAATTTACAATTACCATAATCCACTTAAGCCTTTAATAAACATATTATCACTTCGGGTATCCCTTCCCAATGTATTCTAGTTCTCAATCTCCTAAACTTAATTTTATCACACTTCTCTCTTGTTTCTTCTTCCACTATTTATCCTAATTAAAATAAAATATAACTCTAGCGTATACATATACAATCCATCAATCAGTCTATCTCTAACAAAACAGAATAATATCAAACCTTAAATCATTTCAATCCGTTAAGCAAAATTCAAATCTCATCCCAATAATTGTTATAACTAAAAACACCCATATTATTACACAAAGCATCATCTTTCTAGTTTAACATAATTAATTATTAAATCAATCCAAATCACTATAAAACCTCTTCCATTTTCATTCATTCCATTACAAAATAGTTTTCGTACAGATAAACCTATTATTCCCAAATATTACATTCTTGATCTATTTAAAATATATATTCTAGTAGTCATAAATTTTACTCTCACTTTTAACTCTAAATCTTTTTTTCCAGTATAAAATTCTTTTATTAAAACAATCAACATTGAACATAAAAACATATTATGCAGCAATCATCATGACACCTGGTATACAATACTAAGTATTAGTCTTTGAAAACGTCTGAATTAGTAAGCCTTTTTCCACTCCTCGCGTCTAGCCTCAACTAAACTCCTGTTACATTTTATTTGATTGGTGTTTCTCTTATCTGGTTCAATATTAATGTGATCAACATTAAACATAAGATCCTATTGCTAAGCAATCATCCTAGAACATAGCATACAACATTAGGTATTAATCTTTGTAAACATCTGTTTTAGTAAACGTTCTTCCCTCCTCCCTTACATCTTCAAGTATACTCTGAATACATTTTGTTTGATTGGTGTTTCTCTTATATATGGTCTATCTACTGATCTTAAACCTTAAATCAATCCATATTTCTACAGTGCCTTTTAATCCATTACATATAGTTTTAAATTTCTCTTTTCAGTCTTATTCTGGCTTTCTTTTTGTTCCAGGCTGGTTTCCATAACAAGGCTTCCATCTCAGCAACATCTTGCTGTCAAATATATTCCCAAATATTTAATTTTTTTAACTATTTGTAAATCTATTTTTTCTGACAGTTGGGGGGGTTGCTTATCTGTAAGATTTTTAACTATCACTTTAGTTTTTTCTCTATTTATCTTCAATCCTGCTGTCTCTCCAAATCTTTTCCAATAGTTTAGGAATCAGTTCTAAAGGTTCCTCTAAAATGAATACCAAATCATCTGCAAATGCTTGCAGTTTATAGCTTTCACCTTTTATCTCCAGTCCTTTAATTTCTGAATCTTGTCTAATATCTCTATTTAAAACATCCAAGGTTAAAATAAATAGCAATGGGGATAATGGGCTCCTTGTTTTGTGCCTTTAGTTCTCTATATAGTCCCCATTTACAATCACTTTTGCTATTTGTTTATTTTTATTGTCTTGATCATATTTACAAAATTTGTCCAAAATCCATTATTTTTAGTTGTTAAATCATAAATTGCCAAGAATTATTGTCAAATGCCTTTTGAGTGTCTAAAAATATTAATGCCATTTGCTTCCCTGGATGCATTTCATAATATTCCAGTGTGTCCATTATGATTATTAAGTTATTTTTTATTTGTCTCTTTGGTAAAAATCCATTTTGATCTGGATGAATAAATTCAATCAAAAATCTTTTCAGTTTCTCAGCTATTATTGAGGTAAAGATTTTATAGTCCACATTTAATAATGATATTGGTCTATAGTTTTTTTTATCTGTGTTAGATCTGAGTCCTCTTTCAGTATCAGAATAATATTTGCTTCTGTCCATGTATTTGGCAATTTAGTCTCCAATAAAAGCTCATTACAGACCTCTTTCATCAGTAAACTTAGTATATCTTGTAGACATTTGTAAAATTCTGCCGGCAGTCCATTTGGTCCCGGCGTTTTATCATTTTTTTTTGTCTTTTTATAGCCTCTGTCACTTCCCTCATTGCTGGGCTCCACTAACAACTCAGCTCTAACCAATGTAAGAAAAGCAGGTTTTTACAGCCTTCCAGTAGACCAATAGGGTCAGACCTGTACAAATCATGAGAGAAGGCTGTTCTATACGATATAACTACAAGAAACAGGGCATCCCAAAGGTGCTTTTTCAAGAGGCAGCTGGACTTCCTTGTTTTTCTTTGAAGACATTTCACTTCTTATCCAAGAAGCTTCTTGGGTGAGAAGCAAAACATCTTCAAAGAAAAACAAGGAAGTCCAGTTGCCTCTTGAAAAAGCACTTTGGGGACAACCATGACCTGAATGACTGAGAATCTTCATAGACAAGAAACAAGACATGTCTTCTGGGTTCCATAATAAGTTCCCATTTTCCCTGAGGGGATCCAAAGCATGCCCACCTTGCCAGATCTGACCAAATGTGCAGAAAGAACTGGATACAGGTGGACCTGCAAGTAACCTGTTCCTCTGCCACTTATTCAGGAGAAAAAATATATAAGCAGTCAGGCTTCTGCTCTGCTGCATTTCTCATAGGTCATTCCTCTTCCTAGGGGTTCTTTTTTTAAATGTTAGCACAACTGCTTTTTTGGAGGGAGGGAGAGAGGAATAAGAATGGATAGGTCTGGTGTCAGGTGAAAAATAAAGGCCATAAGCCACATCTGAATGGAGAGACAGAACTTCTGAATTGTCTTTCTCTCTGCAGGGGATGAAAGAGAAAAAAAAACTAGCCACAAGAGACTAAGTTTTTTTTCTCTCCCCTTTGTCCCTTGCAGAGAGTTCTCCCTTAGTCATTTGCTGGATATTCTTTTTTTCCCCTTCAATCTCTAAGGAAAAAAGAAATTCTCCAAAAGGGACTAAGGGAAAACTCTCTGAAAAGGACTAAGGGGAGAAAAGCTCTCCATGAGGGATAACATTTGAAAAACCCAACTTTAGTCCCTTGTGGAGAAGATTTTTTTTCTTTCTCTCTTAGGTTGGTTTGCTGCAGGACCACCATATCCTGTCTAGCTGCTGGTGGGACATTTCCCTCTGGCTGCCAGAAGGACTGGGCCTTTTATTAATTGTAATGGAAAGTTTGTATTTCCTTGGGGAAAAAGAGGAAAAGATGCTGCCTAGCAAACAATCAGATAAGAGAGGCTGGAGCCCCCACTAGCTCAATAGTCAGAGAAAGAAACTTAGGACCCATTCTAATGGATCAAGCATTTAAAATTGGAGGTGGGAAGTTTGTACTTTCAAACTTGTAAGATTCTATTAATGTAGCCTTACAATAAAGTAGGATTAGTTCATGTTGTCCTGTCTCCAGTCTGGTTTACCTGTGAGATCTGGCACTAATGCAGCCTGTTGTTGGCCACAAATAAACCTGATCCACAATACTGCAATTGTGATATTCATCTGTCACCCTTCTTTGTCTGTTATTTCAAGAGAAAATGAGTATCATTCCCCAACTTGATATCCTCCATGCATTTTAGAGTACAATATAGTGTTGAAAGAAAAGTCTTCATCCTGGTTCATCCAAGCTAGGAATAAATAAACAACATGGCAAATGTTTTAGAAAGAAGGTTGCAGTTTATTGAAGAACCAGAAAGATGGTTCTTGCAGGAAAGAGGAGAGAAAAAGAGAAGGGCTGAGCACATGTGGGAAGTAGGTTTTTATACCCTCTCTAGCCTTTTGTTTGGAGTAGTTTCCTGTTCCTGTTTTAGGCTTTGTATTTCCTGTGTCACGTATTCTGACCTGAGTCTGGGTGTGCCTTTCTGGTATTGATGGTGATGGGTTAGTCCTATTATGTCCCAAAAGTCATATACAGCATCCCTGGTGCTGGGGCTAATGACTCTTAGAGTTTGGGTGGGGTATACAGATTTTAGGTGCCTTTGTCTTCTTGATCTCCTAGCTGGGGCCTTTCTGATGGTTTACATCTGCATTTGTACAGGGCTGGCTTTTGCTTGGAACAGAGAGACTTGGGGGCAGGGTTGGTTTCTGATTTTAAAATCCTTTTGAGGAAATATATTTTTCTGCCCTTTTAATATTTCTTTCTCTGGGGAGGGGGGGCTGACTTCCCACAATCCCCCCTTTGGGCCATAAGTGTGTGAATGACACACTTACTGGCACAAGATTAAAATTGATCTGGTCAGGGAGACTTGGTAAACAAGCTTTTAAAACTGTTAAGCCAAAAAACAAGAAGACACTAATGGAGGCAAGCAGAAAAAGATCCCTGCTCCCAAAAGGGGAGCTTGCAACACATAAAGTTCTAAAAGTCATGGGAAATTTTTGTTAGATGGAAAAGAAATTTATAGTGTCCAATATTCTGTGCCAACTATTTTCAAATGTTGGATGTCACTTTTAGCTTCCAGTCAGGTTTGCACATTCCTCCCAAAATTCTTCACAACCATGGTTTGTCTCAATACATAACCACTGGCTGCCCATTTTCAAGGGTTGTTTCCTGCTTTAGTTTTTAGTTCAGTGCATCCAGGTTAGTAATGTCCAATTGAGGCCAACCAGTATGCAAGCCGGGCTATTAAATTTTTTCTTGAAGTGCACATAGTGAGCCCTAGGAATCCCAATCTGGGTCCACCAGTGCAAGATATTCAGGGCTTAGGTTTGGAGATCTGTTTCCTGCTACTTCCTCAGTCAGGGCATATGAATTGCAAATTGTCTGAGGGGGGCTGGTTCCCTCCCCTTGGAATTTTCTGGAAGTTGTTCCTACAAAGTTTTAATGACACAGGGCAAGAATCAGGCCGGAGCTTCATTGAAGGTAGGTGAAAGAGATAGACTTAATGTGATTATGAATGGTGTGTATGCATGTGTGTGTGTGTGTGTGCAGCTACTAATACAAACAGGCAATACAAACATTCTGGATAAATTTTCCCTCCCACCAGATAGAAGTCCAAAGTGTTCAGTATTTACTGTGCCAACTATTCCCAAATGCCATCACTCCATGAATACATTCAACTGGCTTATTACAATACAATTGGGGCAAGAAATAAAAACTTTACAATGAGTTTCCACCCTCCCCCATAGTCTTCCTAATTTTCTTCTGAGGCTTCACATGGAGACCAATGGCTCCAGGGCTCCTTCCTTCTGCTTTCACAGGCATCTGGGGGAATGGTAGGACTTGGGAAGATGTTCCTCTCTGGTTGCATGGTGGCTTTTCAGTGGATGGCTGGATTCAAAACTGAATTCCATGGCTCAAATGGATGGAGGCAGCTTCTGGGTCAGTGTGCTCTGCTTCTAAAGGTTGGAGGGTCATCTGTGCAGGGCTGAAAGATATAAGAACAAGATCGCCTCACCCTTTTTAAAAAAAATATTTATTCCTTTTTCACTATACAACAAAAATAAAAATGAAAAATACATTTTTTCTTAACAGAACTGTGTTATACATCTCTTATATATTATTTACAGTTTATTTACATTAGTAATCATGTCTTTTTCTTTCTCTGTTCTAGCCAATCGTAATATTTGTTCCATATTTTATAAAATTCTGTTGCCTCCTTGTCTTTTAATTTAGCGTAAGTTTGTTCATGTCTGCACATTCTAGAATTTTGTACATAATCATATCATTTGTAGGTATGTTTTCACCCTTCCAACACTGGGCATATACTATGCGGGCTGCTGTTAATATATGTATAATGATGTATTGGAGTTGTTTTTCCATCTTTAAATTTATTATACCCAAAAGAAATAGTTCAGGTTTGAGTTCAATTTGCACCTTAGTTATCTCCTGTATCCAGTTCCTTATCCATTCCCAATAGGTCTTTGCTTTAGGGCACAAACCACCACATGTGATAGAATGTTCCCTCCTTATTTTTACATTTCCAATATTCTGGATTCAAATTTTTGTACATTTTAGCCAATCTCGCCGGTGTTAAATGCCATCTATAAAACATTTTGTATTGATTTTCCCTATATACAGTTGACAATGTCAGTTTACAATTTCTATTCCATAATCTTTCCCATTCTTCCAGTTTTATATTTCGGCCCACATTTCGGGCCCATGCTATCACTGGCCCTTTCACTATTTCTTCCTCCAAATCTACCTCTAATAAATATTTATAAGTTTTTATTAAGAATTTTCCTTCCTTACCTGTTAAAATTTTATCCAATTGATGTGGGATCTGGCTTATTCCATGCTCTTCCATATCCTTACTATGTTTAGATTGGATCTGTAAGTATGGCCACCAATCTATGATTATTCCTTGTTCTTCTAATTCTTCTCTTGATTTGAGGTTTCCTTGGTTTTCTAATAGTTCTTTATATCTAATCATCTTTTTTTAATCCAAGGTGTTAGGGTGGATCATTGCCTCCATCCGTGAAATCCAATTTGGAATTTTCCTATAGTGTCTTTTTTTAACTTTTTCCCACGTCCAAATCAGCTCATCTCTTATCTGATGTTAATAAAAATATGTGTGTGTTTTCTTATGTTTTCCCCATAAAAAGGCATGCCAGCCAGCCTGTAGGTCATGCCCTTCAATCATTAGAACCCTTTTATTGTCTAGGTTTATCCAATCCTTGACCCAGAGTAGTCCAGCTGCTTGATAGTAAATTTCCCATTTTGGGAGCCCAAGTCCACCTCTACTTCTACTATCTTGTAACATTTTCATGTTTATCCGTGCTTTTTTGCCCGACCAAATAAATTTGTTTATTATTTTGTCCAAGTCTTAAAAAAAATTCTCTAATTTTATTGGGACTGTTCGGAATAAATATAATAGTCTTGGTAATATATTCATTTTAATCAATGCAATCCTACCTAATAATGATAATTGTAATTTCCCCCAGGTCTCAAAATCTTTTTTCATTTGTAATATCAATTTTTTATAGTTATCCTCTTTTATTGAGGAATACCTTGTGGTAAGCCAGATTCCTAGATATTTAATCTTTTTTACAATTTGCAATTCCAGATTCTCTTCTAATTTCCTTCTCTGTTTTTTGGTTAGATTTTTAATTAACATTTTGGTCTTTTCTCTATTAATTTTTAATCCTGCCACTGATCCATATTTTTCTATTTCATTCATCAAAATATTTCCTCTCTCTAGTGGTTCCTCAATAAAAAAAACCAAATCGTCCACAAATGCCTGTGTCTTATATTCTTCTGTCTTAACCTGTACCCCTTTTATCTCTTTATTAGTTCTAATTTGAGTTAATAGCACTTCTAAAGTCAAAATAAAAAATAGAGGTGACATTGGACATCCCTGTCTTACTCCTTTATTTATTTCAAAGCTTTTTGTATTATCTCCATTGATTACCACACTGGCCTTTTGTGTTTGATATATTGCCTTTATCATGTTCTCAAATTTCCCTCCAAATTTCATGTCCTCAATCTGTTGGAACATAAATTGCCAACTGAGATTATCAAATGTGTTCTGAGCATCTAAAAAAAAATAGTGCTACCTGTTTTCCCGGTTGTCCTTTGTAATATTCTAAGACATTTAACACCATTCCCATATTATTCCTAATTTGTCTTGTGGGTAAAAAACCATTTTGATCTGGGTGTATTATATCCTGTAATATTAGTTTCAATCTTTCTGCAATTATGGTAGTAAAAATTTTATAATCAGTGTTCAACAGTGAGATTGGCCTATAATTTTTGATCTGTTTCGGGTCTGTGCCTTCTTTTGGTATAGAAGATCCTCCCCATTTTTGGGTGGACTCTCCCAGGAGAGGCAGACAAAAGGTATGGCGAACAAAGGATAAGAAAAAGAGAAGTACATGAGGGTGGGTAGCTTGCGATCAGAGTTTGAAAAGCCATTAATACTGCAGTTGTTAAAGAAACAGATAGGCAGACAAAGAGGACATCCCAGATGAGGACAAAAGAAAGCTGGATTCTGGTAAGAGAACAACAAAATGAAATGTTTCACTTCTGAACTTGAATATTTGCAACATGTTAAAGACAAGGACTTGCAACTTGAAAAAAAATGCTGGGCAGCTTGAGAATGCTGAAAGCTCCAAATAATTTTAAAAGCCTAATATTTTAAGGTGTGCAATTTTCCAGGGGCAGGAGAATCCACCTTTAACATTTATTCTAAACTAGACCACATTATTTTAGAGATTGAAAAATGCTTATATGTTCCAGGATTAGCTTCATAGTAGTTTCACCAATTAGTGATAGGATAAGAAAAGTAACTTAAGAAGAAGATTATTTCCCCACACAAGCAAACCTGAGCTTCAGGAGGCTCTTGTAGCAAACACAAACTTTTCAGCAAATGAACTTAAAACATTCCCTCCTGGTAACTTTGGGCTGTTCTTAAGAGTACAGAGACAGAAAGGAAGAGGAAAAACAAACAAACTTTTTTTTCACTCTGTTTGTTGGCCAGACAAACAAAGTGAGGTATTTCTTTTCTGTGGCTTATTTTAAGCAGAATTTCTAACAGAATTTAAAATTCTTTTCTCTTTGGATTTGAACCAGTTAACAGTCACATTTACCTCACACACAAAGACTTTGACAAACATATATACACAAAGACAAGGAAAGAAGTACAGAAAAGGGAAACAGAAGTCTTAGTCATTCCCACCATAAATCTCAATTAACTCAAGTTAGGGAAGGCTCAAATCTTAAACATACCACATGGTTGCATAGAAAGAGAGAGAAAGAGAGAGAATCACTATTTCTTATTTTCCCTTTAAGTACCTTTATTTAACCAAATTGGTTTCCCAGCAAAGCCCTAGCAAAGCCCATTCTTCACAAATTTATCTTGCTCGCTTCCTTTTTCATACCATCCAGGACAGGCACTCGCCTCTCGTCCCACACCTCGAGCAAATCTCTAATGGATGTCCTAATTCCAACTCTCGAACTGCAGCTACCCATGTTCCCCTTTCAATGTGGGGTTCAGTCGGCTCAATCGGGTTCCTCCTAGCAGCACTTCCCAGCCGCTCTTAGTGACACTATCCCTGCTGCCCTACCTGTACTTTTTTGGGCTCAAAAATGCCCAGGAAGACTTCAGTTCCCTAATGAAATACTTGCCCTTCCTACCTAGGGAACTCCCTGCCATCACTTTGCAAACCTAAAAAAGTAGTCCAAGGAGGACCTGCCACAACAGGTACATGGCTTCCTTCTATTTCCCTTCCCTCAGTTTTTAGACTCAGGGGGAGTCTGGGAAGACCTGTGCTTTGTGCACTAGTATGAGTCCTTCCTACAGGTGGGCTTTGCTTACAGGGCCTAACCAGCTGCTTGCCCAAATCCAATTCTCTCATTCATTCATTCCATTCATTTTCACACAGCCTCTCCCTTTTCCCTAACAAAAGGTCCTGCGCTCTGGCCAAACCCCCATGCTTTCCAGGGTCTGCCACTTGAACAGATCCTTTCTGTGGTTAGGAAAGAGCAGAGGGCTTTAAAGTTAAAACCTAGAGTTACTCGCCTTCACCTTCTTTCCAAAGCAGCCTTTGAGTTCAAACCCAAAACTCCCTTTACTACTCTGACTCCACATGGGCAGTGCCTGGGAAACCCATCCACAGACACAAGGGTCTGCTGCCAGCAAGATGGTGCTTACTAGTCTCAGTCCATTGGAGAGGGTAGCTTGGAGTCCCATTCTGGTTTGCCAAATTGTTGAAAGAAAAGTTTTTATAACCTCTCTAGCCATTTTTTGGAGTAGTTTCCTGTTCCTGTTTTAGGCTTTGTATCATGTATTCTGACCTGAGTCTGGGTGTGCCTTTCTGGTACTGATGGGGATGGGTTAGTCCTATTATGTCCCAAAGATCATATACAGAGCTGGCGTCTGCTTGGGACAGAGAGACTTGGGAGCAGGGTTGTTTCTGTTTTTAAAATCCTTTTGAGGAAATATATTTTTCTGCCCTTTTAATATTTCCTTCTCTGGGGGGGGGCTGACTTCCCACAATATTCTCTGAACTTGTGTTCATACATATTGTGTAATTTGGGGGTCCGATACTAAATCTTCTCAACATCAAGTGGATGCATTTGGCCTCTCTTTATTAGAAAAACAAGATTCGTTTTTGGTTAGATTCTGATATAGGCTCTCCTCCTTGAGCAGGGTTGGAGTAGGACACCTCCAATGTCCATTCTAGTTCTATTATTCAGTATTCTGGATGGCTCCTTTTGTTCTAATAATCATCAGCAAAACAACTAAAAGAAAGATGGGGACAAAGAGGCATACAAAGAGACACTTTGCTCTAATGAACACTACGAGCATTTTGGAGACTGAGAAAAAAAACATAAAAAGCTCTGATGATGAAAAAAGGTCAACAGATTATAGAGTGGAATAGGCTATTTAGCCCACTGCATCCAACCTTCCCTGCTTCATGCAAGAATCCGTTTTTAGTACCTCCAGTAGGCTGGTGACATGTTATTCCTTCTGTGACAATTAGTTCCACTATCTAGCTGCTCTTTCTCCTGGGAAAACAAAACTGACTTGCCACTATTTCCCTCTGAAGTGTTTTCTTGATTTCACCTTCTCTAAGCCCTTTAATTCATGCACTATTAACAGTGCTGTGAATCTTCAGAAGTTGATTTTGTGAGAGTGTCCACTTTCAAATTATTAGGAAAGCTTGCTCTCTCTTCAAAGGTTTTTCTAAGATTCCAAAAGCCTCAAGGCAGATTCTTTTAACTCTCACGCTAAGAGCTTTTTAGCTCTCCTGCTTTCCTCTCCATGCTTAATAGTCAGTGTGATTTTTTTCCCTTAATTGTTTCTAGCCAGCAAAGTCCCCAGACCAGAAATAAGATGGCTGTGGATATTCAAAAGACTCTTCGTGATTTTTTTTTTGTTTTAGTTTTCCTTCTTTCCAACCCAATGGAATATTGGAAAAATAAGATAAGATTTGTTCATCCTTTGGATGATTCTCAAAACAATGAACAGAATTTAGTGTCAGAGGGAGAGGTGTGATTTCTAAAACTGGCTGCACGGAATTGGGGGCAACAGTATTTTAGAAAGATTATTTCCCCCCCCCAGGCATTCCTGTGGAAAAGATAGTTGGACAGCAATTTGGAATGCTGCCAGTTATTCCACCTTAAGCCTATATCCCTTCTGCTTATGTGATCAAAAAGAGTGGAGCTGCTATTAAGTATTTGGGAAGAATTTCAAAAGCTTTACTTAATAGGCTTTTGCTGCCAGACTTATTTTACTGCTTATAATGAAAAGTATCAATCAAGGCAGCCATTTAAAATACGGAGCCCCATTTTGATTGCCTCTATATAGATGAAGGCCCAAGAACAATTGCCTTCTGCTCATAGAAGTCCTTCTATCCCAAAGGTGCTTTTCAAAAGGCAACTGAACTTTCTTGTTTTTTCGCCTGAAAACAGTTCCTCACTTCTGAACTGAAGAAGCTTCTTGGATGAGAAGTGAAATGTTTTCAAGGAAAAAAAGGAAGGAAGGAAGGAAGGAAGGAAGGGGAGGAGGAGGAGGGAGGAAGGAAGGAAGGAAGAGCAGGAGGAGGGAGGGAGGGAGGAAGGAAGGAAGGAAGGAAGGAAGGAAGGAAGGAAGGAAGGCAGTGAAGAGGATAAGGAATTCTATAGAGTACACAAATGGATGAGAAAATTCTTTCCAACTTGACATTAAGAGACCCTCTTTGAGAAGTAAATTAGAACCCAAGGCCTTTAAACACTTTGCTTTTAAAAGAAACTCTTTAGAAGTAGGCTGTAAGTCAGCACTGCCAGGGTGCTCTATAAAAAAAAAGAAGACATGCCAACCTTCCATTTTTCAAAGAATATCTAACGTTCAAGTTTCTGAAATCTACTGGCAGGTAGTAAATCACTTTGGAAGATGCAATTAAAAATAGATTAATAGTCACCAAAGATGAGTCTTTTATCAACAGGGCCAGTGCTACAAGGCAAAGCCACAAGTGTCAAAGTAAAATTGCTGTTACAGGTTGAGCAGCTCAAACATTTAAATAATTCTTTCTTTCTACTTGTCTGCTTCTGCCTGCTTATCAGCAGGGCTATTCCCACCATACTTACGACTGAGCACATAACTTAAGCTAAGATTAAACAAGGAGAGCTAAAGATGTATTACACTCTACACAACAGTTAGACTCAATGGTAATAAAAATACATATAAGATTATACCACAATGCTTCTAATTCTGCTTACTTTTCTGGGATTTTTCTTTCCATGTTTTGGTATTTCAAAAGGTGCTGTAGGGTTCTGTTGTTATGAAAGGATTACAAGAAATGCTTTGAAAACTCTTAGTTTAGACTTCAGTTTAAGATTAGGAAGGCAACAAACCAGTTGATTATTAGATCACAGCAAAAATGCATTCTCTTCACTGCCATACAATGGATCCTGTGGATTTTTGTAGCTGAACTCTGGAAGCCCTTGTGTAGATTTTCTACAGTGTACCCTAAATACATCTTTTGAGTCTTTTGTGAATTCTGCCCCCAATTCCCTTTCATCCTGAAGGTGCACCTATTAATTGGTGGAACGACTTGCCTTCAGAAGTTGTGGGTGTTCCATCACTGGAGGTTTTTAAAAAGAGACTGGACAGCCATTTGTCTGAAATGGCTCAGGGTCTTCTGTTTGAGCAGGGTTTAGACTAGAAGACCTCCAAGATCCTTTCCAACTCTGTTTTTCTGTTATTCTTGAAGCCAAATAGAACTTCTCTCCCTGCAATTAACCATCAAGACCAGGGGTTCTCAACCTTGGCAACTTTAAGACTTATGGACTTCAACTCCCAGAATTCCAAAGCCAGCAAAGCTGGCTGAGGAATTCTGGGAGTTGAAGTCCACAACTCTTAAAGTTGCCTAGGTTGAGAACCTCTGATCAAGACAATCTCTGAACCAAGACCTTAAGTTAAAGAAAGCTTTTTGAGGGAGGATACATTTGCAGATTGCATCAGAGAAGGGAGAATTTTAGCACTTTCAGCCTAGTATATATTTATAGTTATTGTACTATTTAGATTAGCATACTAAAATTTTAAAAATTGCCATAATCTGATCAATAACTAGATACTGATTATTATTGGGGATATATACTTTTTTTAAAAAAATACATTTAAAAATCCAAAAGATCATCCCTTTGGTATGCTCATGGTCATACATCATGATCAACAAGAGTAGCTGAGCTCTGCAAATCATCATCAGCACCACCACTCTCAGAAGTTCATTCTCGCTTACTTACTAATTACTTACTAATTTTAGAGGACGTAACAATGCTAGGTCAGGGACACTTGGCTTTTACAAATTTCATTGTATAAATTTATACAAAGTTAATTGTTAAATGAAACTCATTTATTTTAAGATTAATCTTTAAAATTTAAAAAAGGGATCCTTAGAAAGAAATTTCCTAGATGTGTACCAATACAGCACGTGTGCAAGGACCCACTTCAAAACCTCCTCCCAAGAAAGCAGGACTTTTGGAACATTTCATCCCAAAAGGATCTTTGATTAGGAGAAGTTGACAGCAGGCATAGAAGGCAGGATCTGAGGGGTTCCCACACAAATCAATAGGTTAAAAGAACAAGAAGCAAACCCCACTCCAATAGATCATCCGGTTAGTTCAAACAGGCCAATCCCCAGGTGTTGAATCTGCTGTGGCAATGGAGCTGATAAGGTGTAGTTCCCAAGGCTGTGAAGCTGTTGTTAGATCTTTACACCTAGTCTTCCACAGCAAGAGATAATAAGCCAGATGGCCAAAGGCACATTCCTTTCTCACCCCCAGATTGGCATCAAGGGGAAACAGTTCAAAGAGCAAGGGGAGCAAGCAGGGAGGAATACATTGTAGCGGCTGAAGCGAAGTGAAGAAAATACATTGTAGTTCCCATATTTCCCCCCTCCCCCCAGGAGAATGACAGAACCTGCAGGAAAGAAAAAGAAAGGAGCCCACAGAAGAGAAAAACCCCTCCCAATATGTGGGTTCTGACATGCCACCCCCCTTAAAAGAAAGAGAGATACACCCGTAGAGGAAACAAGAAGGAGAGATAAATATATGGATTAGTCTGATTTGTTAGGATAATTGGCATGGAATTTACTAAGCAGTTTTGGGGCTCTAACAGAAAAAGAAAGGAAGAATTTAGGTTGGATGTGTTCTCTTCCCTAGGTTTTAAGTGATTCAATTAGTAGACCAGCGAAATGCTGTGGACATAGTATACTTAGATTTCAGTAAGGCATTTGACAAAGAAGACCACAATCTGCTGCTTAGTAAGCTAGAAAAAGGAGGGATAGACAACATCACCACCAGATGGATCTGTAGCTGACAAACTATATTCAGCAAGTAGTCCTCAATGGTACTACATCCACATGGAGAGAAGTAAGCAGTGGAGTACCACAAGGCTCTGTCTTAAGCCCAGTACTCTTTAATATCTTCATAAATGATTTAGATGAGGGAATAGAAGGGGAACTCATCAAATTTGCAGATGACACTAAACTGGTAGGAATAGCCAACACCCCACAAAACAAGCTCAGGATCCAAAAAGATCTTGACAAACTTGAACAATGGGTCCTATCCAACAAAGTAAATTTTAATGTGGGGAAAAGCAAAGTTTTACATTTAGGCAGGAAAAATCAAAGGTATAAGTACAGATTAGGCAAGACCTGGCTCAAAAACAGTAACTGTGAGAGGGACTTTGGAATCCTAGTGGATGATCACTTGACTATGAGCCAGCAGTGTGCAGCAGCAGCCAAAAAAAAATCTAATACAATCCTAGGTTGTATAAACAGAAACATAGAATCAAGATCACGTGAAGTATTAGTACCACTTTATAAAACCCTAGTAAGACCACACCTGAAATACTGCAACCAATTTTGGTCACCATACTACAAAAAGATGTTAAGAGTTTGGAAAAAGTTCAGAGAAGAGCTACTAAGATGATCATAGGCCTGGAGACTAAAACATATGAAAAACAGCTGCAAGACTTGGGTTTGGCTAGTCTAAAGAAAAGAAGAAACAGGGGTGACATGATAGCAGTATTCCAGCATTTGAGCGGCTGCCACAAAGAAGAGGGTGTCACATTATTTACCAAAGTACCAGAGGGCAGGACAAGAAACAATATTTAGAAACTGATCAAAGAGGGAAGCAACCTGGAATTAAGGAGAAACTTGCTAACAGTCAGGACAGTTAACCAGTGGAACAGCTTGCCTTCAGAAATCACGGGCGCTCCATCACTGGAGGTTTTTAAGATGGGGGCTGATCTAGAAGACCTCCAAGGCCCCTTCCAGCTCTATGCTATTCTAATCTCCATAGCCTGGACTTCGATCCTGAAGGAGCTCAAAGTTGACTCAGACTTCCATCTACTGAGGTCAGTAAAATGAGGACCCAGATTATTCAGGGAAATATGCAGATAATGCCTCGACATTGTAAACTGCCCAGAGAGTGCTATATACGTGTAAATGCTATTGCTATTGCTATGAATTACAATACTGCATTGGTGTATTGGAAGCAAAAATGATTTGTAAGATTAGAAAGGCATGTAGATGAATGGTATTGGTGTAAACATATTTCATTTTCTCTTTTTCTTACCTCTGTCCTAAATTCCTTCAACTTACTATTTTTTTATTCATTTTCTGTGTTTTGCATAACGTGTCATCCCGAAATGGCATATGGCATGCTTATATGTAGCTTACCTTAAAATAAATATTTACATGTATTTCAAACAGACATTTTAAAGGCTTAAAGACTTTTGTTAATTTTTAAGGGCTTTTTAAATAAGCCTTTTCATTTTTAAAAAGCATATTTCATTTTTACAAGTTTGCTTAAATTGAAACCACTTCCTGCAGTAAGAAATTCTACCACAAGAAGGCAGCTGGGAGCTGGTTTTATTCAGTTTGCTTTCTTAAATCTGTTAAATCTGTGATGAGATTATTTGATTTTCTATTTGAAAAGATATATACTGAACTAGGCTTTCTTTACTTTCCCTCTTGGTGGTCAATGATTGATTGATATAATTGATTTCCCTATTGTTTGGAGCATCAATAGGACCAGTCATGTGTATACATCATTGGAAAAAAATCACACAAGTAGGAAGCATATTTTACAGATACACAAAAAGGGAAAATAATACAATGAGGAAGCATACAGATAGGTGAATAATTCAATATCCCTTCTTCAAGAATTCACACATGAGATAATTTCACAATCTACTGTTGTAAAAGGCACATGGGAAAAGGCACATTATATAGAAATGTGTATTTTAGAGTCTGTGCATATGTGTGTGTATATATATACAGTATATAGTGTATATATCTGTATGTGTATATATGTGTACATATAGATATATAGACACGCATACATACATAAATGTTTATGCATGCATAGACATCATATATTAAGCTAGTTATCTGAGGCAAGAACTTTACTGGATCAATGGGAAATACAAACTTTCTGTTCCATATATTTATTCAGAAACAGTAGATTTAAGCAGTGAGATCATTTCAGACACAAAAGGCTCCAGAAAAGAAATCAACCCACACAGATAATCTAGGGCAGGGATGTCAAACTGTCTGCCCACGGGCCAGATGTATCACATGGAAGCCGTGTCCGCCCCAGATTCAGCAAGGGGGAAAAAGTT
The DNA here is from genome assembly GCA_034064705.1 of Bothrops alternatus. Taxonomy (NCBI): domain Eukaryota; kingdom Metazoa; phylum Chordata; class Lepidosauria; order Squamata; family Viperidae; genus Bothrops; species Bothrops alternatus. Next base: position 6,907,135 of record JARGCV010000044.1, on the reverse strand, counting down.
GTGATACATCGCAACATGTCACATGATGCAGTGAGTTTGACACCCCTGGTCTAAAGCATGAAGAAGATGGAACAAGTTTTTTTTTTTTAAGAAGATGGAACAAGTTTTGAACACTGTTCTGATATATAGTGCCTTGTTATTGAATCACGGCAGTTTTTAAACTTCTCTGGTATGGCTTCTAAGTTTCTTTGCTAAATAGTACTTATCCAAAGTTAGTGATTTTTCTTTTAAATTTGCTAAAGTTCAAAAGAAAGTGGTTCATTTCTGCTTTGGCATGAAGCCTGGCATCCAATTCATCACAGGAAATGCCACCTCAGGAAGGAGCAATCATTGGTATAGTCCTGATCTCTGGTCAGCATAAAGGGTAAGTGACAGTACAGGATCCCAGAGAAGTTGGAAATGAGCTGCTGTATCCAAGACTTGCATTTTTTAAAATTTATTTATTTATTAAGAAAATTTATATGGTTGCCCAACTTATGGTAACTCTGGCCAGCTTACAGAAATAAAGCCTCAAATACAAAACCCAACAATTCTCCACCTCCTAGAGCAGTGGTGGCAAACCTATGGCATGCATGCCAGAGGCAGCACTCAGAGCCCTCTCTGTGGGCACTCATGCCACTGCCGCCAGCAGCTCACACTGCTGGTCCATTAGGCCGCTGCCGCCACCCAGAGTGGCAGTCCCACCCAGCACAAAGGAGGCGAAGCGGCCAGCTAGCAAGCTTGAGTAGAGGTGGTAAAGCATACCCAGGCCCAGCAAGCCAAAGGCCACCTCAAGCAGGGAAAGCTGGATCCCCATTGGCATTTAGGGTGGCCTTTGGCTTGCTGGGTGTGGGTGTGGTCTACCACCTCTACTTGAACTTGCTAGCCAGCTGTTTTGTCTACTTTGTGCTGGGCAGGCCAGATGCTCTGGGTGGCGGCAGCAGCCTAATGGACCTGCGCAAACTGCTGGTGGCGCCGGCCTGAGGCAGGGCCAAACTACATTGGGTGTGCAAGGGGAACAGGCTCCAAGTGCAGACCAAGGGCAAAATCTGCAAGGGGGCCGAGGAGATGACCAGCAGCGACCTGCTCTCCAACCACAAGCAAAACCAGAGGGAACAGAGTAGGCATGTTTGGTGATCTGCATCACATGCTTTCCCCCTCCCCTACTCCGCCTGCTGCTGGAGGGCTGGCCCAGTATTGGCAGTGGGCTGCAGAGCCTCGGAGTGTGCCAGTCGAGGGGCCAGCAGGCTGTGGTTGGCCTCTGTGTGCGGGGTTGATAGTGTCAGGCAGCAGCCACCCTGGCCCCTGCCTCACCTTGCCTTGCCCCACAACAATGGCACCCCTGCCCTGCCCCCTGCCTCACTCCACAGGATGAGCCTCCTGCCCACTGCCCCACCCACCAGAGACCCCCTGGATCTCCCTCAACCCTGTCTGGCCCCCATAGGCATCTCCCCCATGAGCAACATTGAGCTGGCCACCCCCACCCCAGCCATGCCCACCCAGTCTGCCATGACCACTGCAGCCACACCCACCCAGTGGCCATGCCCACCCACCGCTCATGTGGGCACCACAATGCTGATGCGGTCCTGGCACTTTGTGATAAATAAGTGGGCTTTGGGTTGCGGTTTGGGCACATGGTCTCTAAAAGGTTTTCCATCACTGTCCTAGAGACAACAGTCAAACCACTTGATGGGCTCTGTAACATCCTGGGGTCCCCAAGCCTGCTGACAAAATCATGTCTTCAGGGCCTTTCAAAAGAGTATCAAGTTGGGGGAAATTGCATCTCCATGGGGATGATGTTGCATAGGCAGGGAATTACCACAGAGAAGATTCTTTTCCTTGGTCCCACTAGATGAACTTCCTTAAGAGAGGGAATCTATTAGTTAAAAGCCTGGACTTAATCTAGGAAGCCCCAAGTCCAAATCAGAATTGGTGACTATTATCCTGACAACAATTCTCAGAACTAGATACCCATGGTCAACTCTTTGAAGTTGAGAGAGAATGATCTGCCTAAAGTCACCCAGCTGACTTCATGCTGACTAAAAGTGTCTCAATATCCCAGTTTCAAGTCTGCCATCTTTAAACAGACTGGCTCTTTGTTACATTTATAGAGATTCTACATTTCCCTATGCATTGTGATTTGCCTAGAGTTTTTCAGATCAAGTTGGCTACATATTTTAATTAAATTCATTTCTACTTCCTTCAAAGCAGCCTCATTTCATTTCATTTCCACAGAGAGTGTAGAAAAATAAAATAATCTTTTGTATCAATCCATATGCAACATTTGGGGTATTTTAACACAAGAAGCTGAAAAACTCTATTGAACAGACAATATCAAAAAAAATTTCAATTGTTAATTTATGTTTTGGTTAGGGAGTTCTAAATCCATGTCCTTTTTTAGGACCTGGCATAAAACCAGTAGATTTACTAATGGATCAATAGCTTCAGGTTTATGTGCCTTTATTTAGCATAATTTGAGAAGTTAATATTTCAACAGATTTGATCTCTTCTTAATTTGCACTACAAATTAAAAGGATTTCTGTAAGCTAAGAGTACATCCACAGGAAGAGTGAGACCAGCTAATAGAAAGGATGAAAACTGCTCTTTTTTTCTATCTTGAACAGATCTATACAGTTCACTGCACTCAGAATATCTTGCAGGCCAAAGATCTACCCTGGTGAGTTTCACTGAGAAAGGCTGAAAGGTTAAATGGCTTTACACAAGATGCCCTGTTTCTCCATGGCAACGGAATTAAGGCATAGTCAGAGCTAACAAAGATGTCAGTATCACAACAGTGGAAAATATTACTAACTTGTATATAGTAGCCTATTGGGAAAATGTTCTAGAGTGGAATAACTAGGTGCCCATGAGGAAACCATACTCCCACCAGAACTGTCGGGACGAGCTACTATATACAGTATAAACAGGTGCCTACTCACATTGATGCTTTTATCTAGTTAGATAATGAAATGTCCACAAGCAAACAACCAAGCTCAGTCAGCACCTAAGAATTCCACAAATAAAATATATTTTACATAATTTTGCCTGATATAATTGGCCCTCTTATAATGAAAGCCAGGTAAAGTTTTTGGGAGGTGTTAGGGTATAGTGAAGTGGAGGAAGCTGTGGTGGCCTAGCAATTAAGACAGTGGGCTGTTAACTGGAAGATTTGAGACCCATGCACAGCATGATGGAGTAAGCTCCCATTCTTGCACCTGTTCCTGCCAACCTAGCAGTTCAAAAGCAGGCAAATGCAACTAGATAAATAGGTATCACTTTGGTGGGAAGGTAGTAGTATTCTGTGCACCTCAGCGTATAATCATGCCAGGCACATGACCATGGAAGCCTCCTTGTACAACCCTGGATCCCTCGGCTAAGAAACAGAGAATGAGTACTGCCCCTAGGGTTACATCTGACTGGACAGGGGAAACATTTACCTTTCTCTTTTTAGGTTATAGTACCATTTGGAAATTAGCAAGCTAGATCAAATTCCCAACAGAATTTCAGGTATGGACTGTCCTTTTTCAATAGTAAAACTCAGTCCCTGTAATGTAATGTCTACAACAATAGACAGTGCTGAATTCCCATTCGTCTACCACATGACTGAGAAAAAGCAAGTATGCATCTTTCCATTAAGACTTTAGGGAGCTTTTATTGCTAGACATTTATTCTCATTTCGTGTCTCTCTGTGCTAAATTAAATAATTTTCAATATCAAATGCCTTCTTCTTAATCAAATTTACCTTTTAGCATCTTATTAAATTGACACTCTTTATGCCTACTTTATCTGCCAGACATCTAATCTACTTCTATATTATTAGTCTATTGTCCTTTGATTGAATATGACAGTATATCATCAGTCCAATGTCCACTCGTGTGCCCAAAATCCAGGAAAAAAAATGTAAAATATTTTTTTATTGTTAGTAGGGTATTGTAGCAGAATCTTGAAAGGCTGCTGAAGCAGATCTCCAGATCCACCTATATCTAGTGTAATTAAGACAGAGTTATTCTCTTCCTCTTTTTTAGACTCCGGAATTTTCTCTGTAATGGTTCCATTCCCACCTTTGCATTCTCAGGATCTGTTACGTTTTCTGTTACAGTAAACTAGGTCATCATGTTAAGCCATAATGTGATTTACACTTTTGGGCATAGCATGTTGTTTAAAATAAGAAATTGTATTTTGTTCACTTTGGTTTGGATGATTGAGAGAACCCACTATGTGAAATCCAAATGATAAATATAGTTTCTAAATATTTGAGGGGCTGCCACAAAGAAGACGGGGTTAAATTATTGTCCAAAGCACCAGGAAAGGTTGCTGGAATTGGGTATGTCTAGTTTAATGAAGAGAAGGATGAGGGGGGACATGATAGTGGTGTTCCAATATCTCAGGGGTTGCCCCCCAAAAGAGGGAGTCAAGCTATTCTCCAAAGCGCCTGAAAGCAGGACAAGAAACAATGGTTGGAAACTGATCAAAGACAGAAGCAACCTGGAATTAAGGAGAAACTTCCTGACAGTGAGGACAATTAACCAGTGGAACAGTTTGTCTCCAGAAATTGTGGGCGCTCCATCACTGAAGGTTTTTAAGAAGAGACTAGACAGTCACTTGTCTGAGATGGTATAGGTTCTCCTGCTTGAGCAGGGGGCTGGACTAGAAGACCTCCAAGGTCCCTTCCAGCTCTGTTCTATTCAAATAAGATACATAAATAAATAAAGGGGGGGAAAACCTATTCTTTATGACCTTTTCTTAACTCTGCTCAAATTGCTGCCCTTTCTTTAGAAGAAAATTACATGTTGAATGACCTAAAAGGTTGTGAAAATAAACCTTCCATACCACTAATTGTTCAATTATTGCACCTTCTAGTGGCCATAGTGCCTGCCAAGAAGCAGCCATTTTTTTCTTATACAATTTTTAGTTTCCTCAAATGCAAATAAATAAAAGGGCACCTTTTAGCCCAGCCTTTCCCAAACTGATGATGCAACTCGACACAACCAACTCAGTATAGACAACCCACTGTGGGACAACTTTCTATGGCCAGTTGGGACAATTTGCCTCAGAACAAGAGTTACACTAATATCGAACAAATGCTGGAATATAATCATTAAAGAAAGGATGCCGAAGGGGGATAAAATTAAATGTGAATAACAAAAATGAAAATAAATTTTAAATTATTTTAAATAATTAAATTGAATTGTTGAATTGTTCCACAACAAGTTTTCCCGTGGTGAGTTGGCCATGGTGAGTTCTCCTGTGGTGAATTAGCCATAAGCTGTAGTGAGTTGGCCATAGCAAATTGGCCATAGTGTATTGGGCTGTAGTGAGTTGGCCATAGCAGATTGGCCATAGTGTATTGGCTACGGTGAGTTGTCCATGGCAAGTTGTCCTGAGGTATTGAATGGAATCTCCTAAAATTCTTAATGAATAGCAGCATTCACAGAGAAGTCAAAACATGCAAGAAGGCAGATGCAAACTCATGAAGCAAGCCCCGCCTCTTTTGTGCATAGCCAATGTTCATTATGTGCATTATGGGATTATAGTGCAAGATGCCCAGAACTGATCACACTGGGAAATGCTCTATTAAAATTCAGTTCTATATGCCAACATGCAGCAAAAACCACAGGATTGGTCAAAAGAATAAAGATGTTGATTTTGGCTGTATAATTTAAAGCCCTTCCCCTTTGTATATGTGTGAACATTAACATAGGTAAAAAGGGGACAAGATAACTATCTTGCCTTTTTTCGACCTCCTTCCTTGGACATTGCTGCAAACAACAGAGAATGACATTGAATTCACCTTCTCGTTTAGGTTTGAACTGCACACAGAAACTGTGATGGCCCTACTTGAGTGCACAATGGCAATGGTTTTAAGTCCAATTTTCCCATTTTAAACATAACACAGGTAGACAAAATTAAAAGCAGGAGAGCAAAATACATTTCACTTCTCCAAGTTCATGGAAAACCTTTTAGGTAAGCATGTTCTGCTGTTCAGCTCTTGCCAGCATAGCTTTTAGCAATGTATTTCTTCTTGCCTTGTGGTGACTAAATAAAACTTGAAATGTGTAAAACTAAATACCTAATAATGAAAGCTGATTTTCTTTTGGATTTCATGCAGTCCTCAGTGAGAAGCAAAAAATAGAGAATTTGAGCAGCATATTCCACTTCCAGCTGTATTTTAATGGCAGCCTCGAGAACCACATTTTCAAATCCCAGATCTAATTATAAAGCAAACCTGATGAGATAACTGTGTTTGGATAAATAATACCCCACTAAGGAATGGGGAGAAAATGTAATGTTTTAAATCACCTCCTTTTTAGTGAGAAGAAGCTCTAGTCCATTTTAGATGAAATCAGATATGTGTGCAGAAGTTTGGAGATTTCATCAACCTCATCTGCAGTGCTTTTTTTGTTAAAAAAAAAAAAAAGGTGCCGGAACTCACACACGTCATATAACCCACCTTGCCTACCCTACAAGGTTCCATCCCAAAAAAGGTGCCAGAACTTCGTTCTGGGCGTTCTATGATAAAAAAAAAAAGCCCTGCTCATCTGTATCCTCATCCCAAGCAACCAGAGTTAGTTATTAAAATAAATTGTTCTAAGATTCAGACTTGGATCTGAAAGTTGTGCCTTCTGCATTCCCAACTGTCCTCTGTAATGTGAAAAACCAGAGGATTAGTTTGTATGATGAGGCAAGAACTGCTCCATGTATACAGTGGCATTCCTTATTCAAATATTGGTTACTTGGCTAGTCATGCTCAAGAATAGATATTTTATTTATTTAATTTTATGCAGATAGATAAACATGCCCCAAAACAACAAAAAATAGTTTCACGCAGCTGAAAAGAGGAAGGAAGGAAGGAAGGGAGGGAGGAAGGAAGGAAGGAAGGAAGGAAGGAAGGAAGGAAGGAAGGAAGGAAGGAAGGAAGGAAGGAAGGAAGGAGGACATGAGTTTATTTATTTATTTAATAGATTTATACAGCCACTGATCTCATACATCATGGCTCCTGGTTATATCAGGAACTATCTATTCTAACTGCCTTTGTAGATTATGCAGAAAATGTACTAGCTCATCATACATTGCATAAGTCACTTAAAAAGTCACATCAACAAACACACCTGAGATAAACAGAAAAGCACCCCAGACTGCAGTCCCCCCAAAAGGAAGGTAAGTGTTGGTAATAGGTGATTCTATCCTCAAAGGAACAGAATCATCCATCTATAGACTGGACATACAATCTAGGGAGGCATGTTGTCTCCCTGGAACAAAAATCAAAGATGTGGCTGAGAACCTAACCAAAATAATTAGCCCTGCAGATTGCTACCCGTTCCTCCTCCTCCTCCATATTGGGACAAATGACACAACAAAGAACCTGAGTACAATAGTGAGAGATACAGTTAAGAAGCTAGGAGCACAAGTAGTGTTCTCATTAGTACTCTCAATGAAAGGCCAACACACATTGAGGGAAAAAAGAATTTTAGAAATAAACCATTGGCTAAAGGGTTGGTGTCACCAAGAAAACTTTGGTTTCCTGATCATGGACTGCATTTCCTACATGAAGGACTCTTGGCAAGGGATGGGTTGCACCTCAGGAAAACAGGGAAAAATGTACTCAGAAAAAGACTACCCCAACTTATCAGGTGGGCTTTAAACTATAATTGAGGGGGAAGGGTGACCAATCTCTAGAATCTATAGAACCCAAAACCAATCATAAATCCCAAGAAAACAAATCCAACAATGAGGTAGGCAGTGATGAGAAAAAAAGAAAAACTCAAACAACTATCAAGAGATGCAGGGAACTTATCCACGGGCAGGCATAAAAGTCTTAAATGCTTATATACAAATGTTCAAAGCTTGGGGAACAAACAGGATGAATTAGAAGCAGTAGTACATGAAGGCAGGTATGACATAGTTGGCATTACAGAAGCCTGGTGGGATGAAACCCATGAATGGAATAAACTGATGGATACATACAAATTGTTCAAAAGAAACAGATCTCCAAAAAGAGGAGGTGGAGTTACACTATATGTAAGAGAACACTACATATCTACAGAAATGCACATGATCAAAAATAAAATCTCTCCAGAATGTATATGTGTCAATGTAAAAGGGAAAAAAGTGACAATGCCATAGGTGTATATTACAGGCCACCCAAGCAATCAGAAGAAATAGATGAACTCTTTGCCAACCAGTTAATAAAAGTATGTAGGAAGCACATCACAGTAGTAATGGGAGACTTCAACTATCCAGATATCAACTGGAAGAGAAACTCTGCAGTGAGCGGGAGATCAAACAGATTCCTAACCAACCTAGCTGACAACTTTGTCACCAAAAAGGAGGAGGAAACTAGACGTAAAGTTATATTGGACTTAATTTTTACTAATAGAGAAGAAGTGATAGAGGGAGTTAAAGTTGCTGGAACCTTGGGTGAAAGTGACCATGTCATAGTGGAATTTAATATAATGCAAACACTACCAATAGAAAACAATCCAACCAGTGTCTTGAATGTCAAGAGAGCTGACTTTAACAAACTCAGAGAGAACCTAGGAAAGATCCCATGGATGAAAATCCTAAAGGGGAAAACAATCCAAGAAGCATGGGAAACTCTGAAAAATGTGATCATAAAAGCCCAGTCCAACACAATACCACTGAAAAAGAAAAAAACAAGAAATTCAAGAAGAAACCAGCATGTCAAGGAGACAATTGCTAGACAGGAATCAAATGTTATAATGATATTATTCTGATGCTTCTTCAATTGTCTTGTTGGCTGATGTAGATAAGACTTTCTTCATTTTCAGTACAAGAACTGGACCCATCATCAGATTAATCCAGTCTGAGGAAAAGACCTCAAATGATGTGGGGAAGGAACTTACCCCATAGGAGTAAACTGTAGATCCATCAAAACAGGAACATTAGGTCTTTCTAATCTAAGGCCATAGGCCCTTCTTCTTGTGTGATTGTACAAGAATGCTCTTGTACTCTTGCCCCCATGAGTGTGGTCTTGCCTAATCTCTTAGTTATGATTTAAACAGTCTTATCCAGTTCTTTTCTCTAGTGCAAGATTCTAGCCAAAGGCAAAACACAGGTAGCCAAGAGATCCAGTGCAATGCATCATTATGAGAGAGGCCAGAGGGTAGAACATTCATTTCAGCCATCTTACTGCATGTCAATGTGAATTTTATCTACTTTTTTGTATGCTGAAGTTAACATACTAATTGAAACTCAGCAATCATCCTTACATTTCTTCAGATCAGCTGTTTCCCTTGAGCTAGGGATCACTATTAACACCTTGCTCTTCTGATGATGAAATAATATCATCAGAATTGGTGGGACTTAGTTGGGGAGATTGTTTTTTATTTATTTTTCATTTATATTATTTATTTATTTATTTATTGTTTGCTTGTTTGTTTATTTATTTATTTATTGCATTTGAGAATAGAATCAGGGAGTCCTTAAGAAGCAAACAATCCCATATCTACCCCTAAATACACTCCCAATACATACCATCCCTCAAAATGTCCCCAAACAATATTGCTAAAATTCCTTGCTGAGAAACCCTCCTCTTAATAATGACCTGGACTAGATAAAAGGCCATTCTGTGACAAGCCCCTTATTATTATCTCTTGAGATCTGAATGGCTGCTTCTCATCTTATAGAAGATTGCTGCAACCTTCCTATGTCATCAGGTACTAGTTGACTGGTTGTGAGAACACATCTGGTATCTGAATCTACAGCTTATTTAATATACTGTGGCTTTTTGAGAAACACATAAAAGAGAGAGAGGGGGAGGGAGGGAGGGAGAGAGAGAGAGAGATGAGATGAGATGAGATGAGATGAGATGAGATGAGATGAGATGAGATGAGATGAGAGAGAGAAAAATAATATATGGAAAATAGATTAGATAAATAAATGATGGATATAGATAGATAGATAGATAGATAGATAGATAGATAGATAGATAGATAGATAGATAGATAGATAGATAGATAGATAGATAGATAGATAGATAGATAGATAGATAGATAGATAGATAGATAGATAGAAGACTTCTGGTTTTGTGCTGTAGTGCACAGCTGCTGGATTGCAGAGTTCCGCACCCCACGGGTAGTTTCGCTCTGCCAGGGGACCCAAAATGGGTCAAGTCACCCAGGAGAGGCAATGAAGAAAAAGGGGTGCTCCGATGATTGTGGAATGATGGTGGTCATTCCACTCAATCTGGGGAAAGCCCTCCAACCTGACAGGAGAAAGGCTGGCCACATCTAGCTGACCAGCCCTAACTACTAGCAGCCGAAGTCCAAAGGCACTAACCAGAACAACAATAAACCGCATGCTTGAAACTGGGTGAGGAATTTGATCTTCTCTCTCCTATTTTATATCTGCTTTCCTGGAAAAGATCTCCAAGAAGCAAAAATCCTCTCATGGGGAACAAAAATATATTGAAATGAGATTAGAAATACTATAATCTGGATAAATTTGAAAACTAAGAAAACTGCTAAAACTTCATACTGAAAAAGTATGAAATTGATTTTGAAGAAACCAAACTAATCTCCAAAACTGAACACCACAACAAGAGAATAATTATGGAAGCCATTGAAATAGAAAAACACCCCCACAACATGAATAAATGTGACGATACCTCCCACCTACCAGACATCTAGAAACTAGCCCTAATCAACAAACGAGTCCTAGCCACGAAAACTGACACCGGACCCAGAACAACACAGTACACCACCACCATTCACTCTTACCAGACCCAAACCCAAACCCATCTCTCAGATGAAATGCAACCACCATCCAGAAGCCAAACCAAGATGACATCACCAGCTGTTGCACCTCCCTCTGACCCCCACACAAAGCAAACAGACACACGCCATGAACACAGAGCTAGACTGCAAATTTGGAGCCAAACCAAAGCCCGGTATGTTACTTCACAGCCTTCAGACCTGGACATCACATCACAGAACTCAGGAGGCTACAACGCCAAAGCTCAGGATGTTACAACACAGCCAACCACCCAGGATGGTGCAACACAGAACTTAGGATATCACTATAATAGATCTCAGGATGTGATCACACAACCCATTACCCAGGTCGTTACAACACAAAAGACTAATGGGCACACAGCCAGCACCTCAACTACTCAGGATGTTACGAAACAGCCAAACAATCCACAAACAATAGCTCCTACACAGCCAACCAATCCACCTACAGCAACTAAGCCAGAACTCCACACACACACACCCCAATGTATATAGAGAGATGGCAGCTCCGATCACACTTTGCTCGCACAAGCATGAAGCCAAAGCCCCCAGCCTGGAGATGACGAGTGGGACCTCATCGAAACGTCGCCAAGATACTCTCAATCTTACACAGGAAAAGACCCGAATGCACCAAGACCTGCATACCTATACCCGTGAAATATATATTTGCTTTAAAAGTTGGAAAATGAACAGTGACATCTAGTGGAGGATTAGAGAAAACTATAGCTGCATTAACTCAGAATTTGGCAAGATGCCCAGAAATAGCAAAAAAAAAACCAGCTGGGAATAAAGCATTGAGCTATCTACTACAGAGTAAAACTATATATGTTTAGAAACTGCTGACCTTCTGGGATTATAAAGACACTGAGCTTCATTTTTAAATTTAAGAACTGTTTTCAGAGAAAGAAAAACCTTGGCCTTCGGCTAATCTTCTAAAAGGGAATTCTGGAAAACTTTCAGGCGGTTAAACACTTTGGATTGAAATCTTGGCTAGTTGGTAATTATAAGACCCCTGAAAAGAAGAATTGTTACAAAATACTCTTTTCAGTGGTCCCTTGATAAATTGGAAATGTATTGGATTATAAAAATCATATATAAAGATAAGAACTACATAGGACTTGGTTATTTGGATTTTAAGATGGGCTGGTTTGATAAACCTAATTAAAGAGACTATGGTACCGGTGGAAAACTACTTAGAGGGGGCAGATAAAATGGATGTTGTATATTTATCTAAAAGTGATAGAAAACTACACCTAACACCTCCTCCTGAAGACCCCAGCTTGGAACATCAGAGATATGCAGGAAAAATGACTCAAGACAAAGCAAACACATTCCAGGAGAAAATATATGCAATGCTGCAACAGATTCAAATGACAATTGTGTTAAATCATGATGAGATTTAAAACAAACTTTGATAACATAAATGAACATATCTCTAACTTAAATTTACAATTAAATAACAAAATGATGACAAAGAATGAACAAACAAATCAGACAGAGGAAAGTGACTCAAATATGGAAGCTACAAATGAAGAGAACTACAATTTAATACAAACGAAAGAAAAATCTGCAAAATTTTGCTATAACAAAGGAAATAAAAAAGATGCTTTATCTTCCGGGACCTCAAAACAAACTAATGGACAAAAAATAAGATTTAATAAAATGGATTAAATTGCTGTCAGGAGAACCATCAAAGCGTGGGAGACAAAAAAAATGAATATTGTACTCAACTTGTCTTTTTTATCCCCGACAACATCTACAAAAATACAACCTGGCAAGCTAAACCTACTGATTCGGAAGGCAACCTGGCAAAAGAAGAAGATTAGAGTTAAGAGATGTGGTTCAACTTACCCGATGGAATACTATATGACTAAACACTTGTTTAAATACGGTTAAATATATATAAAGTTTGGATATAAAGATGCCCTATAGTAAGATTACTAGGTAGATAGTGTACTATATTATTAAATACTTGTTTGAACATGGCCAAAAGAACAGACAAATCTTGGACATAAAGGGGCCCTATAGTAAGAGGGATAAGATATATAAGTAATATAATACTTTTATAATATATGAAATGTAAAAAATATTGAGATGGTCTATTTGAATGAAAAGTTTGGATATTCAAAGGTAATGAACTTTGAGAAAATCATGTCTGATAAGAGTGGTTTGAATACTGAGGGGAAATTAAGCTTGAATAAGACTCTTGAAAATAGGACATATAATGACTTAATAAAATGACTTCTATAAATACAATTGAAACATAAGCTGATTAGAAAAGATGTTATATGCTAATGTTATTGTTACATTTACAAATACTAGAAAAATGTTTAAACTCAACTTTGTATGTATTGAAAATATTAAGAATTATATTTGTTCAATGTAGACAAAAGGAGAATATTACCAGCAGAAGAGAGGATCAAGGAAATATATTATTAACCAACATATTGATCAATTATAGAAATTACTATTGATTGTTTTTAAATATATGAATCCAGATAACACACTGTTCACTAAGCACTAGTGATTGTTATTGTAAAAATTAATAAAATATATTTTAAAAAATAGATGATGATGATGATAGATAGATAGATAGATAGATAGATAGATAGATAGATAGATAGATAGATAGATATAGAGATTTCTACTTACCTATTGATTGCTGTTGTGAGAAAATGTCAATTTAGTGTAGTGGATTGGGGCACCAGGCCAGAAACTAAGAGAACGTGGGTTCTAGTCTCTCCTTAGGAATGAAGCCATCAGGATTACCTACAGCCAGTCACTTTCTCTCAACCCTAGAAAGGAGGTTATGGGGTTCCCCAACTTAAACAACTTCCTAGTTTATGGACTTCAATATTTTACATTTTGTACTTATATATTACCTGTTTGTTGTTAGATGGTTTTGGGTTTTTTTATTTCTTTCTGATTTATTATGTATTTATGCTATATAAATTTTGAAATCAATAAATAAAATAAAAGTTTTAGAATTCTTATCAATGGCCACACTGGTTAGTAGAATTTATACATATACACACATTGTAAATACAATGTATAACCTGCCTAGTATAATTTTATAATTATAACTGTATAAAGTTTTATTTAATTTTTTAAAGTATTTTTTTACAATTTAATTAATACACTATTAAATTTATTAAGATTTAAATCTACACATCTGAAAATTGACAGGGTTAGAAAACCCAAACTCTTGGGTTGAGTTAATCCAAGAAATAAAGCAAGAAATCAGATATGTTTATTGCAATGTAATTTACAGTTATTCTTTATAGTCATTCTAGCCCCCTCTGGCATAATTCTCCAGTATTTATTTTTAAGTTTCATCTCAGTGACTATAACCCTCACAAGAAAATATGAAAATATTCCATGACTCTTGCAGTGTTCTTCAAATTTAGAACGATTCAATCTTCTAGGACTTCTCTTTTTTCCTTTTTTTCTTGAAAACTAATTATATTACAAGTTTATAAAACCTGTCTCTGTCACCGCAACAGCATCAGCAAATGATAAAAGATAAACTATTGATATGTCTGGTTCTCCTTTCCCTGTATAACAAATGCATACTTTTTAAGTTTTCACCATGTCTACTCTACTGATTTCATTTCTTAGCAGGCACTGGATAAAAATAGCATTACTTTTTTACTTATTAATAAGACAGGATAGGGATAATTGTCTAATTCATGAAACACATTTTCACTCCTAGTACTTTGTAAGCATGACATTTTTTTCTGTAAAGTTCAACAAAGGTAAAAAAAATGCATAATAAGTTAAAAATTCAAAAAAATATACCTATTATACAGTGGGAAAGATCAGCAACTTTGCCACTGATTCTTCCTTTCTACAACTGAAAAAAATAACGTGACAATTCTATCAAAATTCTTCATTAATTTTAGAAACAATAGATAGTTGCTTAACTTATTTTTGGAAAAGTTGCTCTTTTCAATCTGATATGCTAAAATTCCCTTGGAAATGCAGTTGTTTTTTGGAGGGGAGAGGGGCCCCAGTGTTTGTTAAAAAAAATTCCTTGTGTGCTTGTGAGACAGGGCCTTTATGAAATTTGTCAAGAAGTGAAGCTCCTGATATCTGCTTTGCCATTTCTCAAAAGTTTTCTTCTCTTTAAAAGAGAGTCCGGTTTTCCATTTTATTTTTAGACAGCTGGAGAATTTCATTTTTTTATTGCAGTTTATTGTTAGAGATAGCAGAGGGGATGCTTTTTTTAATTATAAATCTTTTCTTCACTCTGACAGCTCTTGTTGCTTGTTGCCATCAGAATGACACAAGCAAGACTTCCGGTTCCGGTCACGCGGACCGGAGCCACCTAAAGAGAGCTCCGAGACGGGGCTCGATTAATTTCAAAAAAACCCAGACCGCCGAGAGAGCGAGGAGTAGGAAGAAGTGGGACGAGGGAAGAAGAGCCCCAGACCTACCCGGACAAGTAGAAATTGCCGCTGGAGGACCCGAGGAGGCTGCAGATGGGGCAGAGGAAGCCGGCGGCGGCCGGCCATCCGGCAGGCCCGAAGAGGCCACAAGACGCTGCAGGACGCTGCGAGAAGCCGCAAGACACAGCGCAACGTCGCAAGAGAGGGCAGGCACCAGAGGAATGCCGCGAAAACGAGGTAGACACCGGCAGGAACAGCGAGGGCGGCCGGGAGGGTCTACAGACCGGAAAAAGACCCCCGGACGAAACGACGGAGAGGAGAAACGCCGCAAGGACAGCGGAGAGGGCCTGACAAGGAGGAGGAAGGCGGAGGCAACAGCATCATCGTCTTAATGTTTCCTGCATATTAAGACTCAGGCCATTATAAAGATTAAAGATTAAAGATTAAAGAACGAAGGAAGAGGCAAAGAAGCAGAAGGCGGGGGAAGACGCAGGAAGAGAGTACCCTGGACGGCAGAGGGACTGGTGAGTGATACCCCACGCGCTGTGCCCCAGACCCTCCAGAACGGGAGCCCCAGGGACTCAGAAGAGGGCAGGAATTACCTAGGAAGAAGGTGGGAGGAAGAAGAAAGCTGGAAGGCACCCTGGAGCACTATAAAGGAAAGGCAGAAGGGATCTGCAAACACAGGCTGACAGAAGACAGGAGAAAGTGACCTGGGCAAGGAAGCAGAGAAAGAGGGGCAAGAAAGAGCCAGAAAAGAACAAAGAGAAGGAACAGGCTGGCAGAGGGGAGTGAAGAGGAAGCCAGGGCAAAGGCACTGAATAGGCTCCCTGAACACAGAACTGCCTGAATATAGGCTCTTACCCCAACACTGCCTAAACCCTGAAGCCTCCCCCCTTGAAAGGCTAGACTACTGGATCATCATCAGATCACAACCTAGTGTCCAATTTGGTCCAAATTGGAAACCAAAACAGTGCCAGGACAACAGGAGGACAACCTCAAGATGGCCTCCAAACAGACCAAACTGACAGAAATGATGGGAGTTGTATCCTCCCATGCCCAGCCTACTAAACCACCAGGAAGCACCTTACCCACCCGCAAACCCTCCCATCCAACGGCAGATCCCCAGACCCATCAATGCACACAAGCCAGCTCAACAGCACACATAATACAAGAATTAAAGGAAGTAATAGGGATGCTGGTGGTGAGGATGGATGGGATGGAAAAAAAGATGGAGGAAAACCACAAAGAATTAAAACAAATGCTGATGGACCAGGGTAGGGAGCTGGAGAGAAAGTGGGAGGAGCAGCGCAGGGCGATGACCGCAGACCTGGTCCAAATGAAGGAGGCGATGCAAGCACACTACAAGGGCATAAGGGAGGAAATGGAGAAAAACTTCCAGGAGATCAGGGAGAAAGTGGACAAGCAGATGGATGAAAGGGAGAACCATGTAGAGGGACAGATAGCAGAACTGAAAAGGGTGGCTCAAGACCAATCCACCATGATGCAATACTGGCAGATGGCGTCTGCGATCAGGTTTAGACGCTGGAAAGAGGAACCAAACGAAGCCCAAGGAGACCTGCTTGGAACCTTTGTAGAGGCCCTGGCAACATTTCTGGGAAAGAGCACCACAGAGATCGTTGGGCAATTCGACAGAATATACAGAGTGGGCGCATGGAAGGCAACAGACAGGCGCCGGCCAAGGGACGTGGTTATCCATTTTATGACGCAGGGATTCCGGAACCTCATCTCGGCCACATCTTACAACAAGAGATTATACATAGAGGGGCAGGAAGTGAAAGTACTGAAAGAGATCCCCCCAACGATGCTGCGAGACAGAAAGGACTACCAATTTTTGGTCGACGAACTGAGATCACGCGCCATGAGATTTCGATGGGAAGCCCCAACGGGGATGTCACTTTTCTATAAGAATAAAAGATGCTACCTGAACTCGGTCCAGAAAGCCAGAGAATTTCTTGCAAAGGAACTGACGGCAGGTGGGCCTCAACACATCACAAGAGAAGAAGCAGAAGGGCCACGGGGACGCGGAAGGGACCGAGAACAACGAGCAAACCACCCAGAAATACAGACCGACGCAGCAGCAAGAGAAAGGAAAGGACCAACTCGAGACAAGATGACACAGAGAACAGAAAGCAACAACAACAAGGAAACAGGACAGACGGCAGATAGCAGAATACTACGATCCACTACCAAACGCACGGAGCAGCAAGGCACGACCCCTCTACACAACATGAGCACCAACCTGGATACCATGGGAATGAGACCAAAGAAGAACACAAGAGATAGAACAGAAGCGGTCTCGGAAGAGTATCCTGAAACCGACAATGGCAACTAATTACTTGACGTGGAACGTTAACGGACTAAATTCCCCACAGAAAAGGAGAAAGATATTTCATTATCTGTTTCAAGGAAGAAACGACATAATTTGCCTACAAGAAACACACATCAGAGCAGCGGACCAGAAATACTTAATCAACAACAGACTAGGTACACATTTTGTCGCAGCGGCGCCACGAAAGAAGAACAGGATTGTTATATACGTGAAGAAACATGTAATAGCCAAGCTAATAGAGTCGGACTCCCAGGGTAGATACCTAGCAATCGAAGTGACACAGCATGACAAGAAAATTCTAGTGATGGGCATATATGCACCAAATCAACAACAAGGAAAATTCTACAAAAAGATACACAAGAAGTTAACACAACTCAACTACAAATCATGTATTATTCTGGGAGATTGGAACGGGGTCATAGAGATTGCCCTTCGACAAGAAGAAAACAAAACCTATCCCACAGAAGCACTGCCTAAATCTTTCTTCGACATGAAGGAAGACCTTGTACTGACAGAGGTCTGGAGGGAACGGCACGGCAAAGAGCAAGAATTCACCTTTTTCTCTGACAGACATCAGTCATTCTCCAGATATGACTTTATATTAACATCAAGCGACTTGTTAGTTTGTCTAAATGCGGTGAAAATCCTGCCCAAAGTGCTAACAGATCACAATCTGGTGAAGATGGAACTAAGACACGGCGTGAGACAGAAGAGATCCTGGAGAATTAATGAAAACCTATTTAGACATGGAGAAAAGGTGGCGGAATGCAAAAATGCCATGAAGGAATTCTTCAGCATAAATATGAACAACGAAACACCGATAGAAATGATCTGGGATGCCAGCAAGGCGTACATGCGGGGGATTCTTATAGACATGAATAAAAGGCACCGTCGCCAACAAGAACGAAAAAGAAAAGAGCTAGAAGAGGAGATAAGCAAGAAAGAGAGGCTATTAATAAAAAGACCAGAAGACAAAATCACCAAAGAAGGAATTAAGATCTTAAGAAAGCAGTTTGACATGTTGATGGCAGACCAAGTTGCGAGGAACATACAATATGCAAAACACAAGACATTCTGCAAGGCCAACAAACCGGGTCGATGGCTGGCCTACATCCTAAGAAAGAAACAGAAATCCTGCATAATTGAAAAGATAGAATATAAAGGCAAGGAGGAATTTCGACAAGTAACCATTAAGAAAGCCTTCACAGAATTCTACTCGAAGCTATACGCTGAGGAGAAGACACAGGACAAAGAGACAGAAACTTTTCTACAAAACGAAAAGATACAGGCAATCACCGATACACAGAGAGAGGCCCTGAATGCCGCAATCACAAAGGAGGAAATACACTCAGCGATCAAACAGCTGAAACCAGGAAAATCGCCAGGGATGGATGGGATAACAGCGATTTATTACAAGTGTCTCCAGGAAGAGATGTTAGAACCCCTTAGACAGCTATTTGTCAATATACAAGAAGAAGGCCAAGTTCCACCATCCTGGAAAACAGCCTATATTTCATTAATCCCCAAGGAGGGGAAAGATACTACACAGCCCGCAAACTACAGACCCATCTCACTACTTAACACGGACTACAAAATATTCACAAAAATTCTGGCCGATAGACTAATGACTGTACTACGAAAAACAATACACCCGGACCAAAGGGGATTTATACAAGGACGCCAGATGAAAACCAATGTGAGACAGCTGTTGAACATAATAGAGTACTTGGACAGGCACAAACAGGTACCAGCCGCCCTTATGTTTGTGGACGCAGAAAAAGCCTTCGACAGACTGAATTGGCCATTCCTGACGAACCTGATCCAGAAGATGAAAATGGGAGCACAGTTTCTAAACTCCATAAGGGCAATTTACCAGAAACAAACAGGTCAGATCATTGTGAACGGAGACCTAACAGACCCATTCAACATAGAGAGAGGCATGAGACAGGGGTGCCCGCTGTCACCCCTGCTATTTGTCCTAACACTGGAAATTTTACTGAACAGGATAAGAGCGGCAGAGGACGTACAGGGCATACAGATTAAACAGCAAGACTACAAACTATGTGCCTTTGCGGATGACCTGCTGGTGACAATGTCGCAACCAGCACAGTCAGCAAGGAAATTGATGGAGATAATGGAAGACTATGGTAGGGTGTCAGGCTTCAAAGTAAATATATCAAAAACAAAGGTGCTAATCAAAAACCTGGGCAACAAAGCAAAACGGAACCTGGAAAGAATAACGGGTTGTGAAATAGTCAAGAAAGTCAAATACTTAGGAGTGGAGATAGAATCAACAAATGCGAAATTATACAAGAATAACTACGAGGTCCTGTGGAATAAGATACAAACAGACCTGGAAAGGTGGAAGTCACTACGTCTGTCCCTGCTGGGCAGGATAGCGGCAGTAAAGATGAACGTCTTGCCCAGATTTTTATTTCTCTTTCAAATGCTACCCATACTCAAGAAGGATGCAGACTTGGACAACTGGCAGAAGGGCATCAACAGATTTATTTGGGACGGCAAGAGACCGAGGGTGAAACTAAAAATCATCCAAGACGCAAGGGAGAGAGGGGGACTCAAAATGCCTAATCTAAAGTTATACTACTATGCAGCGACGTTGGTGGCGGTGAGTGACTGGATCAACATGACAAATGATAGAATTCTGAATGTTGAGGGGCATGGTCTACTATTCGGCTGGCACGCATACTTAGTATACGACAAAAAGGCAGACAGAAACTTCAAGGAGAACCCACTACGAATCCCATTGTTATGGGTCTGGAAGAAATATAAGCACCTCCTACACAACAAGATTCCCATCTGGACGATCCCCGGACACGCAACAGGGGATATGAACACATCCCAAGGGCAAGAAGTGGTGCCCTACAGTGAACTTGTACTGGGAGAAGAAAATGGGTTCCTCTTGAAACCCCAAGCAACGCTAGCAAACAGAGGAATAGGAGGTACCTGGCTATCATATATACAACTGCAATCAAGGTGGCGTAAAGATAAGAAGAAGGGCTTCTCCCAGACCGACGAGAATCTAATTAAACAGATTAGAGAACAGGGGATCAGGCACATCAAACGAGTCTACAGCATTCTGATAGAAATGGACTCTGAAACCAAGCTAGTCAAGAACTGTATGATAAGGTGGGCACAAGACTTCGGACACTCTATCACCATGGACACGTGGGAGAAAATCTGGGTGAGGAATGTAGAATTCACGAAATCACAACACTTAAGGGAAAACTTCTAAAAGATGTTCTATAGATGGCACCTAGACCCGAAAAAAATATCACTCATCTACCCGGAGTCCCAGCCCAAATGCTGGAGGTGCGGGGACAGGGAGGCTACTTACTTTCACATATGGTGGACATGCAGAAAAATCAAAGCATTCTGGAGGAAGATATGGTGGACACTCCAAACCATTTTCAAAAAGTGTATAGAATTTCTACCTCAGGCTTTTCTTTTAGGGATCACAAAGGATTTCACTACCTCAGAGACAAATTTATTTTTGAACTTAATTACAGCAGCAAGATTGTTGGTGGGACAATACTGGAAGAATCCGGAAATACCGCCTATTGAAGAATGGACTGTGAAAGTAACAAATTTGGCGGAAATGGCGAAAATATCAGCATACTTGAAAAATCGCTCCAATGAACAATTTTTGACGGACTGGAAACAGTGGATAGACTATATCCAAGAGAGACACCAAACAGAATGCAGCTGGCGTTTAGCTGAGGCTCGATGGGAGGAGGGAAGAAGGGTTAACAAATCAAATGTTTACAAAAACTAACATCCAATGTTGAATGTATATGTTCTATAACTAATGCCTCTTAACATAACCTTATGACTAATGTTGTTTGCTTTAATATTGTTAAAGCGGACTGAATCTCTACCTCAGGATATGAAACTTTTACCTCAGGATCTCTGGTTAGGGACTATAAAAGATTGCACTAGTAATGGGATGAAGTCAATTCAGAAGCGCAAACAAACAATATGCGATAGACTAGATACAGTAGATAGACCATATATAAGAGAAACACCAACCAAACAAAATGTATTCGGAGTATACTTGAAGATGGAAGGGAGGAGGGAAGAACGTTTACTAAAACAGATGTTTACAAAGATTAATACCTAATGTTGTATGCTATGTTCTAGGATGATTGCTTAGCAATAGGATCTTATGTTTAATGTTGATCACATTAATATTGAACCAGATAAGAGAAACACCAATCAAACAAAGTGTAACCGGAGTATAGTTGAGGCTAGACGCGAGGAGTGGAAAAAGACTTACTAATTCAGACGTTTTCAATGACTAATACTTAGTATTGTATATCAGGTGCCATGATGATTGCTGTATAATATGTTTTTATGTTCAATGTTGATTGTTTTAATAAAAGAATTTTTATATTGGGAAAAAAAAAGAATGACACAAGCAACATTGCAATCCAAGCCCCACCCATTTTGGGATGCATGTCTCACTAGAATGCATATATCAATCAAACAATCAATCAGAATAGAGCTGGAAGGGACCTTGGGTCTTCTAGTCCAACTTCCTGCTCAAGTAGAAGGCCCTATATCATTTCAGATAGGTGGCTGTCCAGTCTTTTTAAAAAAAAAAAAAACCTCCAGTGATGAAGCACCTACAACTTCTGGAGGCAGGTTGTTCCACTGGTTAATTGTCCTCACTGTAAGGAAGTTTCTTCTTAATTCCAGGTTGCTTCTTTCCTTGATTAATTTCCATCCATTGTTTCTTGTCTTGCCTTCTGGTGCTTTGGAAAATAAGTTGACCCCCTCTTCTTTGTGGCAGCCCCTCAGATATTGGAATACTGCCATCATGTCACCCCTAGTCCTTCTTTTCTCTAAACTGGCCATATCCAATTCCTGCAACTATTCTTCATATGTTTTTTTCCAAAGTCTCAACAACTTTTTTATAATGTGGTGACCAAAACTGGATACAGTATTTCAGGTGTGGTCTTATTAATGATTTATAAAGTACTACTACTACTTCACATGATTTTGATTCTGTTTATACAATCAAGGATTGAATTAGCTTTTTTGGCTGCTACCGCACATTGCTGGCTCATGTTTAACTGATCATTCACTAGAACTTTAAGGTCCCTCTCACATTTACTGTTTTTGAGTCAGGTTTTACCTCATCTATACTTGTACCTTTGGTTTTTCCTGTCTTGCTTTTCTCCACATTAAATTTCATGTTGTTGGATAGAGTCCATTCTTCAAAGGGTAAATGTGTAGAGGAATCTGTATTTAGCAAAAAAAAAAAAATTGTAGAGGATGAGGTTGCCTAAATATATATATGATTTCTCTTTCACAGGATCCAAAGAAAACAGGGTGTCATTTGGCTTCCCATAATTATGAAACTTTTTTATTTCTGTGGCATTCTGAACTCTGGATTGATGCAATAAGCTTACCTACGCTCCTACTCCTTTTTAATGTTATGCTGGGGAAAATCAATTGCTAATAAGGGGACCCTTTGCAGCTGCATAATTGGTGAGCAATGGAATGCACGGTGATGAGGATGCCTGAATACATTAACACCCACATTGCTTGGAAGGGGCTGATGGAAGAAGCCACGAAGGGCTTGCAAGAGAGAAGGAAACAGGTGGAAAGAGAGCTCCAGAGCACACCTGTATTAGGAGCTTGCTGTAAATATGGGGAAACAGGCATTTGATTCATGTCCCACCCACATCTCTTCTTCAGAGACAGCAAACAAAGATCAACTATCACTGAAACTGCAAAAAAAACACCTCTGAAATTGTAAAAAAAGATAATGAAATTGCCAAATAAAGAGTCAATTAATTCATCCCAAAGAAAACAAATGGCAGTTAAAATAAAAAAAATAGTGCTTACATGTGAAAACTAATATGAAAATAAATTTGGGAAGACCAAACAGCAGGGAAGAAGAAAAGAACAGTTTAATAAAGAACAGGCAGGAAATTGATGCAGTGCAAATCTGAGTAGGTAATCAGGAATAGCTATAAAGCCATTACTCATGTGCATTGGATTTAGACATTGAAGAATAAAGTCCTTACATTCTCTTTCCTTGTGTTGCGTGCCTTTTAATATATCCACCCAACAGAAAGGAATTATGCATAATCAGTGCTTTTTTTGTTAAAAAAAAGGTGCTGGAACTCACACACGTCATACAACTCGCCTTGCCTACCCTACAAGGTTCCATCCAAAAAAGATGCCAGAACTCTGTTCTGGTTGTTCTATGACAAAAAAAGCCCTGTGCATAATCACTGTTTTTCCTAAACCATGCTGGAGAGCCTCTTGTTCAAAGAACAAGGTTAAAATATTTTAAATAAATAATGTCAAGGAAACTGAATGAAGTGAAGGGAAAAGACCAGCCTATGTATGGGTAAGCCATAGCAGCAGAATGTGAATAACTATAGACTCGGTGCCTGTTGAGCCTAAAGGTGGCTCTGATGAAGAAGCATGTAGGGGTTGAGAGAGAGCAGATGTCAGAGGATGACAAAGAGAAGCTTACGAAGAATGTATCTACTGGATTATTTTATCAGGCTTGTATGATCACTTCTGAAACATTTCCAAGATGTCTGACCTAGACACTGCTCACTGCCAGGGCAGAAAGGAGAGCTTGGAAGGAATTAAGAAAGGGGCCAGAGTGTCAACGCTGCTAACATCGAATGTTTTTGCTTTGACAACAGTTGGAGATGCAACCATTTTCTTCTTATTTTTTACTTTTAGAATTAGAGCTAGAGTTAGATGATGCTGGGGAGAAGAATGTGCAATGAGAGTTCAGTTAGATATAACAATACTGGACCTAGTGTGTGAACCTAGGTTATTGAAATAAGAGATTATAAGAACTGGCGGGCTGGAGGACTGGAGGGAAAGCTTGTATTTGCAACTAATTGGAGAATGTGATTATGACCCAGGAGGGAATTGTGCTTTGATACTATGTGCTCTGGGGAGGGGAATCCAGTTTTTGGCTTCGATTATGTTAGTGCCGATGCTATGCTTCTCTAATAAAGATTCTTTAAGATAAACAATGCCTCGAAGTTCCTTGAAGAGTTTCATCTGTCGGAACCATGACACAGAGACTATGCAAGTGAGGAGGTGTTTGTATGTCTGTAGTTGAGATTGGAAGTTCATAAGGAGGCTTTCTGGTTTATATTTGCTTGGACATTATTAATTGAGTATGCAGCAAGAAAGATAAGTGATAAGTAGGTTCCTCCATCTCATGCAGAAATGTAGCAGATCAAGAAGATCTGTTTATGTTTGAGTCCAGCAATGTGCATTTTCACTGGCTCCGATTCTTCTCAAACAGAAATGCAATAGTTCAAGAAGACTCATTTGACTGAGTGCAGTAAACCCCAGTCTTAAGCATTCAGTACATTAAGATAATGAGTACCAGTAAAATATAAATAAACAGAATCTTACAAAACCCATTGACATCATAGTTCAAATTCATACCGAACACTTGGTTGAAAAAAAAGAATCTAGTATAACTTAGGATGTGCTTAAATAATTGGGAGTAACATAGGGAAAGGTTCTTTTTTTTGTACATCCACAAATGTTTGAAAGTAAAGGCTTTTAAAGTTGGCCTTTCCTGTTCTCTCTACCTTTACTAACCTGTGTCATCCTACAAGGACATGGGGATCTGGTTTATCCTAATAGTCTTCATTTCTTTCATGTGTAAAATCACTGTCCCTAACTCCTAGATTGCAAATTTTGAAAACTTGGAAATCTTATTTGCTGTCTTTTCAAACTGGCCTGAGTGTATTTGGGTATAACTTTCACACTCATGAGTTTTTAGGAAGGGGTTCTCCCACATGCCCTACTGGACATCAATGACCACAGACCTGGTCATTCATATCCAGCCACTTGATAAATTTTCACAAGCCATCCTCTGGGAGCTTACTGATACCAGTACTTGCTTCCCCAGAGCTACCTACCTTTCTACATCACAAGGGAGTGCTCTCTGTGATATTCTGCCTCAACAAGAAAAAAAAATTCTATGACTCTCTACTTCAAATGTCCTTTTGATGCACAATAACACAATTCTGTTTTTATTGGGAATGAATGTTGCTTACTTTTACATTTAAAAGCATATAGCTAATAAGAATCTTTCAGTGCATGTTTACTGCAGTTGAATCAAGTAAAGCCTCAAATTTAAACCAAAGATGTTTGGATGAAATAATGCAAATACAGGTATTCCTTACTTACCAACTATCTCCTTCAGCAACCATTTAAAGGTTCAATGGTGCTGTCCCTCAATCATGTGACTGCTATTATAGTCAGTATACATTGTCCTGTGGCTGAACTGTTATTTTACCCACCCTCCTTGCAGAACAGAGATATTGGAGAGGAAGGGATTACAAAAGAGTAAGCAGGACTGTGGGGAATATACATCAACTGCAATGTACTGATGTCAGCTGATATCAAGCGTGCTATACAAACAGCCCGGTTTATTCCCCATTGTGGGTCTGCTTCATCTCTTTTAATCCATTCCTCTCCAATGAATGCAAATACAAACGTTAATCCTCTTCTTGTCATTATAATAGTGTCGGGATGAGCATTCCAAATGGCAGGAAAGTGTTAAGAAACAAACAAAAGTGAAAAATGTAAAACTGATTAGTCTTGTCAGTTTCAAGCCAGCTATCCCAGCACCAAAGCGAGCATTCCAAAATGAGAGAAAAGAAAGCACAATCACTGTCATTTGATTTCCCACTTAACAACCACTTCACTTAGGGACAGAGTTGTTGGTTACAATTCTGGTCACTAAACAAGGGCAACTTGTATAATGCCTTAATACTCATTTCCCTACTTTACCAAATACAACTGTAGTTGGGGACAGAACAAATGTTCATCACTGTGCTAAAGTAATTCAAACTTCATCATTTGTAAGAAAGGAAAATAAAAGGTGATTACTTTGGCAAAAAGTGCAACAGTGTGATTGTTCATCTTTACAATTGCCTCTCCAATGAACAGTAAGAGCCACTAGCTTTATATCTTCCAAGTTAACCATTTGCTATTGTACCTCTCCACTTAAGTATTCATGTTTCCTAGTATTCTAGTTCAATGTCTACAATGACAAAATGTCATGATAACTAAATGGGTACGGCAATTTTGATTTCAATGGTACAGAAAAGATGAAGAGATTGTGAAGACAAAGGATATGACTAAAATGGCCTCCTGCTTATTTTTTTTTCAATGACTGATTATTAAGGACATGTGTAATTGCAAGAACTGCAGGCAGTGAATAAACTTGCACTTTCCCAGCATTACAGCAAAAAAAAACTATAATGAGAAAAAAACATAAAGCCTTGTAAACAGATGTGATTGCAAGAACAAAATGCTTCTACTAATTTATCATTTTTTCACACCAAAATACTCCCAGTACAATTAGCAAGCATAAAACCAACAATCCATTAGACAGCAAGATTGCATATAAGGCATTGTAAGTTGATAAATGCCACTTTTCAATAAAAATAAATATATTATCCTATCCTCACCAGTTTTGAACTGGATCGGATTTCTTTTGAATTCCCAGTTAGAAAATCAATTTCTGATCTATAGGGGGAAAAAAGAGAATAAAGTTAACCTTTTGCGTTTTTTCACAAATGTGATTTTTTTTCTTCATTTTGTTGGTATAACAATAGAAGTATAACACAATTGTCTGTGTGTGCAATTCTCATATTCTCACACATACATGTATGTTTAGAAGTAGTTTAGTTTAATATGTTTAGTATGTTTACAAACATATTTTCCTATTATTGTAAGACACCAGTATCCTTTGAATAGTCTGCCTACTGAGCTCCAGATGGTCCTCATCTTTTAGCATTTAGGAAAATGGTGCTGTGGTTTTCCACTAAATGTTTGATGCTGAATATTTTAGACCTGTGAGACTAGGTCTAGGTCATCATATCTAAAGGTGACACATGGACATAAGCAGGGTGGACAAAGTCAGGAAGGAAACAAGTCATAAGGAAACAAAAGGATTTTTAAAAAGTTGAGACCAAGCACAGGAGAAGCCCCTCCCCAAGTCCCAAACAAAAGAAGTTGGTCCTGAGAACATGGGGAACCCCCTCCCCCACCTGAGCCCCACAAACAAAGCAAGAACTTTGGGGAATAAAAGGGACCCTGAAGCCGGCCACTCCTTGAGTCATTTTTTTTTTTAATCCAGATTTGGCAGCTTCCACCCTCTAGTGCCTGGCAGCCTTGTTGAGGAGGTTGGGGAAGTGTGGATGAGACACAAGCATGTGTGTAAAGGAGGCAATAGATATACTTTATAAGCTGTAAAGTTTGTTGTTGTTTTAAATGCACTTGGTCTCCGTGTTCAGTTGAAAGTGATTCAAGTGTGGCAATTTTCCAGGGCTGTGAGTATGTGAATGAGTGACCATAAGCTGAACCTGAGAGCACACATGTGTGACAGCGCTGCACTGTTTATAATTTCATATTATTACTATTATTCAACTTTTTTTTACTCCTTTCTATTTCAATTACAATTTTAGTTTTAACTTCACTTGAATTTGTTGCTTTGGGGGGCATGATTTTATGTGAACCGCCCAGAGTTCAACAGATGGAAATGGGATATAAATTATAGATAGATGGAGGATAGTTTCTGAGAAAAAAAATAAAGATTTATTTTTTATTTATCTTCATAGATTTTAAAACATTGTTCGGTATTGACCAGGTGGAGTTTATTACAATTTATAATTCAGTACAAGCTAGAGAGACAGGTTTTTCCTTTGATAGATAGCTGAGAATGCTGCCTGTATGTTTTGCCCTTGTTACTGATGTCCTTTTTTAAATAAACACATTTGTTATAAAAAAAAAAAGATTGTAACTCTGTACACGTGCATAAGAGAAAGACAGACAGATAGAGAAGAAGGATGTTCTCTTATCTTCTTCTAATTTTAGTAGGCTATCCCTTGGCAGAATTATTTTTCTGAGCAAATGGAAGAGTTTACAAATATAGGTAGTCCTCAACTTATGACCACAATTAAGCCCAAAATTTATGTTGTTAAGTGAGAAATTTGCTAAGTTAGTTTTTCCTCATTTTATGACTTTTTTTGCCACATTTGTTAAGCAAATCACTGTAGTTCTTAAATTAATAACATGGTTGTTACATGAATCTGGCTTCCCCATTGCTTTTGCTTGTTGGAAGGTTGCAAAAGGGGATTGCATGACTCCAGGACACTGCACCCATCATAAATGTGAGTCAGTTGTTGTCAAGCATGACCATAGGGAACTACAGTGGTCATAATTGTGAAAAATGATCATGTCACTTTTTTCAGTGCTGTTGTAACTTTGAACAGTCACTAAATGAACTGTTGTAAGTTAAGGACTATCTGTATCAGCGACCATCGATAGTATGACTAATCCATAACTGCTTTGAGAATATTATCTAATCTGGCTTCTTTAAAAATGTACAGTATTTCCCATAAGCAATCATAGTCCAAGAGTTAAAGGAATCTTTTTCTCCGTATAAACACACAATTTACAAAAAAGAAAAAGAAAAAAATTGAAGAAAGGATTGCAGAGGAGTGATTTAAAAAAAAGTGCTGGGAGGTAAGCTTCAGCGTTTCTGCTGCCCAGTATACTTTCTATGGTGCACAGACAATTTGCATGAGGTGCAAATCAGGGTAGCAGTTAAAGAAGTCCCAGGAAAGTGTTCCTCAATTCAAATCCTGGATATCAAATTAGAGCAACGTTCTTGCAAAGCTGAGCCTGGTTTCCAAATTACAGGAACGGTAACTTAGAGCTGTCATTTAATTAAATCCTGTCTCCCTGGCCACAATGATTTATAGTGCTTGCTCTGACACCCAAATTAAGAAAGACAAATCATCCACCATCTCCTTCTTGAGCTGATAAGTACTGCAGATTCTCTTCATCTCCCACCAGCGCACCCTCCCATCTTCAACTTTCTCCACAAAATGAAGAGCCATTTTACACATTTGATGATATATTTTAACACATGAGAAATTGAGAATGTATCACTTAGACAGTCGGGGTTAAACTCTAAACAAGAAAAGAATGCCAATAGTTGCCTGGTTCTGTTTAAAAGCTAAAGCTGTGGTTGAGAAGATATAGCTATATTGTCTTTAAACCAGCAGAAATCAGAAAATACCAGCTTTCTTGTAAAGTTACTACAGGTTCCTATGCAAATATCAAACAGATAATTGTTCCTCCTGTTATCTTTTGAGACAGGTTTAGGACACTATGATTTTCAGATTTGTTAGGCCTTGCAGTTAAGATGCTGGATTTGTTGACCAGAAGGTTGGAAGTTCGAGATCCAAGCACAGTGTGATTGGGTGAGCTCCCATTCTTGCCCCAGCTTCTGCCAACCTAGCAGTTTGAAAACATGCCCATCTCAGCATATAGTCATGCTGACCAGATGAACATGGAAGCATCTTTCGACAATGCTGGCTCTCTTGACTGGGAAACAGTGATAAGCACCATCCCCTAGAGTCAGACACAACTGGACAGGGAAAACTTTTACTTTTTTTTATTACATTTTTAGTACAAGTCAAGAGGATACATAGTGCTTTCTTGGTGTGTTTTTTTCCCCAACCACAAATTTCTTGTGAGCTAGGCTGATCTTAGAGCAACTGGCCCAAGATCACCCAGTGCATTTTCATGGTTAAGGCTGATCATAACTTGTGTCTCCCTAGGGCCCATCAAATACCTTAGTCACTTACACTAAATTGGTTCTCTAGAATTCTCCACTCCTGTATAAGCTGAAGCATTGAGAGCTATGGTTCAGCTGTTTAATCGTCTAAATGAATGATAACTAGTAGGAAAATATAAATAAGTCATGGAAGAACAATTTGCGATACTAACAAAGACACATCATGCAAACCCTCCTTTGTGCCTCCCACTAAATCTACCAAAATGTTGGGGGTGGAATCTGAACAATATTAAGTATGGAATCCATTTGGAAACAGATGCCCAGTAACTAAGAGAAAATATATTTGAGCAGCTGGCTGATTAGGCACCAAATGAGCCAGGGATCATGAAATTTGGCCCAAAATTGCTGGAAGCAGAAAGACCTAGCAAAAATTCATATGAACTTCAGTCCCTTTCTTCTGAGTGCATGTCACCAAGTTTAATCCCTGTTAAAATAATCCGAGGAAGAAGAAAAGGATAATATGAAATACCTAGATAACTGAGCTCGGATTTACAATATCCAATATAGTTAAAGCATGTCAAGAACAATTGCTGGAATTGGGTATGTCTAGTTTAATGAAAAGAAGGAGTAGTGGTGACATGATAACAGTGTTCCTATATCTAAGGGGCTGCTGCAAAGAAGAGGGAGTCACCCTTCTCCTGAAGGCAGGACAAGAAGCAATGGATGGAAACTAATCAACCTAGAACTAAGGAGAAACCTCCTGACAGAACAGTTAATCAATGGAACATCTTGCCCCCAGAAGTTATGAATGCTCCAACACTGGAAGTTTTTAAGAAGAGATTGGACAACCATCTGTCTGAAACGGTATAGGGTTTCCTACCTGAGCAGGAGGTTGGACTAGAAGACCTCCAAGGTCCCTTTCAACTCAGTTATTCTGTTATTCTATTAAGTATTGTCTGATGAAGCTAATTGGGTGTGAAAAACTGATATTGGCTTTTCTTGGACATTATTGAAAGCAGGCCTAAATGAACTTCATACTTTCCCAATGTGATGCCTATGGTATACACTGGGAATTTCTTTATACAGTGGGGCAAAAAATTATTGAGGCAGCCACCAATTGTGCAAGTTCTCCCACTTAAAAAAATGAGAGAGGCCTGTAATTGTCATCATAGGTAGACCTCAACTATGAGAGACAAAATGAGAAAACAAATCCAGACAATCACATTGTCTGATTTGGAAAGAATTTATTTGCAAATTATGGTGGAAAATAAGTATGTGGTCAATATCAAAAGTTCATCTCAATACTTTGTTATATATCCTTTGTTGGCAATGACAGAGGTCAAACACTTTCTGTAAGTCTTCACAAAGTTGGCACACACTGTTGCTGGTATATTGGCCCATTCCTCCATGCACATCTCCTCTAGAGCAGTGATGTTTTGGGGCTGTCGCTGGGCAACACGGATTTTCAACTCCCTCCAAAGGTTTTCTATGGGGTTGAGATCTGGAGACTGGCTAGGCCACTCCAGGACCTTGAAATGCTTCTTACGAAGCCACTCCTTTGTTGCCCGGGCGATGTGTTTGGGATCATTGTCATGCTGAAAGACCCAGCCATGTTTCATCTTCAATGCCCTTGCTGATGGAAGGAGGTTTGCACTCAAAAGCTCACTATACATGCCCCCATTCATTCTTTCCTGTACATGGATCAGTTGTCCTGGTCCCTTTGCAGAGAAACAGCCTCAAAGCATGATGTCCCCATGCTTCACAGTAGGTATGGTGTTCTTTGGCTGCAACTCAGCATTCTCTCTCCTCCAAACACGACGAGTTGTATTTCTACCAAACAGTTCTACTTTGGTTTCATCTGACCATATGACATTCTCCCAATCCTCTTCTGGATCATCCAAATGCTCTCTAGCAAACTTCAGATGGGCCCGGACATGTACTGGCTTAAGCAGGGGGACAGGTCTGGCACTGCAGGATCTGAGTCCCTGGTGGCATAGTGTGTTACTGATGGTTGCCTTTGTTACATTGGTCCCAGCTCTCTGCAGGTCATTCACTAGGTCCCCCCATGTGGTTCTGGGATTTTTGCTCACCGTTCTTGTGATCATGTTGACCCCTCGGGGTGAAATCTTGCATGGAGCCCCAGATCGAGGGAGATTATCAGTGGTTTTGTATGTCTTCCATTTTCTAATTATTGCTCCCACAGTTGATTTCTTCATATCAAGCTGCTTGCCTATTGCAGATTCAGTCTTCCCAGCCTGGTGCAGGTCTACAATTTTGTTTCTGGTGTCCTTCGACAGCTCTTTGGTCTTCACCATAGTGGAGTTTGGAGTGTGACTGTTTGAGGTTGTGGACAGGTGTCCTTTATACTGATAACAAGTTCAAACAGGTGCCATTAATACAGGTGATGAGTGGAGGACAGAGGAGCCTCTTAAAGAAGACGTTACAGGTCTGTGAGAGTCAAAAATCTTGCTTGTTTGTAAGGTGACCACATACTTATTTTCCACCATAATTTGCAAATAAATTCTTTCCAAGTCAGACAATGTGATTGTCTGGATTTGTTTTCTCATTTTGTCTCTCATAGGTGAGGTCTACCTATGATGACAATTACAGGCCTCTCTCATCTTTTTAAGTGGGAGAACTTGTACAATTGATGGCTGCCTCAATACTTTTTTGCCCCATTGTATAACCATTCAGGAATTATACTATCAGACTGAGATTCAGTGAACAATCTACAGTTGAAGATGATTTTAACTTCTAGATCTAATGGTACTACTATGACTAGATCAATTCATAAGGTATATACAGTATCTGTATATATAATATATGTATATGTCTCTCTGTGTATATATGTGTGTGTGTGTGTGTATATATATGGAGATTCTCAGTCATCAAGGTCATAGTTATCACAAAGATGCTTTTTCATGAGGCAAACTGGACTTGGTTTTTTTGATGACATTTTCTTTGAAGATGTGTGTGTGTGTGTGTGTGTGTGTGTGTGTGTGTGTGTGTGTGTGTGTGTGAACCTTTTCAATTGATCTTCCCCTGACTTGAGAGAATCAAGTGGAGGACAGCTGAATCTAGTATAGTAGAATAATAAAAACAGGCAACTGATTGACAGATGATATATCCACAAAAAACAGAGAAAAAGCTGGACTTGTTTATGACACTTTGAAGATACCCACTCATCAGGTGTGATGTGGCAATGGTGACCTCCCTAGACAGAACTTTTGTGTGCTGGGCTCAAGAGAAACATAACTCCTAAAAGAATATTTGGAGATCAAGCTAAAAGCTCCTACCAAAATATAATTTTCCAGGGAAATTCCACCATTAACTCAGCCATCAGATATTTAGGAGGCCAATGAGCACTAGTAAGCAGGGAAAAGATATGAAGATGTGAGCGGAGCTTTGGGAAAGTTAAAGAAAGTAATTCCTTACTATGTTCATGAAATATTGCCTCTTCGTTCTTTCAGAACCCTGTGCTTTTATCATTTTATACCCTAATGGCCTTGCTGGTTTCAGTATATGATGTGCTATATCCAGTTAAATAGCAATAGTACTTACACTTATATCCCACTTCATAGTGCTTTACAGTCAGTGGTGGGATTCAAATCCCTAAACAACTGGTTCTCTGCGTGGATGCAGACCTGGGCCTCCAAGGCCCAGAATGGACATCCGGAAGTGCCATCCCTGCACTTCCGGTGGGCCATTCTAGGACTGGGAGGCCTCCTCCAGGCCTCTGAGACCTAGAACAGACTTTTGGAAGTGGTGTGTATTCAGCTGGTTCTCCGAACTCAACAAAAGTTAGCTACAGCTACCGGTTCTGCCAAACTGGTGTGAACTGGCTGAATCCCATCACTGTTTACAGCCCTGTCTAAGTGGTTTACAGAGTCAGCATATTGCCCAAAACAATCCTCATTTTATTGACCTCGGAAGGATGGAAGGCTGAGTCAACCTTGAACTGGTCAGGATCAAACTCCTGGCTGTGGCAAAGTTAGCCTGTAATGCTGCCTTCTAACCACTGTACCCTGATAGCTCCTAATTCTTGATGTTGTCAACCAATCACACATATGCTCTAATTTGCCAAATCTATAAAGAGATATTGCATCCCTTCTTCTCTTAGGCTTGTATCAATAAACTAATTTGTGCTTCAGTGTAATTGTGTCCTGGTTGACAGTTCAAATGTCCCCAGAGAAAATTCTATATTTCAATACTTCAACTAGCTGTGTGTACAAAGGCAGAGGTTGCAAGGCATGTAGTAAGAAATGCTATGCATTCTCCCCTCCAGGTCCCCTTCCATGTTCATTTTCAATGATCCGTTCTCCCTGTGCTTGTATCTTTAGAAAGTTAAAAGTCAGGAATTTAAACCCTAGAGATAAATGGTTTTTTCCCCTTGAAGAATGGAGCTGGCTGAAGTGAAGAGATGCTCTGTGACCTGTTGTTTCTTTGTGTAAGGAACTGACAGTTTTTCCTATAAGGCAAAGAGCTAAAACACTGAGAATCTAAGGGGGGAAAAGCAGTTGAGCTGCTTTTGTAGCAACCAAAGCATGGAGCTAAGGTGGCATCACAATCAGGAGAAGATTTGATGGCAGTCAAACAATCAAGGCCTAACACAGCCCAATGGAAGCAGCCCTTTGAAGAGATTTATAACAAAGTTGGCATGGAAGGCCATAAGTATTCCAGTGGGTAGGCCGTTGAAAACACTTTGTGCAGTGGTGAAATTCAAATATGTGAACAACTGCTTCTCTGTGTGGATGCCACTTCTGGAAATCCATTCTGGGACAACAAAGAATTAGCTATCAGTTTTGCCGAACTGGTGCGAACTGGCTGAATCCCACTACTGACTTTGTGGCTATAAGTAGTACAGTGACTATAAATGGTCCTTGAGCAGGTGATTGTGGAGAAACATATACACAACTAAGAGGCATTTGCAGAACAGGGCCTGTAGAATTGGCTAAATTTAGCAACGACCCAGCAAAGAAGTTCAATAGCAAAGACTAGCTGCCAGGAGCTTCACAGGCTGGCTGGGGCTTTCTAGGAGTGTGCAGTGTAAGGTGAAAGGCAAAAGTAAGAGCAGAGAAGAGCTAACAATAGGCCTGTAGGTGCAGTAAATCTCATCAAGCCTTTAGCTAAAGTCAACCCTAAAGCTTCACAAAGAAAATTTGGAGAGAACATTATGAGGGAATGATGCTACCATCCTGTAATTAAACTGCCCACAAGCTGTCCAATTCATGGCACTTGTCCACTCATCTGGATATGTATGATACCATCCCCGGTTACTCTCCGTCATATAAGATAAAATCTAGGTAGAGATTACCAGCTGGAGGGAGGCAGCTTCTGCAGCTCATCCAGGAGGATCAGTTGATGATTCATCACTGGAACTAATGGCAGAAATGCTTCCCTAATAGCTGGAATCATCTTGCATGAGAAATTAGATGCCTATAAAAGATTGGAGGAAATGACCTGTTAAACAGAAGAAAGAGGCAAAGAAACAACAGAAGCAGATGGTAGCTTGAATTATAAGTCTAAGAGGAAGCTGAGAAAAAATAAAGTGGAACCTGGGATGAAATCTTAAAGGACTGCAGCTGATGGAGAAGTTCTGGGGTATTTGAAGAAGGCCAGGCATTCCATCTTGACAGAACATTTCACCAAGAAGGAAGGAGGATTTGTTTTTAGAAAAAATATTAACATTATTCAAATTCTTTTATGTTCCTGTCTCCACCACTATCCCAAAGCACAAATTAAAAATATACCAGACTGACTCCATAAGTAGGAATGACAAGAGCACATACAAAGTGGAGGGGAAATCTAGAGCATAAAGGGAAGGAAAATGCCCATTGGTAGTTTCCTTGGAAACAAAAGAATGCAAACATGGTTATCAGTAGTCCTTGGAGCACCACTGGAAGAGATGGACCACACATTTTAACAGCTCTCTTTCAGAGTGTAAGGGGAGGGAGCAGAAAGGAAACATGTGGACAAGAAGAGTGGGCTTGAACAGTAAAGGGACAGAACAAGGACTGTTATTAACCATGTCTGGAACAGTTTCCAAGTTGAAGGTCATAACAAGGAAATTAAATGAGGAAGGAGAGGAAGCTAATCTAGTCTGCAAAGACCAAAAATGTCAGCTGCTAGTTGAGATATATATATATATATACATAGAAAAAAATATGTGTAGTTCAGGGTTGCTGCTCTCTGAGCTTGACTGTTTGCTTGCAAACATTTAATTACCCCACTAGGTAACATCATCAATCCACAGGGAATTATCCAGGGCAATTTCCTCAGTCTGTAAATGAAAGATTACAAAACTGTCACACGTCTGGAAATGGCTGAAAAATATACCCCTAGCCTTCTTAGACAGTCCATTTTCCCAAGAGCAAAAGGCTGCATAACATTTTTCTTTGTCTGTACAGTCTTTCTGTGAAACTATAAACTGTTAGCTTGGAAGTACTGTTAATACTGAGACCCTTATTTTAGAATTTTGTGCTGAATATTGAGGAGAGGCACTATTTACCTTTTTTTCTCTCTAATTTGGGACAGGCACCTCCCTAAATTTCAAAGAATTGAGAAACAGGCTGCTGACTACAGATAATACAACCATTAGTTTAGTGACTAAAGTTACAACAGCACTAAAAAAAAGTGACAGGACTAGTTTTCACATGACTGTTGCAGCATCCCCATGGTCATGTGATCAAAATTTGGGCACTTGGCAACCGGCATGCATTTATGACAGTTGCACTGTCCTGGGTCTTGTGATTACCATTTGTAATCTTCCTAGCCAGCTTCTGAAAAGCAAAAACAAAGCCAGAATCACTTAAAACCCACACGATTCACTGTAGTGATTCCCAACAACTATGGCCCCCCAAAATTGTAAGAAGTCGCTTAACAACTGTCTTGCTTAGAAACTGAAATTTTGTGCTTGTGAGTCAAAGACTACCTGTACCAGGGTTGATGTCTTCCCTTGGAATTAAAC
This sequence comes from Bothrops alternatus, assembly GCA_034064705.1. Taxonomy (NCBI): domain Eukaryota; kingdom Metazoa; phylum Chordata; class Lepidosauria; order Squamata; family Viperidae; genus Bothrops; species Bothrops alternatus. The sequence continues at coordinate 6,870,081 of JARGCV010000044.1, read as the reverse complement.
TGAAGTGGCTGTAGGCTATTGGAAAAACAATTGTACAATGAAAGGTAGGACACATGTAGCAGTGTCTAATTTAAAGGCTAATCAAACTGAACAAAGGGGAAAATAACATGGGATGACAACTGCTAACAGGTTCAGAAAGAGGGTACTAAAAGTGTGTTATAGAAATCTCCAGGGTTAATTCTCGATTTATTATTGTTGGATTTATTATAGTTTATGGCTGTTTCTGATTTAATGACAGAAAAATGAAGGCATTCCTTCCTCCTGACCATGTAAGATTATGTGATCATCTGATGTAACATAGTAACAAAATATTTTTGCAAAATAGTATAATAAGGGTAGAGCCCCGGTCTTGCTATGAGTCTCTTGGAAAGGTTTTCAATAGTAGCAATAGCAAGAGCACTTCAAACTTATATACCGCTTCACAGTGTTTTACAGCCCTCTCTAAGTGGTTTTACAGAGTCAGCGTATTGCCCCCCCCAACAACAATATGGGTCCTCATTTTACCAATCTCAGAAAGATGGAAGATTGAGTCAACCTTGAGCCAGTGAGAATCAAACTTCTGGCAGTCAGCAGAATTAGCCTGCAATGCTGCATTCTAACCACTTTGCCACCATGGCTCATTAAAAAGGGGGAAGGAAATTATTGTATCAAAAAGTAACCTATCAAGGATTGGAAGTTTCTCCTTTCCAGTATTTTCTGCTGAAGAAGCTGTACAGCTTGTGTGATCACTTGACCGTGTGTGGTCAGATAGTTTTACTAAGAAAGAAAAGAGAAGGAAAAGAATTCTAACTCAAGGCAAACAGTATATGAAGGCTTTTTTCAATTAAAAAGAGAAAACCAAGACAGAGACCGCTCTTTGCCATCCCATGACTTTTGTATGAAATTCTCAAACCCTGCCTCCTTTTTGTTCTCACTTTAATTTAAATCCAGCTTTCAGCTTCTCCAATAGAATGAATTGAAAGCAGAGCACAGGGGCCAAGACAGTATTAGCATGTTTAACTGGGAGAAGCCTATTCTGAGAGGATAGAATCATGATCGTGCTCTCAATATGGCCATCATGTTGAAGAGGGCAAAATGTGTTCTTACTTGGAAGAAGGTAATGGTGGTGCACAGATTAAGCATAATCAAACAGGGTGCTGCAGGTACCCAAAGAATCAGTGTAATATTTGGCTGCGTCAACAGAGATATTTATTGAGATTGTGAGAAAATTATACATGGGTGTATGCTGTAGTGTTCACATTGCCCCTGAATATTGAGTCCAGTTTTAGTTCCTACAATACAAGAAGGATGCTGAGCTACTGGAAAGTGTGCAGAGAAGAGCAACAAAGATACTGAGGGGCTCAGAGACAAAATCCTATGAAGAACAGTTTAAAAAAACTGGGTATACTTAACCTAAAGAAGAGAAAACTAAGGGGATAATAACACACTTCTAATATTTGAAAGGTTATCATGAGTGTGGATTTATTCTATACATATAAAACTGGACCAGATCAGAAAATCAAACCCATAGGAAGATGAGAACTATAGTTTTTGAAAGAGGTTATCATAACAGAATCTTGCAAGTCTGATTGTGCCTTTCCTCCCTTTTTCTCATATTGTCTGACTGTGGCTTCCTGACATACATACATACACATAAACATACACATATAATATTTCTCATGAGGACAATCAGATGTCTTGGGATTCCTATTTTTTGAGCACTTTCCATGGTTTGACACGATCAACACAATCAAAGGCTCTTTTTTTATATACTCTTTATCAATGAAGTATATACTGATTTTTTTGGGGGGGTGGGGGTACTGTTTCATTTTTTTTTCAATGATCCAATATGCATCAGCAATAATGTTTCATGTTCCTTGGCTTTTTATAAAGCCAGCTTGAACATTTATTTGCCTTTCTTTTTCCATGTAGGTCTCTAATCTACATTGGATGGTCCTAAGCATTATTTTGCTAGCATGAAAAAATAAGCTTGTTGTGCAAAAGATTGTGCACTCAACAGCCTCCTTTTTGGGAGAGGGAGTATTTAAAAGTGGATTGACCTCTCTCCAGATTTGCTGGCATAGCTTGGCTAGAACCTTGGCTGATTCTTTTGTTATTTGCTATTTTCAGTAGGTATTCCATCAGTTCCTGTAGCATTCCAGCTTCTAGTATTAGAGGCCCTGTAAGTATCTTGGATATTAACATGTCTGCTCTATAATCGTTCAGTAGACTCCTTTCCTCTTCTTTCGATTTCCTTTGAAATAGTTATTATCTGTGCATTGGCATCCTTTAGCACAGGGGTGTCAAACTCGCAATGTGACGTGACGTGTTGCAATGTATCGCAACTTTTTTTCCATTGCAATGGGGTGGGCATGGTTTTGGCATGATGTATCTGGCCCATGGGCCGGCAGTTTGACACCCCTGCTTTAGCATATCAATTCGAAGCTGAACTTCCTTCTAAGTTCAGAAACCTTTTGAAAGATGTTTTTTTTGTTTTTCCATATATGTTTCCATCTTCAGTATCTTTAGATATGTGGTAAAATTAAGATCTAAGCTAAAATTCCTTAGACCATCTAAGTGAGTTGGGGACAATCAACGAGAAATGCATTCCATCAAATAGCCTAAATCCAAGCTGTACAGTTTTAAGTAATAACCAACATATTGAATTTCATCCAGAATGGAGGCAAAGTAATAATTTTTAATTCTTTTTCAACTCTTCCATAAATAAATGTGTCTACTGAATCTTTATCCTGGTCTCAATTATCTAAATGGGGACCTTAGTAAAAAGTCAAATAGCAGCCAAAGGCAAGCAAAGCTACCATCTTGAATTTTTTACCCACCTCTCTCACCCTCATGACCCTGAGCTTTTAAAAAGTTATGCTTTCAGTCTGTGACAATAATTTTTGTAAAAATAGTTCTTTACTGACTGCCTCATTTAGCGACCATTCACATTTTAGGACAGGGATGAAAAAAATAATTTTACAAGCAGTCGTTGCATTTATGAGTTTTGCAAATCCTTAAAGTAACGGAAAGCTGAAGTAAGCTGATGAGCATAGTTGTGGTTTCATTTAGCAACTGCTTCCCATAACAACTGAGTTGCCTATCCCAATTATGGTTGCCAAACAAGGGCTGTCTACATAAAATAGATTTTAAAAGCTGTCTTCCCTAATATAATGTACAATGTAATTGCAACCCTCCCTGAACCAAACCTAGAATTTTCAAGGTTTGCCTCCACCAAGATTTGTTGGGGGAAAATAAAGGAAGGAGACAAAGGTTGGCACCATCCTTGATATACAGCCTTCTCTTGATGTCAGATGTCTAACATCCCATTTTATTGTGCCATTTATGTATAGCAGAAGAAATGAGTGAAACAACCAAAAAGTCATCTCCAAATCAAGATTCATTTCTTGTAAATTATTCTTTTCCTGTTATTAATTATGATCCAATTGAAATCCCTAATATTAATTATTGTTAACATTAAGAAAAATGTCTACTTTCTGTCACGTCTGTCCTGTCATCCTTGAATGTAATTATCCCTTATCTTTCAACACAGCCAGGCCTGGATATATAATTATGAAAATACATGTTTACTGGAGTGTGCATAGTAAGTTCATAAAATTAATATTGTATTTACCCTTTTACATTTAGTAGTTACAAAAATGAGCCATGGATTTTCTGGTTGCTGTTCTGGTCTTTTATTTTATTATTTTATTTACTTTATCTTTTGCCTCTGATTTCTCTCAGGACAAATGGATCTGCAGTTGAATAGATTATATAGTTTTGATTTGTGTGGGTTGTTGTTTTTTTACTTCATGCTCTAGAGCTATAGGCATGCAGGGATGCAGATTAGGAAAAGAAATGCCAACAGTCCATTTAGTTGGGATATTTGCTGCTGATAACATTCTCATTTTAGATGCCCTGAAAACACTGATGGTATTCTTATCCAGATTGTATCATATGGGGATTGATAGTCATTGTAGATAAGAGTCATATTCCCAAGTGTTCAAAAATCTCTTGCAGTGGGGTGATAATGAAGAATGAGCATTTTATATTTTATATTTCCTGTTGAAGAAAGCTACCGGTAGTAAGTAGTCCAATCAGGCAAAATTGCTTCAATGCTTTAGACTCCTTCAGAGCTAGTCCAAGCTACATCAAGCAGGTTTACTGTGTTGTAATCCACAGAGTTTTTATTTATTTTTAAGTCTTTTGACTCTGGGAATTGTCTGATAAGATTCTTATAATGTAGGTGATAAATAATAAGACTAATGACTTAAGCTATTCACAAGTGGCTCTGGTTGCTTGCCTGTGACATTCTCACTAGATTATCTCTCACATGCCCAGAGTAGAGAGAAAATTACTGGAATGGCTACTGAACCACAGGCAATGATCGACTTGATCCAGAAGGTAATGAAAGCATTGCTATGATGTCAACAAGGATGGACAGAGAAGAGGAATTTGGTGGCCATGCTGCTGCATTTGGTTCAACAGAATGCCCAGTAGCCAGCAGCCTGGGAGGCTGCAGTACCTCTAGCAGTTCCAGTCATACAGAAGAGGTTGACCAGTGATGTTTGGGGGAGAAGTAGACAAGATAAGAACCTTTGTCATTCAGTGTGAGTTGAATTCAAGCTGTAGAATTCTCCATGGACTCTGCAAGGCTGTCCTTTGCATTAAGTTTGTTTAAAAAAGAAGAGACTGGAAAGTCACTTGTCTGAAATGGTATAGGATCTCCTGCTAGAGCAGGGGGTTTGGCTAGAAGACTTCCAAGATCCCTTCCAGCTCTACTCTATTCTGAAAAAACAAGTTGGCAGCCAATCATAGAGGGCAATTATCCAATCATGGATGGTTGCCAGAGAAGGTTTCATGGATCTTGGGGGACAGCAAGCTTATGCCATTTGCAGTTGCACAATGATTCCAAGCTAGGTCCTCACTTGACTCCTTCCCTCCAGCCTGGCCAGCAGTTTCCCTACATTTTCAAGGATGTGAAGGTGGTTGATTGGTATTTGGATAAGTAAAACTGGATCTTAGTTAAAATAATCTGTTTTTATTTTAAAAAGAAAAGAAAGAACAAGAATGGGATTTAACTCCCATATCTTTTCTTTTTTGGTTCTGAAATTTGAAAACTATTCACAACTCTAAAAAAACAACAATAATAAAAAAAATCCCAATCTGGAATCTACACATAAATGTATCTGTTATATATACATAGTTTTTCCTTATCTGCATGTTACCCAGACATTTTCAACCATTGAGTTTCATTTGTACAATACAATATAGCCTAAATAGAGTACAATACAATGGGGGCTTTCTCAGAAAAGGGATGGGGGTAAAGAAACAACTAAAATGAGTCTACTCCAAGTCACTTATTTTGAAAAAAAATAAAAAGAGATACTGCTTTTACAGAAATGTATGACGCCTTTTCTCCAGCAGACACATATTCACAGTGGGAAATGAAATACCCAAGTTCAGAAAAATGGACAAAAAATATGATATATACAAGGTGCTTTTTAAAAAACCATCAAATTTGATTACTCTGTAATAAACTGTATAATATTTCTTTATCCTAGGTATCATTGAGCCTGTTCAAACAGTAAATATATGCATTGGCTTTAAGAGTGAGTTATGCTGTGTAAACAGCTATTGCACAATGTTGTTCAAGCTATCAGGATTGGTGACATATAAAGACAAGTGGAGCTGTATAACAAAGTTACAAGAATAGTGTCAGATTAAAATTCCTTTCTCACTCCTCCATAACCCACTTGGTTTGTACACAGTGTTGCTGCTGTATACCTCCCCCACACAAAAGCTTTAGTATAGTTAAAAGCTTTAGTATATTGAGGTCTGGATGGGTGCCAACAGGCTCAGACTCAATCCCAACAAGACGGAGTGGCTATGGGTTCTGCCTCCCAAGGACAATCCCAACTGTCCGTCCATTACCCTGGGGGAGAAGTTTTGTCCCCCTCGGAGAGGGTTTGCAACTTGGGTGTCCTCCTCGATCCATAGCTAAGTCTAGAACATCATTTGTCGGCTGTGGCGAGGGGGACATTCGCCCAGGTTCGCCTGGTTCGCCAGTTGCGGCCCTATTTGGACCGGGAGTCACTCCTCACAGTCACCCATGCCCTTGTCACCTCGAGATTCGACTACTGTAATGTTCTCTATATGGGGCAACCTTTGAAGAATGTCCGGAGACTGCAAGTAGTCCAGAATGCAGCCGCGCGAGCTGTCTTGGGTCTCCCAAGACATGCTCATATCACTCCAGCTCTCTGTGAGCTGCACTGGCTACCAATTGGTCTCCGAACACAATTCAAAGTGTTGGTTATGACCTATAAATCCCTTTATGGCAATGGACAAGGATACTTGCGGGACCGTCTTCTGCCTCATGAATCCCAGCGACCGGTTAGGGCACATAGGGTTGGCCTCCTACAGGTCCCGTCTGTTAGGCAATGTCATCTGGTGGGGCCCAGGGCTAGGGGCTTCTCTGTTGCTGCCCCAGCCCTCTGGAACCAGCTTCCCTCAGAGGTTCGTACTGCTTCCTCCCTCCTAGTTTTCCGGAAATTGTTAAAGACGCACTTATGCCGACAGGCTTGGGGCGTATGAGCTGTGCTCCGCCCCTGGGCCTAGGAATGTCCCTACATCAGCGAATGTGAGTTGACTGAGCTTGTATGTTGTATGAATGTGATTAATTTTATTGTTATAATTTTATTGCATTGTTTGTAAGCCGCCCTGGGTCCTAGGAGAAGGGCGGCATATAAGTTCGAGAAATAAATAAATAATAGTATTCTTATCATTTCTTTAGCTGATATAAATCATTGGGGAAAAGAGATCTATCTATCTACAGTTCTATCAGTCTCCCAGACCAATTTGCTTTAAGGCACTTTCCCCCATCAGCTAAGTAACACTTATGAGGTGTTACTTAGCTGATGAGGTGTTACTTAGCTGATGAGGTGTAATGGGGAAAAGAGGAGGAGCCAGGAATCAGTTTATGTCTTAAATCAAAGTATATCTTCATATTGAAACCAGTGGTGGAATTCAGCCAGTTTGCATCAGTTCAGCAGAACTGGAAGCCAATTTTTTTGTTGCCCAGGACCAGAATGCACTTCCAGAAGCAGAATCCACACAGAGAACTGGTTGTTCAAATAGTTGAATCCCATCACTGGTTGAAACTCTTCAGAAAGAGCAGTCAGAAGCAACAGCAAAAGTAACTCCTACTTATTTCCTCTCTTTGTTCTGTTCTGCTTTTTCGTGAGTGGAATATTCTTAGATTGTCTTCTTCAGATTGATTTCTACAGAAATAAGAGAATTACTTCTTTTTTCTTTTTTCCACTATGAGAATAGAAAGCTCAGAGATGCACACTTTCAATGGAGCATGGAACATCCTTAAATAAACTGTCTCTAGATACTCTTAATGGATTTGAGTATACTCTATACCAGTGTTTCTCAACCTTGACAATTTTAAGGCATGTGGACTTCAACTCCCAGAATTCCACAGTTGAAGTCCACATGCCTTAAAATTGTCAAGGTTGAGAAACACTGCTCTATACTTTTGCTCAGCTAAGCCACATGATAAACAAGTAGACTGGAGACTAACCCATATGATGAATGATTAAGAAAACTAGGTACGTCTAGTGTAATGAAGAGAAGGACCAAGGGTGAGAAAATAGTAATCTTCCAGTACTTGAGGCGCTGCCACAGAGAAGGGGTCAACCTATCCTTCAAAGGACCTGAGGGCAGGGCAAACAGTAATGGATGGAAGATAATTAAAGAGAGATCCAACCTAGAACTATAGAGAAATTTCCAGTAAAAACAATTAATCAGTGGAACAGCTTATGTCTGGAAATTGTGAGTGCTCCATCACTGGAGGTTTTCTAGAATAGTTTGGACAGCTATTTATCTGGAATGATATATAGCACTAGCAATAGCACTTAGACTTATATGCAACTTCATAGTGCTTTACAACCCTCTCTAAGCGGTTTACAGCGTATTGTCAGCCTATTGCCCCCAACAATCTGGGTCCTCATTTTACTGACCTCAGAAGGATAGAAGGCTGAGTTAACCTTGAGCTAGTCAGGATCAAATTGCTAAACTGCTGGCAGCCAGCAATAAGCAGAATTAGCCTACAATGCTATATTCTAACCACTGCGCCACCATGGCTCTTGCTTGAGCATGGGTTTGGACTAGAGGACCTTCAAAATCCTTTCCTTTCATTCTATGTTCTATATGCTAAATATGTGAATGACTGAACTGATTGGAATATCAGGCTATCTCAACATTTTCTCTACGAAAAAAGACAGAAGACCAAAGCTTAGCTAACCCAGCATTTTTTTTATTACACTGTGGCCAATCAGATCCTTTCAAGAGTCTCAGCAACACAAACAGGAGAGATATAACTCAGTATTGTTCTCTATTAACTAATATTTACACAATGGCTGGGAGGTTTGGGTGATCCTCTGTTATTCCAAATATCAGAATCTCTTTCTTTTATGGGTTTGTTTTTTTTTGGCTATTGAAAGAGGATCAGTGACAAGACCAATCATGAAGAATAAAAAGTCATCTGGAAAGAATCTTATTTTTTTTTCTGCCCATAGTGAACTTTCTGAATTTATAAATGGCTTTCTGACCATATATTCACTTCCATACAGCCAAAGAGAACCTCATAGATACTAACAGTTTATCAATATTACTCAGAAAACAAGCAGCCATTGAGACAATTAATTGGCAGCTCCTGCCTTTGGACTGCAGTTATACCCTTGGCCTTATGTGCAAGAAATGATGCCAAAGCTCTAAAGAGGCAAAGCTTCATAGATTCTCCCAAATAGCAAACATCAATAATAGTCTTTTTTCCCTTGTGACAGATTCATTCATTTCTTAGATCCATTGCAAGATGCATTATTTCTGAAGCTTTTCTCACTGAACTGAATCATGAATGATAGAACTGACATCAGATGCTGAAAGGTTTGACTTAAGGGCATTCCACCACTGAAAGTCATCAGAAAAATATAATCAAATAGGTACCTTTTTAGCAAAATTTTAAATTTCTGTCATTATTTCTAAATATTCAGGAAAGATTGAGTTAGGACATGTTCACTGGCCTCTGCCTTGTGCAATATATTTTAGTCAGTCATTGGAGCCCAAAATTGTGTAAGATGGATCAGTTTTAAAATCCAGACGAGGAAGAGATTATTTCTGAGAAAGTAAAATCCTAAGATTTACAGTGGTAAGATATTTTAATAATGACTATAAAAACAAGGTTTGTAGTTTCAAATCAATGACTTGGGGTTTTAGGTCTACTAGATATTATTTATTAAATTTTATTGTTTTATCTAACCTCAAGTTTATAGTTGTAACTTGATTTGGGCCTTTTGACTATAAATAAAATTGAACTGAATGTACAATAAGTTAAGGGAAGCAACTGGTAGATTTCCTGAATTATTTTCCCTACCCACTTAGTATAAATATTTAAAAATATATGCTTAGTATTTACTTGGAAAAGCAAACCACAGTTGTTTTTCCTAATGCATGATGGATATGGCTGAATGACTGAAAAATGTGCAGAATAACAGAATAAAGGAGGAAAGGGGTTGGAGGTCTTCTAGTCCAGCCTCCTGCTCAAGCAAGAAACACTGTACCATTTCAGACAAAGCGTTGTCCAGTCTCTTCTTAAAAGAAGCAAGAATAGAATAGAATAGAATAGAATAGAATAGAATAGAATAGAATAGAATAGAATAGAATAGAATAGAATAGAATAGAATAGAATAATAACTTTATTGTCACTCTGAATGTACACTAATCGGCATATGTTAAAAAGAAATTTTGTTGCATACAGCTATCAAAGGGTCACCATCTCTGATATACCTTACATAAATATGAGAAAAATAAATACAGAATTATGCGTATACCCACATATATGAGAAACAACACAGTCTAGTTTGGATTATTTATACATGTGCATGGCGAGAAAAATGAATCTTGCAAGTTTACCAGATGGACAGCATAGGGAACAAAGCTATTGCAGGATCCGGTTTATAGGCAGGTTTAGTCTCCTATCAAGTTACCCAAACAACAGGTTCCATACATGGAAATGTGCTACATCTGTAACCTGCTAAATTTGTTCTGAACACAGCTTTAGGGTAGGAAGAAGCAGAAGAATCTTCCTGCAACATCAAAAGGGTGCTAGAACTCTATTCATAAATAGCCCTACTGACAGATCACAGACCTGAAGGATGGGTTGTGAGGTATATTCAAGCTACTTCTTCCTATTTCTCTTCACACTGTAAATCAGACTAAGAGGAATGGAGACAAGGTCCAAAGAGAAGCAGAAGGAACAGCTAAATCCATTCTCAGTTGATACTGTAAATGTATGGCCCTATCAAACCCTTTGTCACCATTGAAAAACAATGAAAGCAGCAGAAAACCTGTAATTCATTCACTAGTGACAGAACTAGCAACACAAAGGTGGTAGAAATTTCACAGGTTACATCAGCTTTCTGTGTAGCATAAGCAGGGCTTTTTTTTTTTTGTCATAGAACACCCAGAATGGAGTTCCGGCACCTTTTTTGGATGGAACCTTGTAGGGTAGGCAAGGTGGGTTGTATGACATGTGTGAGTTCTGGCATCTTTTTTTTTTTTTTTTGCAAAAAAAGCACTGAGCGTAGGACTAGCATTTTCTCAAAACTTTTCAGAAACTGCCAATCAGACATTATATGGACAGATGCCTCTACAGATGCCCAGTGTCTGTTCACTTTTGCAGCCGAAGTCAAAATGAACATGAAGGGCAAGATTACCAGAGACCAGAAGGGAGCCAATATGCTTGCACCAGCCTAAAGCAGCAAAAAAGGGGAGCTGGGCAGATTCCATGCTGCATCAGCAACCATATTTTCAAAGAAGGAAGTTAAAGTATGTGCATTGCAAAAACTATGTTGGGAGAATAGAATAGACAGCACTACTAAAGAAGACTATAGATTCATTAAGCTATTTGTTGGAGATGGGATGAAGGCCAATTCATGAGGATATAGAAGTCTTCTGGGAAATTCCTTATTATTATCTCTCCAGGAATAATGATTAGTTTCCCCGAAATTAGTTGGGGAATGATCTGAAACTAAGCTGCCTAGTAGTCTTTATATACATAAAAAAATCTTCATCCTTATGGGTGGTATGTCTCTTCATCAATCTCGGGTCCCTTGCCAGAGGCCTAGGAGTTAGAGAGTTCTGCAAAATATCTTAGCTGTTCCTAGTATTATTCTCTTTTGGGCAGAGAGCTTTGATGTCATTCCTGGGATCTGTTGGAGCCATTCTCCCAGCTTAGAGGAGTCGCAGCCCTGAGTGTTCCTACCACCTCTGGGCTTACTTTTCTACATCCTCTCTAGTTCCTCCTTCAGATCCTGGTGCTTCTTCAGTTTCTCATATGCCTTCTTCCTGATGTTGCTATCACTTGACACCATTACATGTATCACCACCACTGTCTTTTGGTCTTTGTCTACTACCATAATGTCTGACTGATTTTCTAGTATCTGCCTGTCTATCTGGATCTGGAAGTCTTACAGGATCTTAGCCCACTTATTCTCCACGACCTTCTGTGGAATCTCCCATCTGAACTTGGGAGTATCTAGCCCACACCCTATACACAATGCCAACTACTTGGTTGTGCCACTCAGTGTAAGCTGCTCCTGCCTACATCTTACACCCTGCTACTAGGTGTTGGACTATATGTGAGGCCTCTCTACACAGTCTGCACCTCAGGTTCTGTCTAGTGTGGATCTGGTTCTTAGTGCCTGTTCTTGTACTGCTATGATCAGTGCCTCAGTGTTGTCTTTTAGTCTACATCTTTCCAGCTGCTGATAGGATTTCCCAATGTCTGTCACCTCTGCTATCTGTTAATGATACATCCCATGCAATGTCTCTCTCTTTAACTTCTCTAAAGTTACACTATAACAGCCTAGTTGTCTTCAAGGAATTCATAAAATCATAGAGTTCATGGGATAATTTATTTCAAAGGTGGAAAATACATACAGTGCAGTGGCCATGATCCTAAATATCACTGCCAAATGTTGGCAGCAAAACAACATAATTTAAGCCAGGGGTCTCCAACCTTGGCAACTTTATGGACTTCATGGCTGGCTGAGGAATTCTGGCAGTTGAAGTCCACAAGTCTTAAAGTTGCCAAGATCAGAGACCCCTTATTTAAGTGATATATCTTCTAAGCGATTTCATTCTAATGGATGTAAATCCTTCTTAAAGTGTGTCTGCCAGAACTGGTTACAATACTCCAGGTGAGTTGTCAAGTGTAGACAACAGCAGAGCTAATGTTTCCTGTGACCTGGGAACTCCATTTCTATTAATGCTGCCTAAAATTGCATTTGCCTTTTTGGCATCCACATTGCAGTATCAGTTCATATGTGACTGTGATCCATATTAAAAATAAGCAAGAAAATATAGGGACCTCAATATTCATTTGAGAAGATTACCTTGGTCTTTATTTGTAGAGAACTTTATTCTGTGGAACAAATTAGAGTTAACAAAACTGATCTTCAGTTACCCTGTTATGCTTCCAATGGATATGTAATCAAATGTGAATAATCTCCCTTCAGTAAGATCTATTTGTTTATTGGTTTGCTGCAATCATCAACTAGATTCATTAGTAACCTCAAGTAGTAACCAAGGGTGACCACTTAGCTCATTGTGCTGCTGCTCTCCAATTTATCTTCTGGACTCCCCATTGATTTTCCTAAATGGCCATGACTCATGGAAAGTTTCCAAGTTGTAAGCAATAATCCAGCTGGCAAAGTGAATTCTTGTCAGCATATCTTCATACCTTCTGTTTCGTGTTTGTAGAAATGCTGATAAATATGACACAATAATTTTCAAAGCCACCAAACCTGCCTGAAAAGAAATAGCAACTGGTAGAAAGATCAAACAATCTTCTGCTCCATTGTTATTCAATAAATAATTATTATTATTAAACCTCAAATAAATAAACTTCAAATAAACTGGAAAAAGTGCAGAAAAGAGCAACAAAGATGATTAGAGAGCTGGAGCCCAAAACATATGAAGAATGGTTGCAGGAATTGGGTATGTCTAGTCTAGTGAAAAGAAGGAGTAGGGGTGACATGATAGCAGTGTTCCAATATTTGAGGGACTGCCACAAAGAAGACGTGGGTCAATCTATTTTCAAAGAACACTAGAAGGCAAGATAAGAAACAATGGATGGAAACTAATCAAGGAGAGAACCAACCTAGAACTAAGCAGAAATTTCATAATGGTGAAAACAACCATGGAATAGCTTGCCTTCAGAAGTTGTGAGTGCTCCATCACTGGAGGCTTTTAAGAAGAGCCTGGAGAGCCACTTGTCTGGAATGATATAAGGTCTCCTGCTTGATCAGAAGGTTGGACTAGAAGACTTCCAAGATCCTTTCCAACTCTGTTGTTCTGTTTTGTTCTGTTAAATGCATGGGCAAACGCACACACATATATACACAAAATATATATACACATATTCATGTATTTTCCTATTTCCAAAATCATTTTTCTTTTCATGTTCCCAAAATACAATGTCATTTTAGTGGCAGTTTTAAAAATGTGTATTCAACAGCATCAGTTCCTTCTGATAGATGGATGGCTATGTAAAGTTTGCTTAAGAAATAGACAAATCTATTAATTCCAAGACTGTGTCGTGTTTTTTTTTTACACAAATGCCCATTCCGTTCAGCAGCCACATTAATTTGTCATTGGAAAGATACATTAATTCAACATGTCTACATAAATATACTTTAATTTATATGGCAAGCATTTAAATGTTAAAACACTATTTTGTATCAACATTATGAATGAATATATGTCCTAAAAATGTATGTTTTGGTGGATGTTTTTTTTCTTCCGAGTTTAACCAAATTGCATTTTCCTGCAACTTTTATTTAAACATGGATGTTCATATATTTAAAACATCGTATTTAAACAAGTATAAAATCTGATACTTCGTTAATTTTTTGTCCTCACCTTTCTCATTTCTTGTCATACTCTGCTAACTTGAATATAGTTTTTTTTATGATAGATGCAAAGTTAAGGGAATAAATAGGCCTGCAGAAAGATACTCATTAACTCATACATTCATAGAATCATAGAACTGGAAGAACCTTGGAGGTCTCCCAGTTCAATGTCCTGCCCAGAGCAAGAAACCTTATACCATCCTGGACAATTATCCAACTTTTGTAGGAAAAGCTCTAATGATGGAGCATCATGACTGCAGTAATCAGGATGCTCCCCTGCTTAATATCTCTCACATTCAGGAATTGCTCCTTCTTTTGAGTTTGGATCTCCCTCTTAAAAGCCTCCAGCCACTGATTCCTATCCTGCCCTTAGATGCTGTGCAGAATAAATTCATATCCTCTTCACTGTGAAAGACCTTCAAGTGTTGAAAGACTGCTATCATGAAGCTTCTTTTCATGAAGCTAAAGATATCCAATTGATCTAATGCACGAGTGTTAAACTCGATCGCATCATGTGACATATCATGACGTATCGTAACATTTTTTGCCTTTGCGGAGCTGGGGTGGGTGTGGCCTGCACGTGACGCATCTGGCCCATGGGCCGCCAGTTTGACACCCCTGATCTAACCATTCTTCAGAGAAAGTAGGCCATCAAAAATACTGGCAACAGTAGTGGCAAGGCTCCAGGAAGGCTTACATCCAAACCTATTATTGTTTCATTTAGATAGCTTTTATTGTTCAGTTGGCCTTAGGCAGCACAGCTTTCATTAATAAATAAAAATACAAAATCACCTGTAGTGGAACCTAGTGAAAAAAGATGCAAACATGGCTAATAGGAAAATATCATGCTGTTTGGGCATTACTGGGCTTCAGGATTTGGTGACAGTGGTCTAGGGAGCTGTTGTGATTCCTCGCCAGCCAGTGGACCTGGCAGCTGAGTCTGAGGACTCAGAGGAGGAGGAGGGGCCTGGAGTGACATCAGAGTCAGAGGAAGGCTCTGAGGAGCTCCAAGACTTACAATCTGATGAGGAGCCTGGCTCCTCCACTCATGCTCAGGCTGAGACCCAGCTATGCTGGGAGTCTGAGTTGGACAGTGATGAATCACAGTTGGAAGATATCCAGGATGCATGAAAATGCTGGCAAGAAAAGAGAGTAGGACAGAGGAATGCAATGGGGCAGCTCCAGAGGCAAAGGAGAAGGCATTAGGAAGCCATGCCTTGGCTGCATAATAAAAGGGAAGGTGTGGGAGTTGCTGGTTGCTGAAGGCAACTGTTCGTGTTGTGGATCGAATTTCTGTGAACTGTGTTTGTTTGCCTTGGACATTGACTCAGGTCTGTGAATAATAAAACAGGATTGGTTTTTTCCTGTGGTTCCATCCTGCTTGTTGGAAGAGGGGTTTCTCCTTGTGAGCTTAACAAGGACTCACATAGGCTGGGACAGAACAGGAGCAGATTTTCAGACATTTCCCCAGCAACTGTTGATGGCACTTTTGGAGGCAAAGCAATATGCTATGCACGTGGAGTGACTAGGCTTCTATCTTTATAACTAGATGTCTTGACTTCTGATTGGTCTTTTTGGTGAACTGGTTTCTGACTGGTGCAGGTTGGTGAGAGCTGGTCTCTGATTGGTGCTTTGTGTCCAATCTTGATTGGGATTTTTGGTATTGTTGGTTCCTGATAGGTCCTTTGTTCATGCCAGCTTTCTAGTGGTCATTTTTGATTCTTGATTAATTCTTAGTTTGTGCTAAGTTCTGAATTCAGACACCAGCTGTAAAACCCTACACCAGTATATTATTTACAGCATATATGTTCTTCCCACTCCCCTGATTCTTTTTTTTATCTATTTGTACTAAAAAAAAAAACCAATCTCATTGCAAAAATGAGAGAAGTAGTCCCTGTAAAAGTGGTCCCAATGTTCAATTTTTTAAATTATCTGTATGAGAACAAACTGCTTATTTAAAGGGCCAGAACCTGAAAAAAATAAATAATTCCTGGATCATTTTAAAATCAGTTATTCTGTCTTGTTACAAATGTAGTAATAAAGCCTGGGTTCTGTTGAGGATAAAGTAAGGATAAAGGTTTCCCATGTCCAGTCATGTCTGTCTCTAGGGGAGGGGTCCCCAACTCCTGGGCTGCAGCCCACTACTGGGCCTTGATCCATTCAGAACTGGGCTGCAGAAATGGTGGGTGAGCGCATTGCTTGCATGGATTCCCACTTGCGTGAACAGTGGTCAAACATGTGTGCACTCCATTTGCCCGAGCAATGGGTGCACATCCCTGCTGCTTGCACAAATGGAGCTAGGCATGTGTGCTTGCTTGCTGCTCATACAGAACCATTCCCTCTCCTCCCTTCCCCATCAGTCCGCAAAGACAGAAAAGTTGGGGAACTCTGCTCTAGAGGGTGATGCTCATCTCTGTTTCTTAGCCTAGAGCAGTGTTTCTCAACCTTGACAATTTTAAGGCATGTGGACTTCAACTCCCAGAATTCCACAGCCAGCAATGCTGGCTGTGGAATTCTGGGAGTTGAAGTTCACATGCCTTAAAATGGTCAAGGTTGAGAAACACTGGCCTAGAGAGTTAATGTTGTCTGAAGACACTTTTGTGGTCATGGGGCCAGCATAAACTGAGGCACACAGAATGTTGTTATCTGCCCACCATAGTGGTACCTATTTATCTATGTGCATTTGCATGTTTTCAAATTGCTAGGTTGGCAGGAGCTGAGACAAGTAATGGGAGCTCACCCCATTGCACGGTGCTTGGGTCTGGAACCTGGGCTATCAGCTTTCCAGCTGACAAGCTCAACATCTTTGATTACTGAGCCGTTGCACTCCTTCTGCTGAGGATACTAGGCTAAAAAAATCCATTCTCAGGATTCCTTGAGCCAAAAGACACAAAACCCCACTTAAGTTGGGCTACAGGGACTGTATTACTATTCATTTTACTTTATTTTGCCTTAATCTATTTTTCACTATTTGGGTGTCCCTGTAATGAACTCATATTTATTTCTGAACTGTGCAACATCATTTGGTTCATGGAAATTTCTGAAATACATTTTTAGATCTTTGATTTAACAAAGTTTATCAGGCTACTACAAATTGTAAAGTCCAAACAACTACTTATCTTCTGTTGCTGACGTTCACATGGTTTAGAGAGAAATTAGTCATGCAGCAAGTTTTTCAGATGCTGGCAAGCCAGCATTTGGATGTATACTATTATTAGCCCATTAATAACTATATTTTTCTAATAGACCTCATCAGTTGGGAAACCTGAAATTAAACAACAGCAACAAGAGCCTGGGTTTTATTTATTCATTCCATCTTCCAAGCAAATGGAGGGATAAAATTATTTTTTCTCATTTGAAAAAAGATTAGTGGAAGGACTGTTCTTCAAGTTAATAGACCAGAGGACAAAAAAAATTCCCTTGCTACTTTTTAATTATTTTCTATGCTGTTTTTATTGACTAAATTAGATTGCATGCATCCTATCCTTTCTCATTTAGAAAATAATTTAATTTTGTTGTATTCAATCATAAATATGATTATGATTATGTGCCATCAAGTTGATATTGACTCTTAACAACCAAACAGATAGATGTTCTCCAAGATGACTTGTTTCCAACCGGATCCTTCAGGAATTCCAATGCTGCACCCATCACTTTTAACACCAAGTCCTTTCACCTTGCTGCTGGTCTTCTTCTTTTCCTTCCCCCCTTTCCAACATTATGGACTTTTCAAGAATTAAATCAGTGTTTAATGTGTCCAAAATATAATTTGAGCATTGACATTCGTGCCTTGAGTATGGTTGAATACTGAGTCCAGTTTTGGTCACCATGACACAAAAAAAGATGTTGAGACTCTAGAAAGAGTGCAGAGAAGAGAAACAAATATGACTAGGTCTCTTCCAACTCAATTTACTATTACCGTTACTAATTTGTTTGATGGTTCATTTGTTTGTTTCCTAGTCTGTCCATGGTGTTGTCAGGAATCTTCTTCAAAACTGAAGTAAATAGCATCAATATTCTTTCTATCCATCAGAGTTGAACTTTCATTGTCCTAGTGTGTCATAAGAAAAAAACATTTGCCAAAAAAATTCTAACTTTCGTAGGCAAAAATATATCCTCACATTTGAACATTTTTTCAAGGCCTTCATGGCTACTCTACCAGGATTTCAGACTGAATTAACCATAAAATGCATAAGACTCCTCAACTTGGATAACCATAATGTGAAATGTTAGTTATCACTATCTAATTTTGACTAATATTTTGATCATTGACTATATTGTCCCTAAGCTAATTTCACATGTAACAATAAGTTGCCATTATTGCTAGGCAATAGAGGAAATGAACAGTGATTAGAGGCAGATGGAAATAGTGTGGCTTGTCTGCCTTTATTCCTAATTATGGATCCTTATCATCAGCAGGTTAAAAGTGCAGAACTTTCTGAAATTCTTTCCACGTCATGATTTTTACACATATTGGCATTCTGTTCTCCTTTTTTTGCATAAAGAAATCCAAGAATAGGGTGAGGGATATGGTTGTGTATTACAGATGTTACAAGCTTACTATTGTTATCATTATCCAGATGGGACTAGAACTTATAGTTTCTAGCCTGATGACTTAACCACTACAGCAAACTGGTTCTCATGATGGTTAATGGTACACTTCATAAAATAGATTGGCCTTGCTCATTGAGTTGATTGAATGCAAGATATAAAGGAACTAAGTCAGTTTTGCTTAGTCAACAAGCTAAAAAACTTTTAATAGACTTCTACATTGCAATGCTTATGTTGCCTTTTTATCTTTTTATACCTTGTAATATTATATCACAGAGTCAGAAGGAATAGATATGTCCCTTCTTGTTGAGTCAGGAAAATCTGAGAACTCTGTGTAAACACACTTATAACTTGGTGCTGTCCATATTAACATTGCTTATCCCCCATCTCCAAAAAAAAAAAGTTGCTCTGTTTTAACATTACATAGTTATGATGGTGTCATAAAAGTTCATAGCTTCGACTAATTTGAAAAAAAAATCAAAGTCAGCTAAAGAAATGCAAGTGTTTGGAAATGGATGGCTCTCCAGAGCTCCTCCAGGCCTTTCATGAAATCCTTCCACAAATGTCTCCATTTACATAAAACTCCCTGCAAATAATTAAAGTTAATTAAGATGATTTATCACTCAAAGGTAAAGCTGCCTTATCAGAAGGAATCAATCCACTAAGCAAACAAAGGATTAGTAGTTAGGAAATCACCAAGTCCCTGTACCATCTTGGATACAAAAACATTTCTTTATAATGTGTCTCATTTGAACTCAGTGTTCTGTTTGCAGATTAATTGATGGCAATTAGCTAATCACTCTTCTTTAACAGAGCAGTGGGTGACACTACACTGTAGGAGTGATTCATTTATGCTTTGGCAGTTCTTATGTATATCAACTATGAGCAAAAACTCATAGTTGGATGCATTAGAACAGTTTGAGAAACTGTTGCAGGTGTCTGGGATACTAGCTACCTTATCATAAAATAGCAATACAGGTAGTCCTTTACTAACAATCAGTTGCTGAGGCACCATTCAAAATTATGACTTACCTGGATCAAGGTAGTTATGACCTGGTTCCAAAGTTCTGACAAGACTCTGCCTCTGTGGTCATGTGACCACACTACAGTCGCTTTGCCAAAAACCAGAAGTTATTTTGTTCATTTAACAACCGCTGCAAAAATTCAGGTTGAACCCATGAATTTACGATTGTCATGATATGTGAGTATAATGGAAAGTCTCCATTATGGCTATAGGTTGAGGGCTTACCTGTACTATCTTGGTTAATTATTCCTACTCATTATTAGCTAATCACCTAATTACCTATATTGGTGTACTGATGAGTTCCTCTGAAAATGGATTTTTCCTTGCAGAATTAAAGTACAGTGTCAGCTATGGTGGGCCCAAACCAGGTTAAAAGTGCTTGATAAATTATCATCCAGCATTTTTTTTTGTTTAGGACCAGAATGCTATACTACACCAGAATAACACTAAGTTAACATTGGTAAATAAGATAAATCTATAAAAAAGCAATCTGGGTCGCAACATCCCGTCCAGTCTATGAAAGCCTTAGATGCAGCTCCCACAGATCATCAAAAAAAATTATCTAAATATAATTTTAAACATGACAGAAGGAGAAACTTATTATATGCATGATTGGAGAGAACTCCTATATTGACTCTGATTAATTTTAATTAAACAAGTTACATCAAATCAAATGCACTTTTTGTTCTGGCATTGCCATCATATTTTAGAGTGATGCCCTTGGGCTAAAATTAGGTTGCCACCACTTATTTATATAGTGTTCTTGATTTATTTTAGAAGTCATGATGAATAGGGAATAGAGGAAGCAGTTTCTTACATATAAGATGGAGGCCATTGTGATTTTATGTTTTATTACTAGCTTTTCCCATCTTATTTGAAAGGCATCAGGAGCCAATCCTCCCATAGTTAATTAATTCCTTCATGCATTAAATATTAGTCAAAAATCAGATCTTCATTTCCTCATATAACTTGCTTCTGAGATACCAAAATATTAGCAACTGCATGTAGATTCTCCACTGAATCCTACTCTACAATTTCTTCCTTAGTTATTCAATTCTGCTCCAATGCATGTCATCTTGAAATAGGGCTACCATTTTTAAACAGTTAAACACTTTGGTTAGTTGAAAAGGCTTTCTGATTAAGCTACAGTAAAAATTATAGTTCAGTAATAATTGCATGTAAGCACTTATGCTAACTGTATTTTCCAATCTGTAAGAAACCCTGTAATATAAGTTCCAAGAACAAAGCCTTGAGTTCTGTGAAGACTACAGTTCAACACTCAATTCATCTGTAAGACCATTTGAGTTCAGTGGCGCACAACAAATATAGAAAAGATGGAATGCTCCAGATCCCTTTTGTTAAACATGGCCATCTCATTGGGACCAGGATTCATGCCTTCTCTGTGGCAGTGCCTGAATTATGGAACAGCATTACCCTAGAAATGTAGATGGTCCTGACAATGTTAATGTTTTGTAAGATCCTGAAGACCTGGTTATTTCCTCATATATTTGAGACAGGAGATTAAGCAATCCCAGTGCTGATGTGGTTTTATAATTGGAATATATTATTCACTCAGATATATTAGGTTATTGTTTGTAATTGTTGGTTTAACATTTGTACATCACCCACACACAGACTTGTTGTGAAATGTGTGCCCATGTAATTTATTTAAATTATTTAAATACACACTTGCATACATTTTTAGAAGGTATTTTAGAATAATTGAGAGAAGATTCTATCTCATGCATGGTGAGTCTCTGGACTAGAGAGATGACCTGTATATCGGAAGAAATTGCTTTTTCAAATGACCAAATGAAGGTTATTAAAAAAAAAGTGGTGAAGAATTAAACACAGAGCATTCTAGAAAAAAACAGAATCTCTTTCAGTCGGGGTTCAGGTCCAATCATGCGATTCGTTTGGGATTGAAAGGGGGAATAATGTATTCCTCTTGATCCTATTACATTCAATCCCTGGTTGATCACCTGCAAAAATCGGTAGGTAAGGACACCATTTTGCTATGAGTTTGACCCTGAATGTGCTGTTATGGAATGTTATCAAGTCCTTCATTGTAATAGTCTTTAACAATGTATCATTTTATGTCCATTTGAAAGTGCTGGGAGAAGTCATCTCTCAGATTGGGATGAGGTGTCATTGTATATTCATGTCCCTCAGTTGTAAACTGCCATTATAGATCAAGTTGGAGAGACTGTAGAAGTTTTGAACTGGAGATTGGAAGCTATCAGAAACTAGATGGAGTGAATGAGACACAGATTAAAACATAGCAAACTAAACATACTGTTCATCTGTATAGACCACATTGATCTTTGGTGGCTGTACTTGTCATGCTCCTTCTGAAGCCATAGTTCCCTCCTGGACAGATAGTTCCAATTCATGCAGCAGACAGAAGCTATGGCCAGAAGAACATCAGATTTGGCTGCTTTGCTAATTGTGGCTCTATTTGGATCAGGAAATCCTATAGCAATATCTTATGACCTCATTATTAAATATCTGGATTACTGTGGCACACTCTGTGCAGAGCTGCCTTTGAAGATGACTTGGAATCTGTAGCTAGTGCCAAATGCAATGCCCATACTGTTTGCTATGGAAACCTGCTATTGAAGAATTACAGTCATCTCAAGGTCACTGCATAGGCTACCAATAGATTTATGGACCCAGATTTAAGTGCTGATATTACTTATAATACTCTACACAAAATGGCACCAAATTATATTGGTTTTGTTAGAGAATTTTAATTTCTCTGTTGGTGAAAAAATAAATCAGAAGCTCTCACAGTTGACTGCATTTAGCTGATTCAAATAAATTTCTTTATAATCATATTAAAATATTTACAATACCATACATTCTTTTTTACAGCAACATAGCTCAATGAAGATGTCTTACAGAGAGATACAGAGACAAACCTGAGACTGGAAACATCCAGCTCCTAACTCAATATCCTTTTGCACAGACTCAGTAGCACTTTCTTCACATTGGCTGACTGAGTTACCACATGACTCTTCCTGCTCATGAATATTCCAACACTCCTCCCTTCATGACAGGAAGAGACATCAGACCTATTGACTTAATACATTCTCCATAGTGAACACTACCCAATGGTTTAGTCATCATGTCTGCCAAATTATCCTCAGAAGAACAATGATGTAAACTAATCAATTTTCCTTTTACAGCTTCCCTGACATTGCAATACTTAATCTCTACATGTTGACTTCTGTTCTTCACCCTGTCACCAGTTGCCATTTTTACACAGGCAGCATTGTCTTCAAATACCTTTACAGATTCTTTTACATTAATATTTAAATCTTGCAACAATTGTACATACCATGTTACTTCAGAACACAATTCAGATAAAGCAATAAATTCTGCTTCCGTTGTTAAAATAGCAACAGTTGTTTGTTTTCTGGACCTCCATCCAATCAGAGTCCCTCCTAAGATTATAATCCCAGAATTTGATTTCCTTGTGTTTATGTCATTTGCATAGTCACTATCGACATAACACTTTAATTTCAATTCCTTAGTAATCTGTATTTGAAGACACAAATTTATAGTTCCCTTTAAATATCTGAGAACCCTTTTTACACCCATCCAATGTAATTTTGTAGGTGCAGCAGTAAAACGACTCAAAATGCTTACTGCGCAAGCTATGTCTGGTCTGAACCACTGTGATAGATATAACAAACCCTCTGTTGCTGAGTGATATATCTCTTGATCGCAGGTTTCACCTTTGTCCACACTTAAACTATTATAAAAATCCATACTCATGGGTGTGGGAGCAGTATTACTTTCTTTCATATTATATTTTTCCAATAACCGCTCAATTTTTCTCCTTTGACTGAGAATATAACCACCTTTTTCATTTTTCTGTATCTCTACACCAAGATAATTTTTTATTTCTCCCAAATTCTTTAATTGTGAAAAACCTTGTGCCACTAACCTGGCCTTATACTGTACATCATTATTTGGCAATACCTTTTTCTTATATACCCACTTACAACCCACAGCTTTGGTTCCCTGTGGCAAAGTCACTGATTTAAATACTTCATGGTCTCCCATGAATTTCATCTCTTTATCCATGGCCTCCTTCCAACTTTCTTGTTCAGCTTTTGGTAATGCCAACACCTCTTTATAACTTCTTGGCTCATACCACACATTGCAAATCTTTACCTTGCTGGCAGAATACCTGTCAGGCGGAATTCCTTTGTTACATCGCTCTGACCTACGTGGTATTAACTGCTCCTGTGTCTCAAGTCTATCTGGCTTCATGTCTTGTTCAGCCTCTCCTCCCTGAACATTGACATCTTCAATAATCATTTTTCCATCATTAGATGAGTTATTGTCATTAAATAGATCACCGTCATTAAGTGAGACATACCCAGAATTTGCATTAATTCTGTCCCAATTTTGTTCTGCAAAATTAGCAGACCTTGAAATTACAATTCTTTTACTTCAATCACTAAAGCGATATTCTTTTGACCCTGGCTCATAGCCCACAAATCTGAGCTTTCTTGCCTTTTGCTGTCCCTTTCTTCTGATTGCTTTCGGAATATGTACCCATGCAGTACTTCCAAAAATTCTCAAATGTGCCAGTGATGGCTTTCTCCCATATAGAATGGCATATGGAGTATTATTAATGGAGGAACTCCACAGCCTGTTAACTATATAATTGGCAGTCAATATGGCTTCTCCACAATATGACCTGCTCATACCAGAATCCTCTAATAATGAATCTTTCATTGTTTGCAAAACACTATTCGTTCTTTCAGCTACACCGTTCTCTGCTGCTGTGTAAGGATTTGTACGTCTGTGTCTTATCCCCAACTGCCCCAACCATTGTTGGAATTTAGTTGACATAAATTCAGTACCTCTGTCAGTTTGCAACTGACACACGTTGTCTGTACCTTCTCTCTACAAAACTTACCCACTGTTTGAATTGTTGTAGCAACTCTGTCTTTCCTCTAAGCAAGTAGCAAAATGAATATTTGCTATAATCATCAACAATTACCAGTGCCTATTTTGCTCCTCCCAAACTGGCTTGCATAGGTCCCACCAGATCTGCATGGACCAGCTCTAGAGCTCTTTTTGTTTGTCTTGTGTATATTTACTAACTAGCAATGCCTTTGACTTTGATGGTTTGTGTACTGCACAGTCCAAATATGTTTTGCATCCCTTCAAATTTAGCCCTTCTGCAAACTCTTGCATTTGCTGCAAAACTTTAAAGCTTCCATGGCCAAGTCTTCTATGTAGAAGATGAACACATGAATCATGCTCTGCAACATTCTTAAATATATGGGAACATTGAACCTTTTCTCCATGCAATACATATAGATTATCTTCCTTTATGCCTTCTGCACAAATATTCCCATTGCTTTTGATGAGACACTTCCCATTTACAAAAATGGTCTCAAAACCTTGTTTGTCTAAATTAGACACACTTAACAAATTATGTTCCAAAGCACATTGGTAAACTTTGATTCCAAATATGGAATTTTTACATCGCCTCTTCCGATGACTTTTGCTTTCTGGCCATTTGCCAAAGCCACAGCTTCTTGTGCTACTGGAACAAACCTGCAAAATAATTCAGAATCATTAACAATTGTTTGACTTGCCCCACTATCTATTAGCCACTTGTCTCTGTTGTTGCTATAGCAAACTTTTGCAACACCAAAATGTTCCTTTTGTAAATCAGTCTTTTTTGCTTGCACAAATGTCCTTCACTGCAAATTGTTCCTCTGCAAAGAGTTCCTTTTCAGATGTGTGTTTGCTCCACAAATGTAGCAATTCTTTTCTTGCTGAGCCCTCTGCTTGCAAAATCTCTCTTTTGATGCAACTTTCTTCTCTGGAGACTTGCACTCTGGACCCCCTCCTCAGGAATTTCACCTCCTCGTGGCTGTTCCTAAAATGTTGCTTTTCTTCTTCATTAAGCAAACATGCCTTTAAAGCCTCAAAATTTAAGTCTTGCTCTTCTTTACACTCAAATATCGCAGAAACTGTGTCCCAGATTTTATCTAAACAGTTCAACATCAATAAAACCTCCTGGGACTCAGGGAATTTAATCCCACGTTGTTCTAAGTCCAAAAATAAACTTTGTATTTTATTTAAATGCTGTTCCACAGATTCACCTGGTTGCAAACAGGCCCTGTAAAGTTTTCTTGACAATTGCACTATATTGCATGCAGAAACATTCACTTGCATAGCTCTCAAATTCAACCAAATCTCCTTTGCAGTCTTTAAATTTGCAACATTTAGAAATTGTTCATCATCTAAATTCAAGATGAGATAAGCCATTGCTTGATCATGACTTTTCTGATCAGCAGCTGCAAACACTTGTGGTGGATTTTCTATGATATACCACAGCTCTTTTGCTTTGAGCAAACATTCCATTTTTGCAGCCCATATAATGTAATTCTTCTGGCCCAAACGAGGCACAGAGCTTTCCTTAAATTCCATTGCAGCTATTCTGCTAATTCTGCCTTGTTCTTTCTAAACACAAGCAATTTCTTCCAGCTTTAAATTACAATGCAGTCCTTAGTAAGCTCTGGGCCCATAACCTGTTAGAGAATTTTAATTTCTCTGTTGGTGAAAAATAAATCATAAGCTCTCACAGTTGACTGCATTTAGCTGATTCAAAATAACCTTTTTATATTCATATTAAAATATTTGCAATACCATACATTCTTCTTTACAGCAACATAGCTCAATGAAGACGTCTTACAGAGAGATACAGAGACAAACCTGAGACTGGAAAAATCCAGCTCCTAACTCAATACCCTTTTGCACAGACTCAGTAGCACTTTCTTCACATTGGCTGACTGAGTTACCTCATGACTCTTCCTGCTCATGAATATTCCAACAGGTTTTAACTCACATTCTTTAGATAATGGTGCCCCCCAAGATATGTTTGGCCTGCATCTATGTTCTTTCATGTCAGAAGTCCTAAAAATCTCTTTCTTGGAATAGATTTTGACCCAAAAGAGGAAGCTGTGGGCAAGCTTTGACTACTATTGCCATTGATATTATTATTCACTAATATCTTATTATGGGTATGGGAATTGTGGATTTTTGCTTTTGTGAAACACCCAGCATCTATAATGATTGTGGTGGTATATTGATGATGATGATGAGGAGGAGGAGGAGGAGGAGGAGAGGATGATAATGATGATGCATGCAGAATAAGTTTATACATTGAACCATTTGCTCAAATACCTGGAAAAGTCAACTGCAGTTCCCCCTTCCATTGGCTGAAGGTCCTTCAGTACTTGTAAGAGCCCATCTTCATGGGATTTGCTTTTTTATTACTCTGTGGAACAGCTTTTCTCTACCTGCCTTCTCAAACAGGTAGATCTGCAATTCCTAGAATCCATGTTGTCTCACAACTTTGGGAGTTTTAATAAGTTGGGAACAGGTTGGGAACAGGTTGGGAATGACTGTAGTAGAAAAAAAGCTCAGAGTAACACCCTTTCAAGAGATTAGATAGGTGGCTAGGTAACTGAGTCCCTAAATGATCCCTGCCACTTTCAGGTTACTTAGGGGAAACAAAACCAATTCATTTTTAAATTTGAGCATAATGACAATAAAGTAATACAGTTCTCTGTCTCTTCCCGGTAGCAATAACCTATGCTCATGACTCACTTATGCTCATAGCTATGCTATGGTTGAGATTGCTGCAGTGCTCATCTTAAAGTAGAGAAGGAGAGAAATGGGTTGGGGGGTGTAAAGGGGGAAGAGGAGTTCAATTTTGTATTTTTGTGATTAGTTCCTTATTAATATTCATAACTGCATTAGCCCATCAGGGTAAATTGACTTAATGCCATACAAAAACCACTAAAAGACAAGGAGGAAGAGTAATTTTAAAAATTAATTTAAAATAATTTCAGAGAGTGCCAGGGGGAGGGAGGTACATTAGGGGGTGAGATTAATATTCTCAGCATTCAGTAACTATCCTCTCACTTGCAAGTGCTATTTGTAGGGACAGAAAAAGAAATCCATCTACTATCAGCCAAACATCAACTGGTAGACCTTTAAAATTACCTCCTTTCCTTTGGCTGGCTGTATGCTTTAAAATTTTATGAAGAGAACTTATTCGGTGTTCACTAATAATAAAAGGGCATCCAAGAAAATATCTCTATTCCATTGATAGGAGAATCATGGGGGCAGGGGGGAATGTAGCATTAGAATAGCTATCTCCAATTAGATGGCCTTTGGGTATTTCTCAGAGACAGCCAGTTGATATTTGATCAGGAAATATCAAAACATATTTAAATAAAGTCTCCTTTAAGTTGACTACACACACACACACACACACACACACACAAGAGAGAGAGAGAGAGAGAGAGAGAGAGAGAGAGAGAGAGAGAGAGAGAGAGAGAGAGAGAGAGAGAGAGAGGCAGGCAGGCAGGCAGGCAGGCAGGCAGGCAGACAGAGAGGCAGAGAGACAGAGAGAGTATGTTTTTCATGTTTTGGTTTTATGCTTGTCATTGACAGCAAAAAATTACATTTATCCAAATACTAATCAGATGTCGATAAATAAATAAATAAATAAATAAATAAATAAATAAATAAATAAATAAATAAATAAATAAATAAATAAATAAATAAATATCAATCCTTATTCATTCTTGTGTCAGTTAGTGCTCAGAAGACCGTCTAGATCAGAGGTGTCAAACTGCCGGCTCGCGGGCCGGACGCGTCATTGCAAAACCGCGCCCACCCCATGGGAAAAAAGTTCCAATACATAGCGCGACGTCACGTGACATCTCGAGTTTGACATGTCTACTCTAGATGGTCATCCATGCCCTATTCACCTCACAGTTGGACTATTGTAATGCCCTGGAAAACCTTCGAGAAGCTAATGGTAGTCCAAAATGCAGCATCACAGGCAGTGTGTTGGGCAAGCTACAGTATGCCAGTGTCATATCTATGTTCTATCAGTTGCTCTAGATGGAAGTGAGCTTCTATGTGCAACATAAGTTGATGGTTGTCACCTATAAAGCCCTTTGTGGCATAGGGCCCAATAATCTGAGAGACTGCCTATCTATATTGATAAAATTGGGCAGAATTGGTGTATTTGGGGCCCCTTCAATCAAATAACATCATCTAATGTCATCTATTAGTTCCCAAGAAGCACACTTTCTCTCTTGTGGTGTCTGCCCTTTAGAATGGCATCCCCTAAAAGAGTAGTTCTCACTCTGATGATCTAGAAGTCTTTCAAAGTGTACCTATCCTCCCAGGCCTTGGGACATGGTAGTCATGGAGTCTGATTGGGTGATGCATTTTGTCTGGAGGAATATATTTATGTAGATGCTTAAGGGGTTTTTTTATGATGATGATAATGGCTGGATGCAGATATTTAGACTGGATATGGCAATTTTTATCCTCCTAATTAGGCCTTCCCAAGGATCTGAGATAGGCAGATGTCTGATGGTGTTAAAGGTATCATTGCAGGATGTAAGTTGTTCCAAATAAAATTGCCTTTTGCAATTGACTGAGAGCAATTTTGTCAATGCCAATGGTGTTCAAATGGTGCTCCAGTTGTTTTGGGATTGCACCCAAGACCCAATTACTATGATACTATCCCTTCGGGCCATCCTCCCATTTCATTTTGGGAGAAACATCACCATTTTGCTTATTTTCTAAATGCATGTTCCCACCTGCTTTTGCTGTTGTTTCAAGGATGACAGTGATTTAGTCTTGATATATTTTTACAACCAGCACCTAATCCGGGTTATAAATCATTCTGAAGGATGCTTATTTCTGCTTGTCACTTGGCAGGAAGATGCTATTGAAGTGACACGCAGTGTAACGTGCAATTCAAAAAACAAATCTGTAGCTGATGATTTTGACATATATTATTTTTTCATGACTTGCTGATAGAGTCGGGTATTGGGTTGGTGGAGAAGAATGCCGGTAGATTTGTCTGGCAAAATAATTGTCTTTTCCTTCTTCAAAAGGGTATGTCAATGTTTATTAATATTAATTGCATTTGTTTTGCTCATTTTGGTGCTATATTCTTGAAAATGAGTGCTAAGAATTTTTCTTGAGCAATGGTTTAAAGCTAGATTTTAAACTCTTCTAGAACAACAAAAAAACTGTATTACTAAAACAGATCATTATTTCAATGCAGTTGCCATCATTTTGTCATTCTCTAGTGTGACTAATGAACACATGCCAGCAGATGACTAAATAAATATAAAGAGATAATGTCATGCAAAAAAGATGGAGGGAAGGAAAAAAGAGGAGAATTTTTCCTTGTCATACTTTAGGGCCCAATGAGTCATGCAATGAAAGTGAATTACGGGCGATTAAAAACAGATAAAAATGTATGCTGACATAATACAAAGTACTAGACTTAATTTCCTGATTGACAATATGGCAAAATAAAGCTTGGGTGCCGCTGTTGACAATTTGGTATCCCGAGGTTTAGCTGTGACATTGCTCTTAAAATTCTTCTTCCTGGAAATGTATGTCTTGATATTATGGGAATCTGAATGCTAAATCGGGATATAAATTAGAAATAGGTTTTAAATGGTCTATTTCAAGAAGAACTATTTCAGTTCTTATGATTCCAAACTGGTCACCTGGTATAGTTAGATGCAACATTCGGTGTTTGCAGACCATATAAAATATTGGGAACTTATCTCTATTTTTTTTCCAACAAATGATTGCATGACCCAGGCTTTAAGGAAAAGAAGCAAAAGCTGTTGGGTTTTAGCCTGTGTGGTTCACAAACACACACATATAATACAATCCTCTTTCAGCCACTACCGTATTAACATTTCTGCTGTTTGCATCCATCACAATATTGTTGATGAGTTCTTCATGCATTCCATTTACCAAACATAATTATTTCAAGAGCTGATACTGAGGTTATCCATCAAGCTATTAATGCTGCACTGTTCCCTAATGGTTGCTTAGAACTAGCATGTATAGCTCCTGATGTAACAAGGAATAACAATTTTCTAATTCTAAATGCCCATTTTCTCATTGGAAAGGCTGAATGGTGATAATAAAACCACTCATGTTTCCTGACCTTGAACATTTGAAATCATGTTGAGTTCATTTGACCCAAATGTGCTTCATACACAAAGATTGCTCTACATGTATGGCAGATTTAAAGCAATACAAATAATGCAACAACCTGATCAAGTAATATATAAATCAACTAAGGGCCTATAAAGAACCATTGGAATTCAGATTAGTTAGCCAGAAGGTCGCAAGATTGTGAGAAGAACAAAAGTTGCTATATGTAAAGTTAGGAGGAAGAGTTCCTTTATTCTGAATGACTACATATGAATTATTCTGTTCTGCAAGATTCATACAGTAATTGCCACTAAGAATTTCTACTGTCCTTCAAGGCTTGTTTTGTACAAATTTCAGGTAACAGGCGTCTAGTTGAGGCTTGATGTGAGGAGCGAAAAATGTTTACCAAACCAGACGTTTATAAAGATTAATACTTAGTGATGTGTATCAGGTGTTATGATGATTGATGCATACTATGATTTTATGTTCAATGCTGATTGTATGAATGTAGATAGACCATATACAAGAGATGTATCTTTGGGTCTTATGAGGACAGCTTATTAATATGAACCCAGATTTAAGGTTGATTGCTTTAATATTGGGAAAGCGTACTGAATTTCTACCTCAAGATACTGAATTTCTACCTCAGGATTATTGGTTAGGGGTCATAAAAGATTGTACTAATACTGAGATGAATAATATATGATAGACTAGGAACTGTGGATAGACTATAGAAAAGAGAAACACCGAGCAAATAAATTGTAACAGGCGTTTAGTTGAGGCTTGATGTGCGGAGTGAAAAATGATTACCAAACCAGACGATTATAAAGATTAATACTTAGTGATGTATATCAGGTGCTATGATGATTGATGCATACTATGATTTTATGTTCAATGCTGATTGTTTTAATAAAAGAATTTTTTCATTAATAAAAAAAAAACCAAAATGCAGGTTAAAAAAAAAAGTCAGAACTGAAAAAAAAAAAGAATGTAAAATGTGTGTGGATGTCTATCACCTTTCCATATAATCCAGAAGTAGTTCAGCCTCCTTTAAAAGAAGCTCTTCAATGATATCTAAGTGTCCTATTAATCCAAGTACTACTTTGTACCAAATCCAAAATATAACTAAAAACAAAACATTGCCAGAAAAGACATCCCCAAAGCTGAGCTATAATGTAAATTCTAATGCAGATTCATACTGAAAAGTAGAATGCTTTGGGGGTACAAAGAGATGAAAGAAGCTAACTTGGTTTGACCTTCAATATTATCCAAAATAGAATTGTTGTAGACCATTTAAAGATTACATAATCTAACTGCCCACCTAGCAGTTCAAAATTAATAAGCACCAGATTATTAATAATACAGATTAATAAGCACCACTTTGGTGGGAAGATAACAGTGTTCCGTGAGCCTTTGGCAAAGAGCCATGCTGGCCCCAAGACCACAGAAATTGTCTTTGGGCAATGCTGCCTCCCTCGGCCCTAGAGTCGGACAGGACAGACAGGGAAACCTTTACCTTTATCTTACTTATGGATTTATTTATTTAATCAATGTATTGGTAACCTTGATTGCCGTTCTAACCAGTAATAAACAATTAAAACAACAGGAAAAATATACAGGCATAATGTAAATAAATAGCACCTATACCAGGAACATACAAAGCCATGTAAGCTTTGCCAGATAGAGTTTGCAAAGCTGTGGTTACAATATTTCTTTGCTTAAAATAGCTGTCTAATGAATCTCATCTAGATGCCTCCTTCTGAAACTACCATCTAGAGCTTTGGACAACCACACAAAAAAATAGCATTTCTAGGTGGACAACGTAAAGTAAAGAATGTAAAGTTCTGCATCCAGATAAGAAAAAGTTAGACACACATGCACGATGGAGTAGACCTGACTTGGCAGTATTATGTGTGAAAGGGATCTGGACATCTGTCAATCATGTTAAACATGAGCCACCAATATGATACGGCTGCTAGAAAGGCAATACTATATTGGGATGTATTAATAGAAGCATAAATCATGGAAATAACTGTTCCACTTTTTGTTGTTCTGGTCACATCCCATATGGAAAGTAGTAGTAGTAATAATAATAATAATAATAATAATAATAATAATAATAATAATAATAATAATAATAATAATAATAATAATAATAATAAAGTTGGAAGGGACCTTCGAAATAATCAGGTCCAACCCCCTGCTCAGGCAGGAAACCCTATACCATTTTTTTCTTAAAAACTTCCAGTCTTGGAACATACGCCGCTTCTGGAGGCAGGTTGTTCCATTGATTAGTTGTTCTAACTGTCAGGAAGTTTCTCCTTAGTTCTAGGTTGCTTCTCTCCTTGATTAGTTTCCATCCACTGTTTCTTGTTCTGCCTTCAGGCGCTTTGGAGAATAGCTTGACTCCCTCTTCTTTGTGGCAACACCTGAGATATTGGAACACTGCTATCATGTCCCCCCTCGTCCTTTTCTTCATTAAACTAGACATACCCAATTCCAGCAACCTTTATTTATTTATTTATTTATTTATTAGACTTATAAGCCGCTCTTCTCCAGGGGACCCAGAGCGGCTTACAACATTCCTTATATGTTTTAGCCTCCAGTCCCCTAATCATGTTTGTTGCTCTTCTCTGTACTCTTTCTAGAGTCTCAGCATCTTTTCTACATTGTGGTGACCAAAACTGGATGCAGTATTCCAAGTGTGGCCTTAACAAGGCATTGTAAAGTGGTATTAATACTTCACGTGATCTTGATTCTATCCCTCTGTTAATGCAGCCTAGCACTGTGTTGGCTTTTTTGGCAGCTGCAGCACACTACTGGCTCATATTTAAATGATTGTCCACTGGGACTCTGAGATCCCTCTCACAGTTGCTACTATTGAGCAAGGTACCCCCTATACTGTACCTGTACATTTGGTTTTTCTTGCCTAAATGTAGAACCTTACTTTTTTCACCATTGAATTTCATTTTGTTAGATAGAGCCCAGTGTTCAAGTCTGTCCAGATCAAACTATATCCTAAGCCTGTCTTCTGGAGTGTTGGCTATTCCTGCCAGCTTGGTGTTGTCTGCAAATTTGATGATTTCCCCATCTATCCCCTCGTCCAAATTGTTGGTGAAGATGTTGAACAGTACTGGGCCCAGAACAGAGCCCTGGGGCACCCCACTACACACTTCCCTCCATGTAGATGTGGTTCCATTGAGGACCACACACTGAGTATGGCCGGTCAGCCAGCTACGGGTCCATCTGGTGGTGATGCTGTCTAACCCACATTTTTCTATCTTATCAAGTAGTAGGTTGTGATCTACTTTGTGAAATGCCTTATTGAAGTCCAAGTAAATTATATCCACAACATTCCTCTGATCCACTAATTTTGTCATTTGGTCAAAAAATGCAATAAGATTTGTCTGGCATGATCTGTTTTTGACAAACCCATGTTGGCTTTTAGTAATGACTTTGTTTGCCTTTAGGTGTTCGCTAATTTGTTGTTTGATTATCTTTTCCAGAATCTTCCCAGGTATTGAGGTCAGGTTGATAGGTCTGTAATTTTCTGGATCCATTTTTTTTCCTTTTTTGAATATGGGAACTACAAAGATCCCCAGTGATCCAGGATCTTTGAAAAATATAGTTCAGTGGTTCTGAGATGACATCTGCCAGTTCCTTGAGAACCTTAGGGTGTAATCCATCTGGTCCTGGCGATTTGAACTTGTCTAGGCTGGACAGGTGCTCACTTACCATTTTCTTGCCTAACTTAACTTGTGTTTCTATTCTGTTTTTTATGGCACTATTTTTGATAGGTTGGTCTGTTTTTTCCCTTTAAGTAAAGATAGATGCAAAAAATGAGTTAAATAGTACTGCTTTCTCCCTGTTGCTTGTCACTTCTTGCCACTTTCACCCACTAATGAACTAATCGTTTCCTTCACTTTTTCTTGTTGTTTACATGTTGAAAGAAGCTTTTTTTGTTATTTTTGACTTTGGTCGCAAGCCTTAGTTCATTTTGAGCCTTACCTTTCCTCACTTCATCTTTGCAGGCTCGGGCTATTTGCTAATATTCTGACTTAGGTATGTACCCCTCTTTCCACTTTCTATACTTGTCCTTTTTATCTTCCAATTTATCAGAGAGTTCTTTATGCAACCATGCTGGGTCTTTTTTGACAGCTGTTATTTTTCCTCTTTGTTGGTATTGTGCTAGACTGGGCTTTTATTATCTCGCTTTTCAAAATTTCCCAAGCTTCTTGAGTTGTTTTCCCCTGGAGGATTCTCATCCATGGAATCCTTCCCAAACCCTCTCTAAGTTTATTGAAATTAGCTCTCTTGAAGTCCAAAGACAAGGAGATTGCTGAGAGGCTAAATGACTTCTTTGCCTCCGTTTTCACCGAGGAGGATAGAGAACATCTGCCTGCCACTGAATTAGTTTTCCCAGGGAGGGAAATAGAAGAATTAAACCTGATAGAGATAAACAAGGAAGATGTTCTTGCATGCCTTTCTAAACTAAATGTCAACAAATCGCCGGGTCCAGATGGCATCCACCCTAGAATACTCAAGAAACTCAAGTGTGAAATTGCTGAACTTCTAGCTAAAATATACAATCTTTCTCTAAGATCAGGCACTGTACCGGAGGATTGGAGGGAAGCAAATATAACCCCGATCTTCAAGAAAGGATCCAGAGGTGATCCAGGAAACTATAGACCAGTCAGTCTAACCTCAGTTCCAGGCAAACTGATGGAAACCATTATTAAAGATAAAATTACAGGGCACATAGAAAAACAGGCATTGCTGAAAGAAAATCAACATGGTTTCTGCAAAGGCAAATCATGTCTTACTAACTTGTTAGAATTCTTTGAGGGTGTAAATAAATACATAGATAAAGGGGCCCCAGTTGATATTGTATATCTTGACTTTCAAAAGGCTTTTGACAAAGTTCCTCACCAAAGGCTCCTTAAAAAGCTCTCCAGCCACGGAATTAGAGGACAGGTCTTGTCCTGGATTGGTAACTGGCTAAATTGTAGGAAGCAAAGGGTGGCAATAAATGGACAATTCTCCGGATGGAAAGAAGTGAGAAGTGGTGTACCCCAAGGTTCAGTTTTGGGACCTTTACTTTTTAATTTATTCATCAATTATCTGGATGTAGAAGTTAATAGTGAGGTAGCCAAGTTTGCTGATGACACTAAATTGTTCCGGGTTGTGAAAAGTGAAACTGATTGTCGGGAGCTCCAGAAGGATCTCTCAAAATTGTGTGAGTGGGCAACAAAGCGGCAAATGCATTTTAACCTAAACAAGTGCAAAGTTATGCACATCGGGGCAAAGAACCCCAATTATACTTACCAACTGATGGGGACCAAACTTTCTGAGACAACCCAAGAAAGGGATCTTGGGGTTTTGGTGGACAGCTCGATGAAGATGTCAACCCAATGCGCAGCAGCAGTAAAAAAAGCAAATTCCATGCTTGGCGTGATTAGGAAGGGAATCGAAAATAAGTCAGCAAGTGTTGTATTGCCTCTGTACAAATCGATGGTGAGACCACACTTGGAGTACTGTGTACAGTTCTGGTCACCGCACCTCAAGAAGGATATAATGGAACTGGAAAAGGTGCAAAAAAGGGCAACAAGAATGGTCAAGGAAATGGAGCGCCTCCCTTATGAAACCAGATTGCAACGCCTTGGTCTCTTCAGCCTTGAAAGACGGCGTTTAAGGGGTGACTTGATCGAAGTGTATAAAATCATGCATGGGATAGAAAAGGTGGATAGAGAAAAATTCTTTTCTCTATCACACAATACCAGGACAAGGGGGCACTCCCTAAAGCTCATAGCTAAGAAAGTGAGGACAAATAAAGGGAAATATTTCTTCACCCAGAGGGTCGTTGATTTATGGAATTCACTTCCTGAAGGGGTCGTGACAGCTGTCAGCCTTGACAGCTTCAAGGCAGGGCTAGATAGATTCATGGATGCAAAGTGTATCGGTGGTTATTAAAACGGATGTCCATGTGCCGCCTCTATGTTGGTTGAGGCAGGCAGGATTCCCTTGGGTACCATTTGTTGGGGGTCAAGGGAAAGGGAGGGTTTTGCCTTCTCTTTCTGCTCAAGATCCCCATGTACAATTGGTGGGCCACTGTGTGACACAGAATGCTGGACTCGATGGGCTTTGGCCTGATTCAGCATGGCTCTTCTTATGTTCTTATGTTCTTAAGTCTTTAGTTTGACTGTGTTCTATTGCTTGTGCTTCCATAATGTTGAATTCCAATATTGCATGATCACTTCCTCCCAAGGTTCCTGTGGCTTCAACACCTTCTATCATTTAATCTCTGTTAGTGAGAATTAGATCCAAAATGGCTAATCTCCTAGTTCCCTTCTCTACTTTTTGGGAGACAAAGTTTCTGCTAGGTTTGTCAGGAATCTGTTCCACTTGGTGCAGAGTTTGTCTCCCAGTTGATGTCAGGGTAGTTAAAATCCCCCATTACTATTGTGATGTGCTTCCTACATACCTTAATTAGCTGACTAGCAAAAAGTTCATCTAGTTCCTCTGTTTGGTGGCCTATAGTATACACCTGTGGCAATGTCATTCCCCCCCTTTTATATTGACCCAAATGCATTCAAGATATACTATACTATAGTTATGGTCAGTATATGGTTCAAAAAAGACAATGACAATTTGGAGCCATTTAAACCCAGTACAATAAGAAAAAAATTAGAAAGAAACTTAAATGGACTTTGCATTTGCTCTCTTGGATATATAAAAAGGAGAGAGGGACATTGAGAGAGACTTTCAGGATTCTGTTATTATTGTACCCTGTCTTATAAAGCAGAATTCATGACTTGGCCTACCTCACGGGGCCAGCAGATTAGCCTACAGGAAAGATATCTAAAAGGAGATACCTAGAAATCTTTCTGAAGCAACATATGAAGCACTGTCACACAGATGAGGAAGTAGATTTATTCTCTTTTAGGCAGGATCAGAATTACTACACTGAAAGTATACAGAAACAGATTCAGGAGAAACTTCCTGACTATAGGAATTATTCATCAGAAGTCAGACCAACACATGAAGTGATGAGTCCTATTTGCCAAAGGTTCTCAAACAGAGATTAGATGGTTATTTCTCTAAGATGCTGAAGTAGATTCTGCACTGAGCTAAGAGTTGGGCTAGACAGAGCTCCCTAATCTTTCCTGGTTGGCAGCCTGGAAGGAAAGGGAGGAACATGGAAATGTACTTCCGCGTGCATGCACAAAATGGGCACATGCACAGGGGCAGTGCTAGCACCTGTGCATATACACAAGCAGGCTATGTGCACCCATTGTGGCGCAGGTGGTGGCGCTGGTGCTTGCACACATGTGCAAATGGGGTGCGAGTGCCCACACGCATATGCAAACAAGCCAATAATGCTTGTGTGATGCTGGTGGCGGTGCTAATACCCCCACACATTTGCAAACGGGACCCAAGCATCTGTGCAGAGGCAATAGTGTGAGTGGGAAGAGTACGTGCATTCCCACGGCCTAGTGACTGGTACCGGGATGTAGCCCACAGGTTGGGGACCCCTGGGCTAGAAGACTTTTTATAGTCACTTTTATCTTTATGATATTATACTATTTCTAAACTGGAGGAGGTAGAGACTTATTATGGGAGGCAGAAAAGTCTTCCATCCTCCAGGTAACAAAGAGGTTCTGCTCTTTCATTCTCCTTTTTTTCAAAAGTTTCTCATTTTGCTTTCCTATGGCTGAGACAGATGATGACTGAGATTGTCTCCAGAGCTAAAAGCGCCAGATGGCATTGATTTTGTTTCTTAAGTGTTTTGTTTTCAGGAAAGCTTTATACAAACCTCTTGTGACTCCCTGTTCAAGAGCACTGCATGAGATGGGTTGGCTGCAGTGAAGTAATTTCCGGATCCCAGAAATTGTAAATGTAATTGTTCTCACTATTACACCAATGCTCCACCCAGAACATCAGGTGACTCAGTGGAGAATGTATGACAAATCAATGAAGCTGCATCTGGGCTAGGGAAAATCCCAGTGGGGAAGCATTTACTTAAAAGCACTTCCTTTTGAACCAGTTCACATACAGTTTTTGAGTATAGCCGAAACCTCTCTGTCTGTGCCATTGAAAATAGGTACTAAAGCAAGTCTTTGGCTTTTCCTGACATGCTGGGTGAGTGAAAAGGACAGTGGGATTCCTCAAAAAAATATGTGGACTTACTGCTGAGCTCTTATGATTGGGAAAATTGGTTTTCCCAAACTGGAATTCTACAGACAAGTTTTTGCAACCTCTAAATTTGTGTTACACTTAGTGATTGTTTGAGAAGAAGGACAATACATATTTTTAAAAAGTAATATGTATTAACACATCTAGACAAATAGAGAATATATATATAAAAATAAAAAACTATGAAAGAAAGCAAAAGAAAGAAGATACTTAAAGAAGATACTTCCACCCTTCTTTGGAGCATTTACAAGGAAATCCATAGTCCCTCCAGCCTTCTTAACATCCTTTGAGCCCCTTATTCAATCTTTTTTTAATCATTAAATCCAGAAATCATTTCCCTGTTTTTCCACTTTCAGAAAAATACTCATAAAGGACAAGTATTAAAAGATAAAAAGGAAAAGTATAGAAAGTGGAAAGAGGGGCACATAACTAAGCCAGAATATCAACAAATAGCCGGAGCCTGCAAAGATGAAGTGAGGAAAGCCAAGGCTCAAAATGAACTAAGGCTTGCGACCAAAGTCAAAAATAACAAAAAAAACCCTTCTTTCAACATGTAAAAAACAAGAAAAAAGTGAAGGAAATGATTGGTCCATTAGTGGGTGAAAGTGGCAAGAAGTGACAAGCAACAGGGAGAAAGCAGAACTATTTAACTCGTTTTTTGCATCTGTCTTTACACAAAGGGAAAAAACAGACCAACCTACCAAAAATAGTGCCATAAAAAACAAAATAGAAACGCAAGTTAAGATAGGCAAGAAAATGGTGAGTACCTGTCCAGCCTAGACGAGTTCACCAGGACCACATGGATTACACTCCAGGGTTCTCAAGGAACTGACAAATGTGATCTCAGAACCACTGAACTATATTTTTCAAAGATCCTGGAGCACAGGGGAACTACCCGAGGACTGGAAAAGAGCTGATGTAGTTCCCATTTTCAAAAAAGGAAAAAAAAATAGATCCAGGAAATTACAGACCTATCAGCCTGACCTCAATACCTGGGAAGATTCTGGAATAGATAATGAAACAACGAATTAGCGAACACCTACAGGCAAACAAAGTCATTACTAAAAGCCAACATGGGTTTGTCAAAAAATTGCATTCTTCGACCAAGTGACAAAATTAGTGGATCAGAGGAATGCTGTGGATATAATTTACTTGGACTTCAATAAGGCATTTCACAA
The DNA here is from genome assembly GCA_034064705.1 of Bothrops alternatus. Classification (NCBI taxonomy): domain Eukaryota; kingdom Metazoa; phylum Chordata; class Lepidosauria; order Squamata; family Viperidae; genus Bothrops; species Bothrops alternatus. The sequence goes on along the minus strand of JARGCV010000044.1, from coordinate 6,830,146 downwards.
AGTAGATCACAACCTACTACTTGATAAGATAGAAAAATGCGGGTTAGACAGCATCACCACCAGATGGACCCATAGCTGGCTGACCGGCCATACTCAGCGTGTAGTCCTCAATGGAACCACATCTACATGGAGGAAAGTGTGTAGTGGGGTGCCCCAGGGCTCTGTTCTGGGTCCAGTGCTCTTCAACATCTTCATCAACAATTTGGACGAGGGGATAGATGGGGAACTCATCAAATTTGCAGACGACACCAAGCTGGCAGGAATAGCCAACACTCCAGAAGACAGGCTTAGGATACAGTTTGATCTGGACAGACTTGAACACTGGACGCTATCTAACAAAATGAAATTCAATGGTAAAAAAAGTAAGGTTCTACATTTAGGCAAGAAAAACCAAATATACAGGTATAGTATAGGGGGTACCTTGCTCAATAGTAGTAACTGTGAGAGGGATTTCAGAGTCCTAGGGGACAATCATTGAAATATGAGCCAGCAGTGTGCTGCAGCTGCCAAAAAGGCCAACACAGTGCTAGGCTGCATTAACAGAGGGATAGAATCAAGATCACGTGAAGTGTTAATACCACTTTACAATGCCTTGTTAAGGCCACACTTGGAATACTGCATCCAGTTTTGGTCACTACGATGTAAAAAAGATTTTGAGACTCTAGAAAGAGTACAGAGAAGAGCAACACTTTTTTGCATTTGCACACAGATGGCAGCAAGAAAATTAAGATTAAGGAAAACTTTAAGAAAATTAATATTTATAATTTCCTCCAGGTGTTGTTGCAATATTTTGTAGAGGTTTCCTATTATACAATGATTTTTTAATGAAAAAACTCCTTAAATAGAAGCAAATAGAAAATGGATAACTGAAGCACCCAGGTTTCATTGGGTTGCCAGCAAAATAATTATGGTGTTTCAGTATATTATTCAATCAAGGAGGGGAGTGTATTTGAATTATTAACCTCTGTTGAAATCCAAGGAAATTCAATCTATTTTTAACTCCTTCAATTAAGTTGTATGAAAATCATTCTTCTTACAAAAAATGAATGCAGAATGAATTATTATGAATTGGGCACACTAATATGTTCCTGATTCAGAACAGAAATCTGGCATAAATGCATGAATCAGATTTGTGACTTTCTTGTTTCTTCAAACTAAGTTTGAGGAACAATGATAAGAACTTATGAGTAAATTATTTCTCCTGTTAGGGATGTAAGCCTGATAACTATATCTCCTTGCTACATTTTTTTTCCTAAGAAGATGATGATGAGTAGTTTGTTAGAATGTGAGGAAGTAGTTACAGAGTTTAGAGTGAGTTATCATTTGAAGGTTGTTGTTTAATAGTGACATTCAGAGGCAGAGGAGAACTGCTTAGAACAGGGGTGTCAAATTGCTAGCCTGTGGGCCAGTTTCATCATACTGAAGCCGCACCCACCCTATTGCCAGCAATGCAAAAACAGTCGCGATACATCGCAACACGTCACATAACGTGGCGAGTTTGACACCCGTGGCTTAGAATATGGAAGGTTACTCTGTGAGGAAATATAGATGTGGCTGAAACTAATCAGATATTGAGAAGATGCATCCTAAATGCAATCCTGGGCTGCATTAATAGAGGGATAGAATCAAGATCATGTGAAGAATTACTACCACTTCATAAAGACTTAGTAGGGCCATACTTGGAATACTGCATCCAGTTCTAGTCACCACAATATAAAAAAGATGTTGAGACTCTGGAAAGAATGGGGAGAAGAGCAACAAGAATGAATGGTTACAGAATTGGGTATGTCTAGTCCTGTGGTGGCGAACCTATGGTATGTGTGCCACAAGTGGCACGCAGAGCCCTCTCTGTGGGCATGTGCACCCTTGCCCCAGTCCTAGGCCTTCAGCTGGGTTTTATAAAACCTTTTCGCTTTAGGCTTCTGCTGCCATGTGCAAAAAAAAAAGTTCAATCAATCAATCAATTTCAACTTCTCACGGGAAAAAAAGATCTTGCAAAGTTGAAATTGATTGAGTGAACTTTTTAGTCCCACCCAGTCTGCCGCTACCACCACAGCCACGCCCACCCAATTGGCCACACCCACCCAATGGGCCATGCCTACCTGGCACCTGACGATATATAAGTGGGTTTTGGGTTGCAGTTTGGGCACTTGGTCTCTAAAAGGTTCGCCATCACTGGTCTAATCTAATGAAAAGAAGAACTAGGGGTGACATGATAGCAATGTTCCAATATTGGGGGGGGCTCCTACAAAGACAAAGGGGTCTAACTATTTTCCAAAGTACCAAAAGCCATGACAAGAAACAATGGATGGAAACTAACCAAGGAGAGAAGGAATCTAGAAGTAAGGAAACATTTTCTAACAGTAAGAGCAATCAATCAAAGGAATAGCTTGCCTTCAGAAGTTGTGGGTACTCCATCACTAGAAGCTTTTAAGAAGAGATTGGATAACCATTTGTCTGGAATGGTATAGGGTCTCCTGCTTGAGCAAGGGGTTGGACTAGAACAGGGGTCCCCAACCCCAAGGCTGCGGCTTACTATTGGGCGCAGCATGTAAGAAACTGGGCTGCTTGATAGATGGGCAAACATGTGCATGCGAAGCTCCACTCCTACAAGCAGAGGGCACTTGCACTCACATGCCAAGCTCCATTCATGCAAATGGAGCTTCACACATGAGCACCCTCCACTCACATGGGTGGAGCTTCACACACGAGCACAAGTGCCCTCCGGTCAAGCATTCCCCACTTGCATGAGTGGAGCTTTATGTGCAAGTACAAGTGTTTGCTGCTCACGCAAGTGGAGCTTCACGGGCGAGCTCAAGCACCCTCCACTCACACGCAAAGTTCCACTTGTATGAATGGAGGGTGTGCACACCTGCTGTGTGAGCCTGCCATTCATATACCCCCCCTGGAACTGGGCTGCTAATCTGGAAAGGTTGGGGACCACTGGACTAGAAGACCTCCAAGGTCCCTTCCAATTCTATCAATCTATATTCTAAGATTATTTTTCGCTTATCTGGATCCCACAGTAGTAAAGGGGAGAATGGCTTGCTGGTCTTCAAAGCTGGTTACTGTACTCATGGTTGTGATCAGACTTCCTGGGTTGCCAGACCAAGTGTAGTCTCAGCACATTAGTTGGCAGAGACACTTGGGCTTGTCTATATACCCATTTGTAGATATCATTATCATTACTAAGACATTAGTAATGTCTTTTTAAAAATATACAGTTTTCCTTTGGGAAATACCATCTACACTTTCTCCTTGGTTAAATGGCAACTGGCTACCATATGATACTGCTTTTATTCCTTCCTTCACTTATTTTAATCCAGATGCTGTTATCATTAATTACCATCCTTTGAGTTTCTTTGCAGATGTGGGTATTTTAACAAGCAGTGCAATTTCCTGTTCCTTTTTTATTGCTTCTGTTCTTTGGGAAAAAATATATCCAAGAGGTGTTGTATTCCAATCATAAGCAATATCCCACCAGAATTCAGTTATTAAATCATACATGGCTTCCTGTAAAATATAATTTTGTTTAGTTTCCAAACTATGAAGAATATTGTAGAATGAATGCAGGCCATAAACTATGAATTATTGTTCTCTGTTTTTTTTTTACCCTCTCTCTTATTCATTTACAAACACATAGACAGCCCTAGGCTGTGCTAATTTTCATTTTCATAGTGGTGCTTTGCTTTCTTATGAACTGGGGTGTTCCACAATACCAATTCTACTGGGACCTTAACACTGTATATTATTAAGTAAGATTATGAAGCTTGGAACACAGTATAATGAAACTATAATCATAAATCAATTCAATTTATTAAATAATATTTGAAACTTATGGTATACAGGGCAATCAAACCAGGCACTCCCTGTTTTGATAATTTATAGAGTATGTAGCATGATGAATATTAATAAAGGAGAATATTTATAACTCAAGGTTGAAATGAGAGATCCTTGGTGCTCTTTGAGCTTGTTTGTTTTCTTGCAGATGTCTCTTGCAGTGGGAAATACTGATGGTATTATCCTGTTTGGATAATGAAATATCTGCAAGAAACCAACCAAGCTCAGAGAGCACCAAGGACCCCTCGCAATGAATATTAGAGTTTAATGACCTATATGACAATCAAATAAGAAGGTAATAATCTATGAGAATTTATCACATCAGCTCTAGTTGGGAAATGCTGGAAAATAAAAATAAAGATATAACATTAAGGCTTTTTATTATAGCAAAGAAGAGATGTCTAAGGCAATAGCCAGCAAAAAGAAAACTAAGGATTCTTCTTCCAGAAAATATAGCAAGAGATTTAACATTAGAAGAAAATATTTGTAGCTCAGGGTTAAACTATGAAGTCCTTGATGCTCTCTGAGCTTGATTGCTTCATTATCCAACCATGTAACATCATCAATGGGGTTTATGCTCTCTTTTTATGCTGGTAGCTCAGCCATCAAAAGGAATAAAGAAATACACAACATCTGCATATCATTCAAAAGAGACAAAACAAAAAGTCAACAAGGATACAAAAAGACCAAAGCATCTCCTCTCCAGCAATCAACACCCAGATAAGTAGAGATTAACACCAATATTATAGTAACTAGGCCAACAATCAAGAAGTAAATACCCTAATCAAGAAACTAGCAACTCAAACAAGTTAACAGTAAGCAACAGCCTAATTGAGAAGCCACCAAGAACACTTGCACCAAAACTGACAGGACATGCCACAATGAAACCTCTGCAAAAGAAAAAGAAAAAAAACTAACCCCAGAGAGCACCAAGGACCTCACAAATTTAACATTCACACACACATATGTACATGTGAGGAGTTGTTTAGTATGATTCGGGGCACAGCTCCAACAGGGAAAGAAAAAGGATTGTTTTTCTGGTAAGAAACAGTGGGATGGATTTCTGATCTGATTTCTGATTTCTTATACTGCTCAATACTTGCAACTGTGAGATGGATCTTAGAGTCTTAGTGGACAATCACTTAAATATGAGCCAGCAGTGTATGATGGCAGTCAAAAAAGCCAACACAATCCTAGATAGCATTAATAGAGGGATAGAATTAAGATCACATGAAGTATTAATACTGGTTTATAAACCCTTAGTAAAACCATGCTTGGAATACTGCATCCGGTTTTGGTTACCACAATGTAAAAAGATGTTGAGACTCTAGAAAGAGTGCAGAGAAGAGCAACAAAGATGATTAGGGGACAGGAGGCTAAAACATCTAAGGCAGTGGTGGTGAACCTATGGCATGCGTGCCAGAGGCAGCACTCAGAGCCCTTTCTGTGGGCACACGTGCCATCGCCCCAGCCTCGTCTCCCCCCATGACCCCCTCCTCAACAGCAGCCCCCCTGGAGGAGAGTTGCCCCCGAGCGTGGCCCACATGGAGCAGTGCAGCCAAGGACATGGCAGCCAGGCAGCGTAGACAAGACTCTGCCCTCACGCCCCATCCCGCACAGTTGATGCTGTGGGGGTTCGGGCAGAGGTGTGGCCACCATGATGCTGCTGGGCTGCCTGGGCAATCTGCAGTGGGCCCTGGAGGTGGTGAGTGGCCCTGCGGGCAGGCGGGGATGGGGTGGGGGCAGGGCAGGGCAGGGGGTGGAGCGGGGGTGAGGCCAGTTTTTGGGCACTCGGTCTCTAAAAGGTTCGCCATCACTGATCTAAGGAATGGTTGCTGGAATTGGGTATATCTAGTTTAATTAAAAGAAAGACTAGGGGTGTCATGATGAAGGAAGAAAGACAGAAACTAAAAATTTCACATTAAATAAGGTGCTGTGATATACAGTGCAAACATCAGTTCCTGGTTTGGCTAATGCCTTTACTTTTGAAGATGAACAATGAATAATCAGAGAAGGTTGTATTTGCCATACATATCTAATATAATTATCTTTCTGCTAAAGCCTGCAATTGTCTTGTTAACATTTAAGAGCCAGCCATGCGAACAGGGAGGGTGGAAATATGCTTAAACAACCTTTGATTGGGGAAAAATGGGTTCATTTGAATATTTTATTCCTGGCTAGTGTGCAATTTAAGGCAGAAAGGTGCAAATCAAGTAACAGCCTTCAGTGGATATTCAAATGAATTATCCCTTTGCAAGGATTTTTTCTTTTAATCAAGGATTGGACTGACAGCATTACTTTTGCAGCATGAAAAGAAATTGCTGTTATTAAGGATAACCATCCAGTTATTCTTGTTGCTGTTAATAAGACAAACCACTTTCCCAAACAAAATAATCTTGCTATATTGGTTGCCCATTGACCAAGCAGTCCTATTTATTCCTGGAAAGCACATATCCTTTTCCCCAATTCAAATGTTTTTTTAAAATGTTTTATTGATTTTTAAGAATTACAATTTTTAGTGTTCAAATGTTTTTATTAGTTTATCAAAATATAAAATATGGAAGTGCAAAGAAAAATGAAAATAATGGGAAAATAGGGGAGGAAAAGGGGCAGAGAAAAAAAGTAGTGGGGAAAAGTAAAGGAAAGGCATTTTCTGACTCCTTTTGATGCAGTAGAATAAGGTAGTGATATACAACCTCAACTTTTTGCTTTTATATGATCATATATAATAGCCATTTCTATAACAACAAACCTATCTAATCAGCAAAAATTCAAAGTCCAAAAGCGGTTTCCAAGTAGAAACACAATTAACTTTCTTTACTCAAAGCAGTCAATTTCACCATCTTTGCTAACTCAACCTTTGCAGCCAGTCAACCATTCTGGGAATCAAAGTATTCTTCCATTTTTGTGCATAAACTATTCATGTTGCTGTCAGCATATATAACTTCAAAGTTCCAAATTTTTCTTCAAGTTCTTTATTTGTTAATCCTAAGAGAAAAGTATCTGGTTTTATCTTTATATTCACTTTAAGAATCTTCTGTATTAAGATGTGAATCCTATTCCAATCCTACTCCAAATGAACCATAGTGGCGCAGTGGATATAATGCAGTATTGCAGGCTAATTCTGCCGACTGCCAGCAGTTCGATTCTCACTGGCTCAAGGTTGACTCAGCCTTCCATCCTTCCAAGTTTGGTAATTTGTGGACCCAGATTGTTGGGGGCAATATGCTAACTCTGTAAACTGCTTAGAGAGGGCTGTGAAGCACTATGGAGCAGTATATAAGTCTAAATGCTACGTTATTTCTTTGCTTTGTCACATGTCCATCATAAATGGTAAAAAATTCCTTCTTTACATTTAGATTTCCAACATTTATTAGGGTTACCTTTATACATTCTTGACAATTTGTCCAGTGTTAGATACCAATGGTACCTCATGTTATAAAATTTTTCTTTTAAATTATAGTTTAATGTGGATTTTAGACCTTTCATCCATATGTTCTCCCAGCAATGCACATATCCTTATGTGAAGTTCTTACTTTTGCCTTTTTCTGTCCATCTCTCACAGGATTTGATGTAAAGTTTTCTTAAACAAGTCCAGCATGCTTCAGCAAAACAGTGTTATGAAGTGCAGCCTATCTCATGCAAGCAGTTCACCATCCAGCTAACATAATGGTCCCCAAAACTACATTTCATATGAATTTAATTAATCTATCAACATTATTTCCATAGCTAGATATCATTTATTTACTTGTTCATCTAATTTATATGGTCACCCATCTCACAAAAGTGATTCTGATGACATACCATACTTATTCAATATTTTTCTTTACTAGTTCTCTTCTATAGGCTGGAAGGATGGATAAGAACACAACCTGATTTTTTGACTTCTTCAATTACCTTCTTAGAAAACTGAAGATTGAAATAATGTGGTTTTAATTGATTTAGCCCATCTGTGAATGAGCAGAAGGAGATATCAATTAATGAGCATGATGAACTGTGACAAATACAAATTGTTTTCAGGCTTGAACACAAACATGACACAAGTTTTTCAGGCCACAGCTGCACAGAGAAATCCATTCATCTTCACATTCCCTTCTATTAGTCAACCCAAAAAACTTTGATTCCAGCCTATTGAACGGAAGAATTGGGGAGGGGGGCACATGATAACTGTCTGTCACAGAGAAGAGGAAATTGATTTATTCTCTAAAGCATAAGAAGTCGGGACAGAAGTAATAGGTAGAAACTTGTTAAAGAAAGACCCAACCTAGAAATTAGGAGAAATTTTCTGACTGTTATTAATTAATTAATTAATCAATGAAATAGCTTGCCTCCTGGAATTGTGGTACTCCATCACTGGAGGTTTTCAAAAATAGACTGGACAACCATTTGGGATAGTATAAGGTCTCCTGCCTTGAGCAGGGGGTTGGACTAAGAGACTATGATTCCATGTTCTTTCCTTGGATTCTCAAGTTAACCAAGAACACACTATCTATTTAGAAGTTAGACTTGTTAAGGAGCTTCCCTGAAGAAGATCTGTTAGATCTCTTGGTTTCACTTATTTAGTGTGGCTTGCTACTTAAAAACAGATTGCTTTATATTTCTTTTCCATAGTCATCAGGAAGAAATCACATTGGGCAACTTCAAGAGATTCACTTGCCATTGTTAAACTTTTACTAACTCTACCAATAGAAGAGAATATTTGTAACTCAGGGTTGAACTGTGGAGTCTTTGGTGCTCTCTGAGTAAATGAGATAAATCAGCCATCAAGGGAGATAAACAACATCTACATACCATTCAAGAAAGGCAATCAAAAAGCCAAAAAGAAAATAAAAAGACCAAAAGATTTCCTTGCCAGCAATAAACACTCAGATAAGCAGAAATTAACACCAAGGTTAATACTAGACCAACAAACAAGTAGTAAACAATATCCCCAATCAAGAAACTACCAACTCAGACAATTAACAATCAAACAATCAACAACAGTCTAATCAAAGCACCACCAAAACCTCTCTCACTAAAACTGACAGGGTAGGTGGCATCTGGATCCAAAAAAATTATCATGTATGTACCCTAACTTACAAGCTAAATGTTGGAGATGTGATAGTATGGGTGCTACTTATTTTCATGTATGGTGGACTTGTAAAAAATTAAGGCTTTTTGGATAAAAATATGGTGGATTCTTCAAAATATCCTAAAAAAACGTATTGAATTTCTACCACAGATGTTTCTGCTTGGCATTATAAAGGACTGTACCACCATAGAGACAAATTTAATCTTGAATTTGATCACAGCAGCAAGATTGTTGGTGGGACAATATTGGAAGAAGCCAGAACTACCATCTATTGAAGAATGGATTTTGAAAGTAACAAATATGGCAGAAATGGCTAAAATCTCTGCATATTTGAAGGACCACTCAAATGAGAAATATTTGTTGGACTGGAAAAGATGGATAGAGTATATACAAGGGAGATACCAGTTTAAGAAATTGTATTTAGCATATAATTAAATATTTATGTGTTAGGTTGCAAAATATAGTATTCTTAATAGGTTTTATATAATATTTTGGAGTAATTTAGTGGGTTTTCTTCTGTTTTTACCCTGTATTCACTTTGGGAAGTCGGGGGGGGTGGTTGGGGGGATTTATAATCTTATTATTTGTAATATGTAATTGTGTTATGTAAGATTAGAGATGGATTGTCTTAGCGGCACCTCAGAACCACATTCGAGGAGGGGGAAGAGTTTGGGAGAGGAGTTAGGGAAGTAGGGAGTTGTAAGAGGAGTGAGGAGAGTGAGGGAGGTAGAGATGGTGGGGGGATAGAAGATGAAAGGGAGGAAGTCAGAGGGGGATGTGGCTGGTGGGGTGATGCTGAGCGATGCCTTACGATATAATTATGTTTATTATTTACAATTACATTGTATTTATAATTATAAAATTAATTAATTTTATATATATATATATATATATATATATATATATATATATATATATATATATATATATATATATATATATATATATATATATATATATATATATATATATATATATATATATATATATATATATATATATATATATATATATATATATATATATATATATATATATATATATATATATATATATATATGTAGGTCTTTGGTTCTTCGGGTTTTCTCCCGCGTAGAATTTGAAGTGTCTTGGCAACGTTTCGATGAAATCTCATTCATCATCTTCAGGCTGGTGCTTTTGGCTTCTGCTTCTAGGAGCAATGTGTGGTCTAAGCTGTTTTTTCCTTTTAACTGCCAGTGGGGGTTTGAACTGATTGGCTGGGAGCTTGGCTATATTCTGATTGGTTAGGGGCTTGGCTGTGCTCTGATTGGCTGGGGGGTTGGCTGTGTTCTGATTGGCTGGGGGAGTGTTCTGTTTGGGTGGGGGCTTTGTTGTGCTGGAGAGGTTCAAAGTGGCCAATGTTGCAGCTCTGGTCTGGCTCCTGGTCTGTGGTCTTGCCTCATCATTGGTGTGGGTTTGGGTTTGCTTTTTGCGTGGATGTGTGGAGGTGGCATCCTGTGTGTTTCTGGTGTCAATCTTTGAGTTAGGAATACGTTTGTCAATAAGGGCGGGTTTCCAAATGTCTGGTAGGCGGGAGGTATCATCTCGTTTGTTCATGCTGTGGGGGCGTTTTTCTATCTCGATGGCTTCTCTGATTATTCTGTTATTAAAATGTTCAGTTTTGGCAATTGTTCTGGTCTTTTTGAAATCAATTTCATGTCCTGTGGCTTTAAGGTGTTGGACCAGGGAAGAAGTTGGTTCCTCTCTTTTGACTGAGTTTTTGTGTTCTTCAATGCGTGCATTTATCCTTCTGTTGGTTTGTCCAATGTATGTAGTGGGGCAAGCAGTACATGGGATTTCATATACTCCTTGATTTTCTAACTCAATTTTGTCTTTAGGGTTTCTTAGGATGGTGGATATTTTTCTGTTTGTGCAGAATGCTGTTTTGACGTTATATTTGTGCAGGACTTTGCTGATCTTGTCTGTGGTGCCTTTTATGTATGGGAGGAGGGCTTTGCCGTTTTCTTGTTCTCTGTCATGGATTTTAGTGGGAGTTTCTTTTTGGATTAAGTTGGAAATCTTATTTCTTGGGAATCCGTTGGATGTTAGTACATTAGTGAGAGTGTGTAGTTCGGTTTTCAGGTGTTGTTCGTCAGCTAGGCATTTGGTTCTGGAGATGAGTGTCTTGGCTACGGAGTTGATCTGTGCTGGGTGGTGGTGTGAGCGTGCGTGCAGATAGCGGTTTGTGTGTGTTTTCTTCTGGTAGATGGTGTGTCCTAGGGAGCCATTGGATTTCTTGTAGACTAAGACATCCAGGAAGGGAAGTTGGTTATTAGCTTCTGTTTCCATGGTGAACTGTATTTTGGGGTGTAGGCTGTTGAGGTGTGTAAGGAAGTTGTCCAGTTTTCCTTTCCCATGTGGCCAGATTACGAAGGTGTCATCTATGTATCTGAGCCAGAGTTTGGGTTTGTGATCAGATTTTTCTAGAGCTTGGGTTTCAAAGTGTTCCATGTAGAGGTTTGCAATGACAGGTGAGAGAGGTGATCCCATGGGTGCTCCTTCTATTTGTTTGTATTTTTGTCCGTTATAGATGAAGTATGTGTTGGATAGACAGTGGTTGGTCAGATCTAGGATGTGTTTGGGGGGGTTATATTTGTTTTGGATAGCTGTTAAGGCTTCTTTGATTGGCACTTGGGTGAAGAGGGATATGACATCGAAGCTCACGAGTAGGTCGCTGGGCTGTAAGTTTTGTTTCTTTATGATCTCTATGAACTGGAATGAGTTGGTTACTTGTGAGGTGATGGATTCTGCATAGGGCTGTAGTTGTTTGGCGAGAAATTTGGCTAGATTTTGTAGAGGTGAGCCTATGGAGCTGACTATGGGTCTAAGTGGGGTTCCTTCTTTGTGTATCTTGGGGAGACCATAGAGCTTAGGGCATCTGGATGATTTCTCTCTTGGAATGATTCTTTGTTGGATCTCTTCGCTGATGGGAGAGGCTTTTATTTTGGATCTGGTGGTTTTCTCCAGGTAGGTGGTGGGATCTGTGTTTAGGGGTTTGTATGTGGAGTCTTGGAGTAGGTTGGTTAATTTGGTTTGGTAGTCAGATGTGTTCATGACCACCGTGGCGTTGCCTTTGTCTGCTGGTAGGATTATTATGCTGGCGTCTTGTTTCAGGTTAAGTAGTGCTGTCTGCTCCTCTTTGGGTAAGTTGCTTTTGGGTGGCTTGCTGGTGCAGAGTATGTTGGTGATTTCAAGTCTGATTCTATTAGCGTCATCGGGGTTGATTTTGGTCAGGCTGGTTTCAACTCCGCATATAATGGTTTCAGTGGGGATATGTTTGGGAGCGACTGCAAAGTTGAATCCTTTGGAAAGGACATTGGTTTCAGCTTTGGTGAGGATCCTATCTGAGATGTTATGCACTGTTTGTTTCATGTGTGGCTGTGAGGGAGGAGGGGTTTGTTTCTGGTGTTCTTGTAGTCTTCGGAGTTTGTTGGTGAGTGTGTCTGTCTTGAGGGTGCTCTGTGTTTCGGCTCTCCAGACTGCGAGTTGTTTGGATTTGTCCCAAAGTGCAGGGTGGATCTTGTTGCTGAGTCTGAGGTGAAGAGTGAGGAGATCTTTGTTGATTCGGTCTAGGAGGAATCTTTTTGTGTGAAGTTCATTTCTGATTAGGGCCAATTCTGTTCTTTTCAGGATGCGTTTGGTGGCTGCAGAGTTGGAGTGGAATTTCAATTGGAAGCATGTGGGGGTTAAATTTTGATCTCGGCAGTTGCGTAGGAATGCAAGGTCACATAAAATGGTAGCTCTTTGGACTTCAAGTTTTTCATAGGTCCTGGTCAGATGGTGGATTTCCTCCCCGTAGAGGTATGATATTTGTTTTCTGAGGTTTTCGCGGGTGTTTGTATGTAGGTCTTTGGTTCTTCGGGTTTTCTCCCGCGTAGAATTTGAAGTGTCTTGGCAACGTTTCGATGAAATCTCATTCATCATCTTCAGGCTGGTGCTTTTGGCTTCTGCTTCTAGGAGCAATGTGTGGTCTAAGCTGTTTTTTCCTTTTAACTGCCAGTGGGGGTTTGAACTGATTGGCTGGGAGCTTGGCTATATTCTGATTGGTTAGGGGCTTGGCTGTGCTCTGATTGGCTGGGGGGTTGGCTGTGTTCTGATTGGCTGGGGGAGTGTTCTGTTTGGGTGGGGGCTTTGTTGTGCTGGAGAGGTTCAAAGTGGCCAATGTTGCAGCTCTGGTCTGGCTCCTGGTCTGTGGTCTTGCCTCATCATTGGTGTGGGTTTGGGTTTGCTTTTTGCGTGGATGTGTGGAGGTGGCATCCTGTGTGTTTCTGGTGTCAATCTTTGAGTTAGGAATACGTTTGTCAATAAGGGCGGGTTTCCAAATGTCTGGTAGGCGGGAGGTATCATCTCGTTTGTTCATGCTGTGGGGGCGTTTTTCTATCTCGATGGCTTCTCTGATTATTCTGTTATTAAAATGTTCAGTTTTGGCAATTGTTCTGGTCTTTTTGAAATCAATTTCATGTCCTGTGGCTTTAAGGTGTTGGACCAGGGAAGAAGTTGGTTCCTCTCTTTTGACTGAGTTTTTGTGTTCTTCAATGCGTGCATTTATCCTTCTGTTGGTTTGTCCAATGTATGTAGTGGGGCAAGCAGTACATGGGATTTCATATACTCCTTGATTTTCTAACTCAATTTTGTCTTTAGGGTTTCTTAGGATGGTGGATATTTTTCTGTTTGTGCAGAATGCTGTTTTGACGTTATATTTGTGCAGGACTTTGCTGATCTTGTCTGTGGTGCCTTTTATGTATGGGAGGAGGGCTTTGCCGTTTTCTTGTTCTCTGTCATGGATTTTAGTGGGAGTTTCTTTTTGGATTAAGTTGGAAATCTTATTTCTTGGGAATCCGTTGGATGTTAGTACATTAGTGAGAGTGTGTAGTTCGGTTTTCAGGTGTTGTTCGTCAGCTAGGCATTTGGTTCTGGAGATGAGTGTCTTGGCTACGGAGTTGATCTGTGCTGGGTGGTGGTGTGAGCGTGCGTGCAGATAGCGGTTTGTGTGTGTTTTCTTCTGGTAGATGGTGTGTCCTAGGGAGCCATTGGATTTCTTGTAGACTAAGACATCCAGGAAGGGAAGTTGGTTATTAGCTTCTGTTTCCATGGTGAACTGTATTTTGGGGTGTAGGCTGTTGAGGTGTGTAAGGAAGTTGTCCAGTTTTCCTTTCCCATGTGGCCAGATTACGAAGGTGTCATCTATGTATCTGAGCCAGAGTTTGGGTTTGTGATCAGATTTTTCTAGAGCTTGGGTTTCAAAGTGTTCCATGTAGAGGTTTGCAATGACAGGTGAGAGAGGTGATCCCATGGGTGCTCCTTCTATTTGTTTGTATTTTTGTCCGTTATAGATGAAGTATGTGTTGGATAGACAGTGGTTGGTCAGATCTAGGATGTGTTTGGGGGGGTTATATTTGTTTTGGATAGCTGTTAAGGCTTCTTTGATTGGCACTTGGGTGAAGAGGGATATGACATCGAAGCTCACGAGTAGGTCGCTGGGCTGTAAGTTTTGTTTCTTTATGATCTCTATGAACTGGAATGAGTTGGTTACTTGTGAGGTGATGGATTCTGCATAGGGCTGTAGTTGTTTGGCGAGAAATTTGGCTAGATTTTGTAGAGGTGAGCCTATGGAGCTGACTATGGGTCTAAGTGGGGTTCCTTCTTTGTGTATCTTGGGGAGACCATAGAGCTTAGGGCATCTGGATGATTTCTCTCTTGGAATGATTCTTTGTTGGATCTCTTCGCTGATGGGAGAGGCTTTTATTTTGGATCTGGTGGTTTTCTCCAGGTAGGTGGTGGGATCTGTGTTTAGGGGTTTGTATGTGGAGTCTTGGAGTAGGTTGGTTAATTTGGTTTGGTAGTCAGATGTGTTCATGACCACCGTGGCGTTGCCCTTGTCTGCTGGTAGGATTATTATGCTGGCGTCTTGTTTCAGGTTAAGTAGTGCTGTCTGCTCCTCTTTGGGTAAGTTGCTTTTGGGTGGCTTGCTGGTGCAGAGTATGTTGGTGATTTCAAGTCTGATTCTATTAGCGTCATCGGGGTTGATTTTGGTCAGGCTGGTTTCAACTCCGCATATAATGGTTTCAGTGGGGATATGTTTGGGAGCGACTGCAAAGTTGAATCCTTTGGAAAGGACATTGGTTTCAGCTTTGGTGAGGATCCTATCTGAGATGTTATGCACTGTTTGTTTCATGTGTGGCTGTGAGGGAGGAGGGGTTTGTTTCTGGTGTTCTTGTAGTCTTCGGAGTTTGTTGGTGAGTGTGTCTGTCTTGAGGGTGCTCTGTGTTTCGGCTCTCCAGACTGCGAGTTGTTTGGATTTGTCCCAAAGTGCAGGGTGGATCTTGTTGCTGAGTCTGAGGTGAAGAGTGAGGAGATCTTTGTTGATTCGGTCTAGGAGGAATCTTTTTGTGTGAAGTTCATTTCTGATTAGGGCCAATTCTGTTCTTTTCAGGATGCGTTTGGTGGCTGCAGAGTTGGAGTGGAATTTCAATTGGAAGCATGTGGGGGTTAAATTTTGATCTCGGCAGTTGCGTAGGAATGCAAGGTCACATAAAATGGTAGCTCTTTGGACTTCAAGTTTTTCATAGGTCCTGGTCAGATGGTGGATTTCCTCCCCGTAGAGGTATGATATTTGTTTTCTGAGGTTTTCGCGGGTGTTTGTATGTAGGTCTTTGGTTCTTCGGGTTTTCTCCCGCGTAGAATTTGAAGTGTCTTGGCAACGTTTCGATGAAATCTCATTCATCATCTTCAGGCTGGTGCTTTTGGCTTCTGCTTCTAGGAGCAATGTGTGGTCTAAGCTGTTTTTTCCTTTTAACTGCCAGTGGGGGTTTGAACTGATTGGCTGGGAGCTTGGCTATATTCTGATTGGTTAGGGGCTTGGCTGTCTCCTCACTCTTCACCTCAGACTCAGCAACAAGATCCACCCTGCACTTTGGGACAAATCCAAACAACTCGCAGTCTGGAGAGCCGAAACACAGAGCACCCTCAAGACAGACACACTCACCAACAAACTCCGAAGACTACAAGAACACCAGAAACAAACCCCTCCTCCCTCACAGCCACACATGAAACAAACAGTGCATAACATCTCAGATAGGATCCTCACCAAAGCTGAAACCAATGTCCTTTCCAAAGGATTCAACTTTGCAGTCGCTCCCAAACATATCCCCACTGAAACCATTATATGCGGAGTTGAAACCAGCCTGACCAAAATCAACCCCGATGACGCTAATAGAATCAGACTTGAAATCACCAACATACTCTGCACCAGCAAGCCACCCAAAAGCAACTTACCCAAAGAGGAGCAGACAGCACTACTTAACCTGAAACAAGACGCCAGCATAATAATCCTACCAGCAGACAAGGGCAACGCCACGGTGGTCATGAACACATCTGACTACCAAACCAAATTAACCAACCTACTCCAAGACTCCACATACAAACCCCTAAACACAGATCCCACCACCTACCTGGAGAAAACCACCAGAT
The DNA here is from genome assembly GCA_034064705.1 of Bothrops alternatus. Lineage (NCBI taxonomy): Eukaryota > Metazoa > Chordata > Lepidosauria > Squamata > Viperidae > Bothrops > Bothrops alternatus. Next base: position 6,813,744 of record JARGCV010000044.1, on the reverse strand, counting down.
CCAAAATAAAAGCCTCTCCCATCAGCGAAGAGATCCAACAAAGAATCATTCCAAGAGAGAAATCATCCAGATGCCCTAAGCTCTATGGTCTCCCCAAGATACACAAAGAAGGAACCCCACTTAGACCCATAGTCAGCTCCATAGGCTCACCTCTACAAAATCTAGCCAAATTTCTCGCCAAACAACTACAGCCCTATGCAGAATCCATCACCTCACAAGTAACCAACTCATTCCAGTTCATAGAGATCATAAAGAAACAAAACTTACAGCCCAGCGACCTACTCGTGAGCTTCGATGTCATATCCCTCTTCACCCAAGTGCCAATCAAAGAAGCCTTAACAGCTATCCAAAACAAATATAACCCCCCCAAACACATCCTAGATCTGACCAACCACTGTCTATCCAACACATACTTCATCTATAACGGACAAAAATACAAACAAATAGAAGGAGCACCCATGGGATCACCTCTCTCACCTGTCATTGCAAACCTCTACATGGAACACTTTGAAACCCAAGCTCTAGAAAAATCTGATCACAAACCCAAACTCTGGCTCAGATACATAGATGACACCTTCGTAATCTGGCCACATGGGAAAGGAAAACTGGACAACTTCCTTACACACCTCAACAGCCTACACCCCAAAATACAGTTCACCATGGAAACAGAAGCTAATAACCAACTTCCCTTCCTGGATGTCTTAGTCTACAAGAAATCCAATGGCTCCCTAGGACACACCATCTACCAGAAGAAAACACACACAAACCGCTATCTGCACGCACGCTCACACCACCACCCAGCACAGATCAACTCCGTAGCCAAGACACTCATCTCCAGAACCAAATGCCTAGCTGACGAACAACACCTGAAAACCGAACTACACACTCTCACTAATGTACTAACATCCAACGGATTCCCAAGAAATAAGATTTCCAACTTAATCCAAAAAGAAACTCCCACTAAAATCCATGACAGAGAACAAGAAAACGGCAAAGCCCTCCTCCCATACATAAAAGGCACCACAGACAAGATCAGCAAAGTCCTGCACAAATATAACGTCAAAACAGCATTCTGCACAAACAGAAAAATATCCACCATCCTAAGAAACCCTAAAGACAAAATTGAGTTAGAAAATCAAGGAGTATATGAAATCCCATGTACTGCTTGCCCCACTACATACATTGGACAAACCAACAGAAGGATAAATGCACGCATTGAAGAACACAAAAACTCAGTCAAAAGAGAGGAACCAACTTCTTCCCTGGTCCAACACCTTAAAGCCACAGGACATGAAATTGATTTTAATAACAGAATAATCAGAGAAGCCATCGAGATAGAAAAACGCCCCCACAGCATGAACAAACGAGATGATACCTCCCGCCTACCAGACATTTGGAAACCCGCCCTTATTGACAAACGTATTCCTAACTCAAAGATTGACACCAGAAACACACAGGATGCCACCTCCACACATCCACGCAAAAAGCAAACCCAAACCCACACCAATGATGAGGCAAGACCACAGACCAGGAGCCAGACCAGAGCTGCAACATTGGCCACTTTGAACCTCTCCAGCACAACAAAGCCCCCACCCAAACAGAACACTCCCCCAGCCAATCAGAACACAGCCAACCCCCCAGCCAATCAGAGCACAGCCAAGCCCCTAACCAATCAGAATATAGCCAAGCTCCCAGCCAATCAGTTCAAACCCCCACTGGCAGTTAAAAGGAAAAAACAGCTTAGACCACACATTGCTCCTAGAAGCAGAAGCCAAAAGCACCAGCCTGAAGATGATGAATGAGATTTCATCGAAACGTTGCCAAGACACTTCAAATTCTACGCGGGAGAAAACCCGAAGAACCAAAGACCTACATACAAACACCCGCGAAAACCTCAGAAAACAAATATCATACCTCTACGGGGAGGAAATCCACCATCTGACCAGGACCTATGAAAAACTTGAAGTCCAAAGAGCTACCATTTTATGTGACCTTGCATTCCTACGCAACTGCCGAGATCAAAATTTAACCCCCACATGCTTCCAATTGAAATTCCACTCCAACTCTGCAGCCACCAAACGCATCCTGAAAAGAACAGAATTGGCCCTAATCAGAAATGAACTTCACACAAAAAGATTCCTCCTAGACCGAATCAACAAAGATCTCCTCACTCTTCACCTCAGACTCAGCAACAAGATCCACCCTGCACTTTGGGACAAATCCAAACAACTCGCAGTCTGGAGAGCCGAAACACAGAGCACCCTCAAGACAGACACACTCACCAACAAACTCCGAAGACTACAAGAACACCAGAAACAAACCCCTCCTCCCTCACAGCCACACATGAAACAAACAGTGCATAACATCTCAGATAGGATCCTCACCAAAGCTGAAACCAATGTCCTTTCCAAAGGATTCAACTTTGCAGTCGCTCCCAAACATATCCCCACTGAAACCATTATATGCGGAGTTGAAACCAGCCTGACCAAAATCAACCCCGATGACGCTAATAGAATCAGACTTGAAATCACCAACATACTCTGCACCAGCAAGCCACCCAAAAGCAACTTACCCAAAGAGGAGCAGACAGCACTACTTAACCTGAAACAAGACGCCAGCATAATAATCCTACCAGCAGACAAGGGCAACGCCACGGTGGTCATGAACACATCTGACTACCAAACCAAATTAACCAACCTACTCCAAGACTCCACATACAAACCCCTAAACACAGATCCCACCACCTACCTGGAGAAAACCACCAGATCCAAAATAAAAGCCTCTCCCATCAGCGAAGAGATCCAACAAAGAATCATTCCAAGAGAGAAATCATCCAGATGCCCTAAGCTCTATGGTCTCCCCAAGATACACAAAGAAGGAACCCCACTTAGACCCATAGTCAGCTCCATAGGCTCACCTCTACAAAATCTAGCCAAATTTCTCGCCAAACAACTACAGCCCTATGCAGAATCCATCACCTCACAAGTAACCAACTCATTCCAGTTCATAGAGATCATAAAGAAACAAAACTTACAGCCCAGCGACCTACTCGTGAGCTTCGATGTCATATCCCTCTTCACCCAAGTGCCAATCAAAGAAGCCTTAACAGCTATCCAAAACAAATATAACCCCCCCAAACACATCCTAGATCTGACCAACCACTGTCTATCCAACACATACTTCATCTATAACGGACAAAAATACAAACAAATAGAAGGAGCACCCATGGGATCACCTCTCTCACCTGTCATTGCAAACCTCTACATGGAACACTTTGAAACCCAAGCTCTAGAAAAATCTGATCACAAACCCAAACTCTGGCTCAGATACATAGATGACACCTTCGTAATCTGGCCACATGGGAAAGGAAAACTGGACAACTTCCTTACACACCTCAACAGCCTACACCCCAAAATACAGTTCACCATGGAAACAGAAGCTAATAACCAACTTCCCTTCCTGGATGTCTTAGTCTACAAGAAATCCAATGGCTCCCTAGGACACACCATCTACCAGAAGAAAACACACACAAACCGCTATCTGCACGCACGCTCACACCACCACCCAGCACAGATCAACTCCGTAGCCAAGACACTCATCTCCAGAACCAAATGCCTAGCTGACGAACAACACCTGAAAACCGAACTACACACTCTCACTAATGTACTAACATCCAACGGATTCCCAAGAAATAAGATTTCCAACTTAATCCAAAAAGAAACTCCCACTAAAATCCATGACAGAGAACAAGAAAACGGCAAAGCCCTCCTCCCATACATAAAAGGCACCACAGACAAGATCAGCAAAGTCCTGCACAAATATAACGTCAAAACAGCATTCTGCACAAACAGAAAAATATCCACCATCCTAAGAAACCCTAAAGACAAAATTGAGTTAGAAAATCAAGGAGTATATGAAATCCCATGTACTGCTTGCCCCACTACATACATTGGACAAACCAACAGAAGGATAAATGCACGCATTGAAGAACACAAAAACTCAGTCAAAAGAGAGGAACCAACTTCTTCCCTGGTCCAACACCTTAAAGCCACAGGACATGAAATTGATTTCAAAAAGACCAGAACAATTGCCAAAACTGAACATTTTAATAACAGAATAATCAGAGAAGCCATCGAGATAGAAAAACGCCCCCACAGCATGAACAAACGAGATGATACCTCCCGCCTACCAGACATTTGGAAACCCGCCCTTATTGACAAACGTATTCCTAACTCAAAGATTGACACCAGAAACACACAGGATGCCACCTCCACACATCCACGCAAAAAGCAAACCCAAACCCACACCAATGATGAGGCAAGACCACAGACCAGGAGCCAGACCAGAGCTGCAACATTGGCCACTTTGAACCTCTCCAGCACAACAAAGCCCCCACCCAAACAGAACACTCCCCCAGCCAATCAGAACACAGCCAACCCCCCAGCCAATCAGAGCACAGCCAAGCCCCTAACCAATCAGAATATAGCCAAGCTCCCAGCCAATCAGTTCAAACCCCCACTGGCAGTTAAAAGGAAAAAACAGCTTAGACCACACATTGCTCCTAGAAGCAGAAGCCAAAAGCACCAGCCTGAAGATGATGAATGAGATTTCATCGAAACGTTGCCAAGACACTTCAAATTCTACGCGGGAGAAAACCCGAAGAACCAAAGACCTACATACAAACACCCGCGAAAACCTCAGAAAACAAATATATATATATATATATATATATATATATATATATATATATATATATATATATATATATATATATATATATATATATATATATATATATATATATATATATATATATATATATATATATATATATATATATATATGAGAGCAATCCATTCCCTTCCAGCACCGATTATATCTGAAAAAATGAATGCAATAGAATTATGTAATTCCAGCTTTTTTCCCCCTCTACCCATTCCATTAATCACTTGGTGACAGAGCATAATGTTGTCTTTAGACCTATTTTTTGCACTAAGCCACAGAGGGAACTTATCCAGCTGCAATAACTGTTTGTTAGGCCCACTTGCTCCCAGTGTGTGCTTGAGGGAAATCTTTTCCTCTTATTGCCCGTCCACCACCTTCCTATAATTGCTTGTAGAAGGGCTTTTTGGAAAATCGAACCAGGCATGTTTGGAGAAGTCAGTTATCTTTGCATTCCCTTTAGCTGCATTAAGCAAGACTAATGTGGGTTGAAGAGGTCTCCAGCAGACCAGTTAAACCATTACCGCTCTCTGTAACTCTGCAGTATTGGCTTCATGACCACGAGAGAATTGCTTAACTGGGACAGAATGGGAATTCATGTTTCAGTGCAGGATAGTTAGTGGAGAGATATATTGGTCTTTTACCCACAACTTGCAAAGTTTTCTTCTTTTTGGGAAAAAAAAAAACCTGCAGTCCTGGCCATCTCAGCTTCTTCTACTGTTCAGAAATAAGTAAAACACTGAATCAGTAGAAATAAAATATTTGCCTTGATCCCATTATTGATTATTACTTTAAATCATGTTTTCAATGGATACATTTTTGTCAAGTGGGCAAAGTGTGTCAAGTGTGTGTGTTTGAAGAATTTTGCAGCAATCCTATAAAATAGGTCATTGTGATTATTTCTTTTTATGGGGGGGGAGATTCTGAGAATATTGTCTTATTTAAAACAATATCAGAATCAGAACTTCACAAGTTGTACCTTAGTCTACAATATTAAACTACATTATTAAACTTAAGCCAGTCGTCCCCAACCTTTACAGCTTGGTGGCCCGGGGAAGGGGGGAGAGGGAAACCGGGCTACACAAGTGGCAGGGTAGCACTCGTGCGTGCCAGCCCACCACTCATAAGTTGAGCTGCACATATGCATACCAGCCCACCACTTATGCAAGTCGAGCTGTGCATGTTTGCTCCGGCTTGCCGTTCATGTAAGTCAAGCTGCGTTGCACGGACCAACCCACCACTTGCACAGCCCAGTTCCAAATGGGCCACAGCCCAGTAGTGAGCTGTGGCCAGGGGGTTGGGGACCCCTGACTTAAGCTACCAAATTGCTTGCTGTTAGAATTCATTCTGTAGAAACTCTAGACAAATACTGGTCTGTTTTCTAATATGTGAATGATGTTCTAATTCTTTCCCTGACTCAAACTGACCTTAGGAGAGCCCTTAGTGCACTGAACTAATTGTGTACTGAAGAGAGGTTTGTCATTAATTATATAAAAAAAATAAAACAATTGTAGTTTCCAACAGCCTTAAAAACAATTAGTACATAGATACACGACAAATAGAACAGGCTAGTTGAGTGTTCTAGGGGTAGTTTTTCAAGCCTCTAAAGCATGACTGGCTGGGGAATTCTGGGAGTTGAAGTCCACAAGTCTTCTGCTTTAGCAGCGCCACTTTTCTATAGTCTACATTTGTACTCTGGCATACAATTCCGACCATATGAAAGAATATAATTATACTTTCTAAAAGTTATATTCTCTACACCCAGTGCTATACTTAGACTAGAAAACTAGAAGAGTGTGCAATTAATCATATCATACTGGCACAGTATCCATCTGTGATCATTTTAAATCTAAATGATATATAGCAATAAGTAACAAACTGCTGCACTTTGGCATGACCCTGACTTCCTTCTAAATATGGGTTACAACAAAGCCGTGAACTTATTTAACAAAGAGGAGAAGGTGTTGAACTTTAACACAGCATAATAGCTGCCACTAGGTTATATTGTCTCCTCTGTGAATTGAAGAAACTACAATCTGTGTATTATTTATTTAATCTTATCTCAATAAATTTAAAATGTGTAGACTTCAGCTCTTGGAATGCTGGCTAGGGATTTCTAGGAGTTGAAGTCTACATTTCAGAGGTTGAGAAACAATGCCCTGTACCCATTACCAGTATTGTTGTAATTCTATAATATAGAAAGAACTGGGTATAAATTCTTTTCAACGCACATAATGTAACAATAACAAAGTCAAGAATCTGTCTGTTTTCCAAGCAGACAAGAAAAATATGTACAACAGAAAGCCAATTCAGAGTATGCGTCAATATTCAAAGTTTGATCCAGGGCTTTTGAACAGGTCAAGTCCCCATAGCCAGTAGTTCTTAGATACAGAAAAATGATAAATATTGGGACAAAACTATACAGATACTACCAGGTGGTTCACATAGCACTCTAAGAATTACTGTATGTATTTGTTTTGCTTTAGATTATGATGCGTGATCCAAGCCATCACAGTTGGTTTATTTCATGTTTGTTTGTTTGTTTTTATCCCACCTTTATTATTTTTACAAATAACTCAATTTGGCAAAGACACCATACTTCTTTCCCCTCCTAGTTTCCCCACAACAACCCTGTAAAATGGGTTAGGCTAAGAGAGAGTGACTGGCCCAAAGTCACCTAGCTGAATTTAATGGCTAAGGCAAGACTTGAACTCACAGTCTCCTTCTTTCTAGTCTGGTGCCTAAACCACTAGACCAAATTGGCTCTATGATATATGCCATGTGTTACAAGTTGAGAGAAGAGATAATTGAAATCTATGGGTGAGGAGTCCTGCAGTAAAATTTCATTTATGAACTGATCATAACTCCCCTAAGGTTAGCCTATCTGGGGAGTTCCTAATCTTACTATCAGGAGCTTTTCCTTTAGCCCAGCTCTAAAAAGTAATCAAACAAATAAAAATATAATGAAGATACTTTGGATCTCCCTGATCAAATTCCACAATAAAGAACTTAATAAACCTTGTACCAGACTTGAAACACAAGGGGCAACTACGCAGACTTGGCATATGAAGAAGTTTTTAATGAGATGCTCCCTTTCTAAACCAAGAAATCTACATACATACAGAGGCATATGCAAGGTAATAGGATATATAGATTAAAAAAGTTATACAGGAAAGAGGAATATAGGAAGAGCAAAGTCAGACAACAATTACCCATTCAGAATTAAAATTAAAATCAATTCGCTTAGCTTCACTAAATTATTTTACTATCTGCTTACCATCTGATATTGATGTTCAGGGTTCACTGCAGAAAAATAATATGGGTATTAGGAAAGCCCTTCTTATCATTGCTTCTCCTCCTATTCTTTTTTTAAAAAACAAATTTTATTAGGTTTTTTAATTATTAAGACAAAGTATTCAGGGCACACTGTGGTGTTAGGGTAATCAAACATCCAAAAACAAAACATATATACATAGTTCAATCAAAACATCAAATGTTCCTTTCTTTTTCCCTCAAGTAGCATAGTATATTTAAAATAATCCAATTCTAGCTTAAATTTGTTCAACCTAAATCTGTTTTAAAGCTTTATCAATTTACAGTACCGTAATCAAATTAACTTTGAATAAAAAACATTATCAATTCCAGTATCCCTTCCAAATATATTCCAATTCCTTAATTTTATCATAAATCTTATTTATTTATTCTTCCACTAATATCCCCTATTTAAAATAAACTATTAATCTGTCCTATACATATCTAATCCATCAATTAATCAATCTCTTTAAGCTGACAAAATAATCAGACTTTAAATTATTTCAATTCATTAGACAGAATTCAAATTTCATCCAATTATCATAACTAATAACATACATGTCATCAAACAAAACACATCATCTTATTAAATTAACTCTCAATTAGTTATTAATTCAGTCCAAATCTATAACATCTCTTCAATTTTCTTCATTCCATTACATAATAGTTTTCATAGAATTAAACCTATTGTTCTAAAAAATACATTCTTGATATTCTAGGTTACCTTTAGTCCATTATTAATTAAAGTAACACAATAATATTATGCTTTAAATCATTTCAGTTCATCAAGCAAATTTCAAATTTCATTCAATTAATTATCATACATTATCACATCTATATTATCATATAAAAGCATCATCCACTAATTTAAAACACTCAATTAATTATTGAAACAATCCAAATCTAATTAAACCACCATTTTTTCCATTCCAATACATAATAATTTTCATCAAAATACACCTATTATTCCACCCATTACATTCTTTTTTTTTCTTATTTCTAAGTCTGAATCTTAATCCTTGAAACAGTCCATAAATCAACAGTGCCTTTTAATCCATCACACATCATTTTAAATTTCTATTTTCAGTCTTATTCTGGCCTTCCTTCTATGCCAAGCAGGTTTCCATATCCAGGCATCCCTTTCCACCAATAAATCTCTCTTTATTGCTTGCAGTGTGCTTTGAGACAATAGGAATCCCATTCTCTGTATTAGGCCTCTGTTTCTCTCATCCTTAAAGCTTCGTTGCTTTAAAGTTTCAAGTCTTAATCTTTGGTTCTTCTGATCCTCAAAAGTATAAATGGGTTCCAGTTTGCGGCATCCATAGTCTCACGAGGAGACTCCTCTCCTCGTCGGCTAGTTTTCCCTCCACCGGTAGACCCTTATGTGGGTAGAAAGTCGCCCTGGAGGGTGCAACTTCTGTCAACGAGGCTTCGCTTCCTCCAGCTGTCCTAGCTTTCTCTGAGGGCCGACGGAGAAGAAGATCAGCCAGTAAAATGGCTGATCACCCAGTTGCTTCAAACTGCAAGTCAAAGAACATCTAAGCATTGAGAACCACCGTGGTGAATCCGGGTGAGGCCCTTTTTTTGGCTCCTCTCTTTACTCCACTTTGCTTTTTTTTTTTTTTTTGCCTGTAAGATTTTCATTAGAATTATTTCCCTGTCTCGGAAAAGCAGCTTTTATATGTTTGGGAAGAAAGCTGTGGCACAAAAGAATAGAATAAAATTTTAGAGACTATATTTTATTACATCTGTTTTTGGGGTACAGAAAAAACTCTTTTTTAAGAGCTGTACTATCACTTTATGCTGGAAGATTATTTCTTTTTTCACATTATATGTTAAAAGATTGGAAAAAAGAGGGGGGAAATGGTGTCTGGAAAAGATTTTTTTTAATCTACTGAGGACATCTAGTGGCGAAAACCTAATATTGCAACCTCTGATTTCTCTTGGTGGAATAGACCTGACCTTCAAATTTTTTCAAGAGAAAAGATAAACTGATGTAACAGTGGGAATTGCGGGGGTGGATACTGCTAAACTTTTATTAAATACAGCCTCCACAAAAAAGGATAAAAAAGAGACTTTTTTAATTACTATCAATATGGAGAAAGTTCAGTTACAATTAAACTGCAAACTTATATTGGAAAAGATTTATGAAGCCACTGGAGAAATATGTGCTACAATAAAAGAGTTTACTACAGAGCTAAGAACCAGAAGTTCCATCTCAAACCTTCAAACTGATTTCCAGATCATATCCGATCATTCTATAAATCAAAACTTGCTAGAAGAGGAAACAACTGAGATAAAAGAGACTTCACCTTATAAACATGTCATTCATACTTTTGAGGCTTCTCCTCCTATTCTTGAGCATTATTTTCACAGTTTTACAGAAAGTGAATGATAAAGCCCATCTCTTTATGTAATCTAATCAAGGAATTACTTCATTTTTGATAAATAAAAAAATATCATATAATCTACTGGCTGAGAAAATCATCATATAATCTACTGGCTGAGAGGGTCTACGACAACTCACCATGGCCAAGTCGCCGTGGGATAAAAGTTGCACTAACATCAAAGAAATAGTCGAATAGAATCATTAAAGAAAGGATGCCAAAGGAGGGACAAAATAAAATGTGAATGACAAAAAATAAAATAATTTTTAAAATTATTTTAAATAATTAAATTAAATTGTTGAATTGTCCCACAGCAAGTTGTCCCATGGTGAGTTGTCTGGCAGTGAGTTGACCAGTGAGTTGGCACTGAGTTGGCTGCGACGTATTGGCTGAGGCAAGTTGTCCCATTCCAAGCTGAGACTACCCTTCATAACAACCTCGTGGTCAAGGAAAAGGCTTTTCAAGAAGAAAAATTCAACTTGCTCTGATCTCCTAGTATAGGTAAACCGACTAGGTAAAAAGGTGAAGGAGTCCCTGTGGATTTTATTCCTCTAGTCATTGCCAACTATAATGGATGGTGCCCAATCTCCATTTCAAAGCCAAGGCTGTCTGAAGATATTTTCAGGATCATGTGGCCAGCATGACTTCACAAAAAGCTGTTACCATCCCATCACAGTGGTACCTATTTATCTACTTGTATTTGCATGCTTTCAAACTGCTAAGTTGGCAGGAGCTGGAGTGAGGATGGGAGCCCACCCTGTCACATAGCGCCCAGGTTTTGAACCCAGGCTACTGGCTTTCCAGGGGTGGCAGATGGCTCAGTGGTTAAAACCTACTAGATATCTTAAGAAATGCCACTATGTTATGCCCAAACTAAGAAGTTGTCACACCATGGTCACCTAAGGTATAGCAATTCATATTAATCATCAAAATAAAAAAAAAGAATTAGCTCATTCATATGCTATATTCACAGAATATAGAATTTGACACTTAAGAATGAACACCTTAAATCTGATGAATAGTCTATGAAATTGTTGCAGTATTCATATTATTGAATGAGGATGGGTACATGATCATTTTCAGATGAAACCTGTCTTTGACTTATGAAAGGTATGCTAGGATGATATTTCAAAATGAGAGCATGGGCAGAACAAAGAAGTAGGTGGTAAACAAGCAAACAAAAAGAAGAAAAGTTAAAGTGTGTTAATGTAATTGTGGTAGTCTTGTGAGTATATTGCATCAATTACAATAATTTTAATTGGGTTAGTCTTCATGCATTCCATAATTTCACCTTTCAGACACATTAAAACTTATAACTCAATGTTGCAATTTGGAGGGGCTTCAGGAGTCAAACGCAGGGCACATTTGGTCCCCGGACCTCATGCCTACAAAGGATCTCCTCAGTAACTAACAGTGGAAGAATAGAAGAAGAAAAGGAAGAGGTTGCTTTTAGTGATGTTGAGGCTGTTCATGGCACTCCCAACACCTTCAAGAACGCTTACTTGGATCCATTCATTGAACATTCAAGGAATCCTCTAACCATGAAAGAATAACTGAGCCATACCAAGAAGTGTATATGACAGAAGATACAGACTCAAGTAACAGCAAGTGAAAAAAAAAGTCCAGTGTCTAAATCTTTTGTAAGCAAGGCTTTCTTTAGGAGTAGAACACACAAAGGAGAACCTCTGCACACCTGCAGCTGAGCTTATTGGAGCAGTGAGAACCAAGATTTACAAGTTCTTAATTTCAGAAGCTAGCTAGAAGAATCTGTTCACTTGCCTGTTACTTTACTACATTTAAAGAACATAGAGTAATAAAATTGGAAGGTACCCTTGAGTTCTTCTAGTCCAGCCCCTGCTCAGACAGAAAACCCTATACTATTCCAGACAAATAGCTGTCCAATCTCTTCTTGAAAACCTCCAGTGATGGAGCACCACCAACTTCCAAAGGTAAGCTGTTCTACTGATTAAATGTTCTCACAGTTAGGACATTTCTAGTTTGGATATCTCTTTAATGATCTTCCACCCATTATTTCTTGTCTTGCCCTGTCAGGTGCTATGGGTTGATCCTTTCTTCTCTGTGACAGCCTGTCACAGAGAAGAAGTCTGTGCTGACTTTGGACATTATTTCTGGTAAATGTTACTTGTAAGATTGAGAGGATGCTTGGATTCCTTGCAGTTCTACTGCTTGATTTGATTCAGTTTGTTGTTGCCAATCAGCCAACCAGTTCTACTAATAGTGCAGATTTTTTTCTGAACAAGATGCCAACATTCTAGGAGCTGTCCATGGTCCTTATTCTATCCAACTCCAAGAATTAATCTTCTGATGCTGACTCTATGATCCTTTGTGATTGGGTTTGCACCTCAATCCTGGTCAATATCTGTTTCCTGACAGTGATTAATTTTCACATCCAGAATCTACACATCCAGTTAACAATTATCTCTATTTAAATTCAAAGATAGCATACTCGTGGAATTGGGAATCCAAATTGCACTGAATTCAAATGAAGATAAGATAAATGCTTAGCAAAGCAGAGGTTAAGACAAAAGAAGCTTGAAAGAAGTGTATGTATAATTTTCAAGCTTCTTTTGTCTTAACTTCTGCTTAATACAAATGTCCCCAAGCCCTGGTCTGTGGACCAGTATCGGGCCGCAGCATGCCAGAAACTGGTCTGCACAAACAAGCAAAGCCCCATCTGGGAGATGCAGGCAGCTCATAAAACCATGCATCCTCCAGTCTTTAGTAAGACCATACTTAAAATACTGAATCCAGTTTGGTCACCATATTACAAAAAAGATGTAGAGACTCTAGAAAGAGTGCAGAAAATAGCAATAAAGATGATTAAGGGCTGGAGGCTAAAACATATGAAGAAGGGTTGCAGGAATTGGGTATGTCTAGTCTAGTGAAAAGAAGGACTAGGAGGTGACATGATAGCAATGTTCCAATATTAGAGGGGCTGCCACAAAGAAGAGGGGGTCAATCTATCTCCAAAGCACCAGAAGGCAAGACAAGAAGCAATTGATAGAGACTAATTAAGGAGAGAAGCAACCAAGAACTAGGAGAAATTTCCTAACAGTGAGGACAATTAACCAGTGGAACAGCTTGCCTGCAGAAGGTGAGGGTGCTCCATCACTGGAATCTTTTAAGAAGAATCTGGACAGTCACTTGTCTGGAATAGAGTCTCCTGCTTGTGCAGGGGGGTTGAACTAAAAGACCTCCAAGGTCCCTCCCACTCTGATATTCTGTTATTCACTGTTCTGTCTTTCATGTCTTGCCTATGCAAACAACAACATAAATTTATTTATTGCAACTAGTTGGACCACTTGGCTGATTATTTACAAGGCAGATCATTGTGTTCCCTATTGGCATCTTCAATTTCCAAAGTATTAAAACTGACCAAAATACTCAGTGGGAATAATTTTCTAAATTAGTATATTGAGAATGCCATTAAATATGCTTCCTTTCCAGTCACGAGGACCGGAGCCTTCCGTGGAGAGCTCCGAGACGGGGCTTATTTTAAAATTAAAATACCAGATCAAGGAAAGGGCGAGCTAACGAGGGAAAGGGCTCGAGCGAAGAGGACCCTCGGACCTACCCGGACAGGTAAATATTGCCTCTGGGAGGTCCAAGGGAGCCACGAACAGAGCTGAAGAAGTTGTCGGTGGCTGGCCAGCCGGCCGGCAGGCCCGAAGAAGAAGACACCGCGCCGCGCTGTAAGAGGGAGCTGGAGCCGGCGAGAGAAGAACGACAGACAGAGGAGGAGGAGGACATCGGCTTGAAAAGCGAGACCCGCCGGGAGAGTCTGCCGGCCTGAAGAGGCCCCCAGGACGAACAGATTAGAGAGCGGAACAGCGCAACTACAGCTGAGGGGGCCTGGCGCAGCAAACAAAGGCGGAGGCGAGCGGAGCCGACAGGACGCCGACAAGAGCGAAGGCGAGCAGAGGGAGCAACAGAGAAAAAGAATACCTACGGGAGGTGAGCTGTTAAAGGCGAAGAGGGCGGCTGGAAGACCAGAGGGGGAAGAGGAGGGGGAAGGCCTGGGAGAACTGGGAGAGAAAAGTGAGGAAAGAAGCCCATCAGCTAAGCCCCCTGAACCAAGGGAACCAAGGGACCTAGAAGACAAAGAAGCACCAAGGAAGGAAGAGGAGGTGGAAGGCCTGGGAGAACTGGGAGAGAGAAGGGAGGAAAGAAGCCCATCAGCTGAGCCCCCTGAACCAAGGGAACCAAGGGACCTAGAAGCAGGGCAAACAACAGGCAGAAGACAGGATGGTCTCCAAGCAGACCAAACTGATGCCCACAAAGGGACCTGCTCCCTCCCCATCCCAGCCTCCTGAAACATCCCAGCCTCCTGAAGCACCAGGGAGCACCCTACCCACCCCCACACCCTCCCATCCAACCACAGGCCCTCAGACCCATCTGTCAACTCAGGCCTGCCCAGCAGAGCACACGTTACAAGAAGTAAAAGAGATGTTGGGGACGCTGGTAAAAAGGATGGATGAAATGGATAAAAAGTTGGAGGAAGTGGGTACAAGGTTGGAGAGAAGGTGCATAGACGCAGAACAGAAGATGGAGAAAAGGTGCAAAGATATAAAACAGATGCTGTTGGACCAGAGCAGAGATCTAGAGAGAAAGCTGGAAAAACAACGCAGAGCGATGGCTGTAGATCTGGACCAAATTAAGGAGGCGATGCAAGCACACTACAAGAGGCTGGGGGATGAAATGGAGAAAAACCTCCAGGAGACCAGGGAGAGTGTGGCAAAGAAGATAGAAGGAGTGGAAAACTACATGGAGGGACAGATAGCAGAGATGAAAAGAGTGGCCCAAGACCAATCCACTATGATGCAATACTGGCACATGGTGTCTGCTATCAGATTTAGGGGATGGAAAGAGACAACAAACGAAACCCAAGAAGACATGTGTAGACTCTTTGTAGGGGCCCTGGCAGCATTTCTGGGAAGGAAACCCGAAGATATCGCGTGGCAATTCGACAGAGTCTACAGAGTCAACTCATGGGCGGCAGCAAACAGGAACCTACCAAGGGATGTGATCATCCACTTCGCAACAAAGGGGTTTCGGAACCTTATCTCCGTAACATCCTACAACAAAAAATTATACATAGAGGAGCAGGAGGTGAAGGTATTGAAAGAGATCCCCCAGACGATGCTGCGAGACAGAAAGGACTACAAGTTCCTGACCAACGAGCTGAGACTATACGCTCTGCAATACCGATGGGAGGCCCCATCAGGAATGTCACTTTTCTATAAGAATAAGAGATACCACCTGAACTCGATCCAGAAAGCCAGAGAATTCCTTGAAAAGGAACTGAAGATGGACAGACCGCAAACAACAACGAGGGACAACGCAGACGGACTACTTGAAGGCGGAAGGGACCCAGAACAACGAACAAACTACTCAGAAGCACAGACCGGTGCAGAAGCAGGAGAAAGGAATGGACCACCTCGAGATACGATGACACAGAGAGCAGAGGGCAACAAAACCAAGGAAACAGGACAGAATACAGAGTTCAGGCAACTACGATCCACTACCAAACGCACAGAACAGCAAGACAAGACCCCACTACGCAACATGAGCACCAATCCGGATACCATGGGAACGAGACCAAAGAAGAAAACAGGAGAAAGAGCAGAAGCGGTCTTGCAAGAGTATCCTGAAACTGATGATGGCAACTAAATACTTGACCTGGAACGTTAACGGGTTAAACTCCCCTCAGAAAAGGAGGAAAATATTTCACTACCTGCATCAAGGAAAAAATGACATAATTTGCCTACAAGAAACACACATCAGAGCAGCGGACCAGAAATATTTAATCAGCTACAAACTAGGTGCGCACTTTGTGGCAGCGGCAACGGGAAAAAAGAATGGGATTGTTATATATGTAAAGAAACATGTAATAGCTAAGCTAATAGAGTCAGACCCCCAAGGTAGATACCTGGCAATCGAAATAACACAAGAAGACAAGAAAATTCTGGTGATGGGCATATATGCACCAAATCAACAACAAGGCAAATTCTACAAAAGGTTACACAAGAAGTTAACACAACTCAACTACAGATCTTGCATTATACTGGAAGACTGGAACGGGGTCATAGAGATTGCACTGGACAAAAAGAGGACTGCACCTAACCCGCAAAAGCACTCCAAGTTGCCTAAATCCTTCTTCGACATGAAGGAGGACCTTAAACTGACAGACGTATGGAGGGAAAGGCACGGCAAAGAACAAGAATTCACTTTTTTCTCTGACAGACATCAATCCTTCTCCAGAATTGACTTTATATTAACATCTAGCGACTTGCTAGTTTGTCTAAACGCGGTGAAAATCCTACCCAAAGTACTAACAGACCACAACCCGGTGAGGATGGAATTAAGACATGGCTTGAAACAGAGGAGATCTTGGAGAATTAATGAAAACCTGTTTAGACATGAAGAAAAGGTGGCTGAATGCAAACATGCTATGAAGGAATTCTTCAACATAAATATGAACAACGAAACACCTATAGAAATGATTTGGGACGCCAGCAAGGTGTTTATGCGCGGGATTCTTATGGACATGAATAACAGGCACCGTCGCAAACAAGAACAAAAAAGAAAGGAGTTAGAAGACGAGATAAGTAAGAAGGAGCAGCTATTAATAAAAAGACCAGAAGACAAAGTCATCAAAGAAGGAATCAAGATCCCAAGAAAGCAATTTGACATGTTGATGGCAGACCAAGTTGCAAGGAATATACAATATGCAAAACATAAGACATTCTGCAATGCCAACAAACCGGGTTGATGGCTGGCTTATATCATAAGAAAGAAGCAGAAAGCCCGCATAATTGAAAAGATAGAATACAAAGGCAAGGAAGAATTTCGACAAGAAACCATCAAGAAAGCCTTTACAGAGTTCTACTCAAAGCTATACGCCGAGGAGAAGACACAAGACAAAGAGATAGATAAGTTTCTACAAAACGAAAAGATACTGGCAGTCACCGACGCACAAAGAGAGGCCCTGAATGCCTTAATCACAAAGGAGGAAATACACTCAGCGATCAAACAACTGAAAACGGGAAAATCGCCCGGGACAGATGGGATAACAGCGACCTACTACAAGCATCTCCAGGAGGAGATGCTAGAACCCCTCAGAAAGCTATTTGTCAACATACAAGAAGGAGGCCAAGTCCCACTGTCCTGGAAAACAGCCTACATTTCGTTAATCCCCAAAGAGGGGAAAGATAACGCACAACCCGCAAACTACAGACCCATCTCACTATTAAACACAGACTACAAAATCTTCGCAAAAATTTTGGCCAATAGATTAATGACAGTACTACAAAAAACAATACACCAGGACCAAAGGGGATTTATACAAGGGCGCCAGATGAAAACCAACGTGAGACAGCTGTTGAACATAATAGAGTACTTGGAAAGGCACAACCAGGTACCTGCCACTCTTATGTTTGTGGATGCAGAAAAAGCCTTCGACAGACTGAATTGGCCGTTTCTGACGAACCTAGTCCGGAAGATGAAAATGGGAGCACAGTTTCTCAACTCCATACTGGCAATTTACCAGAAACAAAAAGGCCAGATCATTGTTAATGGAGACCTAACAGACCCATTCAACATAGAGAGAGGCACGAGACAGGGCTGCCCGCTGTCACCCCTGCTATTTGTCCTAACGCTAGAGATTCTACTGAACAAGATAAGAGTGGCAGAGGACATAAAGGGCATACAGATCAGACAACAAGATTACAGACTATGTGCCTTTGCAGATGACTTGCTGGTGACAATGTCGCAACCAGTACAGTCAGCAAGGAGATTGATGGAGATAATGGAAGACTATGGTAGGGTGTCAGGCTTCAAAGTAAACATATCCAAAACGAAGATGCTAGTTAAAAATCTAGACAACAAAGCAAAACAAGACTTGGAAAGAATAACGGGTTGTGAAATAGTCAAGAAAGTTAAATACTTAGGAGTGGAGATAGAATCAATGAACGCGAAATTATACAAGAATAACTACGAGGTGCTGTGGAACAAGATACAAGCAGATCTGGAAAGGTGGAAAACACTACGACTGTCCCTGCTTGGCAGGATAGCAGCAGTAAAGATGAACGTCTTGCCAAGATTTTTATTTCTCTTTCAAATGCTACCCATACTCCAAAAGGATGTGGACTTGGACAATTGGGAGAAAGGCATCAACAGATTTATTTGGGATGGCAAGAGACCGAGGGTAAAACTAAAAATCATCCAGGACACGAGGGAGAGAGGGGGACTAAAAATGCCTAATCTAAAGCTATACTACTACGCAGCGACATTGGTGGCATTGAGTGACTGGATTAATATGACGAATGAAAGAATACTGAATGTTGAAGGGCATGGTCTACTATTCGGCTGGCACGCATACCTGGTGTATGACAAAAAGGCAGACAAGAACTTCAAGGAGAACCCACTACGAATCCTGTTGTTATGGGTCTGGAAGAAATATAAATACCTTCTACACGATAAGATCCCCATCTGGACGATCCCCGGACACGCAATAGGGGATGTAAACATAACCCAAGGGCAGGAAGTGGTGCCCTACAGTAAACTCGTACTGGAAGAAGAAAATGGGCTCTCCTTGAAGCCCCAAACAACACTAGCAGATGAAGGAATAGGAGGCACCTGGCTATCATATCTACAACTGCAATCAAGGTGGCATAAAGACAAGAAGAAGGGTTTATCCCAGACTGATGAGAATTTAATTAAACAGATTAGAGAGCAGGGGATCATGCACATCAAACAAGTGTACGGTGTTCTGATAGAAATGGACTCTGAAACCGTGCTAGTCAAGAACTGTATGGTAAAGTGGGAACAAGACTTTGGACATTCTATCACCATGGACACATGGGAGAAAATTTGGGTGAGAAATGTAGAATTTACGAAAGCACAACACTTAAGGGAAAACTTCTACAAGATGTTCTATAGGTGGCACCTAGACCCGAAAAAACTATCATACATCTATCCAGACACCCAGCCTAAATGTTGGAGGTGTGCTAATGGGGAGGCTACATATTTCCATATTTGGTGGACATGTAGAAAAATTAAAGCCTTCTGGAGGAAGATATGGTGGACACTCCAAACTATTTTCAAAAAGCGTATTGAATTTCTACCTCAGGTCTTCTTGTTAGGGATCACAAAAGATTGCACTACCTCAGAGACAAACTTATTTTTGAACTTGATCACAGTAGCCAGATTGTTGGTGGGACAATACTGGAAGAATCCAGAAATACCACCTATAGAAGAGTGGACTTTGAAAGTAATAAATTTGGTGGAAATGGTGAAAATATCGGCATATTTGAAAGATCGCTCAAATGAACAATATTTGACTGACTGGAAACAGTGGATAGACTATATACAAGAGAAACACCATTCAAATAAAATGTGCCTGGCGTTTAGCTGAGGCTTGACGAGAGAAGTGAGGAATGTTTGCCAAAACAGATGTTTACAAAAACTAATACCTAATGTTGTATGTTATGTTCTATGATGAGTGCTTCTTAATATGATCTTACGTTTAATGTTGATAACTTTAACATTGAAAAAGCGGATTGAATTTCTACCTCAGGTTATTGAACTTCTACCTCAGGATCTTTTGTTAGGGAGTATAAAAGATTGCACTATTACAGAGACGAATTTAACTCTGAAGCGCGAATGAACTATATGTGATAGACTAGAAACAGTAGATAGACCAGACATAAGAGAAACACCAATCAAATAAAATGTATCAGGTGTATAGTTGAGGCTTGACGTGAGGAGTGAAGAAAGCTTATCAAGCCAAACGTTTACAAGGACTAATACCTCATGCTGTATTTTTAGGTTTTATGAGGATTGCTTCTTAATATGATCCTATGTTTAATGCTGACTGCTTTAATATTGGAAAAGCGTACTGAATTTCTACCTCAGGTTACTGAACTTCTACCTCAGGATCTTTTGCTGGGGATCATAAAAGACAAAATATAACAGGCGTATAGTTGAGGCTCGACGTGAGGAGTGAAGAATGTTTACCAAGTCAGACGTTTACAAAGAGTAATACTTAGTGTTGTATTTCAGGTTCTATAATGATTGCTTCTTAATGTGATCTTGTGTTTGGTGTTGATTGTTTTAATAAAAAAAATATGCTTCCTTCCAATCTTCCGATAAGACAGTCTTTGTGATAAGCTGCATATGTTACATGAATTATTAAAGGACTAGATACTTAAGAGAATCTGTATATTGTTAAACTATCATTATTTACTTATTTTTATTTTGTCAGTAAAGCCATAAATCTTTGAGAAGACATTCTAGAGAGCCCTTTCCTTGCAAAAGTTCAAGAATAAAAAGAACAAAATTTTTCATGACACTTCAAAGACTTTAATCTGGCATAAAGTTTAATGGAATAAAGCCGTACAGATTAAAATGTATTTTGTTGCACAGTTCTCCAGACATGAGTATCGTGTTTGCATTTCTGTTTAATGCTTCCATTTTTTCATGTAATCTTCTCTAATATAATGCATTTATATGTTATATATGTGATATTGTATATCTCATTTTCATGAGTTCATGCGTTTTGGATAGTTTTCCCCTAATATTATTGAAAAATGCAAAAAAAAACCCAAACCCATCCTTTCTTCACATTCTGAAATAAGTTTTGGGTTGTTTTTGTTCAAAATTGCAAATCTAGATAAGTTCACATTACAGTAAGAACTATTACTGTATGTACCTACATATCCCTCTATGTCAGTGGTTCTCAACCTTTCTCAGGTTGAGACCCCACTTGCCCCGCCCATGCACGCCGTGACCCCAACCCGGGAGCACGTGCATGCGCGCGCGCGCGCTGAAAAAAAAAATTAAAAAAAAATAAAAAAAAACAAAAAAACAAAAAAACCCAAAATGGTGGCCGCGATGGGTGGATCTGCGCATGCGCAGATCCGCCCGTCGCACGTGCCGCACATGCGTGGATCCGCCCGTCGCGACCGCCATTTTGTGTTTTTTTTAAAAATTTTAAAAAAAAAATTAAAATTTTTTTTTATTTTTTTCAGCGCGACGGGCGTATCTGCGCATGCGCGGCGCGCGCACCCAAAAAAATAATAAAAAATAATAAAAAATAAAAAAATAAAAATAAAAGAAACAAAATGGCGGCCCGCGGTGTCTGGCGAGCCCCGCGAAATGGTCGTGCGACCCCAAATGGGGTCACGACCCCAAGGTTGAGAACCGCTGCTCTATGTTGCCAACTGTGTTATTTAGTGTGATATGGAAAATGTTTAGGCTAAAAACATTGCAAGATTCCTTCTTCTCCAGCTAAGAGAGGTGCTCCCAAGTATGAATGGCAAGCAGAACCGCATCACCCAGAACTATGATGGAATGAATGTGAAGGATAGTTGATACATAATAGTACTGAAGTTCATATATCCAGTACATTCACTGCTAAACACAATAATTGAACCTAGTTGTACCAGATCAAAGAAATGATCCTTCCTTCCTTCCTTCCTTCCTTCCTTCCTTCCTTCCTTCCTTCCTTCCTTCCTTCCTTCCTTCCTTCCTTCCTTCCTTCCTTCCTTCCTTCCTTCCTGAGAAAATATACTTTGCAGTTCCAGGCAAACAATTCAAAGGAAAAGGACAGTATATTAATTTAAGAAATAAAATAAATAAAACCTTTTCTTCAAATATTTACTCGCCTTAGTTATACATGTCCTCCTGAATCTGATTCCTCTTTGCAAGCCTACCAAACAACGGTCATCACTGCAGCTTTAAGCATGTTCTTTGAGAACTCTTTATTTTCAAAAGTTACTATTAAATTATTATTCTAATGGGAGAAAAGGGAAAATATATGCAATACACAGCTGAAGAAGCATAGCTATATTTCAATTTAATTAAATGTAAATTAAATTTATCCTAGTTTTTCTCCCAGCCCTCTACATGATTTCCTGCTGGGTAACCCCCAACCCATAGCATGACTCTCCAAGGCTAAGTGTAGCTTCAATCTTGAGAAGTGCATGGCTGCCTTAGGAGAATTGGAGTCTCCATGTCTGTTCCATCCTCTAGCAAAATAGACAAGGATGATGCTTCAGCTTCTCCAGTTGCAGTTGTGTGACACATTTGGGAAAAAAAATCCATAGAGACAAGTGTGGAATAACTTACCTATGCTGCCCAGAAAAAAACCAGCCTCTAGGAAATGTCTTCCCAAACTCACACAACAAACCAATTTCACTCCTGACATCTATTAAATGAAATCTCACTTCTGCACTTATATTTCAACCTCCTTCCAAATTTGCATTTTAAATTTTAAGCTGTGAATAATGCACCCAATAAATTCTGAATGAGGCATGTTCTCCTGGAAGAATTGGGCTTTTGTATCCAGTTATTGCAAGAGCATATTTCATATTAATAATTAAGAATATTTAATTGGTCTTCCCCCCACTTTTACTTTGGACAGAGCTTTGGGTCTCAAGGCAAATAAAAACTCTCTTTTACATCTGGAGAGAGAGATATTTGTTTTTGATTGCTTCCGGGTATATCCTCTGTCCCCTTCCAATCTCTTCTGGCACAAAAGGGCAAGATTTGGCAAGATTTCTACAGCACAATATTCCATGATGGTGCAAAGTTCCTAAATCAATTAGCAGGAGTGAATCAAGGCACTCTGGTGCCATGACAGAGCAATATGGTGTCCCTTCTTATTCCATAGCTACAATTCAAGGACTTTTCAAACCAAATAATTTTTCAACAACACAGGTAGTCCTCAATCTGTGACCCACGATGGAGCTCAAATTCTTCATGGCTAAGTGAATTGTACCCCATTTTATGACCTTTTGCTGCAGTTATTAAATGAATCACTGTGGTTGCTAAGTGAATCTGGTTTCCCCCATTGATTTTGCTTGTCAAAAGCTTGCTGAAAGGTTACAAGTGGTGATCACATGACTCTGGGACAGGGCAACTGTCATAAATACATGGCAGTTGTCAAATGCCCAAAGTAGGACCATGGGGATGCTCAACTGTTATAAGTGTGAAAAACATACGTTACTTTTCTCAACAGCATTGTAACTTTGAAGGGTCAGTAAATGGATGTTTGCAAGTCAATGACTACCTGTACAGAGAAAATACAATTCTCTGCTAAACCAGGAGGCATCAGGCTATCTTAAAATGGCTCATGGCTTTCTCCTCAGACAGCTTTTTGCCACCTTCAAGAAAGTAATACCTGAAAGATGGGACTCACTCCCCTTATTTAAAAAGTGGATTCTGTTCAATGGAAGATAAAATGGTGTGAATGCAGAAGGATTCAATCCAGCATCACTACTTACCTTCCCACACAGGTGAATGGCAAGTATCTCTCTCTTGATCAACCTGCTTCCAGTCAAAGCACACTGCACTAAGTTAGATGTGTTGGGGGGGAGGTGTGAGCCTTTACTCCAATATTAGCTTAATATCTCATACCTATGGCATAGTTTACTCCACATTGAGAAGCTGACCTCTATTCTAAAGTCAGTGACTCATGTTATCTTTCAACAATGTGACATAAAAGATTTCAGTGGTCAAACTACTTTTTAAAGAAGTAATCAGGAAGTATCTATCAGAGTTCAATATTCTAGACATGTGGAAAGCCTTTAAATATCTTTTGAGTGGGGGGGGAGAAGAGACATTTAAAACCTCCCTTTGGAGGGAGAGATGTTGTTTCAAAACTTTTCTATCAGTCAAATGTCCTGAGCAACAATATTCTAAAATTCAGATATGTCACATTTGGAACCAGAAAGGTTGACTATTAGATTTAGCATTTCAGTCAGGCTAGATAAGATAAGATCCCACATCAGGAACTAAGATTCTATTTCTTGTCATATTGTTGGCCTTAAACTGAAAAGAGAAGCATTTAGGAAAGTAATTCTCCAGAAAGAAGTTAACAGCCAGAGAATAGGTGATAGAGGCATAAGCAATAGACTCCCAGTGCTCCTCTCCTTAGCAAATTTATTGCATCTTCCCACTGAACATTTATTATTTAGTTATGTATCAATTTAAAAAGCGCTCATCTCACTCATAGAGCAACTGAGATAAGACAAGGTCCCTTTCATGTAATGTGTGAAATGGCTCTTTTAACAGTACATGCTAAGCAAGAGCAGTTGGGATACGTAAACCAGGAATCAGATCAAGCTATTTTCTGTAATTTTAGAAATCAAGTGATGGTGCTTGATTTCATCATTGTGAGTTTTCCTACAGAAAAAGGGTCCCAGGGCCTATGCTGTTCATTGTTTTCCTCCATATCTTTTCGTTCCCCCTGCCAATAAATCATACCTGCCCCGTCTCTCAATTCCTGATTAAATTATAGTTCCATACTCTCTTGCAGAACCTCTCATTAGATCTTCATCTTTCTAAATCTAGTAGAGCACATCACACATTATTAATTTGGCAAATTACCCTTTTCCTGTCATCCTTTAATTTAAGCAGCTCTTTAGATTAAAGCCTTTGGAGACCAACCAACAGCAAACTGATGAGAAAAGTACACTGTTTTGTGTGAATATGTGAGCGCACTTTCTTTCCCTTTTTGCCTACTTTTTCTAAGACACAGGTGTCAAACTCACAATGTCACATGACGTGTCACGACATATCGTGACTTTTCCCCCATTGCCGGCAATGGGGTGGGCACATTTTTGGCGTGATGCATCTGGCCCATAGACCGGCAGTTTGACACCCATGGTCTAAGAGAAGGCTTAGGGGAGACATAATAGCAGTCTTCCAATTCTTGAAGAGTTGTCATAAGTAAGAGGTGTCAATTTATTCTCCATAGCACCTGAAGGCAGGGCAAGAAGCAATGTGTGGAAACTTGTCAGAGGAGATTCAACCTGGAAATAAGGAGGAATTTCCTGACGGAATGATTAATCAGTTGAACAGATTGCCTCCAAGAGTTGTGGGTACTCCATCGATGGAGGTTTTCAAGAAAAGATTAGACAAGCATTTGTCATTGGTGATGCCTTGGGCGGGGGTTTGGACTAGAAGACTTCCAAGTTCCCATCCCTATGATTTTATGATTCTGTGATTCTCACATATGCTTAACCCTTAATCATCAACCAATCTGAGCAAAGCATGCCATAGTCCAAGCATATTTATCATATACATTCTCCAAATCCTCAGGCATGCAATTAAAATTCTTTCTCACAGTCATATGTTTCTTAATAATTTGTCAAAGTACAAAAATTTGATCTGTCAACTCCTTCCCCAACACTGTGAAAAGTAACCCAACATCTACAAGTATTGTGAAACATAAATGATGAACCAGGAATTTTTTAAAAATGTACAGTTAGTCTGTACCTAATTGAAAAGGTTGCATATGAAATGAACACTCTCTCAGTGATGTTACATATGTGATGGGCCATTCAAAATATAAGGAGTCACTTGATGTCTTAGTCAACAAATGAAGGATTTCATTTGTGCATGTTTGCATGGATCATGAGTAAATAACATATAGCTTTCCAAATACTATTGAAACTGCAGCTTTCATCAGTTTTCACTCTTGACCATGCTAGTTACATTTGATGGGAGCTGCAGTTCAAAAACCTCTGGAGAACCATAGGTTGCCTGCCCTAGCATAGTATTTCTCAGAAATAGCAAGAAAATTATGGTGTGTTAGGTCACTTTGTTTTACCATCTTTATTATTCAGTACATAATGTTTGATCTAAAGATTTGGAACATTTTTGCACATTTTCCAGGACTAGTGTTTCATTAAAAGGACCATCCTTATGCATTTTCCTTATCAAATCATCCACTTTTCATATCATTATTATGATGTCTGAAGATGGCTTGAATTTTTTCCCTGACAGTTTTTATATCCTGTTACTAAAAATGTAGTTAATGCATTATCAGCAAGTGGATTAGTCAGCTGCTGCCAGAAATGATGGTTTACCATGTTTACATGACCCTTTCTATTCCTCTGAACGTCAAGAAGAACAGAAGATGTGCTGGGATTTGAGAGTATGTGAAATCTATTTATCCTCATAAAAACGGAGGTATACCCAGTCCTGCTGTTGTCTTAAAAGCTCCATCTGTTGTCTCAAAGGCAAAAATCAAATGACTGCTCCCCATATGGTCTGACTCGTAGCTATTTTCCTTCATCCCTTAGTGTCCATTTTGATCTTTAAAAAAAATTAGAGTGACAGAAAAAAGAGAATTATTAGAGGTCATTATGGAATTGGGGTAGATATTTTAAACTCCAAACATCTACCATGTGTTAAGAGAGGAAAATGCTTGTCAGAATTGAGCGAAATGGTTGGAAATGTCATTTTTCAAGCAGCTGTAGATGAAATCAATTATGTCCTCATTTTACCTGTGCAAGCTACAAAATCCAAAAGGAAGAATTAAGGCCAATCTGTACTTCTCAACAGATGCAAAACAGAAAGAGATAACCACATGGTTCAGTTATTTATTTATTTTTAGCATGTTTATGAGGTCCAAAACTCCATCCTCCAGTCAGATTTGTTCATTGGTAGATCTGGAACACTTTCAAACATAAAGGACTTTGTAGACTTCAATCTACTATTAATATCTACCTGAACTTGTTCTTTTCAGTAAATGTCAAGATACGTTTCTTGACATTAGCCCCAAAGAGGTCCCAGAAGGATTGGGGTAGAATCCTGAAAATTTGTATATAAAGATATGGACCTCAAGAAACCTCTGTAATTTCACTCAACATTGGAAAAATGAAGATTTACCAATGAAGGAAGAGTTAATTAAAAAAATCTTAGAGTGTGCAGAAATGGATAGATTGACACTGAAAATGAAAGAGAAAGAAGATTCAGTTTATTTTAGAACATAGGATACCTTTTATCATTGGCTAGAAAAACAAGATAGAAAGGAATTTAATATGTATTAGTAAGTTAAATGTTGGAACCCAGACAATAAATTACTGATAAAATATTAAGCATATGATTATAAAAATTAATAAAAATATGTATTAAAAAATTAAAAAAGAAACCTCTGTAATTGATATTGCACATATATCTTTGTCTTTGAGTCAGGGCTGACACCTGGCAACTATCTGTACAAATTCCTGAGGTTTTTTGGCAAGCTATTTCAGAAGTGGTTTGCTATTGCCTCCTTCCTAGGACTGAGAGAGAGGATGACTGGCCATAGATTATCTAGTTGGCTTTGTGATTAAAGTGAGACTAGAACTCACAGTCTTCAGGTTTCTAGCCTGATGTTTTGACCACTACACCAACTGGTTCTTAATTAATACTAACAAATAGCTAGGTCAGGGGTCTTCAAACTTGGCTAAGTTTGAAGACCCCTGACCTAGGTCATTGAGCACAAAGACACTTCCCTAAATTACATTTTGTTCAAAATTGCATCTCATCTCTTTGCAGCTATGAGATGTTTTGATCACTAAGGCAATAACAAGAGCTAAATAAGGAAATTTTCAAAAGCTGCCTTATTTGTTAGTGTTTAAGAGACAAAGGGAATGTTCTCTCTCTCCCTTCCCCCCCCACCCCCATCTCTCTCTCATGCTTTTCATCCATGCTATGCTATGTATTTAATAAAAAAATATAACTTCTAATATAATGAATGTTTGCTGGCACTTTGATCCCCTGGTTAAAGTATCAGGCTAGAAGCCAGAGACTGAATTCTAATCCTGCCTTAGGCATGGTAAACCAATGGGGTGACTTTGGGCCAGTCACTCTATCTCAGCTCAAGTCATCTCAAAGGGTTGTTGTTGAGGGGAAAGGAGGATGAGGAAGGAGTATTAGGTGTGTTAACCATCTTGAGTTATTTTTTAAAATAATAAAGGCAGGATAAAAAAAATATTCGAGGTAAGCCCAATTTTACCATCCAAGACAACTATGTCATGAACATTTTTCTTTGTAAATGGGATCTGCTGCTACTTACTTAGTCAATATTCTTTTAGCACTCTTTATATACTTAGGAGCACATCCTCTAACTAGGGCTCCTGCTATATTTAAACTCCCAACAATTTACATCTATCCAAAAATGTCACACTCTCCCACCTCAAAGACATGAAGAGAAATTAAAAAAAAAACAAAAGGTTTAAGATGCTAAGACCTATTTTTTCTATCCTGCTCTATGGAGTAGAGAGTTGGTCTCTGACAGAAGGCCACCTGAAGAGACTAGAAGCATTTGAAATGTGGATTTAAAGGTGGCTGTTACGTATAAGCTGGGTTGACAAGATCAGAAATGAGGAGGTAATAAGCCACCTGGGACCAAGGAAAATCATCAAAACAATTAAAAAACAAAAATTAGACTATTTCGGGCATGTGATGTGACACCCAGGAAAATACGGCAGGGAAAGATTGAAGGCAAATGAGGTCCAGGCAGAAGAAGAACATTGTGGCTTCAAAATCTAAGGGACTGGTTTGAACAAAACTCAGTAGCACTTTTTCGTGCAGCTGCTGATAAAACAGGATCGCCAACATGATCGCCAACATCCGATAATGGATATGGCACAAGAAGAAGAAGAAGACCTAAGGAAGGAAGGAAGGAAGGAAGGAAGGAAGGAAGGAAGGAAGGAAGGAAGGAAGGAAGGAAGGAAGGAAGGAAGGAAGGAAGGAAGGAAGGAAGGAAGGAAGGAGAGAGGAGGGAGGAAGGGAGGGAAATAAATTATTTCCTCCTTTGCTTTGGTTCTCTTATGATTTATAGGGCAAATCTTTTAGATTTATAGCACTACAAATATTTTCTTCCTTTATTGTCTAAACATTTCAGATGAGACTGGAACTTATTAAAATGTGTAGGTTTCCCTGAAATATGGCAAATAAATAAATAAAACACAGCACATTATGTAGAAGCAAGTATTAAATGACAATAATTAATCACTGAGACAATAAATCAGGAGAAGTGACTAGGTCATCCTGCAGAAGAATGAGAAGTGGCTTGGCATAAAAGCCAATCCATATGGGGAAAGATGTGCATTTTCCTTAACTGCAACCCATTATCTCCTAAATACAGCTCACATTTCTCTTAAGAGACAAATAGAATTTGATTTATGCCCACTAAACACTATCAAATATGGCAGAATGTGCACCAATCTTGGCAAAAAGTTGATGCAAAACAAAAGCAAAGATTGGAATCAATACAAGCAGTTGGTCATAAAGACCCATGAATAGTTTGTTTTATTTTCAGAATTGCTACCCGCTCCCTGATCCTCTCCCTGAAAAATCCAGAAAGATCTAAAAACTGCAATATATAACATTAAAAAAGCAAGAGATAAAGGAGGAAATCTCTATTTTAAAAAAGCCAGATATCTAGATTTTGGTTTAAATAATTAAGTTCATTGTCAGCAACCACTGTAGGTTTTATGGAGCCTTTGTCATTGTTTATTGGCCAGATTATACAAAAATCTAAACTGATTAATAAAATGAGTTGGTTTGCTGATTAAACATGTTGTCAATTGATTAAAGCTACATAAATGAATTCTACAAATATTTTTAAAGAAACAGCCTCTTTTCAAGTATATCAGTGTTATAGCAGGTGACATCTGAAAAAAGGCATTCCCACCTGGGTGAAAATAAGAGCCCTGTGATCTGCAGATATTTCTGTTTTAAATATATTGTTCCAGAATTTGGACAAAGGTTTGGAAATTTTTAACTAAGTAGGCAGCCAGTTATTGGCAGCAATAAGCATGGTTATAGTTCCTTTTTTTTTCATTTCTCTTGCAAACCTTTTCTATTAAGTGATTTGGGAAAGGAAACTAGTTCAGTCCTATCCAGTTCTATAGCAGGTGCTTTAAAGCACAAACTGATAAATTGAGGTAATTATCTGAAATCAGCCTTCCTCAGCTTTTCTCTCTTCCACACCTAGCCTTCTGTTTATGGTGGAAGAAGGAGGGGGAAGGGGGAAAGGGGAAGGAGGGAGGAGGAGGAGGAGGAGGAGGAGGAGGAGGAGGAGGAGGAGGAGGAGGAGGAGGAGGAGGAGGAGGAGGAGGAGGAGGAGAGAAGAAGAAGAAGAAGAAGAAGAAGAAG
This sequence comes from Bothrops alternatus, assembly GCA_034064705.1. Classification (NCBI taxonomy): domain Eukaryota; kingdom Metazoa; phylum Chordata; class Lepidosauria; order Squamata; family Viperidae; genus Bothrops; species Bothrops alternatus. The sequence continues at coordinate 6,783,364 of JARGCV010000044.1, read as the reverse complement.
AAGAAGAAGAAGAAGAAGAAGAAGAAGAAGAAGAAGAAGAAGAAGAAGAAGAAGAAGAAGAAGAAGAAGAAGAAGAAGAAGAAGAAGAAGAAGAAGAAGAAGAAGAAGAAGAAGAAGAAGAAGAATGTAGTGATCATCTGGATATTTATTTATTTAACAAATTTATAGTCCTGGTTGGACAAAAGTGAGGGACCCACAAACTGTCTCCACATGAGCATAAATGTTGCTGAGGAAGGATGCTTGGTGTTATTGTAAAAGCTTGCATTTGTTGAACCTCTTTACAAATACAAATGGCCCTGCCTCAAATGTGCAATAAACCTAACTGTTGTATACATAGTCCTCGACTTAGCAATGGTTCATTTAGTGACCGTTCAAAGTTAAAGCAGCACTGAAAAAAATGACTGATGACCAGTCACATTTTGCAGCATTCCCATGTTCACATGATCAAAATTCCGATGCTTGGCAGCTGACTCATATTTATGATAGTTACAGTGTCCCGGGGTCACCTACCTTGTTACTTTTTGTGACAAGCAAAGCCAGTGGGGAAGCCAGATTCATTTACCAAAAAGTTAGAAGAATGGGTGAATCCAGCCACTCAACAAATAATGGCTAAATACTCCTGACTCAAAGATCATTGAAGTTAGTACTTTATTGTATTTATTGAACATTTAATGTGTCAAAAAGGACAAATATTATATTATATTATTATAAATATTATATTATTGGGGATTAATCAAATCAGTGAACTTAAATAAATTTAATTCATATGACATGGAATCTGTTTTAGTTTTTACTCTGTTCCTACCAGCTCCTGTTTCAAGTATAGCCTCCCCCATACCATTTAAAGGCCAGGAGCAGCTCTCGGCATGAAAAGAAGTCATACAAGTTCTGAAAAAAATCATCCTATTGGAGTCATTATCAGGAGTTTCCAAATGGTTGCACCAAATGCCAGAGATGCCTCTTCAGAAAGCAGAGCAGTCAAGATGCCATCTTTCAAATGCATTCAATTACTGCTTAGGGGTCCCAACTTACTTGTGATTTGATTCTCCCTCACACTCACAAATGCACACATGCAAACATAAGAAACCTGCCAGCACAATGTAATTAGCAGCCTGAATGTTACCCTGGGAAATAATGACCTGGCCTCTTTTTGTTGTTGCCAATGCTGCAGGGCTGGCAGCCATCCTTGTATTGAGATGGCTGCCCTTTCCCCATATTTCAAATCGCGTTGCATATTTGCTTGCCATGCCAGATACCAGTTTTACCGAGCTAACACTGGAAAAGGATAGCCTACCCAAACTTCCTCCTGAGTTCTAAAATAAATTGCTGAGGGTCACCAACCCTGCCAACCCTGTCACCACCCACCATGGTGATGATTCAGAAGAGAAGTGCTTTATGTTTTCCTGACTAAGATGGAGTTGGAGTGCAGGGCAGTAATTGAAGGAACAAGAAAGCAGATGTGGGATAAATAGGAAGGAAAATTGAGAAGGGAGATGAAACAGTATTTTCAAGCAAGCCCTCTTCATTTCAAACTCCTGAACCAAGAGATGAATCTATTAAGAGGTTTAGTGCAAGGCTGAATGGCTTTTTGGTACTCTGGGAGATCCATGGGGGAGTTCAAATAAGTCAATACAGCAGCTAGAATCACACAATTGAAACTTCATGGGGTTTTGATTGTGCAGTTGTAGTCAACATCTTGACTTTTTTGACCCTATCCCATCCCAGCCTGTGCGTTCTATTCAGGGGGAAGGAACCATCCTGTTAAAGTGATGGGGTCATGGCACAGATTTCAATGGAGCCACAATTTTTTAAATTATTATTATTATTTCCTTAATTTCCAATTATAATTTTGAGAAAGATTCTCCTTTCTGCCTTTTTTTCCCTCTCAGCTTTCTTTTGGCTGTATACTGCTGTCTTGGTGCATTTTCTACTTAACAAGAATCAGAAACCATGTCAAAAAACAGTCGCAAATCTAGTCAGAAAGCACAACAGAGGAACAAAGGACAGACTTGGAGGCTTCATATAGACAAGGAAGCTCATGCTGAACACCCCTAATTTCATACCTTATAATCAGTTCAGCTGCCTCTTGACTTTTTTCATTGCTTAACATCGGTTAAGCAACCTGTGGCTCAATGTAATGTGTAAACACAGATAACATTTTACTACCGTAGATAGATGGTGTTGGGATTGGGATTGGATAAATGGCAGCTTCTATTGTGTTGCAGGGATTCCTATCAGGACTTCAAAGGAAAGATGCTTTTCAGAAGAGGTTCAGGATTTTGTAACAGAAAGCTCTTGTTCCTAGATTAAGGTTTACAGAGATGAGGCAAGAACATTAACAAGAAATGACAGTTTTCATACTTTTTGGAAAAGCTCTCAGGCTTGCAAAGAGGGGGAGGAGAGAGTAGCTGCATAGAGCTTCCCCCACACACACTCCGTCTCTCACATCATCTCTGGAAAGAAGCAATGCCTGTTTTGATTCATGGTGGCATTGTCAGCCTGCACCACTACAGGAAGAAAAATGCTAAAGCCAGAACAAAAAAGAAAAGATGTTTCTGAGTAAGATAAAGAACTTAAAAAACAAACACCATTACATTCTGCCCAGGGAGTAACAAGATTATTAGAGAAAAGGATCAGGGTTTTATAACTTCAAATCATTCCTGTTTAGCTTCATGATGGCATTAAATTGGGTGCTAGAAATGGTGCAAGTGTCCTAATTTAATGCCATCATGAAGCTAAACAGGAATGGAAAAGGCCAGTGCGTAGCACAATTCAATATGTGGCTAAAGGAGTGGTGTAAAGGGGAAGGCTTTGGATATATTAGTCACAATGTCAGTAGCTGGTCCAATGAAAAATGTACAAAAGAGATGGTTTGCATCCATCAAAGAAAGGGACTGAGTTACTTGGCTATAAATTCACAGATTTTCTGGAGGAATATTTAAACTAAACAGAAGGGACAGTGAGCTAATTGATATAGAACATCCCTGTTCCTGGCAATCTAAAAACTATAGGGCTATCAGTGCATGTAACATAGATGTGTGTGTGGACAAGAATATCAACCTTGCTGTCAAGCAAAATCAAGCTTTCAACAGCGAGTGCCACACAAACTGCACTAACCAAATAGGTGGTAAGACAATAGGGGAACTCAGGCACCACACAGGTTTATTTATTTATTTATTTATTTTATTTTATTAAATTTCTATACCGCCCCTCTCCCGAAGGACTCGGGGCGGTGTACAGCCTAAAATTTAAAAAACATATAAATATACAAAATTTAAAATAATTAAAAATAAATTAAATCATTTGGCCAAAATCCTAAAACCCAAAACATACAAAATTTAAAAATACTCAGTCCCCTTAAAACATTTTGACCCTATTGGAACCGAAGCTTCTATGCCAGGCCGGCCTGTCGGAAAAGGAATGTTTTTAGTTCCCGACGGAAGGTGCGTAAATCTGTTATTATACGGAGTTCGGGGGGGAGCTCGTTCCATAACGTGGGAGCTCCCACAGAGAAGGCTCTCCCCCTGGGGGTCGCCAGCCGGCACTGTCTGGCTGACGGCTCCCTGAGGAGGCCCTCTCTGTGGGAGCGTACCGGACGGCGGGAGGTATTTGCTGGCAGTAGACGGTCCTGTAAGTATCCGGGTCCGATGCCATGGAGCGCTTTAAAAGTGGTCACTAACACCTTGAACCGCACCCGAAAGACCACCGGCAACCAGTGCAACTCACGCAGGAGCGGTGTTACGAAGGTTATGTAGAAAGTAAACACAGGGTCAGTCATAAAGGACTGAAATGTCTATACACCAATGCACAGAGTATGAACAGCAAACAGGATGAACTAGAAATTCAGGTTAATGAGGGCAGATATGATATTGTTGCCAGTACGGAAGCATGGTGGGATGAAACCCACAAATGGAACACACAGCTAGAGGGATTTAAATTATTTAAAAGAAACAGACCAAAAAAAGAGGAGGTGGAGTTGCTCTCTATATAAGAAATAACTATATCTCTACAGAAATAGAGCACAACAATGATGAAAACTGTCTTGAATGCATTTGGCTTAATATAAAAGGGACAAAAAATGACATTGCCATACGTGTATGCTATAGGCCATACAACCAAACAGAGGAAATAGATGAACTTTTTGTTACTAGAGCTAACTAAGGTATGTAGGAAGCACATCACAATAGTAATGGGGGACTTTAATTACCCTGACATCAACTGGAAGACAAACTCTGCACCAAGTAGAAGATCAAACAGATTCCTGACAAACCTAGCAGACAACTTTGTCTCCCAAAAAGTAGAGAAGGGAACTACGGGATTAGCCATTTTGGATCTAATTCTCACTAACAGAGATGAAATGATATAAGGTGTTGAAGCCACGGGAACCTTGGGAGCTGGTGATCATGCAATATTGGAATTCAACATTATGGAAGCACAAGCAATAGAACACAGTTAAACTAGAATCTTGGACTTCAAGAGAGAAGGATTCCATAGATGAGAATCCTCCAGGGGAAAAAAACTCAAGAAGCTTGGGAAATTTTGAAAAGCGAGATAATAAAAGCCCAGTCTAGCACAATACCAACAAAGAGGAAAAATAACAGCTCTCGAAAAAACCCAGCATGGTTGCATAAAGAACTCTCTGATAAACTGGAAGATAAAAAGGACAAGTATACAAAGTGGAAAGAGGGGCACATAACTAAGTCAGAATATTAGCAAATAACCCGAGCCTGCAAAGATGAAGTGAGGAAAGCTAAGGCTCAAAATGAACTAAGGCTTGCAACCAAAGTCAAAAATAACAAAAAACATGTAAAAAACAAGAAGAAGTGAAGGAAATGATTGGTTCATTAATGGGTGAAAGTGGCAAGAAGGTGACAAGCAACAGGGAGAAAGCAGAACTATTTAACTCATTTTTTCAATCTGTCGTTACACAAAGGGAAAAAACAGACCAACCTATCAAAAATAGTGCCTTAAAAAGCAGTGTAGAAACACAAGTTAAAATAGGCAAGAAAATGGTAAGTGAGCACCTGTCCAGCCTAGATGAGTTCAAATTACCAGGAACAGATGGATTACACCCCAAGGTTCTCAAGGAACTGGCAGATGTGATCTCAGAACCACTGAACTATATTTTTCAAAGATCCTGGAGCACAGGAGAACTACCCGAGGACTGGAAAAGAGCTATATAGTTCCCATCTTCAGAAAAGGGAAAAAAATGGATCCAGGAAATTACAGACCTATCAGCCTGACCTCAATACCTGGGAAGATTCTGGAAAAGATAATCAAACAACGAATTAGCGAATACCTACAGGCAAACAAAGTCATTACTAAAAGCCAACATGGTTTGTCAAAAACAGATCATGCCAGATAAATCTTATTGCATTCTTTGACCAAATGACAAAATTAGTGGATCAGAGGAATGCTGTGGATATAATTTACTTGGACTTCAGTAAGGCATTTGACAAAGTAGATCAAAACCTACTACTTGATAAGATAGAAAAATGCGGGTTAGACGGCATCACCACCAGATGGACCGGAAGCTGGCTGACCGGCGGTATTCAGCATGTGGTCCTCAATGGAATCACATCTACATGGAGGGAAATGTGTAGTGGGGTGCCCCAGGGCTCTGTTCTGGGCCCAGTGCTCTTCAACATCTTCATCAACAATTTGGAGGAGGGGATAGATGGGGAACTCATCAAATCTGCAGACGACACCAAGCTGGCAGCAATAGCCAACACTCCAGAAGACATGCTTAGGATACAGTTTCATCTGGACAGACTTGAACACTGGGCGCTATCTAACAAAATGAAATTCAATGGTGAAAAAAGTAAGGTTCTACATTTAGGCAAGAAAAACCAAATGTACAGGTATAGTATAGGGGGTACCTTGCTCAATAGTGGTAACTGTGAGAGGGATCTCAGAGTCCTAGTGGACAATCATTTAAATATGAGCCAGAAGTGTGCTGCAGCTGCCAAAAAAGCCAACACAGTGCTAGGCTGCATTAACAGAGGGATAGAATCAAGATCACGTGAAGTATTAATACCACTTTACAATGCCTTGTTAAGGCCACACTTGAAATACTGCATCCAGTTTTGGTCACCACGATGTAGAAAAGATGCTGAGACTCTAGAAAGAGTGCAGAGAAGAGCAACAAACATGATTAGGGGACTGGAGGCTAAAACATATAAGGAAAGGTTCCTGGAATTGGGTATGTCTAGTTTAATGAACAGAAGGACGAGGGGGGACATGATAACGGTGTTCCAATATCTCAGGTGTTGCCACAAAGAAGAGGGAGTCAAGCTATTTTCCAAAGCGCCTGAAGGCAGAACAAAAAACAACAGATGGAAACTAATCAAGGAGAGAAGCAACCTAGAACTAAGGAGAAACTTCCTGACAATTAGAACAATTAACCAGTGGAACAACCTGCCTCCAGAAGCAGTGAATGCTCCAACACTGGAAGTTTTTAAGAAGAAACTGGACAGCCATTTGTCCGAAATGGTATAGGGTTGCCCGCCTGAGCAGGGGGTTGGACTTGACGACCTCCAAGGTCCCTTCCAACTTTATTATTATTATTATTATTATTATTATTATTATTATTATTATTATTATTATTATTATTATTATTATTATTATTATTGTTGTTGTTGTTGTTGTTGTTGTTATTATTATTACTTTCCATATGGGATGTGGCCAGAACAACAAAAAGTGGAACAATTATTTCCCATGATTTATGCTTCTATTAATACATCCCAATATAGTATTGCCTTTCTAGCAGCTGTATCGTATTGCTGGCTCATGTTTAACATGATTGACAGATGTCCAGATCCCTTTCACACATAATACTGCCAAGTCAGGTCTACTCCATCATGCATGTGTGTCTAACTTTTTCTTATCTGGATGCAGAACTTTACATTCTTTACTTTACGTTGTCCACCTAGAAATGCTATTTTTTTGTGTGGGTGTCCAAAACTCTAGATGGTAGTTTCAGAAGGAGGCAGCTAGATGAGATTCATTAGACAGCTATTTTAAGCAAAGAAATATTGTAACCACAGCTTTGCAAACTCTATCTGGCAAAGCTTACATGGCTTTGTATGTTCCTGGTATAGGTGCTATTTATTTACATTATGCCTGTATATTTTTCCTGTTGTTTTAATTGTTTATTACTGGTTAGAACGGCAATCAAGGTTACCAATACATTGATTAAATAAATAAATCCATAAGTAAGATAAAGGTAAAGGTTTCCCTGTCTGTCCTGTCCGACTCTAGGGCCGAGGGAGGCAGCATTGTCCAAAGACAATTTCTGTGGTCTTGGAGCCAGCATGGCTATTTGCCAAAGGCTCACGGAACACTGTTATCTTCCCACCAAAGTGGTGCTTATTAATCTGTATTATTAATAATCTGGTGCTTATTAATTTGCATACTTTTGAACTGCTAGGTCTAGCACAATACTAACAAAGAGGAAAAATAACAGTTCTCAAAAGAAACCAGCACGGCTGCATAAAGAACTCTCTGATAAATTGGAAGATAAAAAGGACAAGTATACAAAGTGGAAAGAGGGGCACATAAGTCAGAATATTAGCAAATAGCCCAAGCCTGCAAAGATGAAGTAAGGAAAGCTAAGGCTCAAAATGAACTAAGGATTGCAACCAAAGTCAAAAATAACAAAAAAAACCATGTAAAAAACAAGAAGTAAAGAAAATGATTGGTTCATTAGTGGGTGAAAGTGGCAAGAAGGTGACAAGCAACAGGGAGAAAGCAGAACTATTTAACTCATTTTTTGCACAAAGGGAAAAAACAGACCAACCTATCAAAAATAGTGCCATAAAAAACAGAGTAGAAACACAAGTTAAGTTAGGCAAGAAAATGGTAAGTGAGCACCTGTCCAGCCTAGACGAGTTTAAATCACCAGGACCAGATGGATTACACCCCAAGGTTCTCAAGGAACTGGCAGATGTGATCTCAGAACCACTGAACTATATTTTTCAAAGATCCTGGAGCACTGGGAACTACCCGAGGACTGGAAAAGAGCTGATGTAGTTCCCATCTTCAAAAAACGAAAAAAATGGATCCAGGAAATTACAGACCTATCAGCCTGACCTCAATACCTGGGAAGATTCTGGAAAAGATAATCAAACAACAAATAAGCGAACACCTACAGGCAAACAAAGTCATTACTAAAAGCCAACATGGTTTGTCAAAAACAGATCATGCCAGACCAATTTTATTGCATTCTTCGACCAAGTGACAAAATTAGTGGATCAGAGGAATGCTATGGATATAATTTACTTCAGTAAGGCATTTGACAAAGTAGATCACAACCTACTACTCGATAAGATAGAAAAATGTGGGTTAGACAGCATCACCACCAGATGGATTCGTAGCTGGATTCATAGAAAGATTACAGAGAACAGCAACAAACATGATTAGGGGACTGGAGGCTAAAACATATAAGGAATGGTTGCTGGAATTGGGTATGTCTAGTTTAATGAAGAGAAGGACCAGGGGGGACATTTTAGCAGTGTTCCAATATCTCAGGGGCTGCCACAAAGAAGAGGGAGTCAAGCTATTCTCCAAAGTACCTGAAGGCAGAACAAGAAGCAATGGATGGAAACTAATCAAGGAGAGAAGCAACCTAGAACTAAGGAGAAACTTCCTGACAGTTAGAACAATTAACCAGTGGAACACAGCTTACTTCCACAGCTTACTTACCCCATGTAGATGTAGTACCATTAAGGACTACTCACTGAATACGGTTCATCAGTCAGTTACAAATCCATCTGGTGGTTATGGAAATCTTTTTTTTTTTTGAAAATATATTTTATTAGTTTTTTTAATTTTTACAGAAAGAAGACACTACTCAAATCAGATCATAGTGTTAAAATAAACAATCATCCATAAACAAAACATAAGTACATTTTTCAATACATCTAATACTAATAACTCAACTGAAAATAATCATACCAAACCATTAACATTACTGCTCGGTATCCCCACCACCACATCCCCCCGACCCTAACCTTCCCCCCTCACTTACCAACTAACTACCTACTTTCCTCCCTCCTTCTCTACTTCTCTATACTCCACCCTCCTTACTCATCCCCCCTCTTACCAACTTTCTTTCTACTTTCTTTCTACTTTCCTCCCTCCTTCTCTATCTCCGTCCTACTCTTCCCCCTTCTTATCAACTTCCACTTACATCAGCCTTCACTCCTCCTTCCTCTTTCCATCAGATGTGGTGCCCAGAGGCCACCCGAGCAACCCCTTAATGACAGTAATTACATATTCTTACATCAACCCCAATTACAGTTGAGAAAACATCGTATATAAAATTATAAACCCTCCCTAACCCTCCCTCCCGACTTCCCAGAGTGAGTACAGGGTAAAACAAAAGAAAACCCACTACATCAAACAAAATTATTATATAATCCTAACAAGAATTTTAAATTATATACTATATACAATCTCTAAATCATTTCAATCCATTAAACAAAACAAACAAATCATCTTGTTAAGAATAATAATTTTCATTTACATATCTAAACCATCAATCTAAGTCAAACCTTAAATCACTTCAATCCATTGAGAGGTTATATAAAATCACCCAAACAATCAAGTTTTATATACATCTTCCAATAATCAACCTCTTTCAAACCATTGAACATCAAATAAAAAAAATTCATCTTTTTAGAAAAATAAACAAATAATATCAATAAACCCCTCAATTAAAAAAAAATATGTTCTTAATCAATTTAATATATCTTCCATTAAACATCCTCTCTTACATCTTACTTATAAAATTGGTCTTTAATTCAGCCCATAATCTTAGATTAGCCTTAATTCCTTGCATTTAATTTTAAATTTCACTTCTTCAATCGACTTCTGGGCTTTCTAATCTGTCAGATAAACCTCCATAACAAATACAATCTATTTATTCCATTTCTAACTTACATTCCTTCAACCTTATCAAATCACATAATGCTTATCTATCCCATCAATCAATCAATCTAATGTCAAACCTAGATCATTTCAGAGCAAATACATTCTTCATCAATTTAATTATATTTTCCATTAATCATCTTCTCTTACATTTACTCATAATCTTAGTCCTTAAATCAGTCCATAATTTTGAATTACCCATAATTCCTTGCATACAATTTTAAATTTCACTCCTTCAGTCGAATTCTGGGTTTTTTCTTCAACCAGGTAAACATCCATAACGAAGCCTCCCTTCCAAATAATAAGTCTCTCTTCTTTACTTGCAATATCATTTGAGTCCAAATAAACCGTCTTAACCTTTGCATTAGTCCTCTGTTACTCTTAGCCATAAACTTTTGTTGAGATAACAATTCAAATCTTTGCTTTTCCTGATCCTCAGCCCCATAAGTAAGTTGCTTCTTAAACTGAATCAATGTCTCTTTTTTCTCAATTAAATCCTCTTCTTGCTGCTTATCTAAAAGGAATAGCCATCCCCTCCTTTCTTGAAACAAATCCTCTTCCTCCACTCCATAGATGAACTGTTTATCAAGCAAGATCCATTTCCCTTTATTCTCTTTATTCTCAGTACTGTCTTCTTCTTGTTCTTGTTCTTCTTCTTGTTTAGATTGTATTATAAAATATTCAGCAGTCGGTTGTAAATCAGTTTCATTTGGAAGAAAGAATCTGGTTAATATTTCTATAATAGTCTCTTTCAGTATTGCTTTAATCTCTTTCACTATTGCACGCCTTTCTTCTTGAGATTCATCAATACGATCCAAAATAGGTTTAACATTTGAATGTAAATTCCACTCCATTTTAAATTTAAAACAATCACTCTGGCTTTAATACAATTCCTACAGCCGTCTCTCTAGCTTCGCTTACGAGAACAAGGAGAGAGGAAAAAAATGGAGAATTCACTTTCACTTTCAAACACTTTCCTTTAACAGTGAAAGCAGTGAAAGCTATACGCCATTTTGAAAGCATTATGTTGATTGTAGAAGTTAGAAATATATAGCCAGAAAAACAATAAAAAAATACTTGCAATCCAATAAGAACTCCTGTATTCACTCAGTCTGCTTACAGTCTCTCTTGTGTTCTATTTTTATAAGCAGAAGCGGTCGCGGCGTCTTTCTCTGTCTGATGACAGAAGCGTCTCTGGGCAGGAGCGTCTTCAGGAGCTGGTGGTGATGGAAATCTAACCCACTTTTTCTAGCTTAGGTTGCAATCTACTTTGTCAAATACCTTACTGAAGTCTAGGTATACTATTTCCGCAGCATTTTGCTGGTCTACAAATTTAGTCCCTTTGTCAAAGAATGAAATAAGATTGAGTTTTCAAATAAGAATGTGAGAATGGAAGTCTGGTTTTGGACTTTCTGATTGGTCTAATAAATAAAGGAAGCAAAGAAACCAATTAGGCTTTCAAGCAAAGTGAGCTGGGGTAGCAATCTAATTTTTGAAGGAAAAAATGAGCTCATTGAATATTGGTGCTTTTGTTAGGGATATAATGAAATATGTATAATATAAATATATAGAGGTATAGATAAATTTATGGCTATATCAATGTATTTGTGTAAATGAAAATTGTATAGGTTATCTCTTTCATCATGAAGAAAAACTATGTGGTTCCTAGAAATCAAAAATTGATCAATCTATTTTAGAGATACTTTGCAACTTTGCTGTAGCAACATAAAAGATTACTGTGGTAGCCTGGAACATACATCCTGTCATACAGCATTACAGTCTGGTTTGGAAGCATCACTGCTTCAGGCAGGAGGGTGGTGCAGAGAGTGGTGAGGATCACAGAAAAGATTATTGGCAGTTCCCTTCCTTCCATCCAGGACATAGCATATAAGCATTGCTCAAGCGGGGTCTGCAAGATTGTCTGGGACACTACACATTCTCTTTTTTTAAAAAAAAACAAGTTTTATTGGTTTTTTTCATTTTAAAAACAAGTGCTTACGAAACAACGTGGTGGCAGGGCAATCAATTATCCACACAACAAAGTCATACCCATAAAAATCAGATTAAATCATTAAAAAAGAAAGAAAAAGAAAAGAAAGAAAACAGAAAACAGAAAACCCCCCTCTCTTTCCCCTCTAATAACTTATTATATTCAAATTGATATATTTCAATACAACTAGGTCAATCCTATCAATCCTCAATAACCTTTCATCTAAATAGATCCACAAATCCAACTCCTGTATGAAGTTTACTTATTTCAGTTACTATGTTCCATATTTCTAATCTAAGTACATAATTAACACTTCGGGAGTCTCTCCATTACCTTTTTCCTTAACATATTCAATAAACATTTATTAATATCATTTCTTATTTTTCCCTATTCTTCTTCCATTACAAAATAACCATCAGTTCTAATATATATATAAAAAAGTATATTAGTTCATATCAGAAAAAAAAAAACAAAGAACAAAACAGAGCAAAGTAAAAAAAATACCTTTCTATTTCTATTATACTTTATAATCTAATAATCAATCCCTCAATATCAGTATCACATTTCTTTAACCTCCTCAAAGTTACTATATCCAAAAGATATTAATACATAGATAAACACCTTATTATTAAGTTCAGACCCTTAATTAATTTTTATTCAATCTAACATCTTATTTAACTGTCATAAGCCATAAATCGATCCATATCTAATAAGCCTTTTAAAATCGTTACATAAAACCTTCAATCACATTCTTAAATCTTATTCTAGCTTTCCTTTTATGCCAAACAGGTTTCCATAACAACACCACTATATCCATAAGCAAGTCATTTTTTTTATCTTGTTGTGTCCTTTGAATTAAACAGAGACGTCTTCTTTTCTGTTTTAGGAACCTAGCTCCTTTGTAAATAATCCCTTGTTGTTTAACAAGGTCCAATCTCCATGTTTGAAACTGTTGAGTAGCCGGCTCAATTACGTCCAGTTTTGTACCTAATAGTTGTTTATCCAAGTTAGCATCGTTCTCAGTTCATTTGGCTTGTCTGTCCATTTCTGTTAATTTTAGAGTTGTAAGTGGTTTAATTATAGTCCTTTTTAATTCCTCAGAGATCTCATCAGCCTGCATATAGAGTAAAGTGGAATCTTCTTTACCTTTAGTTAATCCCACTTCTATTATTTCTTGACCCATAGAGTACTCAGACGAAGTCTGGGAGTCAGTTTGGAAGTTCAAAGCAGGATTTCTATTTTTTATTTCCATCATAAACTCTTTTATTTGCAAATGTATTTCATCAGTAGCTTCATAAAGTTTTTCCAGCATAAGTTTATAGTCAAGTTGAGCCAAGGGTTGCTCCATTTCAAAGATAATCAAAAACAGTCTGTATCATTTAGTAGGGGCTGTGTTCAGAGAACATTTAATCAGTGTCCACCCCCACCAGTGCAGCTGTTAATCTTCTTTGTATTTTCCCCTTTATGATAATCTAAAAGTCAAGGTTAATCCAATCCTCAAAAGAAAAAGTTGCAATTTTAAGTTATTAATTAAAGTTTTTCCACAAGGTGTCCTCAGTAGCATGTAAAATCTTCTCCCAGAAACCAGGAATCTCATAAAAAAGATCAGAAAATACAGAAAAAAGAAGCATTCAAACCCAATAGCAGATTCAATACTGACAAAATTTTCCAAGAAGTGAAGGAAAAAAGAGAAAAAAATAGGAAAAAAATCACTTTTTAAGTTAATTCAGTCCAAGCTTCTTTTCCCCACACTCACAAACGCCGCCTTCTTAGAGTAGGGAAATCATTTCAAAGGTGCTTTTTACAGGCACAAAAAAAAAAAGAAAAACCAAGAGAGGGAGGAAAAAAAATCTCACCCAGCTCAGCCATGGTGGTTCCTGTGCTTAGATGTTCTTCTGACTTCTGGTTGCAGCGGCTAGATGAACGGCCATTTTACTGGCCGTTCTTTCCACCGTCGGCCCAAAGGAGCAATCTCGGTCCCTGGAAGAAGCTGCCACTCTCCCAAGGACAACAAGGACCTCCTTACCGGTAGCTGTCCCCACATGGCAGCTTTTCGACCCGATTAAGGGTCTACCGGCAGCAGAGAATCAGCTGGCAAGGAGAGCCATCTCCTTGCACAGCTGCGAGCACCACTATCCGGAACCGGAAGTCGACACTACATATTCTCTTCATGACCTGTTTTCTTTGTTACCTTCCGGGAAGAGGCTTCTTGGTATCCAAAGCAGAACATCCAGATTCAATCATAGTTTCATTCCATACAGTATTAACCTTATGAACTCTAAAGCTTCCTCTTTCTATTATGTATTCAAAATGGACAGTGATTAATATTTATATGTTATTTATACATAAGGATGTAAGTTTATACATATGTTGTATATAGTGTGTTTAAATGTGTGTTATGTGTATGTACACTTTGAGACCAAACAACTAAATTTCATTTTTAATGTGTGCCAATGTGCTCACAGTAAAAAATGACAATAAATAGATAGATCTATCTATCTATCTATCTATCTATCTATCTATCTATCTATCTATCTATCTATCTATCTATCTATCTATCTATCATCTATCTACCTACAGTAAATGTACTGCAAAATACAAGCTCAGTTTGCTAGTCTTTCCCCCCCACACACACACACTTGTACCTAAGTGTGTCACAAATATTCCGTGGCAATACCTTTTCTCTCTTATATTCCCTTGATATTGTCTTTATCTCATCACTAGACTATGAATGAGACAATTCTAAATCATCCTTAGCTGTACAAATATTAAAATTGTATTTTCTCATTATTCCAAACTCATTTCAGATATACACAATCTGATAGGCTTTATTTCTTGCCGTTACCTGGCAGGGAAATTGGATGACAGGATTAATTGGTAATGGAGGCAAGGACAGAAATCAGCAAGGGGATATCAAACATCATCTCACCATTGTTTTGTACTTAATCAAGGATAGGTAGACCACACTTGAACTTGGTAAAAGAAAAACAGCCAAAATGTGGAAGAAATTTAGATGACTATGGAGATTCTCAGTCATCCAGGTCATGGGTTGTCCAGAACTGAAGAAGCTTCTTGAATGAGAAGCAAAATGTCTTCAAGCAAAACAAAGAAAGTCCAGTTGCCTTTTGAAAAAGCAAAAAGCCTTTGGAAAAAGTTTAGAGTTTGCTTTTTTTAGGACAAAGAAGTTTTAACTATCAATTTAAGGACTTAAAAAAAATCTGGACTAAACAGCAAAAGGCTAATTAAATTTTTGATTTTAGAAGGTTATAAATACAAATACAGATAAATTTGGAATTAATTATAAGAATCCTTCCCAGAGGAAAATATTTTTAAACTTCTAAAACAAAATATAGGATAGGACTGAATGTTGGACGTTAGAGAGAAATAGAAGAGACAAAATTTTTCGATTAAAGGAGAATATTTAAATGGGATTTACTAATACAGGATGGGAAAAAAATATTTTAATCTTAGACATATTAAAGGATATTTTTGAACAATGAACCCTGAAGTTAATTTTAAGAGAGTCTGCCTCTATAGATACTCTGTGTTCAGAAAATATTATGAAAGAGTTTTATTGGACAAGACTGAGACAAAAATTGATTTAGCTACAAGCTATAAGAATTATATGGGGAAAGATGCTATACTGAACACACAAAAGAAATTGGCTGATGACTTAATAACTAACAGGAATATCCAAATAACAAACCAAGAGACTGACTTGGGTTATCTTCCTATACTGGTGTTACAAATGAGGCTGGTTAAAACTTTGAAGAATTTTGTTAGAAGGAACAAAGAGAAAATGAAGAGAAATTAAGTTTTTAGACATGAAAGGGCTAAGGATCAAGACTGTTAAAAGTAAAATGAAAGAATATAAAATATAAATGTAAATTAATAAATAAAATATAACTTTTATATATAAAATATAAATGTGTCCTACAAGTTAATTTCTTATCATTTTCTTTTTGTCTCTTCTCAGAAACTACTTCACATATTTGTTTAACACATGCTGGAAACAGCATCTATATTTTAGCAAAAATATCTTCTTCTCATATCTTATCTACAGGATAAAACCTTATAGATTATATCTTATCTTTAAAGCCTTATCATTCAATCCTGGTCAATAAAAATCCATTAACAACTACTAGAATATTTTTTAACCTTGATTAAATAAGCCAACTTCATATTCCTTGTTTTTGCTTTACAAATCTTGATTTTTATTCCTCTTAAATAGTGTCATAAAAGTTTATTTCTTTTCATTTTCTCTTTCCTTTTTCTATGAACTCCTTCATGAGTATAACATATTTCTTTTGTAAGTCTAAGATAAGAAATTTGTCCAAGTCACTTTTCTGATTTTATTTATTAAGAAATCAATTGGTTTCATTTGTAAGTGCATTGTATCATCTTCCATATCATATTTGTATCCTGCCATTTTTAAAACCATATGCAAAACAGCCCAATTCTCAATTGTGTCCTCTTTTATCATCTCTCTTAAATCTTAAGAGAAGTTTCTGAATACATTGTTGCCAAATATCTTTCAATTCTTCCAAAGTTAAAATACTTCTCTCCAATCTGTGTTGGTGGTTCTCTTCCTTGTTAACTAGAATCTTTTGCTCTTTCTGGTTGCGTCTAGTGTCCAGCCTTCAAAGTCTCATCATGGTTTTTTTTCTAATCCACATCATTTTCCCACAGGATAATTTTTTATGCTTAGATTTAAAATCTTCATATATTTTAATAGAGTTTTAAAAACCCACAGGAAGGATTCTTATAATTAGTTTCAAAAATCTTATTTCCAATTCATCTGTCTATTCAAAACTTTCCAAAATCAGTGTCCTAATTACCTTTTTGCTATTTATTTCAGAGAAAAAAAATAAGTTTTTTTAACTTACATGAAATATCTTTCACTAAAGATTGAAGGAGAATCACCCAGTGTGCTGAAATGTATAGTTCTAAAAGTCTTTTTTTCTTTAATATATTACAGTATTATATTATAATATAATATATTACCGCATACTACAGCATTGTGGTAATGATGTTTGATTATACCTGAAATTAATCCTCCAAACTGGAAGCATAAACTAACTCAGAAGATTAACTTCAGATAATGTCTAGAAAACTACTAGACCATCCTTTGAACAACTAAATTAGTATTGTCCTGATCAATAATGAAATATACTGGACTTCCATTCCTAAAATGTTCCATTTTATGCTTCCTAGTCCTGATCTAGATTGAGACTTCATGCGCTTCAGAAATGAACTCCAAAAATGGAACCACATGATGCAAATGTTGAGTATCAACTCTTCAGTCTCTTACGATGTTTCCAGAAAGGATGAAAAATGTATTACAAATGAGTTAAAGTTACAGTTCTCAATGTGTGATAAGCTTCAGAAGAGGACTTTGGGAATTTTATCTATGTGTATTTTAATTTTATTTTTCTTGATGTGTTCATTTTATTTTGTATCTTCTTTTAATTACTATAAGCTATTTTGACTGCATGTGTAACTAGAACAGAGAGGGATATAAAATGTAATAATAAAATATGAATATTTAAATATAGGACTACAGTTCTGCGGTAATGAACAAGCTTTGTATTCAGGTCCCAGAGTACAATCCTAGGAAATTCTAATCTCTGGAGAGTTCTTGCCTGTTGGTAGAAGGAATGTTAAGCTTGATATTATAGTTGAGAATATAACAGCATATAATGTCTTGTAACTGATAGCTATGCTTAAAACAAATTTAGGACTTTTATGCAACACTTGGCTTGTTCTTTATTGGCATTGCAGATATGAAATAGGCTTCACATCATAAGGTTCAAATAAATAACATTCAAGCAATCATTTTTCAAAGTCTGCTGGTTGTCAGAAGGCTGCAGAAGATGCATAAACTACATGCTATTTTTTTTCCTACCATTAAAGTTTCTTAACAATCCTGGGAGGAATTCTACTGCAGTCTGCTTTTCTGCATGGGAGAGAGAGTCAGCTTGATAACCAATATCTTTAAATAAAATGCATAGTGGGGATGAGGAAGACATTGCCATAAAGCCGTGATGAAAAATAATGCACTGTTCTACTTGCCAGAATAAATGATAGTCAATTTGCAAAACAATTGAATCTCTGAATCTCTACCAGTCTTTTCTCGTCTATCAATACCTCTTCACACAAAATTATTTTATTTTTAAGGCAAGGTGATGAAAACTCATGCATGTGACTTTGTGGACCACCTCCCTCAAAGATTTTGCATAAAGCAAGGGAGGGAATTTCCTGAAAAGAGGGAATCTTCCTGAATATTTGTAATCTGCAGATATTTATTTCATTTAAAAGCATTTTGAAAATTCCACCGATGACCTCATTTGCATATGGCATTATTATACAAGTGACACAAATTGCTACATATGAATGCAAAATTAACATTAACTCAATTGTCTTGCAAGTCTCCTTTGGATGTAATAGGCTCAATTCACTTTTTTACTCTAAGATGGAAATTCGATCCGTTGCATTTGAAGCCTGCTAAATGTGCAGTAGACTTCAACTAAATTTCTCTAAACTAAATTTCATTCTGGGTGTGTGGATGTGTGCATTGTGAGTTCATTGTAGGAGTTCCCTGCTTGTTTTAAGCTCTGTACTAGTTTTGAACTTTTTGTATTCAAAATGTGATAGTACCACTTTATATTTCACGAACTGCCACTCATGGAATACTGCATCCATTTCTGGTCATCGTGGTTTTTTAAAAAAAGATGCTGAGATCTTAGAAATTGTGCAGAGAAGAGCAACAAAGATGATAAGAAATCTACAGGCTAAACCGTGCAGTGAACAGTTAAGAAACTAGGCATGTCTAGCTTATCAAAGAGAACAACTGGGGGTGACATGCTGTCTTCCAGTACTTGAGAACTGTCACACAGAAGAATGGGTTGACTTATTCTCCATAGCAAGAAGCAATGGTTGGAAGTTCATTAAAGAGAGATTGAACCTATAACTAAGAAGAAATTTCCTGATTGTGAGAACAATTCATTTATCAATGGAACAGCTTGCCTGGTAGTGCAGTGGTTAAAGTGCAGTATTGCAGGCAAACTCTGTCCACATCCTGGAGTTTGATCCTGACAGGGCTCAAGGTTCATTCAACCTTCCATCTTTCTAAGGTTGGTAAAATGAGGACCTAGATTTTGGGGTGCAATGTGTAAATAATGCTTGCAAACCATCCAGAGAATCTGTAAAGTGCTATGAGGCAGTACAAAAGCCCAAATGCTATTACTATTTGCCACCAGAGTTATGGGTGCTGCATCGTTAGAGGTTTTCAAGAATAGACTGGACAATATTTGTCTGGGATAATATAAAGTTTCCTGCCTTGAGCAGGGGGTTGGACTAGAAGACCTCCAAAGTCCCTTCCAACCCTACTAGGTTTCTGTGATTTTGTGGGAGATATGTTGACGGCATTAACAAAGCAATCTTTACTATATGTCTTTAAGTAGATGCTTTAGATGTTTTTTTTAAATAAAATCTTTATTTTACTACTTTTTTTAAAAGTGCACAAATACCAATCCCCCCTAAAATTTTAAATATCCAACTGATAAACAATAACAAACAAAACCCTCCAAAGGAAAAAGAACCATAATCCAAGCATCTCATCTATTTGTCAAATATTAATGTTAAATATTGCATATAAAATTATACCTTAAAAGACTGTTGTAGAACATCATGAAATTTTACCAAAGGGAAACATACTGCATTGTTTTCTGACCAGTAGAAAATGTCACTTTTTCAACAAGATAAATAATGCGTATTTTGAATCAGTCTTTAATATCCAGAATAGTAATACTTTTCCCTGTTTCTCAAAATAATTATCTTACCCATTCCACCTATCCCATATAACCAAAGTTCCTAAAATTGTAAAATTCCACATTTTTTGGAATTAATGCAACAAAATATCTTTAATAATAATATAATGCCAAAAGATACTAAATGCTCACCAAACCAAATCTTTTGTGCGTGTGACCCTTCACATCTCCAACAATTTGGTATCCAATCTTATTTATTTACTTATTTATTTATCCAACTGATATGGCTGCCCACCACAATGAGTGACTTTTTGGTGCTTCCAATAAACTCTACATAGAATCTTTTGATGAACCAATTTCAGTCTTAAAATCAACAGGATCAATTTAACATTTTTAAAAAACATGTGACAATTGATGTTTAACAAAATAATAAATAAATAAATAAATAAAATAAGAGTTAGCAGGGATCTTGGAGGTCTTTTAGTCCAGCCCCTTGTTTGGGCAGGAAAGTTTTCAGACAAAACTTTCACTGTTGGAACATCCATAACTTCTGGAGGCAAGTTGTTTCAATGATTAATTATTCTAACTGTCAGGAAATTTCTCCTTAGTTCTAGATTGCTTCTCTCCTTGGATAGTTTCCATCCATTGCTTCTTGTCCTGCTTTCAGGTGCTTTGGAGAATAGCTTGACTCCCTCTTCTTTATGGCAACTCTTCAGATATTAGAACACTACTATCATGTTGCCCCTAGTCCTTCTCATCATTACACTAGACATACCCAATTCCAGCAACCATTCTTTGTTTCTCTTCTTGTATTCTTTCTAGAGTGTCAACAGCTTGTTTATATTGTGCTGACCAAAACTAGATGCAGTATTCCAAGTGTGGTCTTACAAAGGCATTATAGAGTAGTATTAACACTTCACATGATCTTGATTCTATCCCTCTGTTAATGCAGCCTAGGACTGCATTGGCTTTTTTGGCTGCTGCCAGTTTCAATTCTCTAGTTCAGCTTTAAATTTCTGCTTTTTTTTTTTTTTTACAAATGTGATGTAGGTTTATTTTCAGATGTACATTTCATGAAAATAGAAAATACCTCAACTTCATTGAAGCAGCTAAAGTGTCAGGCCCATACCAAGCTATCAAAATGTGCTTCAAGTTTATGTATTTCTACAGTTGTGAATTAGACAAATGACATTCTATTTGTTCAGAAAAATCCTTAAAATAATTGGTTGTAAACCAACTGTAAATTAATTGGTTTACAATAGAAAAGCATTGAACTAATTGACTTCTAAGGTCTCTTCTGATTTACTCATTTTATAACCAACAGAAGGAAGAGCAAGTGAAAAACTGGGATTTGTATTTAGTACTCATTCAAAGGATTTTTACTGACTATCCAATAGAATAACAATAGACCAGCGTATTTGTGAACAACTATTACATTGAAATTTTAGTCCTAGAGTTGTTTTCATTTCTAATTATTAGACCAATGAAGCTGAGGTCTCTTTGTCTCATTCTGCTAGCTTAAAATCACATCTATGTCATGATCAAATAGACTTGATCTAATAGAATATATGTCTCCTAAAGCCATTTAAACGCTTCAATCAGAATAGAGCTGGAAGAGATCTTCTAGTCCAACTCCCTGCTCAGGCAGGAGACTCTATTTGAGACAAGTGACTTTCCAGTCTCTTCTTAAAAATCTCCAGTGATGAAGCACCCACAACTTCTGAAGACAAGCTATTCCACTAGTTAATTGTTTTCATTGTTAGGAAGTTTCTCTTTAATTCCTGATTACTTCTCTTCTTGATTAGTTTCCATCGTTTATTGTCTTGCCTTCTGGTGCTTTGGAAAATAGGTTGGCCCCCTCTTCTTTGTGGCAGCCTCTCAAATACTGGAATACTGCTATCATGTCCCCCCTAGTCCTTCTTTTCTCTAGACTGGCCATACCCAGTTCCTGCAACAATTCTTCATATGTTTTAGTCTCCAGCCCTCTAATCATCTTAGTTGCTCTTAGTTACCCTCTCAACAATCATTTCTGTAATCCAAGAATTTAAAAAAAACCTGATGCTTATCATCCATTATTTAAGTTTTATTTGTTTTTTCTATATATATTCTAGCAACTAATCAAGTATAAACTTCCATTTTAATTGATATTGCATTATTCTTTTCCATTTCCATACATTTTGTGCAGATCTTTTATATTGTTTTGTGATGCTCTGCTTTTTCTTTAGACATTAGCTACCAAAGATCAGCCAGAGTTTGTGATTAAATGAAAGGCTGTAATTTTCAACACCACCTTTTAAAAATTTAAATTAATTGTTATGATAAAAATTAATATCATTAATGATTTAACTACTCATTTTCTTATCAAAACTGTCTTTAGTTAAAAGCTCATTTTTCCCTCAGATTTTATATATAATTAATTTCTCACAGAGTATTCATGAAGCTTTGGTTTTGCAAAATTGAATTTCTTTTTTCTTTTGTTTGCAACTTTACTCTTTTCCCCTCTCACACATATAGACATTCAGTTAATATGATGTGTCATAATCGCATTCCTCCTTTGTTGTTTTAGCTGGTTCAGTGAAAGCATTGCCTTGATACAGAATAAGGATTTTACATTTTGGACAGGAAGATTAATTTCTTTTCAAAGAAAATAGAATGATTCTCTACTGGTTTTAAGTTTCATTCTATTACAGGAACAAACTTTGGAAATGTAAGAACAACTAGATAGAAGTTCTGATATTATGCTGCCACTTGGATTTTCTTGTCTCTTTCTAAAAATTATATATTGTCTTTGTCAGCTCAGGACAATGAACACATGGGAAAATCAAAATAAAAAATAAAAAATAGGAATAAAGCAAAATGAGTTGGCTGTTGATTCAGAAGTTGTCTTATTTCAAGACGATACCTTCCCTCATTCTTGATGGAGTTTTGTTACACCGGAAAGAACACATTCACAATCTGGTGGATGGTGGGGAGTACTTCCTCTGCTTAAAGCTCCAGCTCAAATAGAAGTTGAAAAGCATGGCCAGAAGGGCTTTTGCATAGTTTTAGCTGATGTACCAGTTAAGGCCAGGATGCACTGGAGATGGTTACTCATGCCCTTGTCATTTCTCAATTTGATTGGTGTAATGTGCACTAAATGGAGCTCCCATTGAAGATAGTTAAGAGCAATTAATTAATCGTTAAAACAATTAATCAGTGGAATGGCTTCCCTTCAGAGGTTGTGGGTGCTCTATCATAAGAGATTTGTAAGAAGAGATTGGACAATCATTTGTACAGAATGGCATAGGGTCTCCTGCTTGAGCAGGAGTTGGATTAGAAGACCTCTCTTCCAACTCTGTTATTCTGTTATTCTGTTGTGGCTTTAATAGTTCAAACTAGGAAACTGGCAGAGTACTCACAATTGTAATTAGAAAAGGGTTTTTGTTGTAGGGATAGCATTGAAGGAAAGTGATAGCTAGAGCCACCAGAAGAAAATAATGAATGAATGAATGAATGAATGAATGAATGAATGAATGAATGAATGAATGAATGAATGCATTTCATAGGCATTTTGCAACACTGCTCAAAAGTCATGGCTTTGTTCCTATCTCTTTAAAAGCTCAATCAGGAAAGAAAAATAATATATATAGCAACTTGACAATGAGATTTTGTAGCAACGGTTATTGTTTACTCCCCAAAGGAGAGAACTAATATTGTTAAGAGACTGCAAGATGATAAAAGCTCCATTTTGATTGACATGCCAAAGCAATTTCATTTCCAGATTTTAAGAATTTATCATGTGACAGGAAAGCTGTTAATGAAAGAAAAGAATCAACTATTGTTCCAATATTGTTAGGAGGATTTCTGGAGATAGTGATAGTAGTAAACTTGCTGTGTATTTTTGGTGGTTATTCTTGCTCCTGTATGCAGAACCTGACTGGGAAAGAGAAGAGTCTTCTGGTGCAGGTAGACATGAAAAGAGTAGCAAAACCTCAATTATCTTACTTTGGCAAAGTCAAGCATAACAAAACTGCATCCAGTTTTGATCACCATGATGTAAAAAAGATGCTGAGACTCTAGAACAGCGGTTCTCAACCTTGGGGTCGCGACCCCATTTGGGGTCGCGAGACCATTTCGCAGGGGTCGCCGGACACCCCGGGCCGCCATTTTGTTTTTAATTTTTTTTAATTTTTTTAATTTTTTTAATTTTTTTTGGGCCAGTGCATGTGCAGTTCGGCCTGTCGCGTGCACGCGATGGGCCGAACCGCGCATGTGCGGCGCGCACGACGACCCGATCCACACACGCATGCGCAAAACTCCGGCAGGCACACGGAGGAGCGGTCCGGAGCAGGCGGGCGCAAAGCTGCCTCCTTCCCGCTCCGCTCCGCCACGTTCCAGGCCCGGCCTCCAACTCACCCTCCGGCAGCCGGCCAAGCGGTCGGGGCAGCCGGACCTCGAGGCGGGCCTGCACTTCAACGAGACCGGCTCGGCTGTGGCGAGAGGCGCCCGGCGGCCGCCTCCGGCCCCCAAGTCTGCACTACGGACTGGCGTCCAGGTCCCAGTGCTCCGTCTGCCAGGCTCGTCCGGGACTCCCGTGCCTTCCGCAGGGCCGGCAGCGGCCACAGGTAGGTAAGCGGGCGGCAGGACTGGGGAGCCCGCCCGGGCCAGCTCCCTCCCTCGGTTGGCAGCGGCGGCCGAAGCAGGCGGTAAGGCACCCAGCTGGGCGTGGGGGGAGGCCGAGCCGGGGAAGGAGCCGGGCGTGGGGGGAGGCCGAGCCGGGGAAGGAGCCGGGCGTGGGGGGAGGCCGAGCCGGGGAAGGAGCCGGGCGTGGGGGGAGGCCGAGCCAGGGAAGGAGCCGGGCGTGTGGGGAGGCCAAGCCGGGGAAGGAGCCGGGCGTGGGGGGAGGCCGAGCCGGGGAAGGAGCCGGGCGTGGGGGGAGGCCGAGCCGGGGAAGGAGCCGGGCGTGGGGGGAGGCCGAGCCGGGGAAGGAGCCGGGCGTGGGGGGAGGCCGAGCCGGGGAAGGAGCCGGGCGTGGGGGGAGGCCGAGCCGGGGAAGGAGCCGGGCGTGGGGGGAGGCCGAGCCGGGGAAGGAGCCAATCCCCAGTCCTGCTGCCCGCCTACCTACCTGCGGCCGCTGCCGGCCCTGCGGAAGGCGCGGGTGTCCCGGACGAGCCTGGCAGGCGGAGCGCTGCGACCTGGACGCCAGTCCGTAGCGCGGACTTGGGGGCCGGAGGAGGCCGCTGGGCGCCTCTCGCCACAGCCGAGCTGGCCTCGGTGAAGTGCAGGCCCGCCTCGAGGTCCAGCTACCCCGACTGCTTGGCCGGCTGCCGGAGGGCGAGTTGGAGGCCGGGCCTGGGACGTAGCGGAGCGGGAAGGAGGCAGCTTTGCGCCCGCCTGCTCCGGACCGCTCCTCTGTGTGCCTGCCGGAGGCAAGACCGGCCTGGTCTGGAGCCGGCGGGCCCGCCGGTTCTGCGCATGCGTGGTTCGGGCCTGTCGCACACGCATGTGCAGATCGGCCGTCGCACGCGCATGCGCAGATCGGCATGTTGTGGTCCACCAGGTCGGGGTCGCAGCGCGCATGGGCGGCGCAAGTGGGGTCTCAACCTAAAAAAGGTTGAGAACCACTGCTCTAGAAAGAGTACAGAGAAGAGCAACAAAGATGATTAGGGGACTGGAGGTAAAACATATAAGGAACAGTTGCTGGAATTGGGGATGTCTAGTTTAATGAAGAGAAGGGCGAGGGGGGACATGATAGCAATGTTCCAATATCTAAGGGGCTGCCACAAAGAAGAGGGATTCAAGCTATTCTTCAAAGTGCCTGAAGGCAGGACAAGAAGCAGCGGATGGAAACTAATCAAGGAGAGAAGCAACCTAGAACTAAGGAGAAACTTCCTGACAGTTAGAATAATTAACCAGTGGAACAACCTGCCTCCAGAAGTGGTGAATGCTCCAACACTGGAAGTTTTTAAGAAGAAACTGGACAGCCATTTGTCTGAAATGGTATACGGTTTCCTGCCTTAGCAGAGGGTTGGACTAGATGACCTCCAAGGTCCCTTCCAACTTTACTACTACTACTACTACTACTACTACTATTCTTATTATTATTACTCCTATTACTACTAGTATTATTATTATTATTTCATTGCTTTCCATGATAGAATACTGAGAATAAAGTCTATGTAATATCAGCCAATTCATCATGGCAATATTTCAAGAAGGATTTTTTTTCCCCTCCTGTTTTAAAAGCAGCAAACAACAGAAAAACTTCTAAGGCACTAGAAATAATCACATAAGGTAACAATACCTAGCTGAATATGGCTGATTTTGAAAAAGAAACTTAAAGAGTGCTAAAATAAATGTTTAATGTTTCTTTCCTCTCTCTTTTTAGCATTTTATTACAAATGTTTTAGTGCAATTTAGCAAGATGCTCAAAGCTGTTAAGGGAATAGGCAGCATAATGCACAATAAACTGTTAAGGGGATAGGCAGTAAAATAAAAATAGATTTTCTGCATAAATAAATACAAATGGGGGGATGGAAGAATGACAAATTAAATTAGCTGTAGATATTAACATTATTACTTTGATCAATTAATTATTTAACTACTAGAGTTTTAACATACATGCCCAATAATAATTTAGTATTCCCCTGTTTTTCAGAGTTTTGTATTTACACATTTGTTGGCAATCATAGGTACTGTGGAATTTCAGCTAGAATTCCATGGAGATGAGAGACTTGAAGAGGTCTGCTTCTAACATAAACCTGGAAACAAAAACTTCTATCTTTATTTAAGAAATGATATTGCTGTCTATCCCACTGACCATCACTGGCAACTGTTAAGAGGCACAGCTAAGCATAGTAGTTAAATTTTTTGAGTTATGACCAGAGTTTTTTGAGGTGCTCCAATAATGTGGTTTGTTCTACATAACCAGGTTTTCTTTCCCAGGGGTAATGGTATATGGGAATGACCTTGGGAAATGAGGGAGATGTCCCCAGGGAATGATCAGATAAGAGATGGCATAGCCCATAGTTGCATAATGGGCAGAGAAAGAGACTCAGAAAAGAACCTCCATAATTTCTCAGACTGTAAAACAGACACCAAGATGGATGTCAGCTTTCCAAGCAGAATGGACCAGAAACAAAACTAGATGAGCTAATATGTTTTATTTGCAAGGCTACATAAACAGATTCTCGCAAGTCTGATTCTGTTGCTTTCTTTCTCCCTACATTTATCAATCAGATAGCAGCAAGAGTGAGATATCCTTCCCAAACTATTGATTGGAAGTCTGTCCCATTCCCCATGCCTCCCCGATATGATCGGTGATACTGCCATCATCCAATGCTGGCCTTTATTGCTCAAAGATTGGACATTTTCAGCTAGGTTTCATTTAGTGGAGTTTCTGGCTTCAAGAAATTGTGTCCTCAAATAACTTAAGGTGTTAGAGAGAAAAACATACCATGTAATAAACATTGATTTAAGTGATAATGGTTCCTTTGATTTCATGCAAAGCTGGATTCATTACCCTGATTTTAAAATACTGAAACTTTCCTAGTTAGCTGGGGGGATAATCAGTGGTGGCATTCAAATACCTGAACAACCAATTCTCTACATGGACACCACTTCCAGAAGTCTGTTCTGAGCCTCAGAGGCTTGGGAGTGGCTCCACATAGATTTCCAGAGGTGGCATCCATCTGGCAGTCCATTCTGGGCCTTGCAAAAAAGGGCTAGGGCATTAGCTGGTTCACCAAGTCAACTAAAAATTAGCCGCTGGTTCTACTGAACTGGTGTGAACCAGCTAAATCCCACCACTGGGGATAACTAACCATTCAGTTTCACGGTAGCATAGAGGGAGGGAGGGAGGAAGGGAGGGAGGAAGGAAGGAAGGAAGGTGCATGGCCTTGTTCATAGCATGTTACCTCTATGACTCTCCAAACCCTCTTTCCAGATGTCCATATTTTTCAAATACGGAATATGGTAACCCTCTCTGAATGCCTTATAAAGGCCACCTGACTCAAGTAGCTACAAGATTTTACAGTTAAATAATTGGGGATTTACTTGGAAATGGAATTTATCTATAACCTGGTCCGTAAATCATGTTAAACCATACGTTTTTATTGGTATGAGTAGTTACTTTGGTCTATAAGCTGGGGCTGATTGTTTTGCCAGTCATTTGACATTTGTTCCATAAATCATAGATTGGTAATCTATAGTTTCTTATGAACTGTGGGTTGTCTTACCTTGCCTCTTTCTCTTCAAGGGAAAGAAAGAGCTCTTCAAGTCTGACAGAGCTTACTATGGTGAGCAAAGCAACTCGTAATGCAATCTGAAATTCTTTTGTGTTGGTGGAATCCTAGGAAGTAGATAAATTCTTCTATAATTTGAGCACTACTTGGGCCCTTCTTGGATCTTTGAATTGTCAGGCTATGAGTGACAATATAACACAGAACCAGGGTAGCAAGTAGCCTGGATAGAATCAGCCTATTTGGTTAAGACATGCAGAGAAGTCCTGTTGAGAATCTCATCCTTTTCATCAGCTTCATAGGATATGGACCAGTTATCAGACTTTAATAGTACATTATTTGTGGAATAGACCTTTGTGTTAACAAGTGAAACCATTCTGTCTTGATATTTTTTGAGCTGTAATTTATTTTATTTATTTATTTGTATCCTGACTTTATTATTTTTACAAGTAACACAATGCAGTAAATATTTCAACACACCTTCCTCCTATTTTCCCCACAATAACTCCATGAGGTGGGTTGGGCAGAGAGGGACTGACTGACCCAAGGTCCACCCAACTGGCTTTCATGGCTAAGGCAGAACTAGAACTCAAAGTCTCCTGTTTTCTAGCCTAGTGCCTTAACTACTAGACCAAAATGACTCCCATTTGAATTCTTTTTAGGCCCATTGTTTATATATTCTTATTTATGTGATTTTTATATTGCATGTTTTATCATATTATTATCTAACCTATTATTTAGGATATAAATATTGGGAAATAAGCAGACAAATAAATCTTGAAACTGAAAGATTATGAAGCTACTTTTTAATAATCCCCAAATGGAATCTAGATGCTTTCCTTTAAATGTTAAAGGTGCAGTTAACCCTCAGCAACCTATCACTCTGTTCATTTTCTAACCAAAACATACTAGCAAAGGAAACATTCACAGGCACCTTTCAGAATACTGAACTAATTACAATATACATTTTGTTCACTTTTTGATTTTTTTTGTCATTATTAGTTACCTATCAGGTTTTCCAATGTAATAAATCCCAACGTTTCGACGAAGTCACATTCGTCATCTTCAGGCTGGTGCTTTTGGCTTGGTGCTTCTAGCAGCAATGTGTGATTGCAACTGTTTCTTCCTTTTAACTGCCAGTGGGGGTTTGAACTGATTGGCTGGGAGCTCGGCTGTGTTCTGATTGGGTGGAGGTGTGTTCTGATTGGTTAGGGGGTTGGCTGTGCTCTGATTGGATGAGGGGTTAGTCTGAGTTACAGGGGGTTAGAGATGGTGAGCTGCATAGCTGTTTGGCTTCACGTTCGTGGTTGTGCCTCATCTTCATGGTGGGTGTCAGTTTGCTTCTTGTATGGATTGGAGGGGTTTAAGGTGGCTAATGATGCAGCTGTGGTCTGGCTTCTGGTTTGTGGTCGTGCCTCATTATCGGTGTGGGTTTGGGTTTGCTTTTTGCCTGGATGTGTGGTGGTGACATCGTGTGTGGTTTTTGTGAGTGTAGGTCTGGTGTCATTCTTTGTGTTATGGACTCTTTTGTCAATAAGGGCGGGTTTCCAAATGGCTGGTAGGCGGGAGGTATCATCTCGTTTGTTCATGCTATGAGGGCGTTTTTCTATCTCGATGGCTTCTCTGATTATTCTGTTATTAAAGTGTTCAGTTTTGGCAATAGTTCTGGTCTTTTTGAAATCAATTTCATGTCCTGTGGCTTTAAGGTGTTGGACCAGGGAAGAAGTTGGTTCCTCTTTTTTGACTGAGTTTTTGTGTTCTTCAATGCGTGCACTTATTCTTCTGTTGGTTTGTCCGATGTATGTGGTGGAGCAAGCAGTACATGGGATTTCATATACTCCTTGATTTTCTAACACAATTTTGTCTTTGGGGTTTCTTAGGATGGTGGATATTTTTCTGTTTGTGCAGAATGCTGTTTTGATGTTATGTTTGTGCAGGATCTTGCTGATTCTGTCTGTGGTGCCTTTTATGTATGGGAGGAGGGCTTTGCCGTTTTCTTGTTCTCTGTCTTGGATTTTAGTGGCAGTTTCTTTTTGGATTAAGTTGGAAATCTTATTTCTTTGGAATCCGTTGGATGTTAGTACATTAGTGAGAGTGTGTAGTTTGGTTTTTAGGTATTGTTCGTAAGCTAGGCATTTGTTCTGAAGATGAGTGTCTTGGCTACGGAGTTGATCTGTGCTGGGTGGTGGTGTGAGAGTGCGTGCAGATAGCAGTTTGTGTGTGTTTTCTTCTGGTAGATGGTGTGTCCTAGGGAGCCATTGGATTTCTTGTAGACTAAGACATCCAGGAAGGGAAGTTGGTTGTTAGCTTCTGTTTCCATGGTGAACTGTATTTTGGGGTGTAACAGCTATGCAGCTCACCATCTCTAACCCCCCTGTAACTCAGACTAACCCCTCATCCAATCAGAGCACAGCCAACCCCCTAACCAATCAGAACACACCTCCACCCAATCAGAACACAGCCGAGCTCCCAGCCAATCAGTTCAAACCCCCACTGGCAGTTAAAAGGAAGAAACAGTTGCAATCACACATTGCTGCTAGAAGCACCAAGCCGAAAGCACCAGCCTGAAGATGATATCGGAAGGGTAAGTTCTGACTGAAGAGAGTTAAAGAACTCGAAATAGCTATATCAGATCTCCCTTATCCTTTGTTAGCAACTTAAATAAAAAACATATATATATATATATATATATATATATATATATATATATATATATATATATATATATATATATATATATATATGTGTGTGTGTGTGTGTGTGTGTGTGTGTGTGTGTGTGTGTGTGTGTGTGTGTGTGTGTGTGTGTGCCTGCAGATGGCTCTGGGTTGAGCTGAAACAGGCAAAAAGAAAAAAGAAAGAAAGATTTCTTTCTCCCATATTTGGGTTTACAGGGTGCAATCTAAAAAAAAAAGAAACACTTGATACACATCTTCCCTCCCTGACTGCTAACAAAGCGAGAGAGAACCTGTGGCTTAAAGGTTAAAACATCTGCCTAACATGCAGACAGCCCAGGTTTGAATCTTGGAAGGGTAAGTTCTGACTGAAGAGAGTTAAAGAACTCGAAATAGCTATATCAGATCTCCCTTATCCTTTGTTAGCAACTTAAATAAGGTTGCTGATATGCACTGCATTAAAAACATATGATGTGGTCTAAAGTCATTATTAGCTCAACATTTTGGAAGATTAGAATAAGAAACATGTTTTTTTATGCTTTATTGGACAAATGTATTGGTTTGAGGTTTAACCTTCCAAATGGCTGATGAATTAAAAGCTAACAGGATCTTTCAGAACATGAATAATACTCATAGATATTTGAAATAGGTGTGTGGATTTTCACAAATCCTTTATCAATAGCATCTTTCAGAAATGGCCATGAAACTATTTTGTATAACATGAAGCAGGTTTAACTCTCCTTTGCTCTAATACTTTCTTCTTATTTTTTTCCTTATAAAGAGTAATCTTATGAGCCCTAGGAGGGTGTTCCAGGGTTCTTGGGACTAACTAAAATTCTCTCCAGCCAGAATGAAATACCTAATATTCTTGAGTTTAACTGCCAGAGGTGACTATTTCTAACATTTGGGACTTCTGACTTTGAAAAGACAAAGAGTGCTGTTGGAGAAGAGCAAGGGGCTTTAAAGCAGATCAAAGCAAAGTGAAATTCTTAGAAATAAGTTGGCCTCAAGGAGTGCTTTACTTGAACTTCTGTTAATGACACATCCCTTTGAAGGTTTGCAAAGCCCTAAACGACAGGTCTAATTCTTTCTGCCCAAATGTATTTTAACATATTCAGGGCTGGAAGGCCAAAAGTTCCACAATAAGTTGCTGCCTATATTTCTCTCCTACAAGACCTTTACTTTATTTTATTTTAATAAAAAAAGCAAAACCTTGTGCAATGTATAGAACATTGTACCAAAAAAAAAAATGCAGTAGTAAAATTTCCAGTTGGTGAATATAATGAATTCATATTTACTTTTTTTGTACAAGTAATTCTACTGAGTTTCAAAAGTATAATAAAATACTAAATAAAACAAATGGGGAAAATTTGGGAAGGTAAAATAAGGAGGGAATTTAAAAGATAGCGGGGGGGAAATATATAAAACAAATATATAAAAAGAGTAACTCCTGACTTTTTCTAATAGACAGAAATTTACAATATAGCAACCTCCTACTCTAAATTTAAGTAAATACATCAAAAACATACTAAAGTAATACAATAAAAATATCTTTAACAATAGCAATAACAATAATAGAGTTGGAAGGGACCTTTGAGGTATTCTAGTCGAACCCCCTGCTCTTCTCATTTTAACTTTAACCAATAGGTAAAATACTAATTATTAAATAAAAATAAAATGTGTGTGTGTGTATTTCTCTAATCAAAAGTGATTTAAATCATCCAATCCCAAAATCAGTTTTTCAGTTATCTTCTCCTGGATGAGGAGGCCGACCTCGCATGTGTGACCGAAACCTGGCTGGGCCTGGAGGGAGGAGTTCCTCTCTCTGAGATGTGTCCAGCCGGGTTTCAGGTATGGCATCAGCCACGACCCAAGGGAAGGGGGGGAGGAGTGGCTATTATAGCCAAGAAGACCTTTAGCCTACGCAGGCTTGCTGTTTCTGAGATTGCGGGTTGTGAGTTGCTCCTTGTGAAGTTGGACCTAGGGGTTCAGGTGGGCTTGTTGCTCGCGTACCTGCCTCCCAGCTGCGTGTCAACAGTCCTGCCTGCGCTACTTGAGGAGGTTGCTGGGCTGGCGGTTGAGTTCCCCAGGCTTGTTGTCTTGGGGGACTTAAATCTTCCGTCGCTCGGCGAATCCTCTGGGTTGGCGCAGGAGTTCATGGCCACCATGGCAACCATGAACCTGACTCAGGTAGTTCAGGGTCCGACTCATGAGAGGGGACACACTCCCGACATGGTATTCCTCTCAGAACAGTTGAGCAATGATCTGAATTTAAGGGGCTTAGATATTTTGCCTATGTCATGGTCAGATCATTTTCTGCTACGGCTTGTTTTTAAGGCTCCACTCCTCCCCTGCAGGGAGGCGGAACCGATTAGGTGGTTCCGCCCCAGGCGTCTGATGGATCCAGAGAGTTTTCAGAGGACGCTTGGGGAAATACCGGATTCTCTCATTCACAGTTCGGCAGAGTCCCTGGTTACGGCCTGGAATATGGCTACGAAGGGGGCTCTTGACCGGATTGCGCCGCTGCAACCTCTCTGTGGTAGCAGACCCAGGAGATCTCCTTGGTTTACTGAGGAACTCAGGGGGATGAAGCGCCAGAAGAGACGCCTAGAGAAGCGATGGAGGAAAAGTAAATCCGTATCTGACTGAACACTTGTAAGATCTTATATCAAGACTTATCAGGTGGCGCTCAAGGCGGCAAGATGCGCGTATCATTCCGCCTTGATTGCATCTGCGGAATCCCGCCCAGCTGTCCTGTTCAGGGTAACTCGCTCCCTCCTTAATCAGGGGGGAGTTGATGCACCCTTGCAGGGTAGTGCTGAGGACTTTAATAAGTTTTTCGCGGATAAAATCGCCCAGATTCGGATGGACCTTGACTCCAATTGGAATGCAGTATCGGCTGATAATGATTCAGTCGAGATGACAGGGACTCGTCTTGATCCTGTTGTGTGGGAGGAGTTTGACCCAGTAGCACCTGATGAAGTTGACAAGGCCATTGGAGCTGTGAGCTCCGCCACCTGTTTATTGGACCCGTGCCCCTCCTGGCTGGTTTCGGCCAGCAGGGAGGTGACGCGGGGCTGGGTTCACGAGATTGTCAACGCTTCTTTGAGGGAGGGGTCCTTTCCGGCTCCCTGCAAGGAGGCAATTGTGCGCCCCCTCCTCAAGAAGCCTTCCCTGGACCCAGCTGTTTTAAACAACTACCGTCCTGTCTCCAATCTTCCCTTTATAGGGAAGGTTGTTGAGAAGGTGGTGTCACTCCAGCTCCAACGGTCCTTGGATGAGGCCGATTATCTGGGCCCTCAACAGTCAGGATTCAGGCTCGGCTACTCCACAGAAACTGCTTTGGTCGCGCTGACGGATGATCTCTGGCGGGCCCGGGATAAGGAATTATCCACTATCCTGGTGCTACTTGACCTCTCAGCAGCTTTCGATACCATTGACCATGGTATCCTTCTGCACCGACTGGAGGGGTTGGGGGTTGGGGGCACTGTTTTGTGGTGGTTCACCGCCTACCTCACTGGTCGGTCGCAGTCGGTGTTGGCAGGGGGTCAGAGGTCGACCCCTAGGTTCCTCCCTTGTGGGGTCCCTCAGGGATCGGTCCTCTCCCCTCTGCTGTTTAATATCTACATGAAGCCTCTGGGTGAGATCATCCGACAACATGGGGTGAGATATCATCAGTATGCTGATGATACCCAGCTTTACATCTCCACCCCGTGTCATTTCAGTGAAGCAGTGGAAGTGATGTGCCGATGTCTGGAGGCTGTTAGGGTTTGGATGGGTGCCAACAGGCTCAAACTCAACCCCGACAAGACGGAGTGGCTATGGGTTCTGCCTCCCAAAGATATTTCAATCTATCCATCCATTAGCCTGGGGGGGGAGCTTTTGACCCCCTCGGAGAAGGTCCGCAACTTGGGCGTCCTCCTCGATCCACAGCTAAATTTGGAATATCATCTTTCGGCTGTGGCGAGGAGAACATTTGCCCAGGTTCGCCTGGTGCACCAGTTGCGGCCCTATTTGGACCGGGAGTCTCTTCTCACAGTCACTCATGCTCTTATCACCTCGAGGTTCGATTACTGCAATGCTCTCTACATGGGGCTACCTTTGAAAAATGTTCGGAGACTTCAGGTAATGCAGAATGCAGCCGCGCGAGCAGTGTTGGGCTTGCCTAGAAATGCCCACATTTCGGCATCACTCCGCGAGCTGCATTGGCTGCCAATTGGTCTCCGAACCCAATTCAAAGTGTTGGTTATGACCTATAAAGCCCTACATGGCATCGGACCAGGTTATTTACGGGACCGTCTGCTGCCTCATGAATCCCAGCGGCCGGTTAGGGCCCACAGAGTCGGCCTTCTCCAGGTCCCGTCAGCCAGACAGTGTCGCCTGGCGGGGCCTAGGGGAAGAGCCTTCTCTGTTGCGGCCCCGGCCCTCTGGAACCAACTTCCCCCGGAGATCCGTGTCGCCCCCACCCTCTCCGCCTTTCGTAAATTGCTTAAAACACACTTTTGCCGGCAGGCCTGGGGCAGCTAACATCTTGCCCCTAGCCAGTGTATGTTTGTGGAATGATTGTTTTTTTTTTTTAACTTAAGGGTTTTTTATATGTATGTAATTTCTATTATGCTGTGAGCCGCCCTGAGTTCTCCGGAATAGGGCGGCATAGAAATTAAATTAATACTAATAATAATAATAATAATAATAATAATAATAATAATAATAATAATAATAATAATAATAATCTTTTAAAAAAACAAAACTTCCAAAGTAATTTTCCAATAACAAAAAGCACATAAAAAGGTTTAATAGAAAATGTGAATAATATTCAAAATAACAATACAAATACACTCTCATTTTAAATTTAAGCCAATAGTACATTTTATGTATTTTGTGTATAAACTGATATTTAATAAAGAACAGTTCCAAAAAGCAGGGCCAGATGAATAAAATTCTGAGCTGACCAGTTTAATTCAATGCCATCGCCTGTTGAATTCTATTAACTATTTAGAAAGCAAAACCACATGCTGCTCCAGCAACAATTTATTACACACTTGGAGAATGGAATGTTTACATTTCACAGGCACATATGCAGTGTTGGACAGGACTGTTTGCCTCATCTTTTGCTCCTTTGCCTACAAAAGTGTATGGTAGAGATACCAAGGCTAAGTTACAAAAATCTAGAGAATCGTTGGAAGGCAGCAAAGAGATTCCAAAAATTCTAATTTTTTGCTGCCATCCAGTAGACATCTGGATTCTTTTGCAGGCCAGATCTGAACAGTTTAGTAGAGATTGGATAGCAACATTGCTTGTGTACTGCAGAGCAACCTGCCTGGCTTGAGTTGCTACCTAGGTCTGCAGTTGGATTGGCAGTGAAATTCTCTATGTTTAAGGTACTGCAGGAGTTCAACCTACTTTGCTTGGATGTGGACTTGAAGGAGTTCACAACCATCATGGCCACCATAAACTTGACAGAAGTTATTAACAACCCAAGTTCATAGTGAGGGTCATGCATTTGGTTCTGGGTTTGTTTGTTTGTTTTGTCCCACGGCAGTGGCAACATGATCTGGTATTAGGGGATGTTCCTATCTTGACTCTGCCAATTCTTTTACCTAACTATTCCACTGTGAGGGCCATTTTTCATACTGATCATGAATCCTTTGGCAGTGTTTGTATCTTTTAGGACAGGAAATCTGACAGATGTTTGAGTATGACAGGGTCTCTTTTGCTCATAGGCTGACTTTTTGCTTTCCAATATTTTTCTGCCATCATTTTCAGACAGCATATCTGAAAGCACAACATTCAGTAACAATTTTCAGAATCACTTCTGGGACTGCAGTGCAGATTTTGGAGACTGGAGATGACTCTAAACGTTTGCTCGAAGGCTGGTTTTTAATCAAAAATACTATAAATCCTTAAATTAAAACTACTGCTACAGTAAACTGACTTATTATTCTTCTTGAAGTAAAGCCTTTTTTACATTCAAGAACATTGCAAAAGATGCTGGTATTTCCCAGCTGACCACATTGTGTATCTTCATGCAAATGTGCTTAACAATTGTTATTAGTTAATCTGTAACTATATATTTTCTACTGCCAATTTTCAATACTGTGTCACGTTTTATGGTTTTAGTATTTTGATTTTTATTTGTTCTGTTCTCTTGTTCTAAGACATCCAGGAAACTTTTCTATAAGGGGTTGATATTAATATCTGGAAAGGACAAGGACTTTCTGTCCATAAAGTTATCTGAACTGGTTCTCCTGACTATATTCCAGGGGATTATAGCCTATGGATCCACAGTCACATCTGCCGTACCTTTTATTTGACACTCCCAGACTTCCTTGCTGAAAATCCATGGCACACGATTTGTCTCAGCCACCTTGGCAGGAAACTACAAGAAGAAACTCCCAATGACACAAAAACTCTGACAAGTAGAAATATACTAGAAAAGCTAACAAAAGGGCTTTCCTAGAAAGTTGGTTTTGAATCAACTATACTACAAATCCTTAAATTAAAACTATTGCTACAGTTAGAGTACTCATTACTCTTCTAAAACCATTTTTTGTACTCAGGAAAGTTGCAAGAATGCTTATAGTTCCAAGATAACCAGATTATGTATTTGTTATAAAACCCTACATGGTATGAGGCCAGGTTACGAGGAACTGTCTTCCTCCATTACATTGGTCCACCCCACCTGGTCAGGCAGGGAAGATGTGTTACAGACCCCTTCATTAAAGAATTTCAACTGGTGGGACCTAAAAGAGAGCCTTTTCTACTGTTGCCCCCATCCTTTGAAACATTCTTCCCCCAGAGGTGAAGTGGGCCCACCTTCCTGGCTTTTCAGATCTTGCTCTGTCAGCTCACTTGAGGGTGTCAAAGGAATAGGCACCTTTGGGGTTGGTTAGTACCTTGAAGGCCTTTTCCCCACCTTTTAAACTCTATTTTATTCCTATTTTAACTACCTCCTACTGGGATATAATATTTATATGGCTTATGTTTTAATTCTATATCACCCAGAGTCTCTCTGTGAGTGAGATGGATGGTCTCCAAATTTGATAAATGAATAAATAAAGAAAACCCTATTTGTACTGAAATGAAAACTCTAATTCTAGTGCTTCTTTTTCATGTTCACATGATGTAATGGGCTGGTAGCCATTTTTCAGGTGTGAGAGGGATTATTTCCACCTTTATCTCATTCTCACAATTGCTGAACTGGTTGTTTTCTGGTGACTATATGAGAACTGGCTTGTTCTCTTGTCCTTTTGAGGCAGAAGACAACACTGGTAGTGCAAATCGTGAAACAGATTTTAAAATTTAACTGAGATTAAATTAAATTAAAGTAAAACATATGATTTACTTCTTAGACATCACTGCACTGCTTACTGCAGTCCTTAATGTAATTCAGCGTAGAGATGATATTGCTATCTGTTCAATCTTGTTCAATTTTCAGCGATTCTGTGGACACATGGACATAATGCAGACATAAAATGCCATGAGACAAGCCCTTCCACTGATTAATTATTCTAACTGTCAGGAAGTTCTAGGTTGCTTCTCTCCTTGATTAGTTTCCATCCATTGCTTCTTGTCCTGCCTTCAGGCACTTTGGAGAATAGCTTGACTCCCTCTTCTTTGTGGCAACCCCTGAGATATTTGGAACACTGCTATCGTTTCACTCCTCACCCTTCTTTTCATTAGACTAGACATACCCAATTCCAGCAACTGGTCTTCATATGTTTTAGCCTCCAGTCCCCTAATCATGTTTGTATCAATAATGTATAGGACAGTGGTTCTCAACCTTTTTCAGGTTGAGACCCCACTTGCGCCGCCCATGCGCGCCGCGACCCCGACCCGGGCACGCGTGCGCGCGCAACGGGCCGATCCGCGCATGCGCGGCGCCAAAAAAAGTATTTAAAAAAAATCAAAAACAAAAAACAAAATGGCGGACCGCGACGAGCCGATCCGCGCATGCGCGGCGCGCGCGCGACGGCCCGAATCGCAGATGCACGGCACGCGCGCGACGAAAAAAAATAAAATAAATAAAATAAATAAATAAAAAACAAAATGGCGGACCGCGACGGGCTGATCCGTGCATCCGCGGCGCGCGCATGATGGCCTGAACCACGCATGCGTGGCCGTGACAAAAAAAAATCGAAACAAAAATTAAACAAAAACAAAATGGCGGACCGTGGTGTCCGGCGACCCCCGCGAAACGGTCGTTCGACCCCAAATGGGGTCGCGACCCATAGGTTGAGAACCGCTGGTATAGGAGAAGGAGATAAGGCAGAAGCCCATCATAGGCGGGAAGGAAACTCATCTTGATGCCAATCTCCCTAGGTCAGTGTTTCTCAACCTTGAGAATTTTAAGGCATGTGGACTTCAACTCCCAGAATTCCACAGCCAGCAATGCTGGCTGTGGAATTCTGGGAGTTGAAGTCCACATGCCTTAAAATTCTCAAGGTTGAGAAACACTGACCTAGGTCACCTTTCTCTTGTACAGTACCTGGAAAAGCCACTGCTAATATTACCATTAGGGAAATTATCTACCTTCCTTGTTCTGCTTTAGCTTAGTTATTATTCCTTCTCCTTCACAGCTTTGAAATCTACCTCGGTCACTAGCTGTATTAAAGCAGGATCAATGCTCTTAGCACTCGATATTTCATACATGTGCCCATGAGATCAAAACTCCTGGATATGCTCCTCTAGAAGCAGGAAAAATCCCTGTTGCTATCATACCTTGCCCTCTATGAATTTAATTGGACTAAAATTGATGGCTTAAAGTCACTCAGCTGGCTTTACATTAGTTTGGCAAAACAAGAACTCAGTCTCCAGTTTTTAGTCCAATGCTTTTAACCACAACACCAACAATTTCTTCCGTGGGCTTTGGCCCCATAGGAAACTTTTAAGTATATTCCACAGGCACTAAAATGTTGCCATTCTTCATTTAATATGGACCACAAAACTGCCATATAAACTTAATGAAAAGATTTTCTTCTTAAGACATATAAATAAAAAAGAAACTCCCGAGGAGTGCTTTATCTAGTCACAATAAAACGTGAAATAAAAATCCTACAAACACGCCATTCCTTCCAGAAGACCAACTTTAAATATAATTATGTTGCTCCTTATCTGGGCATTTGCTAGCAGTGTTCTCTGCCAAACAGAAAAATTGCATTCTTTTTTTTAAAGAAAGTTGCAAATGTTGCATAAAACAGCAAACTCATTTAAAATAAGAAAATAAAATCCATCTAAATTACTATCCAAAGAGCCAAAAATATGGAGGGAGACAAATGAAAACAACCACAGTATATTTTAATCAATAAGGCTGAAAACCGAGGACATTAATTCTACTGTGTCCAAGTCTGAAAAATATGATAACAAAGAGGTCTGTCCTTTTCCTCTTCAGATTGCCTATTAGGAAACATTATGTCACTAGGAAATAAAGACACTAATAATGAAGCATTGGAAAGAGAAAAATACATTTATTTACAGAATAATTTGACTCTCCTTAGAGCAGGGGTGTCAAACTGCCGGCCCGCAGGCCGGATGCATCATAGCGAAACCAAGCCCATCCCATTGCCAAAAAGTTGCTATATGTCACAACATGTCACATAACGTTGTGAGTTTGACACCCCTGCCTTAGAGCATTTGAATGATTCTAGTTGTCCTATAGGTAACACACAAGCCAAGAACAGCACAGAATGGGACAACTTGGCATGGCCCACTCACATTGGTGTGGTGGACATGCTCTGCACTCTATGGCTCCAGCTACTGCTGCTGCTGCTGACAGCGCGATCCATCCTCTTGCTGTGTGCTCTGCCCACCCACCTGCTCACCACACCCTTCATGCTCTGCTCACTGCTTGCTCATCCACCTGGGCAATTGAGCAATGGTCAGTTGGTTGTGCCAAACTGTCCTGCAACAAGTTGGCAGTAGAGAGTTGGTGGAAGTGAGTTGGAGCAGCAAGCTAGTAGTGACAAGTTGGTTACAATAAATTGGCCGCAGTGAGTTGTCATAGTTCCTGCAGCAATTTTCACTAGTTTTCGTGATTTTATAAGAAAATTGATTGATTGATTGATTGATTGATTGATTGATTGATTGAGGAAGGAAGGAAGGAAGGAAGGAAGGAAGGAAGGAAGGAAGGAAGGAAGGAAGGAAGGAAGGAAGGAAGGAATTTTATTTTGTATTTTTTTAAAAAATCTATCATATGTTGTGCAAGAGAATATTGTACATTTGTATAATTTATGTTTTAATAGCATTTTACTCTTCTTGTATACATATGGTTGCATTGTTTTATTCTTTTCAAAGTTATAAACTGCCCAAAGCATCTTGGCATGGGTGGCAAATAAATTTAAAAAATAAATGATAAATAAATTTGCAGAAGCCTTTTCTATGTGATTGAATCCACTATGAAATTGTTCTTACTATTAGGACTTTTTTTCCTCTCATATTGAATTGGACTTGCCTTCTTGTAACATTAACCCATGTCCTGCACTCCGGGACAATCAAGAATCAGCCTCAAAATTTGAAGAGTTGTATCATATTTGTTCCAAGGACTCTCTTCTCTGGGTTAATATTCCCAATTTCTTCAATGATGCTTCATGAGATTCAGTAAATATTTCTTTCAGGAGCTAAATAAGGCATGAAGAAAGTCCCCAGATGTTCATATGGCCCTTCTCTGCCCATTCTCAAGGATTCCAGTATTCAGCATAGGCTCTGATCAGTTCATATAAAGTGGAACTGTTATTTCTCATGAACTGGACATTGCATTTTGCATTTTGTCCTCTCCCTTTTCCTTTTCCTTTCGTTTCCCAAGACCTACCATGACAGCAGCCATTTTGCCTCTCATGCTTCAGGGAGACCTGAATGGACTGGAATCAGTTTTAGGCCACTCAAAGTTTTCCATCCTTTCAACCAACAATTTAGTTGAAAATTGAAGGACTTGAGAACTGCAAAGAAAGGGAAACTTGGTGGCTGATCCTGAGGAGCTGATATTGCTGGAATGTCAGTGTCTCTTTCTCTGCCTAGGTGAGAGAGGAGGGAAGGTGTAATGGCTCCTAGTCCCCCTCCCCCCACCCCAGGCATAATGGGTCTGTTTAGAGCACTAGCTAAGCAGGCGAGCACAAGGTTAGTGGAGAAGTTGATTAGGGAATGATTAGTTGGGGATAGCAAGATGGGTATCTGGGGTTAATAAGTGCTGGGCAGAAGCATCCCAGAAATGTGGTTAATAGCCAGCTGCTTACCTGGGTTTAATTGGGTTGAGTGATAAAGGCCTTTGACCTGGAGGTTGACAGAAGTGAGAGTTTTGGAGTATCTGGGGAGATGGAGTAGGCAGTAACATAATGGTGCTAATGAGCAGGGGGAAATATGGTGGGAGATGAGAACAGTCTGTTCTTGGGGAAGGCTGTCTCAGTGTGTTATTCTGATTCAGTGTTCCAGCCTTCTGGCCTTGACCCTAAGGCCTAGTGATCAGACCATCAGTGACCCAGGCTGTGAGCCATCATTGCTAAATACCAGAGCAGTTTGTAATAAGGCCTCTGTCATTCATAATTTAATAATGGAGGAGAGGACCAAAAAGGCATGGAGATATGTGGGCTCCTTTCAGAAATGTGCCAAACTGGGTGTCAAGTATGGCATCATTTGCAAGACTATGGCAGGATAAGGGTAATAGTGACAGCGGAATGACTATGGTAGGGTAGAGACAACGGGATGACTGTTGGAACGTGAGAGACATTGGTAACTTTTAGAGAAACTTCTCTACTGATAATTAAATGTGAAACCCTGATTAGGTTGGACAATAGGGATCAGATGGGAATGTACTACTCCCCACTGAGTGGTGGCTTTTCTACCTGAGCCAGTAAAATTATCATGGGCCCAACTCGCATCAAACACTGCACCTGTTTTATCTTGAGACAACAGAGACACAGTTTGGAGTTTGGGAACCTGATCAGTTCATTCTCTTTTAGCCTCAGGGTTCTCTTCAGACACTTCCTCCTATGCCTGCAAGGAGGAAGAACCTAGTTAATTGGCTATCTCAGATGTCTGATGGACTCTTGATCAATTCCAAAGGGAATCAGAGGGTTATTCTTGAAGCTCTGGTGCACAGTTCAATTGTGGTCTTAATCACTGTCTGGAATGAGGAACAGCATGTTGTTGCTCTTCCTCATTCCAGGCTGTGATTAAGACCACAATTGAACTGTGCATCAGAACTTCAGGAATATATTATTCCTGGAGGAGTATTCAGGAATATTATATTGAATCACACCTCTGCAGATTGTGTCAGTAGATCTTGGGGAGGCCTCTAATATTCAAGACATTCTAGGAGATGAATAGTAAGAGAGAGTTCTGCTGGAGAAGAGTGACAAGCAAATCTGATTGAACAAGAGTGAAATCAATCACCCAATCTTCAGTCCTGCCCCTTCATTCTATTCTTTTCAATTGTCCCATGAAACATCATATGCCTTCTTATTAAAGACTGAACCAAAAGACATGGCTTCCTTAAAATATTATGGGCAGGTATACCATTTACATTCCTGAACACTATGAAGCATTTTTGGGAGACTGAATCCAAAGTGCCACATTGTTCAATTATGCACCACCTTATATATTCATTCATTCATTCATTCATTCATTCATTCATTCATTCATTCATTTCTATGGCTGCCCATCTCAGTCAACGACTTTTTTTCTCCATGAAGCAGGAC
This sequence comes from Bothrops alternatus, assembly GCA_034064705.1. Classification (NCBI taxonomy): domain Eukaryota; kingdom Metazoa; phylum Chordata; class Lepidosauria; order Squamata; family Viperidae; genus Bothrops; species Bothrops alternatus. The sequence goes on along the minus strand of JARGCV010000044.1, from coordinate 6,740,093 downwards.
AATAATAATAAAGAAGATTCTGTTTCAATTAATCAGTCTGTAGGGTCATTTTGCTTGCACACATTATAACCCTCCCCAAAGGAAAGGGAGAAAAAAAGAAGAATTCAGGAAAGCAGACGTAAGGGAGAAACTCCTCCACCCCACCCACTCTGCCCCAACTAGCACTGCCCAAGGGAATGCGATGTGAAGCTTCATTGATCTCCCTTAATCGCTCAAAGAAGAGGTTCAATAAAGGCCATCGCTCTGCTTTACCTAAATTATACCAATTGCTGTAATTAGCAAGCTCTGTGAAAGCTTTGTTTATTTACCCAGCAAACTGATCGCTTGGGGAATCACTACAGACATGACTCCTTATAGTACCGTAGTAAACCTTGCATTTCATCAAGCAAAATTGGGGTGAAGTAGAAGAGGAATTGTTTCCATGAGTTTAATCTTTGTGGATGAATACAAAGGTGTAGGTACCTAGCTGAATGAGTGTGTTGTTTTTCTAACACATGATGACCCATTCTTTTTAGAAACTCAAGATAATCAGGAAACAGACCAAGGCTCAAGCACAGAATCAGGTCTTCAAGACCCTGTGGAAGGCTAGCAGAGTTGTAGAACCAATCCAATATCTAGAGATGATGTTCCAGTGGGCAAATGATACACAGAAAAGGTTGTTGTGAGTACCCAGCTTCAGAATGTTTATGACTCTGCATGACATGCAACCAAGAAAATTGGTTTAACTATGGTAATAAGCAGTGCTTTTTTTCTTAAAAAAAAAAGGTGCCAGAACTCACACATGTCATACAACCCGCCTTGCCTACCCTACAAGGTTCCATCCAAAAAAGGTGCCGGAACTCTGTTCTGGGCGTTCTATGAGAAAAAAAAGCCCTGGTAATAGGTAAACTGTGGGTAGGTATTCTGAAAACAGTCACTTCATTTTATATTTTCTGTCTCTCAGCCATGGTACCTGTCTTTAGCCACAGAAATATTTGCTACATAACTGCATTTATCTTTCTTTGCATCCTTTTGCCAGAAATCTCTTCTTGCATGTTCTTTACCTGCAAGGGTTGTCTTGCTTTATTTGCAGTCTGTGCTGTCCTGTTTATTGAGTTTACTCCTGGTCTATCCAAGCATTTGTAATTACAGCCTGAATTCTCAACGAACCTACACTCACCTCACTCTGTACTCATATACGTGTTTTTCCAAAGATCTAACTCATTTCTTTCCTACTCTTAACCTGCCTTTTGTATTCGCTATCTCGTTGCTCAATAATATTTCTTCAATTGCCCCAGTGAGATAATCTGAACATTCATGTGGGTATGTGTGTTTTTGTTTTTTGTTTTTTTGCATAAAGTTGTGTTTGAGTAGAGTGTCGGGTGGTTGAGTTTTTGCACAGGATTATCACTAGATTTAGAAAAGTGTGCCAGAATATGAGCCAACTTCATTATACTCTTGGAACAAGCACAATAACACAAATTGCTAGTTTTCCATCATTAATGGCAGCAGGGAAGCAGAAATCCACAGGGACTGTGTTGAAGAAGTAGGCTAAGTAATGTGTCAATTAGGAGTGTATGGGCTTGCGTATCACTTGATCTGACAAATTGTGGGTCTCTTTGTTTTCTTCTAAAGTGAAGGTAGGCTGATGGCTGCACAGTTGTCCAAAGAGGGCAAAAGGGTGGGCTCAGATTTTACTTTATTTTTCTTGGGTATTTGGTAATTAAAACAAGTTACATGAAGTCTATTTTAAAATTCATGGTAGTTTATGGAGGACGTTTTTCATCTACAATGACAGAAAACTGTTTCATCAATTTTTGGTAAGAAGATGAGGATGTTCAAGGACTGCATAAATAGGATTCTACTAGACTAGAGTATTAGGCCTATAGGTTGCATATATAAAGTATTACACAACCTCCCTCCAAGACACATGACCAATGGTGATGTACTGAATATGCACTTCTTAAAGGGACTCCTCTGGTAGTTTTCTGCCTAATAATTGGGGGTGTACAAAATGGAACACTGTTTTCTTCCAGCTCATTCGATATGCAGGGCACTTCCTCATGAGATTTCTGCAGCAGTTCAAAACTTGTGGAATTTGTGTGATCCCAAAAAATTAATCAAATCATTTCTGGAATATCCTGGTATACTTGAAACGCAGTAAATTAGCTTTGTTTGTGGGGTTTTGTATGTAGCTTCTATGAAAGACATCCTGTCTCACCATTTCTGGATTCTTGGGTTCATGTCTTTAAAGTGGAAAGGTGACTTGTAGCTATTTCAGCTCCCCTTCTAGAAATCACTAGTATATTATGAGTGTGGTTTTTTTTTTTTTTGCCATAGACAAAATTAAGGTACATGCTCAGAAATGTTGGAAAACATTCCCTGTCCCTTTTTTCAATTTTTTTTATTATTTTTCTATTATTACATTGATTAGTGCTTAATAAACATTGTGTTGTCTGGGTTAATTTATTTGCTTAATAATACAAGTTGCATTCTTAGTGTCTACCCCTTTTTCCCAACCATTGATAAATAAATTCCATGTTTGAAAATATTCTGTATCTTCTTTCTCTTTGATCCTCAATGTAAGTCTGTCCATTTCACCACAGTCCAATATCTTCTTAATTATCTCTTCGTCTAGTGGTGTTTCTTCATTCTTCCAGTGCTGAGCAAATACACCCAGCCAACCTCAACTGATCTCTAAAATTATCCATTATCACTTCTATTCCATTATCTATTGTAAAGGAAGGGAAAAGAATAGAAAAAGAAGGAAAGCGAAGGATGATGCTGTTCGTTTGCAGCACCTATACTTTGTGATTCTCTGATTCTCATAAACCTCAAAATGTTTGGAATATTAAAGTATGTTTACATTTAAGAATCATTACTGTATGATATTTGAATAATGGTTCTACAATTTCAATATTCCTCAATATTATATTATTAATATATGTATGTGTATATATGTATATATGTGTATGTATATATGTGTGTGTATATATGTATATATGGGTATGTATATATGTATATATGTGTGTGTATATATGTATATATGTGTATGTATATATGTATATATGTGTGTGTATATATGTATATATGTGTATGTATATATATATATGTGTGTATATATGTATATATGTGTATGTGTGTGTATATATATATGTGTGTGTGTGTGTGTGTGTGTGTGTGTGTTTTCTGAGGTTTTCGCGGGTGTTTGTATGTAGGTCTTTGATTCTTCGGGTTTTCTCCCACGTACAATTTGAAGTGTCTTGGCGACGTTTTGACGAAGTCCCATTCGTCATCTTCAGGCTGGTGCTTTCGGCTTCGTGCTTCTAGGAGCAATGTGTGATCGTAGCTGTTTCTTCTTTTTAACTGCCAGTGGGGGTTTGAACTGATTGGCTGGGAGCTTGGCTATGTTCTGATTGGGTGGAGGTGTGTTCTGATTGGCTGGGGGGTTGGCTGTGTTCTGATTGGCTGGGGGGTTGGCTGTGTTCTGATTGGCTGGGGGTTGGCTGTGTTCTGATTGGCTGGGAGAGTGTTCTGTTTCGGTGGGGGCTTTGTTGTGCTCAGGTTAGTCTGAGTTGCAGGGGGATTAGAGATGGTGAGCTGCATAGCTCTTTGGCTTCGCGTTCGTGGTCATTAGCCACTTTAAACCCCTCCAATCCATACATGAAGCAAACTGACACCCACCATGAAGATGAGGCATAACGGACAAAAATACAAACAAATAGAAGGAGCACCCATGGGATCACCCCTCTCACCTGTCATTGCAAACCTCTACATGGAACACTTTGAAACCCAAGCTCTAGAAAAATCTGACCACAAACCCAAACTCTGGCTCAGATACGTAGATGACACCTTCGTAATCTGGCCACATGGGAAAGAAAAACTGGACAACTTCCTCACACACCTCAACAGCCTACACCCCAAAATACAGTTCACCATGGAAACAGAAACTAATAACCAACTTCTCTTCCTGGATGTCTTAATCTACAAGAAATCCAATGGCTCCCTAGGACACACCATCTACCAGAAGAAAACACACACAAACCGCTATCTGCACGCACTCTCACACCACCACCCAGCACAGATCAACTCCGTAGCCAAGACACTCATCTCCAGAACCAAATACGTAGCTGACGAACACCTAAAAACCGAACTACACACTCTCACTAATGTACTAACATCCAACGGATTCCAAAGAAATAAGATTTCCAACTTAATCCAAAAAGAAACTCCCACTAAAATCCAAGACAGAGAACAAGAAAACAGCAAAGCCCTCCTCCCATACATAAAAGGCACCACAGAAAGGATCAGCAAGATCCTACACAAACACAACATCAAAACAGCATTCTGCACAAACAGAAAAATATCCACCATCCTAAGAAACCCTAAAGACAAAATTGAGTTAGAAAATCAAGGAGTATATGAAATCCCATGTATTGCCTGCCCCACCACATACATCGGACAAACCAATAGAAGAATAAGTGCACGCATTGAAGAACACAAAAACTCAGTCAAAAAAGAGGAACCAACTTCTTCCCTGGTCCAACACCTTAAAGCCACAGGACATGAAATTGATTTCAAAAAGACCAGAACTATCGCCAAAACTGAACACTTTAATAACAGAATAATCAGAGAAGCTATCGAGATAGAAAAACGCCCATACAGCATGAACAAATGAGATGATACCTCCCACCTACCAGCCATTTGGAAACCCGCCCTTATTGACAAACGAATCCCTAACACAAAGAATGACACAAGACCCATACTCACAAAAACCACACAGGATGTCACCCCCCGCCACAATCATGCGAGTTGGTAGTTTGGGAGGACAGCAGAGAACCGCAGGTGTTGAGGGAGCGGCATGGACCTGGAGGTGAGGGAAGCAACGTCGTTGAGATTGGACTGCCTGGCTCTCTAGCCAGACCCCATCGATGCACTTTATCTGACTGGCTGCGTACTCGAGAAGGACTCTTCTTGCATTGCGAGATTCCCCCCTCTCGCAATCATGGCCCTCTGTTTTATCAAGGGCCTATCTTGAGGACGGACTTTGGAGTCCTGAGAGATGGCATGTATTAAATAAGGGGCTTTGGGGTTTTTTAAACAAGTTTTTAATGAAAGTTTTAAGGGAGAGAAGGGGTGGGGAAGGGGTGTCTAGGGTGGGAGAAAGAATTGTTGGAAGGGAGCAAGAAGACAGGCCAGGCAACGGAAGGGGACGGAGTCCTGAGGGTGCGGATGGGGGGTTGATTAAGGCTAATTTAGTTCCTATTAGTACCGTAAGCGGGAGGGGCAGGTATAGCGTGAGCAGGGGGCCGTATCATAATAAGGGAGTGCGCACCCACTGCTTACAAGTGGTTGTGTGCTCAGACCCCAAAGGCTCAACTGGTTCTCGGGGTTATCCAGAACCACAGGGCCCTGGCTGTAGGCTGGTGCTGTGCAACGCCAGGTCTGTGGTAAATAAGGCCCCCCTCATTCAATATTTAATTTTGGAGGGGGGAGCAGATCTGGCGGGTATAACAGAGACCTGGTTGGGACCAGAGGGCGGTGTCCCTCTGGTGGAAATGTGCCCACCGGGTTTCCTTGCATTCCACCATCCGAGAGCTCAGGGCAGGGGTGGAGGAGTGGCGGTCGTGATTAGGGAAGATTTCAGGCTGAGGGAGGTCACTGTTCCTCAGACAGCGAGCTGTGAATCCCTCCTGGTGAAGTGGGACCTTGGGGGCCCGAGGGCGGTGTTGATTACGTACTTGGCTCCCTGCAACGTATCAACCTCCCTGCCCAAGCTCCTGGACATTATCGCTGCAGTGGTGGTTGAGGTCCCTAGGCTGATAGTTATGGGTGACTTCAACCTGCTGTCCGTGGGCAGGGTGTCCGGTGAGGCTAGGGAGTTCATGGCTTCCATGACAGCCATGGACCTGGCCCAGGTAATTCAAGGCCCCACACACACAGGGGGGGACACGCTTGACCTGGTTTTTGTCTCTGGACAGTGGCTGAGTGGTCAGAATATAGGGGATATAGTCATTGAACCCCTGTCATGGTCTGATCACTCTCTCCTACGCCTGGACTTTCTGACCGTTGCACCCCACCGCAGGGAGGCGGAACCGGTGAGATGGTACCGCCCCAGGCGGCTGATGGAGCCCGAGCGATTCCAGGCAGAGCTTGGGCCAATTCCTGAGATTCGGATACACGACTCGGTCGAAGAGCTGACGGCAGCCTGGGATAGGGCTGCGGCCGGCACTCTAGACCGGGTCGTGCCTTTGCGGCCTCTGATTTGGCGAGCGTCTCGATCAGCCCCTTGGTATAATGAGGGGCTGAGAGAGATGAAACGCCGGAAAAGACGCCTAGAGAGCAGTTGGAGATCGAATCTGACCGAACACTGGTAAGAGACCATATTAGGTCCTACCTAGCGGCGATAAAAGCAGAGAAGTGTTCTTACTTCACTGCTCTTATCGCATCATCAGATAACCGCCCAGCCTTTTTGTTTAGGGTGACCCACTCCCTCCTTCATCAGGAGGTGAGGGGAGACCCCTTAGAGGGTAGAGCTGAGGATTTCGGAAAATATCTGCATGATAAAATCGCTCAGATATGGGAAGGCTTTGATTTCAACTGGGTGTGTCCGGTGGGAGAGACGGAGTCTGGTTTTGAGACTGTTATCTGGGCTGAGTTTGACCCCGTGACTTCCGAGGACGTGGACAGGTTGTTCAGGGGACTTAGGGCGACCACTTGTTCATTGGACCCGTGCCCCTCCTGGTTGGTGCTGGCATCCCGGGAGGTGGTACGAGGCTGGTTCCAGGTAATTATTAATGCTTCTTTAAGTGAGGGTGTCTTCCCTGCCACCTTGAAAGAGGCGGTAGTGAGGCCCCTCTTTAAGAAGCCTACCCTGGATCCAGCTGTTTTATCAAATTATCGTCCTGTCTCCAACCTTTGCTTTCTTGCGAAGGTTGTCGAGAGCGTGGTTGCCAGACATGTCCCATGACACCTGGAGGAATCGTTATACTTGGATCCACACCAGTTGGGCTTCAGGCCTGGCTACAGCACGGAAACAGCATTGGTCGCGTTGGTGGATGACCTCTGGCGGGCCCGGGACAGAGGTTCTTCCTCTGCTCTGGTGCTATTGGACCTCTCAGCAGCTTTTGATACCATTGATCATGGTATCATGCTGCAACGGTTGGAGGGGTTAGGTATAGGGGGCACTGTTTTGTGGTGGTTCGCCTCCTTCCTCTCCGGCCGGATGCAGTCTGTGTTGACAGGGGGGTCAGAGGTCAACCCCGAGACCCCTTTTATGTGGGGTACCTCAGGGGTCGGTCCTCTCACCCCTACTGTTCAACATTTATGTAAAACCGCTGGGTGAGATCATCCGTGGTTTTGGTGTGGAGTACCATCTGTACGCTGATGATACTCAGCTGTACGTTTCCACGCCGAACCACCCCAATGATGCTCTTGCCATGCTGACCCAATGCCTGGAGGCCGTGCGGGTCTGGATGGGGAAGAACGGACTCAAGCTCAACCCTTCCAAGACCGAGTGGCTGTGGCTACCGTCATCCCGGTTTATTCAATTGACTCCTTTGTTGTCTGTTGGGGGCGAAACAGTGGCCCCCGCGGAAAGGGTTCACAATATGGGAGTCCTCCTGGATTCACAGCTGTCTTTAGAGGACCATCTGGCGGCCGTGGCCGAGAGGATGTTCTATCAGGTTCGCCTGGTACGCCAGTTGCATCCCTTCCTAGACCGGGACTCGCTATGCACAGTTACTCATGCCTTCGTCACTTCCAGGCTGGACTATTGTAATGCTCTCTACATGGGGCTCCCCTTGAGGTGCACCAGGAGGCTTCTGCTGGCCCAGAATGCAGCCGTGCGAGTAGTGACCGGAGCGCCATGGCGCGCCCATGTAACATCGCTCCTGCATGAGCTGCACTGGTTGCCGGTGGCCTTCTGGGTGCGTTTCAAGGTGTTAGTGACCATCTTTAAAACGCTCCATGGCATCGGACCCGGATATTTACAGGACCGCCTTCTGCCAGCAAATACCTCCTGCCGTCCGGTACGCTCCCACAGAGTCGGTCTCCTTAGGGTGCCGTCGGCCAGACAATGTCGGCTGGCGACCCCCAGGGGGAGGGCCTTCTCTGTGGGAGCTCCAATGCTTTGGAACAAGCTCCCCCCGAACTCCGTACGTTGACGGAATTGCGTTCCTTCTGTCAAGAATTAAAAACATATTTATTTCGACAAGCCGGCCTGGGATAGTAGCTCCGGTTCCAACAAGGCCATAATTCTTTTTAGGGGATTGAGTTTTAAGATTAAGCATTGGTTTTAAATGATTGGACTAAATTACTTAATCTATTTTTAATAAACCTATCTTTTGATGTTTTTAATTGTTTTTAAGATTATGTATTGGGTTTTTAAATGATTGGGCCAAATTATTTAATTTATTTTTAATAATTTTACCTTTTGTATGTTAATGTTTTTAATTGGGCTGTACACTGCCCCGAGTCCTTCGGGAGGGGGGCGGTATAAAAATCGTAAAATAAATAAATAAAAAAATAAACATCCACGCAAAAAGCAAACCCAAACCCACACCGATGATGAGGCACGACCACAAACCAGAAGCCAGATCACAGCTGCATCATTAGCCACTTCAAACCCCTCCAATCCATACATGAAGCAAACTGACACCCACCATGAAGATGAGGCACGACCACGAACGCGAAGCCAAAGAGCTATGCAGCTCACCATCTCTAATCCCCCTGCAACTCAGACTAACCTGAGCACAACAAAGTCCCACCCAAACAGAACACTCCCCCAGCCAATCAGAACACAGCCAACCCCCCAGCCAATCAGAGCACAGCCAAGCCCCTAACCAATCAGAACACACCTCCACCCAATCAGAACATAGCCAAGCTCCCAGCCAATCAGTTCAAACCCCCACTGGCAGTTAAAAGGAAGAAACAGCTACGATCACACATTGCTCCTAGAAGCACGAAGCCGAAAGCACCAGCCTGAAGATGACGAATGGGACTTCGTTGAAACGTCGCCAAGACACCTCAGATTCTACGCGGACGAGCACAGAAATAATTCTCGGTCGCTGGAAGATTTGTTGAGTATTTCAGATGCTCAGAGATAATTAAGAATTTGTTCAGAGAACAAAATGGCAAACATGCAAAGTGCAGGAGTTGAACAAATTATCCCTTAAAATCTGCAGTATTTATTAGATGCCATGTAGGTTGGGAGGCAAGTTAACATAAGATGCCACTCTAGTTGTTTGAACAATTTACTAAGCTGTAGCAATAGACATTTTTTTTAAAAAAAAGGAACAAAGAAAAAAGAATAGAATAAGAAGACACACCACCATCACTACCGTGCAAGTAAAGAAATAGTCACCTTTTGCTGTTTGAAATATTTGAGCAATGTAAGGACCCACCCCACTTTGCATCTTAAGAAGACAGAACTCTTGGAATATTTTTTCCAACAGGCATCCTTTATTAAGAGAAAATGGTTGCAGGTGTTCTAGACAGGACCTGGGGCCCAAGCCCTATGGTTCAAGGTTTTAAGGGGTCCCCAGAAGCCCCACCCCACCATCTTTCCAGCGACAATCCCAGGCGTTACATTCCCACCCCCTTTTTCCTCACTGCCAGTGGAAGGGAGACTTCAGAGAGGAGTAGATGAAAGCTGATGGTCCCATTGTTATGATTTAGTCCTTTTAGTGGTATCCACATTCAATCCTTTGAAGTTGTACCGAAGGAATTGAGGGCCATAAAACCCCTTTGTTTACCCCCTTCCCCTTCATCGTATGACAGAATCCAGAGAAGGCAGAAATGGGGTTTTCCATAGTCGATAACTAGAGATGAAATATAATTGGATTCTGACAAGCAGCATAATTCATTTCTGAGAGAAGTTAAAGACAGTATGGTCCTGATTCTTAAAATTACCCATAACTGGATTCCCTATTAAATTTTCTTAAAAGTTTGCATGGTTGGAGATAAAGTTTCCCTCTTTTTAGAAACAAAGCTTCAATAGCCTGACATGAATAATGGTTGCTCTTGAACTTTCAGCTCCCATGTATTAGCATACCTGAATTGTATTAACCCAGGTCTAGATGAGAAATAGCTCAGAAATATCAATGCATACAAGCAATCTACTTTTCATCCCAAACATTAAACAGAATATAGTACATGAAAAACAAACAGATGGATAAATTGCAATAACGAAATTTATAAATCTGGAATTTCTAATTAGAGTGTTTGCCTTAAGCTAAATATAAAAAAGTTGTTGTTTTCCAAAAGCTGCTTACAGCATATCTGAGGGGCTTTTTTACTGATTGTCTTAGATGATGAAAAAAATTGAAATCCTTTTTGCAATAAACATATAATCACTTCATACAATCCGATAATAAACCCAGATTTCCGTATCAAAACTTCTCTGTGTCAGCTTTTCTTCTAATGGAGACTGAATTGATTCAGTTTTCCTGGGGGAGAGAGAAAGAGAGAGAGGAGAGAGAGAGAGAGAGAGAGAGAGAGAGAGAGAGAGAGAGAGAGAGAGAGGGAGGGAGGGAGGGAGGGAGGGAGGGAGGGAGGGAGGGAGGGAGGGAGGGAGGGAGGGAGAGAGAGAGAGAGAGAGAGAGAGAGAGAGAGAGAGAGAGAGAGAGAGAGAGAGAGAGAGAGAGAGAGAGAGAGAGAGAGAGAGAGAGAGAGAGAGAGAGAGAACTGATTGCTAAACATTTTCCCCTGTTCACTATCATGAAGACTCAAAGGAAACTCAAATATGATGGACACCATCAAAGCTGACACCAGCCGTAGCACAGAAAAATTCAAAGAAATAGTGCAAGATTGGAAGATGTGGAGAGACCTGGCCCATAGAATTGCTAAGAGTTGGACTTGACTGAATGGATAACATCATCATCATCACTGACCCAGAAATATTTTGTTTTAAAAGAGAAGGAGAAGGAGAAAAGGGGAATGTTATAATCAGCAGAATCATTCTGAAAGAGTATTTAGAATGGCCTGGCTAGGCCAAGAAATAATATCAGATTCCACTCTCCAATGCCAGTTCCAGGACAACCTAGAATGCATGCCTTGAACAACCTCTTCTAGTTGGTCATATTTATTTACTTGTGTTTTTTTTGCACCAAGCTCTTTTCACTTTTAATTAACATTATCCTTAACCAGAGCACATGTCTTGGGCTGTAGGACTCCAAGAACCATGGAAAGATATCAGAGTTTCCCCTCTTGGATTCTGCCCAGGAAAACCATAATAGCTTGAAGTACTGCAACCTTCTCCACTGCTACTAATATTGCCATCAAGTTGACCTTTGCTTTCCTGCCATTTTACAATGTAGAAGCCAGAAGGAGATGGTCAATCTTGTCAGCATTAATGCAAATGTGAAATGTGACTCATTACTGTCCTCTTTCATCGATGAATAGGGGCTGGCCAGAGCAGTGCAGCTGAGGCATAGTTCATCCCAATTGCCAGAGATGAATTCTGTTGAAGCACAGAAATATTCTATGAGTTGCCAGTGGGCAGAGAATGGATGAAGGGTAGATAGAGAAGGAGAAAGTTTGATAAAGTCTGGGTTAAGGCAGCTCTCTTTCCTTCCTTCTTTCCTTCTTTCTTTCCTTCCTTCCTTCCTTCTTTCTTTTTTCTCTTTTTCCTTCTTTCCTTCCTTTCTTCCTTTATTTATTTATTTCTCTTCTTCCTTTCCTCCCTCCCTCCCTCCCTCCCTCCTTCCTTCCTTCCTTCCTTCCTTTCTTTTTCTCTTTCTTTCTTTCCTTCCTTCTTTCTTTCTTTCTTTCTTTTTTTCTTTCTTTCTTTCTTTTCTTTCCCTGCCTGGCCTAACTCTATAAATCCCATTACTCTGATTGTTTCAGGACCAACCTCTTCCACAAGGCCTCAAAAGAAGTGGTGGAAAGAAGAGCATCATGTTTGCAACATAAAATCTTTTTAAAATATCCATGAACCACTCTCTCGATAACATATTATAAATTAAAAGTATTGCAAAAAAATAGTTCTGTTTTCTTTGCTTTCTTACACATTAGGAAGGATGACAGGGACATCAAAAAATCAAGAAGGTAGACAAAGCCCCAGCCTTTTTCTATTTGTGTTGTCCATATAAAAGGAGCAGGTCCTTTTATGGTTGTAGCCATCTTCTTGACTTTTTTAACCTGCACATTTTAGAAAATACTATTCAAATTTCCAGGGAAGATTACTCCAGTAGGAGGAAGGTAAGAAACACTGTCTGATGATCCCCCTCCTCAAACTTCACTTAAGGGGAACTTTTCATATCTCAGCTTGAGACAAGTTCCCTAGCAATTCAATACCTCTCTTTAGAGACCTTCAGCACCCCTTTCGTTATTTGGAGTTACTGCTGATTCGCTCATGATGTCCTCTTATTTCAAATTAGGTAGAAGTAAATTACAGGCCAGTTTCAAACTGTTTGCTAGTGACTGGTGTGATAAGCCCCTCCCTCCGAGAATGAAATATTTTGGGGAATATTAAAAGAGGCAGAATATTATATTTTCCCTAAAGGAGAAGAAGAGAAACATGTTCTTAAAGGCGAAAATAGGAAAAACAGCCTCAAGCAGAAGCCTGAAGTCTTTAGAAATGGACATTTCCATTCAGAAAGACTGGGCCATCCTATTCTTAAATGAAACGCTTTCAGCCACAGCTCCCACTGAAGGCTGGAGTTGATGGGATTAGAAAAACAAAGACTCCTAAAATGTACATTTCCTACCCAGCTCCAAGAACAGGGCATGACCTCCCAGCCACAATGGGAGTCAGGCAACAATAATTAGAATACTAAAAGGGCACACTCAAGCACAGGTCAAAGTACATTTCACAACAGGCATCTCAAATACAAAGCCACAAAGAATGTAGAAAAACCCACCTACTCTGAATTCCATTTTGTCAGCTGTCCCAGAACTGCATGCTGTTGCTGTTTCTGCTCATCAATAAACAGACCTTCTTTCAAAGCAGCTAGCCTCCATTTTATTTCCAGCGGCTTTTCTCCCAGATTGGAACTGAACCTGATTTTTTTCTTATATTTTGAGGAATGTAAATGATTCAATCAAATCCTTAAACAGAACTGCTGTCAGTGCAGGACACAGGGGAAAAAATTGCTTGTAAGAAACAGTCTTAAAGTTGATGTAGACCAATGATGGTTGCCTTTTGAGCAAGGTGTGTCAAAAAATTGGAAAATGTCTAACTTGACTTTTTCAGAGTGTCACACCCCATCCCCTAAACAAAAGAGAAACAATTCTTTACATATTCATTTATTTATTTTTAAAAAATGAAGTCCAGTCATATTTGTGATCTCCAAGATCTGATGTATGTCATGGTATTCCTACTGACAGGCCTCTATAGCCTACCTGAGGCAGCTCTGGCTCAAGCAAGACCTTCATTTTTTAAGGGGAGGGGAAGGGGAGGGAGGGGAGGGGAGGGAAGGGAAGGGCAACTTCTACTATCTCTGTCCTAAGAGCTAGATGAAATGCATGCATTTTAGAAAGAGAAATAATAGAAAGGCAAATGCTGTTATGCAAAGAATTTCAAATAGATAATGCTAATGCAATTTACATAAATCCATAATGCATTTTCAAAATGCAAAATACTCTAATTCAATAATGTCTCTGATGATTGCTGTAATAACTTTGCATATTTGTAAATTGTATCAGGATTTATAGTTATTTGTGGGTTGACTATGTGTGCTTGTTTATTATTTTCCAAATACTGGAAAAAATTGATGCCTCTGAAAAGGAGTGTATTTTATCTCTCCAAAATAAATTAATTGGGATCCAGATAGAAAAATGAGTGCTAGAGTGTATGCATTAATTTTGTGTCTACAGAAGATATCCAACATGGACCTTGAGTTACCCATAAACACATAGTCTTTTTAACAATAGAATAGGATTCATGTGACCATTTGTAATTCTCCATGAAATCTATGGTAAGAGAAAATAAATGGGGAATTTCTACACATTTTACGAATATTTTTTGAAGTGCAAGAGTCCTACATAATAGGGATAATAAGTCTATTTTAAAAACAATGTGAATTATTTTCCTCCAGTGCTTATCCTGTCTTGCAATGTAATGAGAATATGGGAAAAGGAGGAAACTGAAGAAATTATTATGCAATGCTCATTGGAAAAATGATTGTACAAGAAAGAACAATCATATCTTTTGCCAACTGTGATATCAAAACCTCATCCCAAGAAAGCAGGACTCTTGGAACAGTTTCATTCCAAAAGGAACTTTTATTAGGAGAAGCTGATAGCAGGCATGATAGGATCTGAGGATTCCCCACTCAGATCAAAAGTCTCCACCCCAATAGTTCATCCGTTCAGTTTAAATGGCCCAATCCTCAGGTGTTAAGTCCACTGTGGGAAAGGAACTGATAACCGGGTCCATTCCCATGCTTGTGAAGATGTTGTTGGATCTTCGTACCTTCCCTTTCGCAGCGAGAGATAAGCCAGATGTCCTAAGGCACATTCCATCATCACCCCAAAGTAACATCAAGGGAGAGACAGTTCAAAGAACAAGTTGGTAGAAGCAGGGGAAAGGATACATTGTAGCAGAGCAGAGAAACATACCATAGAGCAGTGGTTCTCAACCTTTCTCAGGTTGAGACCCCACTTGCCCCGCCCATGCGCGCCGCGACCCCTACCCGGGCGCGCGCGCCGAAAATTTTTTTTTAAAAAAAAAACAAAAAAACCCAAAAACAAAATGGCGGCCACGACGGGCGGATCTGCGCATGCGCGGATCGGCCCGTAATGCATGCCGTGCATGCACGGATCCGCCCATCACAGCCGCCATTTTGTTTTTTGTTTTTTGATTTTTTAAATTTTTTTTTAATTTTTTAATTTTTTTTTATTTTTTTTAAATTTTTTTTTGGTGCGACGGGCGGATTTGCGCATGCGCGGCGCACACGCGCCAAAAAAAATAAAAAAATTTAAAAAATAAAATAAAAAAATAAAAATAAAAAAACCAAAATGGCGGCCCGCGGTGTCCGGCGACCCCCGTGAAATGGTCATGCGACCCCAAATGGGGTCGTGACCCCAAGGTTGAGAACCACTGCCATAGAGCCTTCCCCCCTCCCCCTCAGGAGAATGGCAGAACCCTCAGAAAGAATTCAAGAAAATATGAAACAGGTTCCACCACCCAGGGAAAGAATGGGTTCTGACAGATAGTCCACCCATGCAAATCTCACTGAAATTCTCTTCTTCTCTCAAAGAATGAGAACTTGTGGAAAAAAATGAAAGATAATCTCTCTGCCTGACACTATTTTCTCACACTCCTGCTCTTTTGCAGGATTTACCCACTGATTGTCACTTAACTGTACAAACCTTGATGATCACTAGGGGGCAGGCAAGAGATACAGAAACCCTTACTTCTTTGGTGCCACCTAATGGATGTATGTCACAATCAAGTTTTCAAACCATAGTTACGATTTTTTTTAAAGTAAATTATTTAGCAGTAAACAGGACAAGTTTTTTTTTTAATCAATTGTTTGGAGTACAACAGGAAAGGGCAAAATTGCATCACTTAGAGAAAATAGCATAGTATGTGCCATTCAGAAGTGGTTTTTTTATGTGCTACATTATATTCAACAGGGTATGAATTTCAGTTGAGGGAACCTATCACGGATCTTAGGATATTGCATGTTTAAACTCTACAGAGAGTAGCGTGACCTAGGTTGATTCCATGTGCACTATAAGGATGTGGTGTAGAGGAAACAAAATTCAGATTTTCTGCTCCTCCTGGAAGAGAGGGGAAGATAAAAAGGCAGCTGTGTAGAAAAGCCTTGAGATATTCTTTAGCACAATAGCTGACCTCTATTTTTTTCTGGACAAGTGGACACACTCCCAATCAATGCATTGGGCTTTAGCAGCCATCTACCATGAGTACTGTAGGGATTGAAAGCTCTGTTGGAAATAAAGATTATGCTGTCAGCTGGTGTTTTGCTTTACAAATCCCATCTTGTCATGATTTTATTTTTAAATAAAATAATCTGTCCTAAAACAAAATCAAGGAATTTACTAGACCTTACTAGAGATATCTAGAATATAGCTTATCCTTTCACAACTTCTATATTGTCCTGGTGTCATGGTTCCGATAGAGACGAATAAAGCAGAACTCCGAGGCTTGCACATTCCTCAAAGAACATGTTTATTAGTTACAAAGTATTGGCACATCAAAGGTGAAACCAAGTCTGGAGACACATGTAACAATTCCCCAATACAAAGTTTAAAAATCCCACCCCTAAAACTATGCAAGGAACTACGTTCCCAATACATCTTCTCGGTGGGCTTTTTACACAATGCCCATCCTGCAGTCTTGAGAACAGCCAATGACATTGGTTCCCACGGGACAAAAGATTATTTTGACTAGCGAAGCACCTGGGCAACCCTCCTCCCTCTGAAAATGAGTAGGAAAAATGGCTGCGGCCATGCTCGTTTGTAAAGTTGACACCTGGTTTGTGGAGTTTAGTGTGTAAAATTCCATAGAAAGCTGGGCCATATAGGGAATTTTGGGAAGTAAAGTCTATCCAGTGGTGGGATTCAGCCGGTTCGCACCACTTTGGCAGAACCAGCAGCTAATTTTTTGTTGCCCAGGCCCAGAATGGACTTCCGGAAGTGGCATCCACACAGAGAACCGGTTGTTCACATATTTGAACCCCACCACTGAGTCTATCCAACTGGAGATAGCTATAGGTAGGTGTAGAGGTATAACTTTCTAAAATAAAATCATTAAGTTTAAAATAGATATGTGTTTGTGTGTGCGCACACACGTGTGTGTGTGTGTGTGTGTGTGTGTGTGTGTGTGTGTGTGTGTGTGTGAGAGAGAGAGAGAGAGAGAGAGAGAGAGAGAGAGAGAGAGAGAGAGAGAGTGAGAGAATCTACCCATAAGTGAAAATTAAGATCCTTAAATTAAGATCCTTAATTTAGTTTAGATCATTCAGTTCCCAGTTTAAAAAAGTAATCTTTAGTAGCGTATATCCTTAAACAAGATTCTGACTTTTTTATATCAACAAGAATAAATCCAGCTAGGATACTAGAGGGGGCTCCGTTATATAGAATTAGAAGGTTTTTATAATTCACTGGTGCTTAGTATTGCCACTTTATAACTTGTCCCATTACTTATCTTTATTATCCCAAATGTTGTCAGGAAAAATGACACCACTGCAAGGCAGATGATTTAAAAGGAATGGTGAAAAATTGGCCCATGAGGCTTCTAGAAAGAGTATGAACAGCAGTTACTGCCTACCATCAAAAGTAGCCAGGGGGATAAAGGTGATTTTTATAGTTGTTCTCCTTTTCAGCTCACACTTGTCTTAATTAATCACATTTTATGCCATCCCCAAGGAATGCATGATGATTTCCATGGTTCACCTCTATCATCTTTTTCCTCACAGCAACCTCACAATGTTGATTAGGATAAAAAAAAGTTACTCACCCAATGAGTATCATGGCTTACAAAAGATTTAATCTTTTTTTCTCCAAAGTTTTATGGTCTTGTGCAGAGGGAAGGTAGCTTTGATTGCATCAAGGAAAAAAGAGAGATGCAAGCAACCCCCCTCTCTGCCCAGCATTTAGGGTAAGGATCAATCTCAGCTTCCCTACAATTAGGTGCAGAGGAGAATAATAGATTTAGAAAGATCCTTGAGACCATCAAATCCAATCTGTTATTGAGTTATATTGCCACCAGGATGCACTCCATGACTGATTTAATCTTATTGGGGTTCATAACAGGTGGGTAGCCAGATATTATTCTTTGGGGAAATGGAATTCACATAACTTTGAACTTTAAATGACTATAAACAGTTCATTAGCTCTAGAGTATTGACTCTAGACAGTAAACAGAAGAACTGATGCTTTGGAATTGTGATGTTGGAGAGGATTCAGAGTCCCTTGGATTACAAGGAGATCAAATCAGTCAACCCTAAAGGAAATCACCCCTGACTGTTCCTTGGAAGGACAGATACTGAAGCTGAAGCTCAAATATTTTATCCACCAAACGAGATGAGATGATTCATTGGGAAAGACCTTGATCTTGGGAAAGATGGAAGACAAAGGGAGAAGTGGAAGGCAGATAGTGTTATCAAGGCAAAGAACATGAATCTGGGCAAACTCTGGAAGGCAGTGGAGGACAGAGGAACATGATGTGCTATGGTCCATGAGGTTGCAAAGAGTCAAGACATAATTTAGCAACTGAGCAACAAAATAAATAGAATGTTAGGTTCTGGCACTAAAGTGATTTCAGGAGATATATATAGAGCCAATCTGAATGTATTTCCAGCCCACCTTCCTTACACCCTTAGAATAGAAGGGCATAAATGTTACAGTATGCCAATACCCATGGACAAGGTCATACATGATTTCTACTACTTTCACCCCATAATGCAGGGAATTGGTGCATTGGTGGGTGGGATTTCTCTATTTTTACCTATCATATATCCTGGGTTGTGTTTTCCATTTTCTATATGATGTTTTCAATGGTTTATTCTATATATTTCTTCCTGCAGCCCCATAGCCTGTAAGGACCTGCCTCCTTCAGTCCTCCCAAGAAAGCAGAACTCTTGAAATGGACATCATTTCAAAAGGAATTTTTATTGGGGGATGTTGACAGCAGGAATAGAAGACAGGATCTGAAGGCTTCCCGTGCAAATCAATAAGTCCAAACAGTCAATGATAATCCCACCCCAACTGTCCATCTGGACAGTTCAAACAGGCCAATCAGCAGGTGAGAAAAACACTGTGGAAACAGAGTGATCAGGCATCGCTTCCAAGGTCTCTCTGCCCCACTTCTTCCACACCTGGAGATAAGGCAGATGGCTGGAGGCACATTCCGTTCTCACCCCGATAGAGAAACATCAAAGAGGATAGAGACAGGAACAAAGCAAAGGAAATACACATCAGCAACCCCAAGCTTCCCCCTCCCCCCAGGAGAATGACAGAACCCCAAGAGAACAAGAACCCCATGCCCATAGAAGGACAGCCAGCATAATGCATGCAGAGGGTATAACTGTTTGCCAGGCCATTCTACTGATGCTGCAAATCACTAGTAAAAGAAAACTCTCTGAGAACTTAAGGGCAGAATATATTTGGTGGACTTGTGATAAAGCAAAGAAATAGATCAGTGGTTCTCAACCTGTGGTTCGCGACCCTTTGGGGGGTCGTACGATGCTTTCACAGGGGTCACCTAAGACCATTGGAAAACACATATTTCCGATGGTCTTAGAAATGGAGACACTGCTCCTCTATCCAGCCGCAGGCGCCGCCACCCTCCTCCTCCTCCTCCACTGGCTCCTCCGCCTCCAGGGCGCCCTTTTCTTCTGACAGTGCCTGCTCCTGCCACCGCAGCACCATCGCATGCGCCCCCGACACCACACTGGGCTGACTGAGCCGCCGGTCCAAGCCGAGCCAGGTCTGGGCTGCTGCTGGCACTGCCGCTGGGCTGCTCCGCCACTGCCAGCTGAGCTGAGCTGCAGTGCCAAGCCAGTCTCCATGTCTCCTGTTGCCTGACCCCACCACTGTGATGGCACTCAGGAGGCTGGAGGGGAGGGCAGGCTCCAGGGGGGCAGTTGGGAGAGGGCAAGAGGTGCCAGGATGAGCATGGGGGGCTCCAGGTTGGCGGGTGTGAGAGGGCAGCCGGTGGCTCTGAGGCGCACGGATCCTCCGCGCAGCTTCCGAGGCCCCGGATGTGCCGCCGCTTGGCTCTCCACCAGGCTCTCCGCCAGAGCCTTCCCCGGGCAATTGTGCAGAGCTGCTTGTGCATCTCTCTTCAATCTTCTTTCCTTCTCCATCTCCTTCCTTTCTGCTTCAATCTTCCTTCTTTCCATCTCCATCCCTTCCCCTCCAATCTTTCTCCTTCCTTCCTTCCTTCCTTCCTTTCTTCCCCTTCAATCTCCTTCCTTCTCCATCTCCTTCCTTTCCCCTTCAATCTTCCTTCCTTCCATCTCCATCCCATCTCCTCCAATCTCTCCTTCCTTCCTTCCTTTCCCCTTTAATCTCCTTCCTTCTCCATCTCCTTCCTTTCCCCTTCAATCTTCCTTCCTTCCTTCCTTCCATCTCCATCTCCATCCCTTCCCCTTCAATCTCTCTCCTTCCTTCCTTCCTTCCTTCCCCCTTCAATCTCCTTCCTTCTCCATCTCCTTCCTTTCCCCTTCAATCTCCTTCCTTCTCCATCTCCTTCCTTTCCCCTTCAATCTTCCTTCCTTCCTTCCTTCCCCTTCCCTCCCTCACAACATTTATGAGCGAGGAATAGTAAGCTTCTCCAGCGAACATTGTTATATTGTTTTTGTGATTAATCACTATGCTTTAATTATGTTCAATTCGTAACAATGAAAATACACCCTGCATATCAGATATTTACATTTACGATTCATAACAGTAGCAAAATTACAATTATGAAGTAGCAACGAAAATAATTTTATGGTTGGGGGTCACCACAACATGAGGAACTGTATTAAAGGGTCGCGGCATTAGGAAGGTTGAGAACCACTGAAATAGATGGACAAGTCAGTTGAAAACAGTTTGGGATGCTATTCCTTCACGTGGTCATGGCTGCGAAGCGTGTATTTGCCAAACACTGGAAAGAAAAAGATATGCCAAGTGTTGAAGAATGGATTTTGAAATTGATTAAATTAGAAGAGAGGGTGAAATTAACTGCTTTGATTAGAGTTAATGGACTAGACAGCTTTGATTGATTTGATTGTCTTGATTGGTGCAGTTTCCTCTTTTGATTTTTTAAAAAATAAATCCATAGTATCATTTTAACCACCGAATTGTACTTTTGGCAGCCTGAAATATCTGGAGCCACCTTGACTGTTATTTGCCAATAAATACTGAACGTCCCCAACAATGTAGGAACTCTTTGATCACTGAAAAATGAGAAAGCTTAGAGTATGACTTGTCCAATTGGACAGCCAGCTAGTCACATACATGCATGATTCTAGGTGGAGATTTTAATACTACAAAAGGGCCAAATGACAGAATTTTCTATATAAATTTCTATCAGTTCAAAGATATACACAGCTATGCAAGAGTGCATTTGGCTCAAGTATTAGAGATTAGGATTTTTTTTAATTTCAGAAGACATAGCTAATGGTGATTAGTCTGGAAATACATAGCTTGAGTAAAGCACTTAATGGCTGTTAAATATTATATACCACTCTTCCAAAGTCTATTAAATTCACTTTTAAAATATAAATTTGAAACTATATATGTACTAACTGCCTGCTGATAGACACATTTCCTCATAATTATTTTTGAAATTTCTAGTTTTGCCAAGTCTAGACCCAAAAATAGCCATCATACACTACTCTTAGAATGTCCAAACATTTTACTTTTATTTATTTGTCAAATTTATATTGCTGCCCATTTCACCAAAAGCAACTCTAAATGACCATCTCTTTTACAAATCACTGTACTATCTATTTTACCACTTATGGGAGTTAAACATATCCCAGCTACAATCAAGTTATTTGAGATCAAGATACTGGCACAGATCTATACAGTACCCAACTATATCTATAAATTGATTTTACCATTTATGGAATCAGTCTTAACTTTTAAGGAAATTGCTTGGGTGTCCTACTATGTACCTCTGTGATATTGTATACTCACACTGATAATGAAGCTAGTAACTGATATAGGTAAACAATATCCAGGTACAGGCTAATCACCATCTCACAAGAGACAAGTTTCCTCCCAGTTAGGAGATAGACAGCAACAAGCTTACAGTTTTGGCTTGCCTAAGTTCAGATTCAAAAGCAAAAGTAGTCCTTGAAATTAACTAGAACTCAGCATGACCCATTCCTTCGGTCTTGATTTCTACTCCTGATTAACATTAAATAGTTTTGATTATTTTGGTTTTAGGATGGGCTTAACCAAACTTTTAAAAGGATATGGATTATCCTTCAAAAAATTGGCTAAAACTAATATGTACCCACGAGGATGGCCTCTTTCTTCTTGTGGCCTTTTTTAGTCTGTTGGGTGCAAGGATAAATTTTGATTCTATGGATTCTTTATTGAAGCACTTGTGATTTTGAGCTATGCATTCAGCCAAAAGTACTGGGTATGGAATCTTACATGAAAGACAGGCAAGTTAAGCAATCACTTGAATGCAATCGTTTATTCACTTTGATCAGATAAATCAATTGAATACTGTTCTTTGGCACTGCAGAGTTTTACTGCTGGTGAACTTTAATATTTTATTCTCAGCTGTACTTAATGGCAGATTTAATAAGATGGTTGATGCTAAAGGTTAGGCCTTTGTGGTGATGAAATGGCTGAATTGCTAGTCCATGTTTTATTATTCTCATGCAACATTTTAATAATATCTCTTAGAAAAAAAATTCTCCTGGACAGTGTTTTGTCCAATCAAGATTTTAACACAAAGTTCATTGTAACCAAATTAACAGCAAGCAGCAAATACCTAATTTTCTTTTTCCTCACCTTCACTCCCTCTCACCTACATATTGTTTAGCTGGCAGTTTTATATTCAGCTATGTGAAGATACTATAAAAGTTAAAAGGCAAACAATATTACCTATCTCCCATTATATTTTCTGTTATGTCAACTCCGTGGTACCTTCAGGACCACCACTTCAAGGTAGGGTCAACCTCTGTGCTCATCTTAGTGTAAAAATTTCAGATGGAGTTATAAGAGATAAGTATATATAGTGCAAATGGGGTTCAGAGTCAGCTATTTAATCTAAGACTATTTACTAGATGAATAGCAGAGGCAAGATTTGAACCAGTAATTTCCTAGCTTCCTATCTGTGATATTCTTTCCATAGATGGAAAATGAAATCAAGTTTACATTGAGGTAAAAATATTCTCAAATCAACATGTAGTCACATTTATACACCTTAGTTATAATCTGTGCTCCTTATCCCATGCCATAGAACCAGTGGTGGGATTCAGCCAGTTCCCACCAGTTCAGCAGAACCGGTAGCTAATTTTTTGTTGACCAAGCGCAGGACAGACTTCCGGAAGTGGCATCCACACAGGGATTCACAAATTTGAATCTCACCACTGCATAGAACTTACTCTCTACTGATTAAGTGGAACACAAAAGCCCATATCCTGATACAATTGTTCATCTTTAATCTGCTTCAAGAAAACAGGAATAGGTCTAGTGTATTCCCTAGTAATTGCAGAATGTTTTTAAGCAGTCCAGTTATGAAGAGGTTTTAAAAAAATTTTGGAGACTCTCAAGTAACCACTTGATTACTGTAAACTCAGTCAATGGTCAGCAGCTATTCATAACAGAGAAAGTAGGGATAGCGATAGAAGAGAATATTTGTAGCTCAGGGTCTTTGATACTCTCTGAGTTTGATGGTTTTCTTGCAAATGTTTCATTACCAAACTAGGTAGCATTATCATGTTCCCTGATGGTGCACTGATGATGTTACCTAGTTTGGTAATAAAGAAAGCACCAAGAACTCCAAAGTTGGGATTGCTTTCAAAAGCTTTTTGAATAATGATGTCATAGCCTTAATACCATAAATTTCACCACATGCAGAAAGGTGAAAAACAAAATTTCCAAACTGTTGGAAAATGCACAGAAAACATAGTTTTGCTTCCAACCTCAGACTATGTAATTCCAGTCTGGTACACTTTAACTATTTTGGAACTCAGAATTATGGAAGTTGCCCTCCCAGCACATCAGGAGGCTTCCAATGTGTGGAAATTTGTGCTTATCTGGTTTAAGGCCTGAGAGACAGGATTTTGGCAATCATCCCCAACAGGCATAATTTAAAACAGATAAGGCTCACAACTCCCATTTGTTTGCTAAGGGTTCATTTCTAAGCAATAAATTAAAATGCAACAAGCAGGGTGGGTATTATGTTGTAAAGCATTGCAAGTAATACTTAAAAATCTTGTCCAGCTTCCTTTTTTTCACTATAGCCCCTAGGAAGCCGCTCCCCAAAGGGGAATGGAGGCAAGGAACTATCCATGATCAGCTTCTGCTGTTTCCATATGTTTCTACATCTGAAGTTCTAATTAGCTAATTATTGATAATGCTGACCAATTCTCCCTAAATGCATCTTGTACATTTCAAAGCAAGCAGCTTCTACTGGGAAAATGGTTGAAATTTAGTAATTTATAGAATCATAAAGATGGAATGAGCCACTTGGACCATTTAGTCTAATCTCTTTTCAATGAAGGGATTCAAACTGAAGCATCTCCCAAGAGAAAGCTGTCCATCTGTTTAATCATATCAGTGAAGGGGGTAGTTCACTGTCAAATGGTTCTTATTGTGATCACTTTTCAACAGAATCTATCTTCTGTAACTTAAGACTATTGTTCTGCAACCAATACTCTGAGATGGTAAAAAATAGATCTTCTCCTGTGCCATACTCTTCAGGTACTACTATATTCTGCTCTCTCATCCAACCACCATTTTCAGCATCTCCTGCTTGAGCAGGGGGTTGGGCTAGAAGACCTCCAAGGTCCCTTCCTTATTCTGTATTCTAACATAATGACTTCCTTCCATCTCATCTTGTATTTTTAAATTTCCAACCCTTGATTATTTGTTGCCATTTTCTCAACCCCTCTGAATTTGTCTGA
Organism: Bothrops alternatus; assembly: GCA_034064705.1. NCBI lineage: Eukaryota > Metazoa > Chordata > Lepidosauria > Squamata > Viperidae > Bothrops > Bothrops alternatus. Next base: position 6,715,566 of record JARGCV010000044.1, on the reverse strand, counting down.
ATCCTCAGATTTTGAACATGATACAGGAAATGGAATCGAACCAGTACAAAATATAATGCAGCTGTTCCTTTACATGATGTCCTCTGACTGGTCAGGCTATTTAAACAAATAAGTAAACAAACAAGAGAAAACCAGTTTTTGGTCAAACTGAGCATAGGAGTAAGGGTGAGAAGAAGCACTACTGAATTTTCTTGGTTTACACAGTACTGTACACTAAACTACACTTACACCCCAACCTTAATCAAGGTTAACTCTCATCATGTATAGCAAGCTGCAAGAACTTAAATGCTAAATGTGTAACTGATCTGCTTTAAATAGCTTGTGTGACCCAACCCTGGGTATGCATGTTCATGTCCATGTTCATTTAATAACAGATAAGAAATTGAACTAAATAATATGCATGTTCAATTTGGGAATTTTCTGCATTACCAAACACTGGCCAAGGGTAACTGATGCATATGTGTAAAATTAATTTGTGTCAGTTCATGCATGAGTCCCTTTTTGAAAGCAAAATTGTTTTTTTCTGCTAATAGCTTAATTCCAAGACATTTGCAAAACAAGGTAATACAGCATCATTTTCCTCCAAAATTCCCTGGAATAATGTAGAACATGATGCACTCTGGGGAAAAAAATGTGCAGCCACCAATTTAGCAGTTGCTGAAATCAACTGAGCAACTGCAGACACCTGTAATTAAGATAAAGGCAAAAGCAGTGTATTATAACAAATAAAAAGAATACAAATTATAATTCAGCATAACTTTAAACAGAACATATGTGATTCTTTTTTTAAATGACCAGTGAAAATAATTAAGTTTCCAGTAACCAAAGTAAAAATGGAGTACCTAAAAAAGAGCAAATTCCTGTATCTTCTTAATCTCTTTCCCCTTTTTCCTGTTATCCTCTTCTATGTCCTTTCTTTTGACTTAAATGCTTTGAAAGATGAGATGAGAGAAGCCACATCCCAACAGGTAACCCAAAATGGGTTGCATGTGACTCTTTCTGTTGCTAAGCAACCATAAGGAACTCTCTTTGACCTGCAATTATCCAAAATTGGCAAAACATTCTGCCCATTTATGAACTGCAGTGATAGCAAATGAATCCCAAAATCCAAAGATCAGGCTTATGTAGAAGATTGTTTTACATCTTTCCAGAGTAAGGAGAGGGGGGGAAAGAGAGGGAGAGGGAAGGAGGGAGAGAGAGGAGGGAAAGGGAGAGGGAAAGGGAGAGGGGGAGGGAAAGGGAGAGGGAGAGGGGGAGGGAAGGAGAGAGGGAGAGAAACAGAGAGACAGAGATAGAGACAGAGAGAAATAATCTGGTCTAAGCAAAAAACTTTTTTTTTTCCAGTTGGTATCAGCAACAGCCACCAGAAATGTGTAGGAAAGCTATAAGGAGGTCACGAAAGTAGTAATTATACCCTGAAGTCAGTTCTCCCAGTAAGAATATGAAGAATATTCAAGGACATTTCTTTGAGAGAGATCTCCCCCAACACAAATTTGCCAAGAAACAGTGCCCAGTGTTAAATTCAGAACGTTGCACCAAGATGCAAAGATTTCGTTTTAAATCACCACTACTTGAATATGACACTCACCAAATGACTCTGGAGCAGTTATTCTTTCAGTCCCTACCTGAAACATAGGTTGTGGTAAGAATAACCTGAGAAATAAGGAAGGGCATGTATGCCATTCAGAGCGCCTGGGAGGAAGAGCAAAAAATAAATGAGATAAACAAATGTAGAATGTTCTTTCAGTAAAAAATAAACAATAAAATGTACAGCCTGCAGAACAGTTAGGTATTTCTTCGGAGCTGGTTTGGGGATTGCTTTGTTTCAGCTGATGAAGTCTTCTTCTTAACCTCTTTTCCACTCAACTGTAGGGTCTGTTTGTTTACTCTGTGCTAGCCTAGTTCACATGGCAAAGGGATCAGTGCATGGCACAACCAGGGGTTTGTCTTCACCCAATTTGTCACTGAACCTGGTGCTGCTTTTTGGAGATGAATGTGACTGGCCCAAAATCACCTGGCTGGTTTCCTACCTAAAGGAGATTATTTCTTAGTCCAGTATAACCACAGAATTGGCTGTCTGGCTGATGATTTCAAAAATAAAAAATAAACCCAAATACCAATCATGGACTGTCCCAGATGCATATACCAAATTCTGGATCTATATTTGTTCAAAGGCAAAGAACATGTATTAAAAATCCAATGGGGCTTCCCTCCTCCCATGCCTTTCTTCTGGCATGGATTCACACATTAGCTGAAATGGTTGGCCCCTGAAGGAGATCATCATCCCAACTTCAGAGTTCATTCATGTATGAACTCAGTGCTAAAAGCTACTTACTTGACAGTTACAACTTCTATGGGGTTAGTAAGCTGAGAAGAAAGCTTCAAGGACTGGCCATCAGAGTGACAATGGCGACACCTGCAGATCACATTTTGTATTGCCAATTGAAAAACCAGAAAGAAGGATGAGTGCAGGTCTGCAAGCCATCTGTCAAACCAAATGACTGATGCAACATAGCTCATCTAACATATACATGAGGTACACTTCATACATGAGCCTTGGTGGTGTAGTCACTAATTGTAGTCATTAATTCTAGTCACAGTGTTGCAGGCCAACCCTGCCCCCTTACCAGCTCACGGTTGATTCAACCTTCCATCCTTCCAAGGTCAGTAAATTGAAGACCCAGATTGTTGAGGGCAATATGCTGACTCCACTTAGAGAGTGCTGTACAGCACTATGAAGAGGTATATAAGTCTGAATACTATTGCTACTGCTATCTTTGTTTAGTCAGAAGAGTCTTTGGGAAAAGGAAGAAAAAAAGAATTAGAATAGGACTCTGTATTAACACATAGTTAACACATATAATGATCACCCATTGTGGTGTTGATAAAAGATGGGAATGTAAGACCAATAAACATGTGCTAATGGCTATAAACTTCAATGGCATTCAGAAAAGAATTAAAACAAGAGAAGATGGGCAAAGTCAAGCATCAACTAGCAGATGTGATAGACAATATGGAGGCAGTTGGGGACAAAAATACCAGCTCCATGGAGGATAGAGGCCAACAAGAAGAGATTCCTCCTACTTCTGTGATTTTTATAGTCTTCTCCAGGCATGCTCAAAAGGAGGATTTCAAAGCAGATGAACTTCTGGGTTTCCTATACAGTATTCTTCCATTACTGACAAGATGTTGTATCTCTAATCCAGTCTTCTTTTGGCTTGGCTTGGCTCAGCTTTGTGGCATAAAAATGAAAACAAATAAAAATTACTCAATTTAATGCTGTTAATAAAAACAATAGAGCTTGCAAAGGGGCTGAGGTTTTTAATTACCTGGATTTGGCACTGGATGTGTTACTGGCTGGTTCTGTTGTGGTTTGCTATTACTATAGTGAAATAATGACTTTTCTGTGGACTCAGTTCAAATAAATTATTGTGAATTAAATAAGCTGGCCAACTATATACTAGAAAGATTATAACATTTTTTCTTGTCTTTTCTCTTTTTTTCCAGCTTTCAGGAGCTGGAAATTTTATGTCTATCTATGCCAAGCATTGGGATTCTCTTAAAGGGAGATAAATATGACCCACAAACATTCTTCAGATAGCTTCCAGCTGCATTTTCACATCCTTATCTCCATTCCTACTTCTATCCAATTTCCCTTCTCTTCCTTTGGTTCAGTTTTCTCTTCCCAAAGTCAGGTTCTGTCACCTCTTCTTGAATTGCCTTCAGTGGAACTGGGAAAACTCCAGTAAGAAGCTAACTGGAGATAATAGCTTTTCTTTATTTCTTCAAAATAACCTCCATTGTTCTCAATGGAAACTGACACTTTATTGATGTGCTGAGGACAAACTTTTGAAAAGTATTGATTGCTTCAGTGGAAAAGGTAGCCTTCAAATTGCACCTCAAAAAAAAAAATCTTTCCCTCCTGTCACTGCAGTTAGACCTTAAAATAGCCTCTATTGATGTTGTTGGGAGCTTTGAAAACCCCTTCTAGGTGTTTGAGTGTGCATCTAGTTCTCATCAACTGTGTAAGAAACTACCACTATGTTGGTGTGCCTATTCAAAGGTTTTTTCCCAGAGCCAGTTTGGTCTTTTAAGTCCCATTCCGCAACCTGTCTAAGAATTATTTATGAGAGAAAACTAGGTCCTGTCTCCTCTAACAGCAACTGTTTTACAGCATCATCAGTTTAGGCTTAGCCTCCAGGTCCTAAAAGCCCTTTTCTTAGTAGAAGCCATGACCTTGAGAATCTCATTTGTTAAGCAAATACCTCTTTATTCTCAGTTGCTCAAGTGCACAGTGTTTCATGCCTTTTCTGTTCTTCTTTCATTACCTACCCCCTAATTATACTGGGTATACAACCAGGAAGAAGCCCAGCGGTGTAGGAGCAAATCCTACTGAGAACAGAGAGAGGCCAAACACAAAACCTTTCCAGTTAGAAAAGGCATCCATAGCCATTCTTGCTTGTCTACCTTAAAGCCGAAACAGAGATACCACAGTACTTTACCAGAATACCACAGTAGGTTAGCAGAATGAAACAAATACAGATCCGAACCTTCTTTCCAATTTTCAACTTCAGACAGAAATTGGCCTAAGGTTTTGGAGTAGATTTTGTGGCTTCCTATTTGACCATTTCACAGTGAAATGGAGATGGAGGAGGAGGAGGAGGAGGAGGAGGAGGAGGAGGAGGAGGAGGAAGAAGAAGAAGAAGAAGAAGAAGAAGAAGAAGAAGAAGAAGAAGAAGAAGAAGAAGAAGTAGTAGTAGTAGTAGTAGTAGTAGTAGTAGTAGTAGTAGTTAGTAGTAGTAGTAGTTATCTACTGGCTGGTTTTCTAGCAAATGGTGTCTTTAGGTTCCACCAATGGAGCATGAGATGACCTCATAGTCAACTGGAGAATTTTTGCATCCATAACTCCCAGAATGTTTCTATTAATGTTCAAAATATGAGATGTGCATCCTGTTGGGGTTGACACTGAACTAGAAGGAACTCTTCATCCACTAGATGAGCATGAGCATGCGCAAGATGGAGGACGCTTTCCTGTAGGAGCAGCCGGGCTTCTGATGGGAAATGGCTAGAGACCCCCCCAGGGGTCGAGAAACATCTGGGACCCCGGGGATTTTGGCAGCGGAATATCTTAGCCTTCCAGAGACATGTCTGCTGACTCCCTCCCTGCCGAGAATGGACGAATCTGGATGATAACAGCATATGTTGGGTGATGTTAACAGCGTACCCCCCCCCTTCGGCCCGCGGCCTGCGATGAGGTGAGGAGCCTGCAGGGAGTCTGGGTGGGAGGCCGCTGCGGAAGAGAGGAGTTTAGCGGCGGCTCCCTCCCCTTCCCCTCCCTCCCATTATGCGAGCGGACGATCTGCGAAGGGACTGCTGAGAGGCTTCTGGCTTTGGGAGGCCACCGTGAAAGGGAACAGCTTGGCCCCTTCCTCCCTCCCTACTACCACATGAGTGAATGGCTAGGAAGGGAGCTGAGAGGCATTGGTGTTGGCGTTGGGAGACCGCCGCAAAAGGAAGAGTTTGGCGCCCCCCCCACCATCATGCGAGTTGGTAGTTTGGGAGGACAGCAGAGAACCGCAGGTGTTGAGGGAGCGGCATGGACCTGGAGGTGAGGGAAGCAACATCATTGAGATTGGACTGCCTGGCTCTCTAGCCAGACCCCATCGATGCACTTTATCTGACTGGCTGCGTACTCGAGAAGGACTCTTCTTGCATTGCGAGATTCCCCTCTCTCGCAATCATGGCCCTCTGTTTTACCAAGGGCCTATCTCGAGGACGGACTTTGGAGTCCTGAGAGATGGCATGTATTAAATAAGGGGCTTTGGGGTTTTTTAAATAAGTTTTTAATGAAAGTTTTAAGGGAGGGAAGGGGTGGGGAAGGGGTGTCTAGGATGGGAGAAGGAATTGTTGGAAGGGAGCAAGAAGACAGGCCAGGCAACGGAAGGGGATGGAGTCCTGAGGGTGCAGATGGGGGGTTGATTAAGGCCAATTTAGTTCCTATTAGTACCATAAGCGGGAGGAGCAGGTATAGCGGGAGCAGGGGGCCGTATCATAATAAGGGAGTGCGCACCCACTGCTTACGAGTGGTTGTGTGCTCCGACCCCCAAGACTCAACCAGTTCTCGGGGTTATCCAGAACCACAGGGCCCTGGCTGTAGGCTGGTGCTGTGCAACGCCAGGTCTGTGGTAAATAAGGACCCCTCATTCAAGATTTAATTTTGGAGGAGGGAGCAGATCTGGCGGGTATAACAGAGACCTGGTTGGGACCAGAGGGCGGTGTCCCTCTGGTGGAAATGTGCCCACCGGGTTTCCTTGCATTCCACCATCCGAGAGCTCAGGGCAGGGGTGGAGGAGTGGCGGTCGTGATTAGGGAAGATTTCAGGCCGAGGGAGGTCACTGTTCCTCAGACGGCAGGCTGTGAATCCCTCCTGGTGAAGTGGGACCTTGGGGGCCCAAGGGCGGTGTTGATTACGTACTTGGCTCCCTGACACGTATCAACCTCCCTGCCCAAGCTCCTGGACGTTATCGCCGTGGTGGTGGTTGAGGTCCCTAGGCTGATAGTTATGGGTGACTTCAACCTGCCGTCCGTGGGCGGGGTGTCCGGTGAGGCTCGGGAATTCATGGCTTCCATGACAGCCATGGACCTGGCCCAGGTAATTCAAGGCCCCACACACACAGGGGGAACACGCTTGACCTGGTTTTTGTCTCTGGACAGTGGCTGAGTGGTCAGAATATAGGGGATATAGTCATTGAACCCCTGTCATGGTCTGATCACTCTCTCCTACGCCTGGACTTTCTGACCGTTGCACCCCACCGCAGGGAGGCGGAACCGGTGAGATGGTACCACCCCAGGCGGCTGATGGAGCCCGAGCGATTCCAGGCAGAGCTTGGGCCAATTCCTGAGGTTCAGATACATGACTCGGTCGAAGAGCTGACGGCAGCCTGGGATAGGGCTGTGGCCGGCGCTCTAGACCGGGTCGTGCCTTTGCGGCCTCTGATTCGGCGTGCGTCTCGATCGGCCCCTTGGTATAATGAGGGGCTGAGAGAGATGAAACGCCGGAAAAGACGCCTAGAGAGCAGTTGGAGATCGAGCCTTGCTGAATCTGACCGAACACTGGTAAGAGACCATATTAGGTCCTACCTAGCGGCGATAAAAGCAGAGAAGTATTCTTACTTCACTGCTCTTATCATGTCATCAGATAACCACCCAGCCTCCTTGTTTAGGGTGACCTGCTCCCTCCTTCATCAGGAGGTGAGAGGAAACCCCTTAGAAGGTAGAGCTGAGGATTTCAGAAAATATCTGCACGATAAAATCGCTCAGATATGGGAAGGCTTTGATTTCAACTGGGTGTGTCCGGTGGGAGAGACGGAGTCTGGTCTTGAGACTGTTATCTGGGCTGAGTTTGACCCCGTGACTTCCGAGGACGTGGACAGGTTGTTTGGGGGACTTAGGGCGACCACTTGTTCATTGGACCCGTGCCCCTCCTGGTTGGTGCTGGCATCCCGGGAGGTGATACGAGGCTGGTTCCAGGTAATTATTAATGCTTCTTTAAGCGAGGGTGTCTTCCCTGCCACCTTGAAAGAGGCGGTAGTGAGGCCCCTCCTTAAGAAGCCTACCCTGGATCCAGTTGTTTTATCAAATTATCGTCCTGTCTCCAACCTTCACTTTCTTGCGAAGGTTGTCGAGAGTGTGGTTGCCAGACAGTTTCCACGACACCTGGAGGAATCACTATACTTGGATCCACACCAGTCGGGCTTCAGGCCTGGCTACAGCACGGAAACAGCATTGGTCGCATTGGTGGATGACCTCTGGTGGGCCCGGGACAGAGGTTGTTCCTCTGCTCTGGTGCTATTGGACCTCTCGGCGGCTTTTGATACCATCGATCATGGTATCATGCTGCAACGGTTGCAGGGGTTAGGTATAGGGGGCACTGTTTTGCGGTGGTTCGCCTCCTTCCTCTCCAGCCGGATGCAGTCTGTGTTGACAGGGGGTCAGAGGTCAACCCCGAGACCCCTTGTATGTGGGGTACCTCAGGGGTCGGTCCTCTCGCCCCTACTGTTCAACATTTATGTAAAACCGCTGGGTGAGATCATCCGTGGTTTTGGTGTGGAGTACCATCTGTACGCTGATGATACTTAGCTGTATGTTTCCATGCCGAACCACCCCAACGATGCTCTTGCTGTGCTGACCCAATGCCTGGAGGCCGTGCGGGTCTGGATGGGGAAGAACGGACTCAAGCTCAACCCTTCCAAGACCGAGTGGCTGTGGCTACCGTCGTCCCGGTTTAGTCAATTGACTCCTTTGTTGTCTGTTGGGGGCAAAACAGTGGCCCCCTTGGAAAGGGTTCGCAATTTGGGAGTCCTCCTGGACTCACGGCTGTCTTTAGAGGACCATCTGGCGGCCGTGGCCGGGAGGATGTTCTATCAGGTTCGCCTGGTACGCCAGTTGCGTCCCTTCCTAGACCGGGACTCGCTATGCACAGTTACTCATGCCTTCGTCACTTCCAGGCTGGACTATTGTAATGCTCTCTACATGGGGCTCCCCTTGAGGTGCACCCGGAGGCTTAAGCTGGCCCAGAATGCTGCCGCGCGGGTAGTGACCGGAGCGCCATGGCGCGCCCATGTAACATCGCTCCTGCGCGAGCTGCACTGGTTGCCGGTGGCCTTCCAGGTGCGTTTCAAGGTGTTAGTGACCATCTTTAAAACGCTCCATGGCATCGGACCCGGATATTTACAGGACCGCCTTCTGCCAGCAAATACCTCCTGCCGTCCGGTACGCTCCCACAGAGTCGGTCTCCTCAGGGTGCCGTCGGCCAGACAATGTCGGCTGGCGACCCCCAGGGGGAGGGCCTTCTCTGTGGGAGCTCCAATGCTTTGGAACGAGCTCCCCCCGAACTCCGTACATTGACGGAATTGCGTTCCTTCCGTCGAGAATTAAAGACATATTTATTTCGAGAAGCCGGCCTGGGATAGTAGCTCCGGTTCCAACAAGGCCATAATTGTTTTTAGGGGATTGAGTTTTAAGATTAAGCATTGGTTTTAAATGATCGGATTAAATTATTTTTAGGTAATTGGGTTTTTAAATGATTGGGCCAAATTATTTAATTTATTTTTAATAATTTTACCTTTTGTATGTAAATGTTTTTAATTGGGCTGTACACCGCCCCGAGTCCTTCGGGAGGGGGGCGGTATAAAAACCGTAAAATAAATAAATAAATAAATAAAAACCATAAGCCAGAGTTGTTTTAACTTAACAGAATAACCAGAGTTGGATTGCTGTATAGAGCCAGGAGTTGAAATTAAGAGTCACCTATGATACTTTGCATTTCCATGACACATTTCACCAATTTAGTTAAAAATCTACTGGTTGTATGTACATAAGACTCATAGTATGATTATTAATAATCTTAATTATTTTTGTGGCTTAAGATGTTCTGCAAATTTAGCCTGTTTAACAAGTTTATCATACTAAGTAGTCTCTGAACCAAGAAAAAAAAAAAGCTTTAGTTCAGCAACCAGTTTGCATGTGTTATGTGAACATAACCTATGATTCCATAGCCTCATTTAAGGCAGGTTCCAATTACTTAAAATGTGTGTTTGAATAATAACACCAACATAAATCTTTGTACAGTTTTTCTATATTTAGAAAGATTATAGGAAGGGAAGCTTAGTTGCAAGCTGTAAGAGCAAAACTGGATATCTAGTAAGAGAAATTATGATGGTTAGTTGCATGGTCAGCCAAATGCTTAGACTGATGTTGGCATTTTTATGCATCTCTCAAGTGCTTTGCAAGGACCTGGGATAAGTAGATGTTATCATTTGGTGGTGTTCCAAGTTAGTAAAGCTGCCTTTTGCAATTGACTAATGGCAATTTTGTCAATGCCAATGGTACTCTAGTGGTACTTCAGATGTTTTGGGACTATATCCCAGGCAGCTATTAGTATTGTTACTATTTTGCTTTATTTTGCCATAGACATTCCATTTCTATTTGCAGATCTTGGTATTGTGTGATTTTTCTCCAGTTCTTTCTGTTCTCTTTTCCTGTCTCCAGGTACTACAATGTCTATTAGCCAGATTCTTTTGTCTTTGTTATTAACAATTGTTAAATCTAGGGTATGACAGATGCTTCATACTTATTATGGTTCATCACTATAATAAGAGCCGTGGTGGTGCAGTGATTAGAATGCAGTATTGCAGGCTAATTCTGCTGATTGCCAGAAGTTTGACTCTCATTGGTTCAAGGTTGACTCAGCCTTCCATCCTTCTGAGGCTGGTAAAATGAGGACCCAGATTGTTAGGGACAATATGGTGACTCTATAAAACTGCTTAGAGAGGACTGTAAAGCAATGTGAAGTGGTATGTAAATCTATGTGCTAGTGCTATCATGCAGTCACCCAAACGTTTAGACTGGATTTGGTATTTTTATCCACCTATTAAGTCCTTCCCAAGGACCTGGGATAGGCAGATTATTATTATTATTATTATTATTATTATTATTATTATTATTATTATTATTATTATTATTATTAATTTAATTTCTATGCCGCCCTATTCCGGAGAACTCAGGGTGGCTCACAACATGATAGAAATTACATTATATACATAAATATAAAAACCCTTAATGCTAGATAGATGCTATCATTATTATTGATAGATGCTATCATTATTATTTAAACTTGTATGTTTATTTATTTATTATTTATTTATTAATCAAATTTCTATACCGCCCCTCTCCCGAAGGACTCGGGGCGGTGTACAGCCTAAAATTTAAAAAACATATAAATATACAAAATTTAAAATAATTAAAAATAAATTAAATCATTTGGCCAAAATCCCATTTAAAACCCAAAACATACAAAATTTAAAATCTTAAAAAATACTCAGTCCCCCTAAAACATTTTGACCCTATTGGAACCGAAGCTTCTATGCCAGGCCGGCCTGTCGGAAAAGGAATGTTTTTAGTTCCCGACAGAAGGTGCGTAAATCTGTTATTATACGGAGTTCGGGGGGGAGCTCGTTCCATAACGTGGGAGCTCCCACAGAGAAGGCTCTCCCCCTGGGGGTCGCCAGCCGGCACTGTCTGGCCGACGGCTCCCTGAGGAGGCCCTCTCTGTGGGAGCGTACCGGACGGCGGGAGGTATTTGCTGGCAGTAGACGGTCCTGTAAGTATCCGGGTCCGATGCCATGGAGCGCTTTAAAAGTGGTCACTAACACCTTGAACCGCACCCGAAAGACCACCGGCAACCAGTGCAACTCACGCAGGAGCGGTGTTACGTGGGAGCGCCACGACGCTCCCATCACTACCCGCGCGGCCGCATTCTGGGCAAGTTGGAGCTTCCGGATGCACCTCAAGGGGAGCCCCATGTAGAGAGCATTACAGTAGTCCAGCCTGGAGGTCACGAGGGCATGAGTGACTGTGCGTAGCGAGTCCCGGTCTAGGAAGGGACGCAACTGGCGCACCAGGCGAACCTGGTGGAACATCCTCCCGGCCACAGCCGTCAGATGGTCCTCTAAGGACAGCCGTGAGTCCAGGAGGATTCCCAAATTGCGAACCCTTCCTGTGGGAGCCACTGTTTCGCCCCCAATACACAGCGATGGAATCAGCTGGCTGTACCGGGACGACGGTAACCACAGCCACTCGGTCTTGGAGGGGTTGAGCTTGAGTCCGTTTCTCCCCATCCATACCCGCACGGCCTCCAGGCACTGGGTCAGCACGGCAAGGGCATCGTTGGGGTGGTTTGGCGTGGAAATGTACAGCTGGGTATCATCAGCGTACTGGTGGTACTCCACGCCAAAACCAGTATGTTGCCCTACACTGTTCATTCAACTAACATTTCTTTACAACTATCAATCAGTTTATATAAGAAAAAAGATTACTGTCCCAGCAGGCTTGATTTCAGAGCATCCGTAGCATATCTGCAAGATGAGCCACTGAAATCAAAGAGATTTAAGTTAGCCAAGATTAAGCCTAAATCCAACTTTTATGGAATTCAAGCATTGAATTTCCCCAGTGACCCTAATTATAACTACAAGAATGGTTGTCCTACTCCCTCCAATGAGAGTGCGAAGCATGATCAAGCAAAACCTCACTAAAAAATTAAATCAGTATATAAAGTATTAAAAAAACAGACAAAAATGTGATAAGCTATAAATATTCATTAAAGCAATGAAAGCATCGTATAAAAAGATTTGAGCATAATAAATGAAGTAATAATAATGTGATTGTCACAAAGGCAATAACGAAGGAACATAATAGCAAATAATATGTGGCAGAACCGATATGAAGGAACCAGCAATATAGATGATCAATCATTAAGGGATAAATTGGGTTGGGGTTAAGGTGTACTTTTACAAAAATAAAACTTGCAGGAAAAAAAACCACCTAAGAATAATGGGAATGATAAGTAAAACAATTATTCTTATTGGTTTAAAATCACAAAGTTCCTACTGATCTATTACTTTCTTCTTTTTTCTTTGCTATAAAATTTAAAGGATAGTTTTTAGGACATTTGCCAACATATGAACCAAAAAGTAAGGGCATACTACAGAGGTGAACAACCATTTACAGGCAAGTAGCACACTTTTTGCAGGGATAGAGGGCCTCTGCCACATGCAGGGGTCCCCAACCTGTGAGCTGTGGCCCACTACTGGGCCGTTGCATTTGGTGTGCATGTGTGCATGCACTTACTCCCCACACTCGTGCTAGAGCTGCTGCGAGTGTCCCTCAATGCTAGCATCACTGCGAGCATCCCACCAGCACTAGCACCACCCCACACTGAGTGTCCCACTAGCGCTAGCACCGCACTGCCCCAAGTGTCCCACTGGCGCTAGCACCGCACTGCCCCAAGTGTCCCACTGGCGCTAGCACTGCCCTGAGCATCCTGCCAGTCCTAGCACTGCCCCAAACACCTTGCCAGTACTAGTACTGCCCCAAGCATCCTGCCGGCACTAGCACCATTCTGATCTGAGCGTCCTGCCAACACCAAGCATCCAGCCAGTGCTAACACTGCCCTGAGTGTCCTGCTGGCGCTAATGCCACCCTATTTGTGGCACTGGCGCGGCCCCATTTGCGCATGCGCATGCACTCACACACAACCCCATTTGCATGTGCACATGCACTCTTGTACAGCCTCATTTTCGCGTGCACATGTGCTTGTCCGCAGCCCATTTGTGTGTGCGCATGTGCGTGTAACAGTGCCTGCCTCCCTTTTCAGGCCACCAAGCCAAAAAGGTTGGGGATCTCTGCGATAGAGTAAGCACATTACATACAGTGAACAAGGATAGATTATCCATATTTTCCTAGTCAAAGGGTTGAGTTGGACAATTTTCTTTCTTTTTTCTAAATGAGGAGATAGAGCAGGGCTTTTTTTTTTTTTGGTCATAGAATGCACAGAACAGAGTTCCGCCACCTTTTTTGGATGGAACCTTGTAGGGTAGGCAGGGTGGGTTGTATGACGTGTGTGAGTTCCGCCACCTTTTTAAAAAAACAAACAAACACTGAGATAGAGTGTTTCAATATTCAAAATTTCAGGAAACTGTTGTCATCAATCATAATAAGTACCTGATTTACAGGTCTGCAACCAGAATATTGTTAAGGTAAAAAGGGGTCTATTTTGTGGTTTTGAAAAGCAACGTGAAAGATTATTAAAAGAGAACTCAGAAAAATCTAAGAGGGATTAAAATATGCAGGTCTATGAAATAAAAGCAGAAAAACATGTGGTGTGTATGCATATGTGCAAAAGCATAACACTGGAGAATGAAGACCCTTTCCCAGTACAAGTAGTCCTCAACTTACAACAGTTCATTTAGTGACTGTTCAAAGTTACAACGGCACTGAAAAAAGTGACTTACAACTGTTTTTCACGCTTACGCCCATTGTGGCATCCCCATGGTCACGTGATCAAAATTCAAATGCTTGGTAACTGGCATGTATTTATGACAGTTGAAGTGTTCCAGGGTCATGTGATTCCCTTTTTGCCACCTTCTGATGAGCAAAGCCAATGGGGAAGCCAGATTTACTTAACAAACCGTGTTATTAATTTAACAGGTGCAGTGATTCACTTAACAACTGTGGCAAGAAATTTATTTATTTATTTATTTATTTGACTTATATGCTGCCCTTCTCCCAAGACTCAGGGCGGCTCACAGCAAAAATACAAGTACAAAAATACAATATAAATCAATTAAAATACTAATTAACAATGTAAAAACTATAAAACTATTTCCACTCATACAACACACAGTCACAATCAGAGGCCCCGGGGCAGAGTGCAACTCACACGCCCCAAACCTGCCTGCATAAATGTGTTTTTAAGAGTTTTCGAAAAGCTAGGAGGGAGGGAGCAGTACGAACCTCTCAGGGAAGTTGGTTCCAAAGGGCTGGGACAGCAACAGAGAAGGCCCTAACCCTAGGCCCCCCCAGATGACATTGTCTAACAGACAGGACCCGTAGGAGGCCAACCCTATGCGCCCTAACCGGTCGCTGGGATTCCAGGGGCAGAAATGTGGTAAAATGGGGCAAAACCTACTTAACAAATGTTTCACTTAACCACAGAAATTTTGGGCTCAATTACGGTCTTAAGTCAAGGAATTCCTGTACTTGTAAACCAAAAATAAGCCAAAAGGTTATGTGGGGAGATTGCAAAAGGTGATTGCACTTTCCAAATCAGGGCAAGAAGCAACAGATGGAAACTAATCAAGGAGAGAAGCAACCTAGAACTAAGGAGAAACTTCCTGACGGTTAGAACAATTAACCAGCGGAACAACCTGCCTCCAGAAGCGGTGAATGCTCCAACACTGGAGGTTTTTAAGAGGAGACTGGACAGCCATTTGTCTGAAATGGTATAGGGCTTCCTGCCTGAGCAGGGGTTTGGACTAGATGACCTCCAAGGTCCCTTCCAACATCATCATCATCATCAATAATAATTGTTGTTGTTGCTGTTATTATTGTTGTTGTTGTTGTTGTTGTTGTTATAGACAGGCATGCTATAAGAATTGGGAAGAAAAAGTGTTTCAGGGAATAAAAAGAGACTCCAAATTCATTTTAAACAGAAAACAATAAGAAATGGTCTTCTGGACTTAAAAAGTATTACATTTAGCAGCTAGCTAAATACCTTTTGAAAAAAGCTAAGCAGGATTTACACTAAGATCTTTCATTTTCTAAAGTGCTGCTGTGTCAATATTTCTCTAAACAATATTGCTGCTTGTTACTGAATATAACATGGCATCAACTGTGTTTGTAAGCTAATCTTGGACCATGCAGTGAGAGGCACATGGTTCTAATTGCAAGAGACATAGGTGAAAATGTGGTTATGCATTTTTGAGGGGGGGAAGGGGGTCATGTAGATCAGAGGTTCTTAACCTGGGCAATATTGCCCCCCAGAGGGCGATTTCATTTTTCAGGGGGGTGATGGAATGAAAAGGAGCGACGTGGGGGTGAAGGAATGAAAAGGGTGCGATATGGAGTGATGGAGTGAGAAGTTTTGGGGACAGTTTGAGACCTCATGCTGCTCCGAGCCTCCTCCCCCATTTGCAGAGAAAGACAGAGATAGAGAGAGGCACATGTGCTTCTCTCTCTCTCTCTCTCTCTCTCTCTCTCTCTCTCTCTCTCTCTCTCTCTCTCTCTCTCTCTCTCTCTCTCTCTCTCTCTCTCTCTCTCTCTCTCTCTCTCTCTCTCTCTCTCTCTCTCTCTCTCTCTCTCTCTCTCTCTCTCTCTCTCTCATGCGGATTTGCCCCCTCGCAGGGCTCCTGATTGGTCCTGCCCCTGGGTGCCCTGCCCCGTGGGAGAAGTGCCCTGCCCCGTGGGAGAAGTCCCTTTCCCTGGCTGGCCCCTTCCGAGGTGCACGTGGCCGGGGAACCGCACGGGGAAGCCCTGGGATCCCCATTGGGAGCAGCCTGCCAGAGCCTCAGCTGAGTGGGCCAGCCTTCCCACAAGCTGCGGCCCCGAGGGAGAGCAGCCCCTGCGATCCCCAGCTGCAGGACTCTTGGCCCAGCTGGCCGGGAAGGCGCGCTGGAGTCCCGGCTGCTTTGTCAGCGAAGAATGTGAGGTGAGCAGATGGGGGGGGGTATAAAGGGAGGGGGGAGACATTTTCCAACCAGCAGCATAAGAGCTCCGGCTGGACCCACAGGAGCACCTCCTCCTGGGGCCCGGCGCCGGCTTCCTTGCCCTCCTCCTCCCCTTCTTCCTCCTGCTGCCCCTCCGAGTGGCAGTCCTGGCTGGACAGAGGCTGGCGGGGGCATTGCTTCCTGAGCAATGCTGGTGGGTTGCGGAGCGCCAGGAGCACCGCATGGTGCGGAGTGGCCCCAGCTCCTCCAGCACGACGGACCTACCACCAGCACGGGAGGCTCAAGCATTGGTCCTGGCAGGAGACAGATCATTGCTTCGGTTCCGACCAAGGACGCCGGTGGCACGTGAGGTTTGGCAACGCAGCTGACAGGGGGTCGTTCCACAGATGCCCCATGACTTAAGCCCAGGTATGCTGGTGGCTTGAGGGGAGGCTTGGTGATGCATCCGACAGGTAGGGCATTCCACAGATGCCCCGTGCCCCCAAATTGAGCCCAGGGATGTCAGTGGCCTGCCAACGTGACCGTGAGCCAAGGCCTCCCTGCAGGCCCGGCGGGCAGCGAAACTGGGTGCCTCCAGCTGCGACAGGGGGTCTTCTGCTGCCTCCTGTCCCCCCCTTTGGCGCCCTCTGCCTTTCATTCTCTCTCTCTTTCCTCACCTGGAGAAAGAAGGGGGGAGGGAGAGGAAAAAGAGAAAGAGAGAGGGAGAAGGGAAAAAGAAAAAGAAAAAGAAAAAGAGAGAGAGAAAGAGAAAGAGAGAGAGAGGAAGCGCAAGTGCCCCTCTCTCCCTCTCTCTCTCTCTCATACACACACACACACACACACACACACACAGTGGAAGAAGAGGACTGGAAGACCAAGGGCAGAAAGAGGGAGAGAGAGGGAGGGAGGGAGAGAGACAGAGAGAGAGAGAGAGACCCTTTTGACATCTAAAATGAAGATAACACTGAAGATATATATATATAATAAAGGTTAAAAAGGATATATGCAGTGTTATCTTCATTTTAGATGTCAAAAGGGTTTTGCAGCTCCCAGTGTTGTTTTTTTCAGTGGTCATTACATTTAAGTGTCTTGAATAAATAAGATAATAAT
This sequence comes from Bothrops alternatus, assembly GCA_034064705.1. Lineage (NCBI taxonomy): Eukaryota > Metazoa > Chordata > Lepidosauria > Squamata > Viperidae > Bothrops > Bothrops alternatus. The sequence continues at coordinate 6,698,413 of JARGCV010000044.1, read as the reverse complement.
GAAATACATGCATCACGAAGTTTGGGAATAAAGTGACGGGTGGCACCAAAACTTTTCACACAGTTGAGATATGGGAAAAAGACTGGAAATAAATTATTTGCATCGATATGTCCTGATGACAATTTTAAAGAAAACAAAAAAAGGGTTTGCATAAATTGAAGAATTATTTCCTATGTTGTGATTGAGAGGTTATGTTGGGGGAGGGGGGCGATGACAACTTCCTCATTGGCTCAAGGGGGCAATTTGTTCAAAAAGTTTAAGAACCACTGATGTAGATGACCCAAAAAACAATCCAACCCCAACTGCAGGAGGAGTAATTGCAAGAGTCACAGCACTAAATTGTTCCTGCCTTCAAAGTTTAATAAGTTCACTTTTTATTTCTTCTTCCCAGTGGATATTACTGAGTTTGCAATCTATGAATTCCTGTTGCTGTCTCAGGTGGCATTAAAATATAACTCAATAATTGCATGCATACTGTTTCTTTTTCATAAAAAAGCAAATTTTCTTACAGTGAGGAAACAGCTCTCTGTTAATTGATTACTGCAACAAGCTGTTTTTGCCTGTTTTTTGAGCTCGATCTGAAATTAGATAGTTTTCAAAGTTTATCCAGACATCAACAACTTATAAATATTTTCATCTTAACTTTCTCCTTGATACAATGAAGCACTTGTTATCGTCTCTAAAAATATCTCCTCTGAAATAATGAAAATAAGATAAAAGCAATCCTCCAATGTAAGAACATTATCCATGAAACAGACAATAAAACAAAAGCTAGTTGATAACTGTAATTTAAAAAAAATCTTTACTCTTCCAAAGGCTCCATATAAGAGATACTTTATGATCAAATGAGCCACCATCCCTCAAAGAAAATCAACTTTGACTTCAACATAAAGTATAATAAACAATGTTTTTAAAAAATAAGCAGGCAAAAGAGGAAGATATTGAATGTTTTCAAAAGATTTTCTGAAATTTCTTGCTCTTTCCTTGTCCATTCATTGTTTGACTATATTGCAATTGTTAGAAGTAAGTCTTCATCCTGGTTCATCCAAGCCGGGATAAATAAGCAAAATGGCAACTGCTTTGGGAAGAAGGTTACAGTTTATTGAAGAAGCAGAAAGATGGTCCTTGCAAGGAGCAGAGAGGAAAGAGACCTTGAGCACATGGGCAGTAGGTTTTTATACCCCCTCTAGCCTTTGGAATAGTTTTCTGTTCCTGTGGCATGAACCTTGAAGCTATTTCTGAGTGTTTTTCTAGGACTTGATATCTGTGGTTTTGCTGTGAGTGTCCCTAGACCAGCTTGGGAAGTGTCAGAGTATGAGGATGAGCAGCCAGGTCCCTCTGGGTGTTTTCCCCTCCCGGCAGCCGAGGAAGAGCAGCCAGGCCCCTCTGGGTATTTTCCCCTCCCGGCAGCTGAGCCAGACAGGGAGGAGATTTACAGGCAGTCTGGGTCAGATTCACAAAGTGAGGGGTCAGATTTGGATCAAGAAGATAGATGGCTTGATCCGAGATTCCGAAGGTTTGATAAGCGACGGTGTCAGTTAAGTGGAAAAAAGAAGTAATGGGGGGAAGTGACGTATCGGACACTATATTAGAAGGGGACAGAGAGACTACGCCTTTGTCACGAGCAACGTTAATCAAGGAGTAGCCTGATATCTGGAGCAGTGCGTTTGAATTCAGTCTTCTGATGTTTTGGAAATCTACGGAAGAATAATGAGGTATTGGACAATGTGATAAAGAAAGAGTGAGTTAATTGGGAAGGTGTGGGAAGAGCATGTTTTAATCTAAATGTAAATAAATGAGACTTGGCCGTTCCTGCCAGCAAAATGCCAGCAGCGTGCTTTGAAGTGAATCCTTTTGAAATGTGTTAAATAAACCTCTTAAAGACATATTTATGTGGATTTTAATGAGCTGAGAGGGGCCAGACAGAACAGGTTTAATCCTATTATCATATCCTGCTTGCCAGGTGATGGGGTTAATCACTCCTAGAGTTTGGGTGGGGCATGCAGATCTTCTCTTTGTCTTCTTGAGTGCCCTGGCTTCAGCTTTCTGATGGTTCTACATCTGCATTCATATGGGGCTAGCTCTTGCTTGGGGCAGAGAGATAGATTTGGGGCCAGGTTTGGTTTTAAAAAAATCCTTTTGAAGAAAAATATATTTTTCTGCCCTTCTAATATTTCCTTCTCTGGGCTAACTTCCTTCACTATGTATTATACCAATTTGACACAGTTGCCCCAGAGAGAAGATTTTGGGTCTGTAAATATACATGTATCTTTTACAAGTATAAAGGTTACTCAGGGACTGTCTTATAATTATAAGTATTATTTTTCCATACAGTGGTCCAGCAATTGCCTGAGCTGCAGGCAATGTCTGAGCTGCAGGCACATGCCATACCCCCTAGCAATTCATAAAGAGCAAAAGGTCATGTGACTCTAGAAACATCCGGTTTGTGCTCGTAGTGCATGGCCATGTGAGAGCGGACCTCCGCTCCCCATGGCTAGATTTGCCTGCCCGGGGGACCCTAGATGGGTCCGAAGTCTCCCTGGAGAGGTGATCATAAAGGAGAGGTGCCCCGCTGATCATGAAGCAATGGCAATTACTTTGTTTGATCCAGGGAGCGCCCTCCAAATCCGACAGGAGAAAGGCTAGCTGCATGCCAGCATCTAGCCCAAGCTACTGCAGCCGAAGTCCAAGAGCACCACCAAAAACAATGGTGAACAGCGTGCTTCGAACTGGTGTGAATATTTGATCTTTTCTCCCTTATTTTACAACTGGTCCCTGGGAAAGATCCCAGAGCAAACAACCTCCGAAAGTGAAGGGAGAGGAGTACCTTCCCATTCCCCCATAGTCGGAAGTGGCGAATTAACCTAGAACTAAGGAGAAACTTCCTGACAGTTAGAACAATTAACCAATGTAACAACATGTCTCCAGAAGCAGTGAATGCTCCAACACTGGAAGTTTTTAAGAAGAAACTGGACAGTCATTTGTCTGAAATGGTATAGGGTTACCAGTCTGAGCAGGGGGTTGGACTTGATGACTTGAGGTCCCTTCCAACTTTATTATTATTGTTATTATTATAACCTTTATGGAGAAAAGAACTTTATTGAAAATAAATTCAAAATACTATAATCTGATCAAATTTAGAAACTAAAACAAACTGCTAAAATTATATTCTAAAGAATTTTGATCGAATTACATAGAAAAAGAAAAATAATAAGAACTTTTTGTCTGAAAGAGCTGGAAAATAACTATTTGCTGACATCTAGTGGACAAGGAGTGTATAGCACATTAAAGACAATGCCCAGAAACAAAGAAAAACAAATCTGTTCCTCTGAACTCTAATAACCTTCAAGAAGATAGCTACTAAGGAACAGAGAAGAGATTGCATACCAGGCTATAAGATTGGAAAGTATTTGAAGGAAAAGAAATGTTCTGATTGAGGTTTAAATTTATGAATTGTTTAAAAACTTTGATCTATGATAAAGTATTGAGAAGAGAAGTTACAGGAAGGATTTAAGCTGGCTAATTATACTGAATTGACAATTAACTCCTGAAAGAAAGAATTGTTATAAAACATTGATTTTACTGAAACTTTGACAACCGAAAATTATAGTGGATTACAAAAATTATATATAACAACAAGAACTATACAAAATTGGACTGTATGGATGTTGAATTTTGATTAGCTGGACAAGGCTAATTACAGAGACTACGGCATTTATGATGGACTACTTGAAAGGGGGAGATGACATGGATATGACATACTCATCAAAAAATGATAGAAAACCACACCTAATATGTACTCCTGAAAGATTTAGCTTGAAAGATCAAAGACCTTTAGAAACACTTCAAGACAAGACAAATACTTTCCAAGATGAAATTTATGCAATGCTACTACAGATACAGACTACAATAGACTTAAACCATGACGAGATTAAACATAATTTTGATACTATAAGTGAATATACTTCTAACTTAAATCTACAATCAAAAAACATTCAAAGAACAATGGTAAAGAATGAACAAACAATCCAGACAACAGAATGTGAACTAGAAAAAAATGATTTGACTGGTGATGTTACATTGAAGGGAGTTATACCTTAATACTAACAAGAAAAAACTTATAAGACTTGGATACAATGATAAATATGGAAAAGATACCTTATGCATTAGAACGTCAAACCAAACCTGAGAAGAAAGAAGAATTAACAAAATGGATAATGCTAGGAGAATCATTGTTTGGGAGACAAAAAGCATACATCTTATCTACCATCTATCCCAGTAATGGCGAACCTTTTAGAGTGTCAACACTGCAAATACTAATGAAATAGAGACTAAGTGCCCAAAAACTGGCCCCGCCCCTGCTCCACTCCTCCGCCCACCCCTTCTGCCCCCCATCCCCCGCCCCGCCTGCCCACAGGACCACTCACCACCTCCAGGGCCTGCCGCAGATCACCCAGGCAGCCCAGCAGTGCTATGATGGCCACACCCTCTGCTCGTGCCCTGCAGCATCAACTGCATGATGAGGTGTGAGGGCAGAGTCTCGTCTACGCTGCCTGGCTGCCATGTCCTGGGCTGCACTACTCCGTGTGGGCCCCGCTCGAGGACGAGTCTCCTTTAGGGGGACTGCTGGAGAGGAGGGGGTCATGGGGGAGGCAGGGCTGGAGCAATGGCACGTGTGCCCATAGAGAGGGCTCCGAATGCCGCCTCTGGCACCCGTGCCACAGGTTCACCACCACTGATCTATCCTTTACTCTTAACAATAACTACAAAAATACAAGAACTGAATAAGTTGAAAATATTAATTTGGAAAATAATTTGGCAAAGGAAGAAGATTAGAAACGGGCTGAAGAGACTGGATTCACCCTACTACATGGAATATTATATGAGTAAACACCTGTTTAATATGGCTAAATAAATAAATAACTTTGGCCATAAAGAGACTTTAAAATAAGTGAGATAAGAGATATAAGTAATATAGTATTTTTTGATAAGATACAAAATGTAAAAATATTAGGATGTTCTAAGTGAAGGAAAAGTTTGAATTTTAAAGACAAATTAAGTTTGAAAAGATTTAGAATTAAGGAAAGATTGAAATATTGAGGGGAAATTAGGCTTAATAAGAATTCTGAAAAAAGGACATATAGTGATTTAACTAATTTCTACAAATAGAAGTGAAATATAATCTAACTGAAAGATGTTATGGATAGATGTTATGATAGATAAGTAGTATAGTATCTTTATAATACATGAAATATGAAAATACTGGGATGATATATTTAAATGGAAAATTTGGATATTTAGATGTTAAATACTGGAAAAATACGATTGACAAGAATTGTTTGAATATTATGGAGAAATTGAGCTTAAACAAGATTTATGAAAATAAGATACATGGTGAATCAATAAGATGGCTCTTACGAAAATAACATAAGCTGATTAAAAATGCTATATATGAATGCTACTATTGTTGGTATAAATATAGAAGAAAATGTTTTTATTTAATCATTTAAATATGGAAAATGTCAAATATTAGAAATTATATTTGTTTAATGTTATAGAAGGAGAATACTATTGGGTGAAGAGAAGATCAAGGAAATATATTTACAATTGATATACTAACTATGGAAATATAAAAATTAATTACTATTGATTGTTTATTAATTATTATTAATTGTATATTTTTTTCCTAAAAAAATTATGAACCAAGACAACACACTGTACATCAGGCACTAATTGTTATTGTAAAAAACCAATAAAACTTTTACAAAAAAAAAGGTCATGTGCCTTTTGAAAATTCAGAAACAAATGGTTAGACGAAAGGAAATAGGAGCAGCTCTAAGGCATACAATCAAGGAAGGCCTATGTCAGGGGTCCCCAACCCCCAGTCCGTGGACCAGTACTGGGCAGCAACCGGTCCACACAAACAAGCAAAGCCCCATCCGTGGGATGCAGGCAGCACACAAAACCACGCCCCCTCTGGTCCATGGAAAAACCTTTCTCCATGGAACCGGTCCCTGGTGCCCAAAAGGTTGGGGGCCTCTGGCCTATGTCACAATAATTGGAGACCCTGATGATGACGATTTAACAACCCTGGAGATTTGACATCAAAGTCTCACAAGTCAAAACGAAGATTTCTATTCGTTGAAGCAGTTTATACCTTCTATCATTGTCACCTTTTAATCTTCCTTTGCATGACCTATTCTTTAGCTTTAATCATAATCATTCCTTTGTGTGGCCTACTCTTTAGCTTTAATCATACATGCATAGAATTGTAGAAGAATGAAAAGTTCCATCCATAGCAAATCCTCCTTTTCTTCCCTTCTTGAGTCAGGATTCCATCTCTCTGGAACTTTTCTTATCTTTCTTGAAGGAAGGAAACCCATAGTTTCTCCTTTTCTGACCCAGGAACCAATAACTGCTCAACACACTCATGTCAACTTTACCCTCCAACTTTTCCTTCCTGCCACTCTCTTCTACAATAATCATTATTGTAGTTTGCATTTTTCTCTCCACTCTTTCTGGTCTCTTTCCAATTTTGGGTTAGACTGGCAATGTGGCCCCCCAGCAACTGAAGATCTCACTCAGGGTTCTAGTCTCTAACACCAAAGGGGGTAGACCAATGGAAAAGCTGTCTATATCTGCCCCAGAACAGTTGTTGTTGTTGTTTTAACCATTACATCATGTTCAACTCTTGGCGACTTTATAGGTAAATGCTCTCCCTGCTACCCTCTCAAGCACAGCTTCTTTCAGTGGTTGGATGTTAATGTTTGTATTAGTTTTGATGTTATTAAGCCAGTGTATTCTTTGCTTGCCCCTTCTTGTTCCACTAACCATTCCTAGCATCATTGACTTCTCCAACGAATTTGCAAGCATGACATGGCCAAAGTAAATCTGATGTAGTTTTGTGATTTTGGTTTCTAGTGATGCGTCTGGTTTTATACGATTCAGCACCTCTCTGTTGGTTGCTCTGGCTGTCCACGGTATTGCCATAAGGTTTTGGGGGTGAGATTTTTACAGGATAGTTCACCATTGCTTTTCCTAACCTTCTCCAATTATCCGTTCTTGGGACCAGTATATGGTTGATGAATTAAAAGAACTGGCTAGCAAATAAGTCAGTTTATCAGCCCTTGTGACAGTACACCTAGACTTCAAAGTTGGATTGAGCTTTTTTTAACTCTCTCCTTTTGCCGATTCACACTAGCACAACAGCAGTCATACCAGGCCACTAAAAATTCTATGCCACGTATAATGCCACCAAACTTGAGTTGTTAGAGCAAGGGTTAAATAACAGCTGAACATTTTAAAGTGGAAAACACAGTTGAATGAATGTGCACCTTGAGTGCTGGTGATAACCCTGCTGAAATAAAATAGTCATCTTGTTTTGTCTTCTTTGCCCTTCATTTCTTTTCTTCCTCTATAATATGTTTGACAGAATAAGCAGAAATGGTGTCTCCCCTCATCTTTTTTTTTTCTCTACAAAGGACGACCTGCCAAGGACTTAGCAAAGACTAGAATTTCCTTGGCTTGATAGATGGCCTCTGTATTTTGCTGTTGGATAGCAAGGTCTGTTTTGTAGGGCAGACTATGACCAAGGTCAGTCTGCAGTCAGCAAGAGGCAATGCCAGAAAGTATAAATGCATGCAGTGTGACCAAGAACATCAGAAATTGGCTGTGTTTTAAGACTGAAATAATACAAAAGCCATTTGTTGAGACTTAGTTTCATAATCCACATTTTGAAAGACAAGAAAGTATATCTAACATTAACCACTCAGAAGAAAATCAATTTTTTACATCATTTAACAGCCGATCAATAATTATACAAAGTATCTCAGGTAAAATTTGAAAAGCAGAATCAAAATAGTACTTGATAAGGGATACTTTGAATGTCAAAATAGTAGAAACCGAGTGATTTAATAAGTGATTTAAAATAGTTTTGAACCAAGGCAATCAATGCCATACTCCTTCTCAGGAGCATGCATGAGTGTGGGAATATATTTGTTTTCACCTGATATAGTGCCAGGCATTGGCCCAGAAATATTGTTCTGAACTACCTTAATGGCCTCTTCGTACCTTCTCTTTGCATTTATGGCTTAGTGCCTCCATTCTTTGTACAATATCATGCCTGGTTGCAATTTATAAGCCTTACCTTACAATTTATAAACAAAACACATCTTTCTGTGCCCCATTCTCCAGTGCTACTGGCTATGCAATTTTTGTAGTTGCAATTCTTTGTGGCCTTTGCTTTACCTTTTGTACAGTCCACAGGTAGTCCTGAACTTATGACCATAATTGGGTATAGAAATATGGTTGTAAGTTGTCATATGTCCACCCCCCCCGACACAGGAAGTAATTTTCTGGCCTTTTTCAAGGCAGTCAGTAAGGGAATGCTGCAATCGTTAAGCAAACATGATGGTTATTAAGTCAACTCATTTATGTAAGTGTTTTGTATTATTATTATTTTTTGCCAGAAACTGGCAAAAAACATTGCAAATCATGGTCAGATGACCACACAACAACACAACAGATCATAAAGCTGACCCACCTGACAAGCAGCCACATGACTGTGTGGGATGGTGCTACCATTTACAACAGCTGGGAAGGGGTGCTTTTGGGGTTGTAAAAGCAACCATTCTGTAGCCATCATAACTTCAAATTGTCATAAAGCAACTGGTCATAAGTCAAGGACTACCTGTAATTCAAATAATCCATTTCTCTGGAGGGTACATTTCATAAAAGGTTTCCCATTCTTTATTGCCCAGCAATAGATGTCTTTGAATCTAACATCACCTTTTTTTCTGTGAAACATTTTATTAAGGATAGACCTAACTCCAGATCTGGGATATACAATATAAAGAGTCTTTCATTGTTAAACTGAGCACCTGTCCTTTGTCTAATGCACTGAATCTTACTATTCTTTCCCAGCTGACATGGTCCATTTGCCAAGTAAAAAGTGAGTATATATTAAATCAATGTAAACCCATCTCCAATTTTGCAGCACTTATTGTATTTTTCTGCTAAAAATCAATGACACTTGAGTACAAAGATGGAGCTGTACAGAAGTCTCTGGAGATATAGGCAACCAGCAGGTTCTACACTGATTCAGAAAGGAATCACTCTCTATCTGATGAGAATCACCGCTGTACGACTAACAGTGACAAATGATTTAACTAGGTGAAATAGATGACAAATGATTCACGCAGCTTCATCAGATGATCTCTACATAGAGTCATCTTTAAGTTAAAGGAAGGTAGGTTTGAATGCTAGGGGGGAAAACTGTAAGGATCACAGAACTTCAACAATTAAGAAGAATTACTTTGGGAGGTAGTGGGCTTCCCTTCACCATGTTGTGTGGGCAGAGCCTGGACAGGCATGCTGTTAGAGATGCTTTGAATTCCTGCATTGATCAGGCATCTTGAACCCAGTGGTCTAAATCACTTTCTGGCTTCATGGGACCAACAGCAGCGGTAGCGGAAGTGGCAGGGAAGGGAAATGGTTTCGAATGTGCAAACTAGATCTCATGCATGTGCAAATGAAGCTTTGCATACTCACCCACCGCTTGTGTGGCCCAGTTCCCAACAGGATGTGGACCGGTACAGGTCTTCAGACCCAGGTTGGGGACTCCTGGTCTAAATGTCTTCTTTCAATGCTTATGGTTCTCATGGCACTGTGTGTTTTGCACTGCCATGTAACAAAGTCCTTTTGTGCATTGCATCAACTCTTTATCCATGGCTGAAAACAATCATTGGTCTTTTCAGCTGTGGCATCTAAATTACAGGATCCTCTGCCATGGGAGACTTATTTTTTTAATGTTTTCTTAATTCGTTGTTATTGATTCATATGTGAATCAATGGGAGATTTAATTTTTAATGTTTTCTTGATTCGTTGTTATTGATTCATATGTGGTTTGTAAATATTTTTTGTTTATTGATTTTAATTTTTATACAACCCAACTTTCTGAAATTGATAAGACAAGATAGAAGATGGAAAAAACCTCTTTTCTGCTGGTCAACTTGACATTTTTTTAAATATGCAACAAACCTATTTTGTTTTCAAATCTTTCTCTCCCGCCACCCCCCTCATTTTTTAAAAAAAGATGATCACTTGTCTATTGAAAGCTTGATTTTGATTGAAAAAAATAAACATGTTATAGGGCTTCCTGCCTGAGCAGGGGGTTGGACTAGATGACCTCTCCAAGGTCCCTTCCTACTATTATTATTATTGTTATTATTATTATTATTATTACTAGTAGTAGTATTATTACTATGTGATATTTAAGTCAATCACATCTGTCTAATTAATCATTTGGTACTCTCCTTGTGCTAGGTGATATAAGGAGTCTTGAATCCTCAGCCAGCTACTGCTCTTTCAAATGAGCATATATTGTCTGAGAACTCTGAAAGAAATACAGACGCTAAACTGAATCTTCTAGACACCTGAAAAAAAGATGAGGCAATTCCTTGGTTTGAATATTATTTAGACAAGTTATTACCTCCTAATGCTCTCCTATTGTGTGAAAGGGATTACCGAATTATATAATGAGGTTTGGTTGGTTTTTCATTAACAAAATATATGAACCCTGCCATTCTAGTTTTCAAGTCATGCTTTATAGTTTAACATTATGTATTAATCTGATCATTATACTGTACCTTGGTGAACAAACCTTGGTTAAACAGCTTGGTGACATGTTCATCTGGAAAGATTGAACAGCTCATAGACACATATACACAGAAGTAGTCTTGGCATCTCTACAAGTATATGAAACTATTCTAGCTCTCCTTTGAGAGAAATCATTTGAATCTTAACTTCAAAACAGATTTCCTATACATCAATATAGGAGATGACATTTAATTTGAGAAGTTTCTAATTAAGCATCTGCAAGAAGCTGCAACAATTCTTAACCATTTCTGCAGACTAAGATTTATTTGAATCCAAATAAGATGGAGATTATTGTGTCCTGAGCCTGCAAAGCAGGCTCGGGACGTTGCATTGGTCCCGAGCATTCCAAAGCTGCCCGGGACCACACTGATCGGCACCAGCCTCGTGCGCATGCACACAGTGTTGGCTGCCCGGGACCAGACTGAACGGCGCCAGCCTTGTGCACATGCGCAAAGGCTAGAAATGCTTAGTTACATTGTTTGCCATTGTCCAGGTCTGTCGTCTTTAAAAGAAGCCTGTTTTACTTTTGTTGGTTGTTGGTTGTAAGAGAGTCAGAGAAGAATAAAGAACGTTGCAATTCGCCATGTGTGTTCATCATTGCACTTGAATCCAGAACTTAACAGAGATGATTTTAGACAGTGGGACAGATTGGAAGAAAGACCTGTAAATTCAATGGAATACTCCTCACCTTTAAAGTTAATGTGCACTGTGAAAAGTACAGGTAGTCCTTGGCTGACAACAGTTCATTTAGTGACTGTTCAAAGTTACAACTGCCCTGAAAAAAGTGACTTATGACCATTTTTCACAGTTATAACCTATGCAGCATTCTCAGGATCTTGTGATCAAAATTCAGATGCTTGGCAATTGGTTCATATTTATGCCATTGCTGTGTCCCAAGGTCATCTGATCACCTTTTGCAACCTTCTGACAAGCAAAGTCAATGGGGAAGCCAGATTCACTTAACAACCGGGTTACTAACTAATCAGTTGCAGTGATTCACTTAACAATTGTGGCAAAAAAGGTTGTAAAATGGGGCAAAGCTCACAACAAATGTCTCAGTTAACAACATAAATGTTGGGCTCAATTGCAATCATAAGTTGAGGACTTCCTGTATTTTAAAACCCTTCCCATTAGGTTCAAAAAAGAAAGTAGAAGTAGATACAATACATGATAGTTCTTTGGGTAGGGAGTAAAGCCTATTTCCACTCTAGGTATCAGACGTGCACACTATGTTTAGTTGGGCTATGAGGGGTTGAAGGATAAAACAGACTTTGAAAAAGTAACTTTACTGTGAGCAGTAGCACAAGGTTGAAACAAAAGACAAGAGATTTTCTACCATTCCTATTTTGCCACTTTTTCTTTTTGAACCTGATAGTCTTTTGCCTATCATAATGAACAAACAAAGGATTACTCATCTGTATATCCAATAATAGCAATAATTTGAAGCTGTGGTGGCACAGTGGTTAGAATACAGTATTGCAGGCTAACTCTGCCCACTGCCAGCAATTTGATTCTCACCAGCTCAAGGTTAGCTCAGCCTTCCATCCTTCCGAGGTCAGTAAAATGAGGACCCAGATTGTTGGGGTCAGTATGCTGACTCTGTAAACTGCTTAGAGAGGACTGTAAAGCACTATGAAGTGGCATATAAATCTAAGTGCTATTGCTATTGAAGACTCTGACTGAAGTCTGTGCAGAATGAGCTGATTCAAGTAGAATTCAAATAGGCTAATCTGTAGGGCACTGGACCATGCTGAAATCAAGCAGTTATAATGGCACACCAACAACAATTATTAATAACTGGTAATAATCCAGCTGTTTTTATGCCATATGGTAGGAATTCTTATCAAGCTGCTAGGGATATGAGAAATCCAAGTTTTACCTCATACATTTGCTTCTAGCACCATCTGCTTGTGCATCCAATTTCACAGATGAAATGGCTTATAATAAATATACACACAGCAGGCCTGGCAACACACTGCATTTGATTGACAGAACTCCATAAAATATGGCTGCTGTCCTTTGGCAGAAAATCAGCGTTCAAAGAATGTTGCTGAAGCCACAGTGAAGAAAGTAGCATAGAAAGTACAAAGACTAACATAATTATTTGGTGGATTTTTGTTTTTCTTTGCACTTTTGAAGTGAAGAAAGTCTCTCCAAACTCATACTGGGATTGTCTTTGTCTCTGTAAAAAGTGAGTCTTGGATAATTTATTCTAAATTCTAAAACAGGCCAAATCACAATTTTACAAAAAACCATACTTTAAAAGCCCTGATGTGTTTAAACTAATTGTGTTTATTCAACACTGAAAAACTTTGCTCTCAAACCAGCAAATTCTCATATCATCTGCATATAATATATATCAGTTAAATGCAATTTCCAACAGCCCCTTCACTTGCTGCCATGATGTGGAACTCATCACCAAAGTCAGTTTTAAAAAAGTAACTTGCTTTTTTAAAGGACTATTTTCAGACCAAGGGTGATATATTTTGCCATCTCCTGTTCACTTTTGACATGGTCTCACTTTCCTCTTGATGTAGCCATGCCTAGCTTTTTGAGTGTACCTTTCTAAAGCCAATTGAATCCATGATCACACCAAAATTCCCATTTCTAAATTCATCATTTTTCTCTGCAGATAGATTTTTTAAAAAATAACTCAATTCATTTATATACATGTGCTGCTAACTGGAATACTGCTTCTGATAAGAACATTCAGCATTCAAATCTCTGAATCTGTCTTATCTCTCCTAAGGGAATCCCTACATGAAGAAAGGAAAGAAGCAGAAGAATGAATCCAGGAATCCAATGAATGAGAAAACTAGTAGAAGTACTACAGTTAATTGTTCTCACTATTAGGAAATTTCTTATGATTTCTAGGTTGCTTCTCTCCTTGATTAGTTTCCATTCGTTTTTGTCTGGACTATAATGCTGTGTGGTTATATTTACAACTAGACAACCTGCAACCTGTTGGATCATCATTTCAAAGTATTTTCTTATCAGATTCCTCAAAGCCTTCAACAATGGCAGAGCTTCAAATTCAGGGAGATCTTCAGAGATGTATCTGCCTTGAAAGATGAATTATAGCACAGTCAAATATCAGGGGTTTACCAAGTTGACCAGACAATTTTTTAGGACATTTTGTGTTGTATCATAAAATGTTTTATAAAATTTGCCAAATTTCAATTCTATAAGGAATTATGATTCCCAGATTTTGGATGCATTCTGTAAATTAGCCCATTTGAGGTAATTTAGTTCAAAAATGGTTTCCCTATGATGCATTGTTTTATCCAGTTAAATGTTACAGAAACAAAAGTTTTAGTAGTATATATCTTGTTTTTAATTTCAGACTTCCCTTGTAAAAGAACTTACTGTTGTCATAGGTTAGCAACTAGAACTTGCATTTTAAAATTCATGCTTACAACGAACACAAAATTACAGTCTTCTCTGTGCATCAGTTTCAGAATTTGAAGAAACACAAGGCTAACTCCATTGTCTCCTCCAAATCGCCAATAAAATTTGAATTTTCATGTTTGGCCTACATCATCTTTACCTCACTTTTCTATGGAGTCTCGAGATATAATAAGTTCACTTCTGTTGAAGAAAAAGTCTTCATCATGGTTCAGTCCAAGCTGGGAATAAACAGCATGGTGACTGGTTTAGAAAGAAGATTGCAGTTTATTGAAGAGGAGAGCCAGACAGGAAGATGGCTCTGGAAGAAAAGAGAGCGAGCACATGTAACGAGTGGGTTTTTATACCCTCTGGGGCTCTTGAGATTGTTTCCTGTTCCTGTTTGAGGCTTTGTATTTTCTGTGTCATGTATTTTGATCTGAGTCTGGGTGTGCCCTTTGGCATCTGTAGGTTAATCTTATTATGTCCTGTCTTAGAGTTTGGGTGGGATATGTAGATTTTAGGTGTCTTTGTCTTCTTAATCTTCTAGCTTCAATCTTCCTGAATGGTTTACATCTGCATTTCTACAGAGCTGGTTTCTGCTTGGGGCTATTAAGAAAAACTGGGCATGCTTTTCTGCCTCTTTAAGATTCTTTGAGGAAATATATTTTTCTGTCTTTTCCTTCTCTGGGGGGCTGACTTCCCACACTTCAATGTTTTGTATGACTAGCCATGATGAAAAGTCATTACCAAGGTCAAAGGTTCCTTCTAGAGCTGCAGACTTGGTTAATTAGAACTTAACCAACTCAGTGATGTCAAAGGTCTTAGAAGATGGTGTGATTAATCAGCAAAATATCCCTAATCTTGAAGCTGAATTATATGGGTGACATTCTATACTCCAAAAGTGATTGAGAAAGGCATAATAGAGGAAATTGCTAAAATTGCTTAGATAAAATAAAGATCAGATCCTTAATACATTATATCCTAAGGAAGCAGAATAATGGGACTTAAAGAAGCCACATTTGATATTGGCAGGGCATAGAATTACAGCTCATGATTTCAGTTGAAAAGAACAAAATCCATCCAGGAAAAACCCTATTAAATCAGACCAAGTTCTGTCGGTCTGCTGCCCATTCCCAGCAGTAGATGACCAGATTGTATTCCATTTAATCCCATGAAGATAGCAATCCTCTCCTTGTTACTCTGTGCTGCATGGCTGCTAACCTGTAGCTTATGATCTCTGAACATGATGCTTATGATCTCTGAAAATGAGAGACACGCTGTACATGAATCTGCCTTTTTAAAGCCACCCATGCAATAAGCCATCATGTTATCTTATGAACAAGAACTCTTATCTGTTAGCAACATTTGATGATAGTAACTTCTTTTTAACTGTTCTGGATCTTCGACTATTAATTCCCCTTTTCCCATTTTTTTAAAAACTTCATATTATTGTACTCCCATTATTTTTATTCTTTTATTCCTTTGCTATTGGTCATGTTTCCATTTTATCAATTGTTTTTATTTTATTGCTGTAAGCCACCCAGAGTAGCCCCCTGGAGAGATGGTCAGCAAATAAATATAACAAATAAATAAATAAATGCTACCGTATTGGACTAATCCATTTCCTGAATTTTATGAATCAGACTTTTACAGACTTTCCTTGTCTTTTTAAGGACAGAAGAAAGAAAAGAAAAGAGTGGACAGGGGAAAAAAAGAGAGGCAAATAATTAAAGGAACTGCTATTCATGAATATTCCTCTTCTGAACTCTCACTCTAGCTATTTCCTTTGCAAAATAGTGGATTATGTTCTTAATAACAGTAGATGAGAAATGAGTTTGGCTCACATTTTTTTTGCAAATATAGTCATTGAAACCTTACCAGTCTGAATGTACAAATCATTCAGCAGAGTATATTACCTGGACTGAATTTATGAGGTTTGAAATGCTACGCTGATTCCTACTGACATATCCCTGCTGGTATTTTTATTTCAGATTATTCTATACCTATTATCATTTTTACATAGGAAGGGAGGGAGGGAGGGAGGGTAGGAAGTCAGCCGCCCCCCCCGAGAATGAAATATTTTAGGGAATATATAAATATAAATATAAAAAGGCAGGATAGAATATTTCCCCTAAAGGAGAAACAGAGAAAAATCTTAACGAAGGCAGAAACAGCCCCAGTCGCCCTTCCTCAGGCAGAAACTTGAGGAGGCCGACCTTTAGGAATGCAGATTTTCTAATCCATCAGACTGGGCCAATCTATTCATAAACAAAATGCCTTCAGCCCCTATAGCTGATGGGATTAAGAATTTACATTCCCCCACCCAAATTCTAAGGACAGGACATGACCTTTAGGACATAATAGGATTACCTCACTACCATTGACACAAGGCTCACTGAATTGCACAACCCCCTGGAACATGTCAATCAGAAACCTATAAAGATCCATCCACTCACTAAGCCATTTGCTCAGCTGTCACAGAACTGCATGCTGTTGCTGGTTCTGCTCTTCTGTAAAAAATAACCTTCTTTCCTAAGTAGCCTCCATTTTATTTCCAGCGTCTTACTCCCAGCTTGGAATTGAACCTGATTTTCTTTGGAAGGAAGGAAGGAAGGAAGGAAGGAAGGAAGGAAGGAAGGAAGGAAGGAAGGAAGGAAGGAAGGAAGGAAGGAAGGAAGGAAGGAAGGAAGGAAGGGGAAAGGAGGAGGAGGAAGAGGAGAAGGAAGAGAAGAAAGAGGAGGAGAAGGAAAAGGATCTCAGTGTTAAAAATCGCAAAATTTTTATCCATAGGCTCTTTCTGTAACAGAATTCATCCTTGAAACCCCAAGTTCTATTTTTTGCATTTCCAAATCTGGAGTCTGGACAATCATACCAGCTTGCCAAATTACCTCTGCTCCCTAGATTAGAAGTTACTTTATGGCATGAAATATTTTGTGAAAGGAATCTCTTATTTCCCTATCCTGCTTCCAGTCAATAGCAAGCCCAATTTATAAATTAATTCTCTGGGTCAGCTGAACCATATGACTGGGTTACATGAAGATTAGCAATCCTATGGCTTCCATCCTTTATCCAGTATGGCATTTGTGCATTTTGCCTAGGAAATTTTACTGAAGAATATGGAAAGACTCCTAGTGGAATCTTGGTCTCCTTAAATAAACCACTGCATTCATTATTATTATTTTTTTAATATAAAATTCTTTTATTAAAACAATCAACATTGAACATAAAAACATATTGTGCAGCAATCATCATGGCACCTGATATACAATACTAAGTATTAGTCATTGAAAACGTCTGAATTAGTAAGCCTTTTTCCCACCCCTCGCATCTAGCCTCAACTATATTCCTGTTACACTTTGTTTGATTGGTGTTTCTCTTATCTGGTTCCATATTAATGTGATCAACATTAAACCAAAGATCCTATTGCTAAGCAATCATCCTAGAACATAGCATACAACATTAGGTATTAATCTTTGTAAACATCTGTTTTAGTAAACGTTCTTCCCTCCTCCCTTCCCTCTTCAAGTATACTCCGAGTACCTTTTGTTTGGTTGGTGTTTCTCTTATATATGGTCTATCTGCTGTATCTAGTCTATTGCATATTGTTCGTTTGCGCTTCTGAATTGACTTCATCCCATTACTAGTGCAATCTTTTATAGTCCCTAACCAGAGATCCTGAGGCATTCATTATTTTTACGTAGAACCTCCATGCTGTGGGGTGAAAATATCTAATAAAGGTATCCCCTCTCCTGTCTGTTCCATCACCATACATTAACAGCCTTCATTACATTTTTCAGGCAGATGGTGAATAAGTATAATAAACTTCAAGGGGCACTTTGTTAAACGAGGGTAATTTAATTTTAATGCTTTTGAAAAGAACTTTCTTTTTTTTTAAAAAAAAATGGAGGCCTGCAGCTACTCTGCCTTATTGGACAAGGAAATCAACTTGTTAACATTAAATAGAAGCAATTTTAATGGTTTTATCTACCCGCACCAAACAGCATTCAATATCACATTCCCCTGAAAGTAACTAAGATTATTGTACTCAGGCTTCCAGCCATGTAAAACACATGCAGAACCATCAACTTTAGGAAAGACAAGAAAATGTTAAGCAACAACAAAAAACAAAAAAAAAGAGGGGAAAGGAACTTTGACTGTAGCTAGCTCACATCATTTAAATGACTAGGGCCATTAATCCAAAATCACGATATGCTTATTATTCAATATGCACTCCATTTAAACAGCACAAGCAATCAAAAGAATTAATTCATAGACCTTAATTCATGTTCCCACACAAAAGGTACCACAGGGGTAGTGCTGAAGGGACTTTTCTCAGTTAGAATAACTTTACCTGGCAATTTATGTTCCATTTCAGATGTGTAATTCAAAAATTACACATGTTTCCATTGTTGCTGTGATAAAATGATTGGCCAGGCTTAAACTCAGTATATTTTATCTCCAATTGCTCCTTTGATAAAGAAATCCTCTGGGCTTTGAAAAGTAGAACAGATGTAATTTCTGGCTTCTGATCTATAAACTTAAACCCTTACTTGCAGCAGAACATGGGCCTGATGAGGAAAAGAGATACTTTTGTGTTTTGGGATTCGAGGCATTGAAATACGACACATCGTAAAGCAAACTTCTTTAATTCTCCTTAACTTCACTCCAAGCAACTGCAAAACAGGCACGCAGGCCTTTTATAGATTTCCAACCCCCAGGCAGTCCAGCCAATAGGAATCCCTCTTTCTTCGCGCCTTGCACATGCACAGTAGTCCGGCACCAGCCAGTCTGGTCCCAGGCAGCTTTAAGGTTGCCCAGGACCATTTGCAACATTTCTGGGCCTGCTGAGTTCCCTCATCAGGCCCAGGACACAACACCCTTCCCCCCCTAGATAGAACACACACACTTCCATTTTTTTCACAATCATAATAATAAAAATTAAAAAAAAATATTCCTGCTCATACGCAGGCAACATTCTTATAAAACAATAGGGTTCTCTAAAAACCCACCCTTTAATGTGGACTTCCTTTTACTCCACATAGGTCCAACTCCTATCCTAGACTAGTAAGGTTTCCTTGTGCTGACAGGAACCTCACATATTCACCTAGGTGCTTAGGAGGGGCCTTAGCCCTTTGTGACCTACGCAAAGTCAGGGAGGGTACCTGGCCTGTCAGCTCACCTGCCCAGCTAGGCAGACCAGGACTTGTACTTAAGGACGCCTGGCCTACCGGCCCGTCTGGTGGGCTAGCTAGACTAGGACTTTTATGCACAAATTTTGCAGGTGACCCCTGGTGAGGTGTGCTGGCCTTTTATAGTTTTCCAACCCCCAGACAGTCCAGCCAATAGGAATCCCTCTTTCTTCGTGCCTTGCACATGCGCAGTAATCTGGCGCCAGCCAGTCTGGTCCCGGGCAGCTTTTAGTTTGCCCGGGACCATTTGCAACATTTCTGGGCCTGCTGAGTTCCCTCATCAGGCCCAGGACACAACAGATATGTTGTAGGAAAAGGTGGATAGGAGCATCAGCAAACCAAAGAAGGATGTTCTAATTTTCTTCCCACCATTGTATTAGAAATCTGTGCCCCTACTATTCCTTAAGATTTAGAAATGTGATGATAACACAAGAAATGTATTGATGCTAGACTACAACTCGCTCTTTTTTCTGCACAGAGAAAAATAGAGAGTTGGAGAGGATTATATCAAACCCCGTTCCAGTCCATTCTGGATTCTGTTAATGCAGAAAAGCTACAGTTCAAGCATTCTCAATCTTCCAACAAGATCTTTGATGATGGAAAACCTATCACCCCCTCAAAAAAATGACTCTGTTATTAAACTGTTGTTACTATTAAGATATTGTTCAAAAGTTACCATAAATCTAGCCTCTTGTAATTATTCTGTTATATGTAGCCCTTCAGCAGTTGTAAAGAACAATTATTATATTTATCATTCATAGAAGTATCTCTTTTCTCCATCAACATCTCCTCTTAGTATTTGTTTTCCATGATTTTGACCAGATTTTTGCCTCTGAACCTTTGCTACATGGTCTACTTCTTAAATAGCAGGACATAAAAACATGCAAGTGTATTTAATAAATTCTTATCTATCTTAGAAAAGAAAGGCATTTTTCTAACCCAAACAGCAGCTTTCTTCATATTTAAGGCTCTATATTTGATGGTGTTCCTTTTTATCTTTAGATAAATCATGAATTCCAAGGTCACATAGTCATTTTCTCAGAATAATTGCAGCATCTAAGGATCATCTTATATATCGTCACTTGTACTCTTATTTTGAACACTTGAGAGTTGAATGGGAGGAGTCTAATTTGAATTACAGTTTATCTTATTTTGGATCAATCTCAGTCATTTAATTTCTTGAAGTGAAGTATTCCTCTCTGTGACATTGCCTTGAGAAGGAATAGCAGGTTAAAATCCCATATCAAGAGGCATCAAATGTCAATTCCGGAGATTAGTCTTTAAATTTAATCTTAGTCTCATCCAGACATAGTTCATCTGTGGATTCTTTTCTAATTAAAAATTTAAAAAGGCAATTGCCCACTTCACTTGTTCAGGCTCTCCAAGGGACACTTGTAATATAATAATTATCATTGTAGAATATCAGATCAACCCTATGACACCTTCTGTGATTTATTCACCTATTAATAATCAAAATCCAGGGCGAAGTTACTCTTGCTGTCACAATTCAGTGTCGGTATTGTAGGGAGTATATAGTTTCATGTCCATCTCAGTGCTACTAAGGCATGTCTTCTGATCCACATGAAGTGCCACAATCATAGCAATTGTCATTTTCTATGTCTGTCAGTCATATGCAGAGTACTGTGTTAGTCCTGCAGATTATATTTTTAAAAACAGTGAAAAAAATAGGTCCTACGGATGCAAACAAAAGTATATTTCCAATGGACATTGTTGAAACAGCCTGAAAATAAAACTGTTTGGTATATGTACTTTTTAGTTTTTCTCCCTCCCTTTTTGTATATTATTGCAATAAAAACAAATCAACATTAAAAAAAGAATTAAAGCTGATTAGTCTCGTGCTATCTGTTTTTGGAGAACAGATTTAATTTATTTTTCTAGTTTCTTTGGAATGCTGCAAACTTCATACCATATTTCTTTAAAAGAGGGTAAGTAATGAAGGTCATCTATAGTTTTTCTGAGAATACAGTAATAATGTGTATGTATTTAGATCTATATCTTCCTCAGGGAAAACTCATTTTAAATTCCTTTTAAAATGAATATATATTTGCCTTTGAATGTCTTTGTGATCTTGTAGGAATGAGATTTTCCACTGACAGGGATTCTTGCCTTATCTCATCTCCTGGCTTGGGAATTCATACCAGCCAGTACTCTCTATTCTCCTTTCTGCTCCCATAAAAAAAACAGCCTTCTATTTCTGATGCTTGTCTGTTCTTGCCTGTGTAAGAGGTTAGGTACTCCTCACTCCAATCTAGCCTCTGTAGCCACATGCTGTCATAATCACAACTATTAGGAAAGTTGTCTGGGATGTAGCATTACCAAGATGACATTATTTCATTTCCCAAGATTGCCAATATAACATTTTACAGGTGCTTTTTAATGCAACAGAGAAATGGTGATAAGCCAGGTAGTCTTTGAAGGAATTTGGTTTGCTTTTCCAATCATTTTTGATTAAATATAAACAAACCCAAGAAAAATACACAAAATTATAAAAGAAAGGGCAAAAAGCTAAAAAAAAAACCACAGAAACATTTAAGACACATATTTACAAACATACATATATTAATAAATTGAAGCCCTGATTCATAGCCTTTGAAAGATTTTGATGGTTTTGTTTATATTGTTTACAATTGATTTTTCCCTGATATAGGAAGCATAGCAGCCTCTCAGATTCTATGATACCTGCCACAACTTAAACCTTTAAGTAAAAAAAAATGATCCATTTGTTGAGAAAGTTATAGTTTATTAGAGATCAAGTGTATTGCAGTAGTGCAAAGCCAGAACTGAGAATCAAGTGCCAAAATCCCTAAGTTCTACTTTTCTTCCCTTAATTGTGTCTCATTGCCCTCACTAGTCTAACCAATCAGATTCAAGCAAGATGTTTTCATAATAGTCTGTCCAGGAGTAGTTTGGTATGTGGCCCCTTCCTTGAAGCAGTGTCTTGAGGAGATACAGCACTTATTTTCATTTCCCCAGGCATTCCCACTTCATTCTCTCTCCCCACAGTTCATGGCAGTCTGTCACTGCATAGTAGCGAAGCACAAGCAAGCTTTCATCCTCTTTTTCTCCCCCCCTCCTTCTCTCTCTTCCTCTCCTCCCCTCCCTCTCTCCCACACCACTAAATATACAGAAATATGTGTATCAAAATCATAGAGAGAGGAGTTCTTTTTTGTGTGGAATGGGGAAAAATGATTTTTGCTACTTCAGAATTGGTGATACCTTGAAGGGAAGGGACTTATTGTATGAGGGTTATTTTTTCTAGCCTTCTGTTGACTAGCTAAAGGGTGAGCACTTATTGACTCTTGGGCAAATTTTTGGATTTGTCTAGTCCTTTTCATGCACTTTCTTTTTAAAATTTTCATTAAAAGCACTTAGCATTTTCTCTGCCCCTTTTAATCTTAGCCATTCCTTGTTGGTTTTGACTACATTGTTGCAGCTGTCTTTTTCTTCCTACACAACTCGTGGAATTTCTCTCTCTCTTTCACTTTTGGCAGAAAAAACAATATTTTATGTGAACTTTTTTTGTCTTTCACCATCTCTTTCATCATCCCAACAAGCATTCTTTTTCATGCTTTCCATTAGTATAATTCTACACACTTTAGTGGCATTTTATATCCTAATTCTTTCACTCTGATCTAAGCAGCTTCCACATTCATTTTCCATTCATTATTTTAGGAGATTCATCTACCTTCTAATGTCCCCCCCCATACAGGGCTCGTGTTATATTTTCCAGCTATGATCCTGCCTTCATTCTGGTTTCCTTCACATCTACCTATTTTTTTCCCTGTTCATCTTTTCCCAAGATCTACTCTTAATACTACATATAGATCTGTCCTAGGTTCAGAATTTTTCACTCATCTTATATCCTTTACTAATTAATTTTAGCATAAACAATCAAATCAATTATACTTTTTGCTGCTTTTCTAAAGTATATGCATAGACTTATTTTAAACCACTTTCTTCTAAGCAGACTGGTGCTAAGCAGTTACCAAGCCCTTTCATTCTTCAGTCTCTTTTTAAATAATGATTATGGCCCAAACACATTTTATGTTTCTCATCTTGTCCCTACTCATCCAATCATAACATCAAACAGCTTTGGTTTGGGTTGTTGTTATTTTTTTTTTCTGGTTCCTATTCATTCAGGAGGTTGTTCACTTTTGGTAGTTCCTTTGTTAAAATTATTCACTGATGATACATTTCACTCTTCACTGGAACATAATATGTTTATCCATACTATCACCAGCCTATGGATTCCTATTTTGATATTCAAATGATCAGAGTAATATAGATGACATCAATTCCTTAGTTCTGATTTTCATGTTCTCATTCATAATTAAACCTAAAACTTCATGTTCCTATGTGTATTCATGCATTCTGTTCATTCTTTCATGAATGTCTGCATTCTGATCTCTATTATGTCTTTCCTTTTTCTCTTAGTTTCACATACATGCTGCATATAACAGTATGGCTTTTATCATTCAAGGCTTTCAAACAATGCTTTATTGTTTCTTAAAGTGTGGTCAAAGGATCCCAAGGGTCTCCCAAGACCCTTTCAGAGATCTGCAAAATAAAATTTATTTGCAAAAACCTAAAACAATGTCACTCTTCTCATTATTATCTTTATACGTCGTTTAAAAATATAGGGCTTCTTTATAAGAAATGTTTTATTTATGTTAACATATGTTGAGTTTCACATTGTTATTTCTACATGATCAATAAATATCTGATGCATGCATCCATTGTACTTTTTCATATATGTATATTTATATATTTAAGAGCTGTGGTGGCACAGAGATTAGAACACAGCATTGCAGGCTAATTCAGCTGACTGCCAGCAGTTTGATTCTCACTGGTTCAAGGCTGATTCAGCCTTCCATCCTTCCAAGGTTGGAAAAATGAGGACCCAGATTGTTGGGGGCAATATGCTGGCTCTGTAAAACTGCTCAGAGAGTGCTGCACAGCACTATGGAGTGGTATATAAATGCTATTGCTATAATATGTTCAATATCATTAAATATAACCCATACAATCAAATGCTCCTTTAGGGTCCTCCATAATTTTTTTTACATGTGGAAAGGGATCCTGAAAGCGAAAAGTTTAAGAAACTCTGCTTTATAGGATGAAAGGGAAAGGGAAAGGATAGATTAAGTTATAGTCTTAGCTGTACTCATGCTATGTGAGGCATTCCTTGTTAAAGGTAAGGATGGTATTGGTTAGTTGTAGCAAATTTTTGCTTATATGCCACAAGTGGAACCCCACCTGAGTTTTCCCTCAAGCACAATCATATACCCTATACAAGCTAGGATCTCTAAAATAATTTCTGAATGAATAGGATAAAAATATAGGTGATGTCATAAATATATGGCCATCAGTTCTGAAACTTCTAGAACTACATGGTAGCTGTTAGCAACAGAAAGGAAGGAAGACAGCAGGAGAAGGAAGAGACTGCAACAACAATGAAGTTCTGTGCAAGACTATTGTTTCTAATGTAAGAACCATGAATCCATCTTGGTCTTGGGATTTTTCTTGTAAAGAGCACCTGAATAAAAAACAAAGCCAGAAAGGTAAGAACTTCTGGCCCAGATAATTGGTACCAAGAGGTGTCTTAAAAGTCACTACTTGGTGGACTGAGCAATCTAGTCTGGCCACATGTAGATGGAAGAAGAATGGATGATTCTAAGCTTGCTCTTGACTCACTAATTCTTGAGAACATTAAAGAAATGGAAGAAAATGATGAAATCAGTGAGGAGAGTAACAATGATGTAATACAACATAAACAAAGTGGAGACACTGCCCCAGTAATAGAACCAGATATTCCAAAGGTGGAAACTTCATCTAAACAGTATGTAGATCAAGATACACAGTCTGATAGCAAAGTTAGCATTTTCAGACGAAAAGAATTCATAGACCAAAATGATCAAACATGCACTCCTCCTACCTATGGAACCACTAGTATAGAGTCCTTCAGAAAACAGTCCAGAAATAGCCAGCATTTTGAAACTCAGGAACAACAATTCCCAGGCCAGGAATCCCGCCGCAATAGTCAGAAGCTACCTGGACAGGAATCCCACCATAGCACTCACCTCTCTGACCAGGAATCCTGGCATAGTCAGCATCTCTCAGGCCAAGAATCCCGGCGTGGAAGTCAAGTGCTACCTGGCCAGGAATCCCGTCGCAGTAGTCAGCAGTCACCTGGCCAGGAATCCCGTCGCAGTAGTCAGCAGTCACCTGGCCAGGAATCCCGTCGCACTAGTCAGCAGTCACCAGGCCAGGAATCCCGTCGCAGTAGTCAGCATAGTCAGCATCTCCCATGTCAAGAATCTCGGCGAAGCAGTCATGTTAGTCAGAAATCTTCTAGAACACAACCTGTGAATGAAGCAGAAACAAAGGAACATCCAACTTGGGTCAGTCAAAGGACAGGGAAAGTGATGAAATGTGAAAGCCAGCAGACAAGTAGAGTTTGGGAATTCAAACCACTTGCTGATATTCTTCAGCCTTTTAATCAAGTAGTTCATAAAAGCAGAAGTATAAAGAAAGCAGCTGCTCACATTTCTTCTCAGCTTGTAGGGAAAGAAGCAAGGATCAGCAGCCAAGAGTCAGGGAGACAGGCTTCACAACAAGGTACTGAACAACCAAAAGAGGTTGTGTCTTGGATTAGCAAAAGAGGAAAGTTAGTAAAATGCACAAGTCAGCAGACAAGTAGAATCTGGGAACGTAAACCCCTTGCAGAAATCCTTTCTAAACAACAGGCACAGAGCACGAGAGATGCTAGAGAAAAAGTGGTAACAGGAGATATGGTTCTTCCCAAGGAGCCAGAAAAAGAACAGGCAGAAATAGCTAAGGCACATCTTATTAGCCAGGAACGCCAAAAATTTCAGCAAGATGGTCAGAAAATAGAAGGACAGGAATCCCAGCAAGTCAGTCAGGAATTAAAAGGAAAGGAATCTCAATATGACAGACAAGTAAAAGATTTGATGGCTGCAGCTGGAAAAGTGGCAGATATAACACTACAGACTGACAGCAGTGTGAGCATTTTCAGACGTAAAGAACTGATAGACCAAAATGAACAAACAGGTTTCTCTTCTGGCAGTTCATCAAGCAGCAGAGGATCTATGCAAAAGTTTCTACAGGAAAGACCGCAACAAAAATCCCAGGTCGGAACTCAAAAGGAAGGGTGGGAATCAAGACGTGGCAGTCAAGATATGGAAAGTAAGCAGTCACTGTCTGTCACTCAAGAATCCAAAGTTCATGAATCCAAACATGAAAAGGAAGAATCAAAAGGTCTAGGATTTGTGGATGACAGTAAAAAAACAGATGCTACAGTTCAGGAACCTTCAGCAGCATCTGGCATTGTTTCTGATGAAAAATGTGTCCGGGTGATCGGAAAAAGTGGTGCACAACTTAAATGTACCAGTCAGCAGACAAGTGAGAGTCTGTTCAAAGACTATCTGATAGAACTATATGGTTCGGTTCCTAAATGGAAAAAAAGTCAGCCCCCTGAGAGAAATGAGTTTCTGAGGGAAGATCAAGAATCAAAAACAAGAGCAGAATTACAGCAGCACCTCATGCAGGAATCCAAAAAGAGCACCCAAGAGACAGTCTTGCTAGGATCCAGAAAAGCCAGCCAACAGTTGGAAGCCCGAGACTCTAGAAAGAGTCTCCAGGAGCCAGAGGTGCCAGAGTCCAGGAGAGCCAGCCAACAGCTGAAAGTCCGAGAGTCCAGAAAGAGTATCCAGGAGTCAGAGGTACCAGGATCAAGAAAAGCCAGCCAACAGCTGGAAGCCCGAGAGACTAGAAAGAGTATCCAGGAACCAGAAGGACCAGGAGCCAGAAAAGACAGCGAACAGTTGGAAGCACGAGAGTCCAGAAAGAGTCTCCAAGAGTCAGGGGTGCCAGGATCTAGAAAAGCAAGCCAACAGCAAAGAGCCCGAGAGTTGAGAAAGAGTCTCCAGGAGCCAGAAGGACCAGGATCCAGAAAAACCAGCCAACAGCTGGAAACAAGAGAGTCTAGAAAGAGTCTCCAGGAGACAGAAGGACCAGGATTCAAAAAAGCCAGCCAACAGCTGGAAGCTCAAGAGTCCAAAAAGAGTCTCCAGGAGCCAGAAGGACCAGGATCCAGAAAAACCAGCCAACAGTTGGAAGCACGAGAGTTCAGAAAGAGTCACCAGGAGTCAGGGGTGCCAGGATCTAGAAAGGCAAGCCAACAGCTAGAAGTGCGAGAGTCCAGAAAGAGTCTCCAGGAGCCAGAAGGGCCAGGAGCCAGAAAAACCAGCCAACAGCTGGAAACAAGAGAGTCCAGAAAGAGTCTCCAGGATACAGAAGGACCAGGATCCAAAAAAGCCAGCCAACAGCTGGATGCCCGAGAGTCCAAAAAGAGTCTCCAGGAGCCAGAAGTTCTAGGATCCAGAAAAACCAGCCAATCGCTGGAAGCTCGAGAGTCCACGAAGAGTCTCCAGGAGCCAGAAATTCTAGGATCCAGAAAAACAAGCCAACAGCTGGAAGCTCAAGAGTCCAGGAAGAGTCTTCAGGAGTTAGAGGCACCAGGAACCAGAAAAGCCAGCCAACCACTGGAAGCTCAGGAGTCCAGAAAGAGTCTCCAAGAGTCAGAAGTTCTAGGAGCCAGAAAAACCAGCCAACCGCTGGAAGCTCAAGAGTCCAGAAAGAGTCTCCAGGAGCCAGAGGAGCTAGGAGCCAGAAAAACCAGCCAACTGCTGGAAGCTCAAGAGTCCAGAAAGAGTCTCCAGGAGCTAGAGGAGCTAGGAGCCAGAAAAACCAGCCAACCGCTGGAAGCTCAAGAGTCCAGAAAGAGTCTCCAGGAGCCAGAGGTTCCAGGATCCAGAAAAACCAGCCAACAGCTGGAAGCTCAAGAGTCCAGAAAGAGTCTCCAGGAGCCAGAGGTGCCAGGATCCAGAAAAACAAGCCAACAGCTGGAAGCTCAAGAGTCCAGGAAGAGTCTTCAGGAGTTAGAGGCACCAGGAACCAGAAAAGCCAGCCAACCGCTGGAAGCTCAGGAGTCCAGAAAGAGTCTCCAGGAGTCAGAAGTTCTAGAATCCAGAAAAACCAGCCAACAGCTAGAAGCTCAAGAGCCCAGAAAGAGTCTCCAGGAGCCAGAAGAGCTAGGAGCCAGAAAAACCAGCCAACCGCTGGAAGCTCAAGAGTCCAGAAAGAGTCTCCAGGAGCCAGAAATTCTAGGATCCAGAAAATCCAGTCAACAGCTGGAAGCTCAAGAGTCCAGAAAGAGTATCCAGGAGCCAGAGGTGCCAGGATCCAGAAAAACCAGCCAACAGCTGGAAGCTCAAGAGTCCAGGAAGAGTCTTCAGGAGTTAGAGGCGCCAGGAACCAGAAAAGCCAGCCAACCGCTGGAAGCTCAAGAGTCCAGAAAGAGTCTCCAGGAGCCAGAAGGACTAGGGTCCAGAAAAGCCAGCCAACAGCTGGAAGTTCAAGAGTCCAGAAAGAGTATTGAAGAACCAGAGATGCTAGGATCCAGAAGAGCCAGCCAACAGCTGGAATCCCGAGAGTCCAGAAATAGTATCCAGGAGCCAGGGGTGCCAGGAGCCAGAAAAGTCAGCCAACAGCTGAAACCCCGAGAATATCAAAAGAGTATTCAAGAACCAGAGGTGTCAGAGTCTAAAAAAGCTAGCCAATATCTGGAAGCACAAGAATCTCAAAAGAGTATCCAGGAGCCAGAATTTCCAGGATCCAATAAAGTTACCCAGCAGCTAGAAACACAGGAGTCCTGCCATAGTATCCAGGAGGCAGATGTACCAGAGTCCAGAAAAGTTATACAGAATCAATCACAGCAGAGTAGACAACTGTATTTAGCTGATTTGACTGAACAAGTAGGTGCCTCTGAAAGCCAAGCAACTCTACAAAGATTCACTGGTTATCTAGATAGGGAGAATAAAGCTTTGCAGACAAACAGCATAATTTCTATAGAAGATGGAATGTGGCTAAACAGAAAAACAGGCAAGCTTTTGTTAAATCACACTCAACAAACCCAAATTACCTCATATCTGCCCCCTAATAAAATAGCAGCAGAGGATGGAAGAGTGGCAAGTCCATTTGGGCCTGGGAACCCTACTGAAGGAGTAGGGCCTCAGTTTGAAGAATTAAATCAGATAAGTACTACAGATGAGGAAATGACAGATCGGGTCCAGCAGCAACTTTTATGCAAAGAATCCCATCCTGGTAGTGAAGAGGTTTCTGGACAGGACCAGCCTCCATTGGGGAAAGAACTTGAATATGACATCCAGCAAGCTTCAAGTCAAGAACTGCTCAGTGACACACAAAACCCACAAAATCTAGAGCAAACTGAGGGAGAAGAACATGAGTTCATAGATGATGTTGAACAATTGCTAACTCAGCGCTTGAGTGAAGCAACACTAGAAAGCATAGCAACTGCTGAAGGAGATGATGTATCTCTACTGACATATAGTGCTGTTTCCTTAGAGGAAGGATGCTGGGTCAATAAAAGAACAGGCAGAAAACTTGTGTCTCAGAATCTGCAAACAGAAGAATCTTCATTTCAGAAACGTGAAAACACAGAGGAACCCCAGAATAGTGACAACCCACCAGAAGAAGGCATGACTGAAATAACTGAGACAAGTGGGTAACATATGACAACATAAGGAAATGAAGGAATGGAGAATTATCATGATCCCTAAGGCCACTATAACCAGTGAGTAATTAGCTCTTGGCAGAGTGGTAGGCAGCATTGCCTTTTCCTTAAAGAGATTAATGGTATTGGAGATTTGCTCTGTTTTATTTAAAAAATTACAAAGTGTATGGAAAGGGATACTAACATTTTAGGGAACATATTGGGTTTCTTTCATCAGAAAAGCAAAGATATAGTCATGAAGAAGTAGACTTAAAACAGGATTTCTTTAAGCAGAATAATTATCCTTTGGGGATGGATAAAAGATCACTGCAAGTAGATCTGTAAAGATTTAGATAATTTTTATCAATTAAAAAATTGAAACTACCAGGAAAAAAAGAACCTTACAAAATATAGTGCAAATTGTAGAATTTCAGATACAAAAACAGAGATTGGTAATTCCCTCTTGAATTATATAAATTATACAATTATATTTGCATTGTACAGTTTTTACATAATGAAATATATGAACTGTTGAATAAAAATGGAATCAAAACATTAATTGACATAGGTTGCATTGAAATGTGTTGCTGATTCCTATGAATTTCAGCCTATGTAAAAATCCTTCAAGGATGCTGGAAAAGATGAAAGAGCGGGGGGGGGGGGAAGCAGCCATAGATATGGAAAAGAGCCCCATTTATAATTAATGTACATCACTCAACATCTGTTCTGTCAAAAGAGGCTGAACTATTGTCCACAATGGCAGATAGGTCAGTGGTCCTCCAAGGATGCAGGCATCAGTATAGTAACAATTTAAAAATAAATACAATTGTTTACAATTATTATGTAGCCATTTCATTGTACAACCTAAGAGAATAATGGATGGGGAAAAGAATAGCAGAGTTTTCATCATCCTCATTTTTATTGATGTATAAAGTATAAATATAAATAAAAGTAGATCTCACCACTGAGTTCATGACACCCCAAATCCCTAATTGTAAATGTCTGAATGAACCATGTTAAACAGCTTCTTGAATTTCAATAGGGAAGGAACCAGCCTGAACTCAGGACAGCCCAAAGGAGTCAAGCAGAAAGTGCTCCAATCCACATTTGGTGATGCAGATGATTCTATCTGTATCCTCAGGCTCCATAGGTTAAAAGAAATCCCAGATGTTTCTGTAAGATGTTTCTCTGATTATCTCATTAGATTGCTCAAGTAGCATCTAATTCAGAGCAAATGTAAGTAATTATATTTTATAAGAATCTGTCAAATGAGTCATAGAAGCATGTAGAAAGGTCTTCTGGCTGGTTCTTTCACAATAGATTGCAGGTTATTCTCAACAAGGTTGATAAAGGAAATTCTGCAAATGCTTTTTGTACCACTGCGGTATTGGCACAAGCATGAGATATACCTGTATTTAATCATGTTCACTCATAGTCTTCTCCCGTTATCACTTTTGGCATCTTTTTTGTTGTCCAGACAAGGGAGCACTTTGGGATTAGTAAAAGAAAGAGACCATTTAGGAGTAATCATCTACAGTATTTTTGATAACTTCCATGGTAGAATTGGCTGCAATACACTGGAAGAATCCTCACAGATCTAACTGGATTCAAAAGGCACTTGGAGTTGACCATTCAGAGGCACCTGGAATTCTGAGATCTATGAGAGATGCTTTACCTAAAGTGAAACCAACATGAAACTTAAAAAATAGCATAAATTTTAGGGCTGACAATATTTATTATTTTTTTAGATTTTTTCCCACTTACCTCCCCCAACAACAAAAACAAACTATACACAAACACACAAACCACAAAGACACATACACACCAATATATGTACATACATATGAAACAATGGGTAAGGAATTGGAATATCCAGTTTTGGAAAAGCAATGAGTTTCAAAAAATGTACAATGTACAACTTCTGACTTAAGAATGCAATGAATTCATTGGAAATTTTTGTTTAATATTTACTGACTCCTCTGATAATGTTTGAAAAAGATTAAATATCAGATTTCTTCTGTTGGTATTGTAAAAAAAATGAGGGGGTTGTTTTGCTCACTTGATTTGGTCCTGTTCATTCATGGCTCCCCTTTACCTTCCAGCTTTAACATACGTCAAAATGATTGTGAGAAAGCATATACTAGTTAAAGATGTACATCTGATGTTGACTAATTCCTTCAAAATATGAAATTTGACATTGAAGAACTCTGGCTTTAATGAAATAGGGCTTGGCAAAGAGAATTGTTTTATATGGATAGTAAAAAAATTTATCCACGGCCAACTCACTGCGGGACAAGAATTACACTAATATTGAAGAAATGGTAATAGAATCATTAAAGAAAGAATGCAAAAGGAGGGACAAAATGAAATGTAAATGACAAAAATTGAATATTTTAAAAATTATTTTAAATATTTAAATTGAATTGTTGAATTGTCCCACCGCAAGTTGTCCCTCAATGAGTTGGCCACAGTGAATTGTCAAACGATGAGTTGTCCATGGTGAGTTAGCTGTACTGAGTTGGCTGCAGCAAGTGGGCAATGGCGAGTTGACTGCACCAAGTTGTCCCACTCCATTCAAGAGATGTGGTCTTTATAAGTGTTTGAAATGCCTTTATACTCTAAATTGAGAATGTATGATAGTATGATTCTATATGCTCTAAAAAGAGGGGCAAATCTCAGACCAGACCACATCTTCTCCTTTGCCCAGTCAGGATTCTGAAATAATAATAATAATAATAATAATAATAATAATAATAATAATAATAATAATAATAATAATAATAATAGTGGTGGTGGTGGTGGTAGTAGTAGTTAGTAGTAAAGTTAGAAGGGACCTTGGAGGTCATCTAGTTCAACCCCCTGCTCAGGCAGGAAACCATATACCATTTCAGACAAATGGCTGTCCAGTCTCTTCTTAAAAACCTCCAGTGTTGGAGCATTCACCACTTCTGGAGGCAGGTTGTTCCACTGGTTAATTGTTTAACTGTCAGGAAGTTTCTCCTTAGTTCTAGGTTGCTTCTCTCCTTGATTAGTTTCTACCCGTTGCTTCTTATCCTGCCTTCAGGTGCCTTGGAAAATAGCTTGACTCCCTCTTCTTTGTGGCAACACCTGAGATATTGGAACACTGCTATTATGTCCCCCCTTGTCCTTCTCTTCATTAAACTAGACATACCCAATACCAGCAGCCGTTCCTTATATGCTTTAGCCTCCTAATCATCTTTGTTGCTCTTCTCTGTACTCTTTCTAGAGTCTCAACATCTTTTTTATATTGTGGTGTCCAAAACTGGATGCAGTATTCCAAGTGTGCCTTACCAAGGCATTGTAAAGTGGTATTAATACTTCACATGATCTTGATTCTATCCCTCTGTTAATGCAGCCTAGCACTGTGTTGGCCTTTTTGGCAGCTGCAGCACACGACTGACTCATATTTAGGTGATTGTCCACTAGGACTCCAAGGTCCCTCTCACAGTTACTACTATTGAGCAAGGTACCCCCTATACTATATCTGTGCATCTGGTTTTTCTTGCCTAAATGTAGAGCCTTGCTTTTTTCACCATTGAATTTCATTTTGTAAGAGAGTGCCCAGTGTTCAAGTCTGTCCAGATCCTTCTGTATCTTAAGCCTGTCTTCTGGAGTGTTGGCTATTCCTGCCAGCTTGGTGTCGTCTGCAGATTTGATGAGTTCCCCATCTACCCCTCGTCCAAATCATTGATAAAGATGTTGAAGAGCACTGGGCCCAGAACAGAGCCCTGGGGCACCCCACTACACACTTCCCTCCATGTAGATGTGGTTCCATTGAGGACCACATGCTGAGTACGGCCAGTCAGCCAGCTACGGATCCATCTGGTGGTGGTGCTGTCTAACCCACATTTTTCTATCTTGTCAAGTAGTAGGTTGTGATCTACTTTATCAAATGCCTTACTGAAGTCCAAGTAAATTATATCCACAGCATTCCTCTGATCCATTAATTTTGTCACTTGGTCAAAGAATGCAATAAGATTTGTCTGGCATGATCTATTTTTGACAAACCCATGTTGGCTTTTAGTAATGACTTTGTTTGCCTGTAGGCATTCGCTAATTCGTTGTTTGATTATCTTTTCCAGGATCTTCCCAGGTACTGAGGTCAGGCTGATAGGTCTGTAATTTTCTGGGTCCATTTTTCCCCCTTTTTTGTAGATGGGAACTACATCAGCTCTTTTCCAGTCCTCTGGTAGTTCCCCAGTGCTCCAGGATCTTTGAAAAATATAGTTCAGTGGTTCTGAGATCACATCTGCCAGTTCCTTGAGAACCTTGGGGTGTAATCCATCTGGTCCTGGCCATTTGAACTCGTCTAGGTTGGACAGGTGCTCACTTACCATTTTCTTGCCTATCTTAACTTGCGTTTCTATTCTGTTTTTTATGGCACTATTTTTGATAAGTTTGTCTGTTTTTTCCCTTTGTGTAAAGACAGATGCAAAAAACAAGTTAAATAGTTCTGCTTCCTCCCTGTTGCTTGTCACCTTCTTGCCACTTTCACCCACTAATGGACCAATCATTCCCTTCACTTTTTTCTTGTTTTTTACATGTTGAAAGAAGCTTTTTTTGTTATTTTTGACTTTGGTCACAAGCCTTAGTTCATTTTGAGTCTTGGCTTTCCTCATTTCATCTGGGTGGTATAGAAATGCATGCTTTATCAGCATGTTCATCATTCACCACTAGGCTGGAGATGAACATGGTTTTATTATGCATGGATTTGTCAATCACCAACAGCAGATGGGGGCCAAGGTGCTCTGCAATTTAGTCTTTCAGATGCAAGGAAGAGGTCTGTGGGCAAGAAGCAGGGTTTGGCACCAAATTGTTGGTCCCACATTTTCAGGGAAAACCAGGACAACATTCTTGATGTGCTATCTGTTGATATCCAAGCACTCCCAACCATCCTCATTTTCCAAAGTCCAGCTATAGACTCCTCACTGTTCACACTTAAAGCCAATGGTCTGGCAACCCACTCTTGTTGTCCCATCCCTCCTCCTTCCTATCTATAATTTATATATCCCTCTCAACTCCAAAACCAACAGCATCCTCACCCAAGGTCCTACATCACTACAGTCACCAGTTGAAAAAAATCTACCTCCTGTTTTCTCACTCCAGGGGAGATCTCCAATTCCATTTCCTGCCTCACCCAAGGAACTATCCTGTTCCACATAAACCAGTCCCATATCTTCAAAAAGCCCTCCCACAAACAACAGCCTACTACAACATGCAGCCTTTAATCACAGCTTTTTCCAGATGATGAGTGATTTCTTATCTGGCTTTAATTTAAATACATGGCAGCAACTGAACATGCAATTCATGTTCTCCCCCAACCTTCTCACCTTGCAACTACCAAGCCATATCAATCTCCATCTATCCTGAGCAGCCAATGACATTTGTTTTTTTTTCTTTGCTGTCTGATCTTAACTTCAACAGACACAACAATAGGTGACACTTGAACTCAACAGGATAAAGCAGATAGAACTGTTAATACATATAAAAATATTCTGATTGTTCAAAAAAAATCTGGAATACTAAATTGGACCATATAGGATGGGATAAAAAAAATAAAAGAAAGAACTTCTTCTTATCTTATTTTTTGCTTTCCTTTCAGAAAATACTTCACTGCATGCAACTATCTGTTTACAGTACAAACTGAAATCCAAGCAAAGACCCAATTCCCTTCTTTTAAACTACCACCCAATAGCAAAATCAACCACAAGGGAATGTCAACAAGAATTATCTCACTTTCTGCTAAGCTCCGACAGCAAGTTCAAGCATTAGGTGTCTATCATCTGAGAGAAGTGACTGCTCAACACAAAGGACATGCTTGCTACTTAAAACTTCTCAGTGTTGATACTCTACCCATTTATCTGCAGTGTCTGTCCAAAATATGTATGTAAAAATGAGATGAGAGAACAGACCTACTTCAGTCAGGTCAGATTATCTATTTTAAGAACTCCTTACAAATAGGAAGATGAGGGGGCAACAGCTGAAATACATGTTCTACCTAAGTCTTCTGCCAAGAAAGAGATTTCTGCTCTATCTCCTTTTGAAGGTGCCATAGAATTTTAATAGTTTTAATTTATTGTGTTTCTGAGTTGACTTTATGGTTGGATGATGGAGGGAATTGCTGTTTCCCCCTCTTTTTACATAAGATTAGTCTCCATCACTGCCTCAGTTTCAGAACGACTCCTAAGCAGGAGTTCCTGGTGTTGTTTTCCGCTGGAATTTTTTGCAAGTGTGAGACACTTGGGAGGCTGATGATCACTGGAGAGACCAGTTGCCTAGATGCCTTTACAGTTCCATAATTTATACCATCAGAAAACTTAAGTCAGTGCCTTAGTCCAGCATCCCATCTGTGGAAAAAAACTCATAGAAAGTTTTTTCTCTTCCAAAAAAACCCAAAAAGCAATTCATTTCCCTCAAATAGGATGAATATGACCAAAAAAACCAAAACAAAATTATAAAGTAAGTTTCAGTACAGCATTAGATTTGCTTTAGTTGCTATAGGGGTTGACTCTTCTCTGTGGGTCCAAAATTTCTAGGAAGGATGTGGTCTAGCACTGTTGATGACTTATATCCTTTAAACCCTCTGTATAGTCCTGCTGCTGTGCTTTGGTTAAAGCCCTAGTAGGATTAACTTATCAATGGTCTATAAAAAGGGAAAGGAGTGTCATTTTTATTATATAATGCAAGTAATAGTAAATTGCAATGTTTGACATCAACTGAGCACTGCATTTGGGGGATTTTTAAAATTGCAGCCTTAGAGCATGAGTCAGCAAACTCAATTTCTATCCAAAATCATCACCGTATAATGAATATCTGACCCCAGTAGAAGAGGTAAGAAGTAGAAGCAACTGGTTGTCATCAAATAATTAGTATTTCTTTGGCCTTTGTTGGAGTTCAGGTGATTCAGGATATTTGGAGTTAGGATAAATTAGCACTTCCTTCCATACTGAATTTTGCTACTATTGTATTCCACTGATGATCCATAAGAGTAATATATTTAGTCTGGAGATTGCACAAGTCCTGGGAGGAACTAATGAAAAATAGTGGTTGACATACTTAACTCCTCCCGGAGACTGTAGCTCTTACAATATCCTCCACCAATCAACAAACTGTCCTTAGGAGAAGAACCTTCCAAAATGTATGAATCTCTGCATTTTTAAAAGTAGTATCCATGGTAGGAGATACTGACCAGTTCTGTCCTTAAGCAGAGGGCAAACATCCCAAGCAATAGAGATTGCAAAGCTGGAGGATAGAGAGGTATGTTATGCATCTTATATCACCTAAACCAACTTGCCGCTCTGTGTGACAAAGGACCTTTCTCTGCTGCTAGTCTAGATGACATGAGTACGTAGAACAGATTACAGGCATCTGGACTTTCATTTCAGATGACGAATACCTTGGGCCAGTTCTGAATAGAGAACCTATGAGTTTAGAAATTCCAACAAATTTGATGCAGACCAAGTTAAGGATACCACATTGCTTCAAGAGTTGCTAGTTATAATATATCTTCAATGGGATAATCCAGGGGTCTTCAAACTTGGCCCTTTTATGATCTATGGACTTCAACTCCCAGAATTACTCAGCCAGGCACGCTGGCTGAGGAATTCTGGGAGTTGAAGTCCACAAGTCATAAAAGAGCCAAGTTTGAAGACTCCTGGGATAACCCATCACAGGATGGATTCAACTCCAGTGTTGAGTAAAGCCTGTCAATGCTATATCACAAACATTCCATTCTTATGACAGAATAGGCTATGCTAAAATAGGCCTGAATAGTTCAGGCCTATAGGGGGCATGGTGGCTTAGCAGTTAAGACACTGGATTGTCACCCGGAAAGTTAGCAGTTTGAGGCCCAAGTACCGTGTGACAGGATGAGGTCCTGTTCCTGCCCCAGCTCCTGCTAATCTAGCAGTTCAAAAGCATGCAAATGCAAGTAGATAAGTAGGGCTCTTCCTTGGATTTGGGAAGGTGTTGGCCAGCACTCTAGAGATGTCACATGGAAGATATCTTCACTTGATACCTCATATTTGCTTCTCTGAGAGAAGCAGGATTTTAGATCTTTCTGTTTCCATTGTTTAACTGGATGGACAAATATATAGCACCCCTCAGGAGCATTATACACCAAATATGTACTTTTCCAGTGATTTGTGCCAACAGCATGAACTCAGGAACAGATGCAGTTGATGTTTTTAATGCATGCTAATGCTTTCGTAGACAGGTTTTAATCAGAGTTTGATTTTCAAATTCAGAACTCTCCATAATCCTTGTGGATAGACATGGTTTTAAAAGAGCCTTCTATTGAAACTCACCCATTGGAAAAGAAGTCAGAATTCACTGGGGAAGTTTCAAGATGTTAACAGGCTGCAGAAACTGCTCACTCACACACCATCTAGCCCATGAATCATCAGATGAAGCATCACTAAATAGGTATATTCTGAATTTCTCCCCTCTTTTATATCATACTGCAAAACTATATTTGGAATTCACTAAAGGCCTGACTCACTTTCAGTGGCATCTGAGTTTACCTTTACTGGTTTTTTGTTTTGTTGTTTTTAAATACACTTTAAAGCAGGGGTGTCAAACTGCTGGCCTGCAGGCCGGACACGTCATCCAGAAGCTGCACCCACCCCATTGCCGGCAATGGCAAAACCGTCCTGATACAGCCTTTGAAGAATGTCCGGAGACTGCAAGTAGTCCAGAATGCGGCCGCGCGAGCTGTCTTGAGTCTCCCAAGACATGCTCATATTACTCCAGCACTCCGTGAGCTGCACTGGCTACCTATTGGTCTCCGAACACAATTCAAAGTGCTGGTTATGACCTATAAAGCCCTTTATGGCAATGGACCAGGATACTTGCGGGACCGTCTTCTGCCTCATGAATCCCAGCGGCCGGTTAGGGCGCATAGGGTTGGCCTCCTACGGGTCCCGTCTGTTAGACAGTGTCGTCTGGCGGGGCCTAGGGCAAGGGCCTTCTCCGTTGCTGCCCCAGCCCTCTGGAACCAGCTTCCCTCAGAGGTTCGTACTGCTTCCTCCCTCCTGGCCTTCCGGAAAGCGCTAAAGACACATCTATGCTTGGGGCATATGAGCTGTGCTCTGCCCCTCGGCCCTAAGAGTGTCCCGCCATCAACGGCTGTGAGTTGAATGTGTTTGTATGTTGTGTGAATGATATTAATTTTTAAATTTTTAAATTGTGTTTTTAAATTGTGTTGTTGTTGTGAGCCGCCCCGAGTCTTGTGAGAGGGGCGGCATATAAATTAAATTAAATAATAAATAAATAAATAAATTGCTCAACGTCACGTGATGTCACGAGTTTGACATGTCTGCTTTAAAGAGATAACGTAACAGTATTTCAAGCAGTTATAGGTGGTGTTCCTTAACTGATCTTTTTTTTTAAAAAAAAAGAACAAAAAACCTTATTAACCCAAGTAGTTACTAATGTTTGAAAAGTATTAGTTATGCTATTGCAGAAGATCTACTAAAGGTAATGAGGTGATAGCTCAATTCTAGAAGAGAAAATAAATGTTTTTGTATCTTCTGCTTATGGACTGAGTACCAGGAGGGCATACTTACTAGATGCCTGATAAATCTTGTTGCCATTTTGTTGCAGCCAAGATATGTGAATGAAGTCCAGGTTTCACAAAATATAACAACTAAGCCTTTAGCATTATTATAAGATGCTGAGGGTTCTCTTTCAGAACTAAGTTAAAATGCTATCAACCAATCTTTGAGAATGTCCATCACTCTGCATCAACCACAGTATGATAGACAAAGTATGACACTGGATCCATTGAAGAGAGAGAGAGAGAAAGAATATGAGGGGAAAATACTACTTTAAAATCTGAACAAGTTCTGTAAATACAACTTGGTTGTCTCTGGTATAGTCTGAAGATCAGATGAAGATGACCTTATGTTGAGTCAGCATAAAAAAAGAGTTTCTGGGTGCCATGATTAAATGTGAATGAGGAAAGGCCCTTAGGTATATTTTAGATAACCTCAGACTTAAAGTTGTTTAAACTAATTCAGACTATCTTGGAAACTGAAGAGAGAAAAGCTAATCTACAAAACTGAATGTAGTCTCTTTCAAAAAATGTCCCTAAATATAAATAGTCCTCAACTTATGACCACAATTAAGCCCCAAATTTCTGTTGCTAAGTGAGACATTTGTTAAGTGAGTTTTGCCCCATTTTTATGGTCTTTTTTGCCACAGTTGTTAAGTGAATCACTGCAGTTGTTAACTTAGTTATATGGCGGGTGAAATGTGTCTGGTTTCCCCCTTGATTCTGCTCATTAGACGATCACAAAAGGTGATCACATGATCTTGGGATACTGCAACTGTCGTAAATATAGGTCAGTTGCCATGTGTCTGAATTTCAATCATGTGACCATGGGGATGCTGCAATGGCCATATGAAAAATGGTTATAAGTTGCTTTTTTCACTGCCATTGTAACTTTGGTCATTAAATGAGCTGTTGTTAAGTCAAGGACTACCTGCATTATGATGCAGCAAAGAGAAACTGAAGGTTGTTTCCAGATGTAAGTTGCCAACTTTTTGATAAGGATTATGAGATTCACTATATTTACAGAACTTCATTTCATAATATCCTCCCCAAGACTTTTTCCCTTCTCTTGTTTTTCCTAATTTCTTCTGTGTCATTCTGTTCTATCTATGTAACAGAGAGAAATTCCAATAATTAATATGCCTCCCTCCAATCACAACACACATTTCAGAAGGAAACTGATGCCATTTTCTTTATGGCGATCAGCTAAGCATAATCTGCTGGAGTGATGTGCTAAAGGAGTCTGACAGGCAACAAAAATAAATGTATTGCTTGGTTCTGTATTAATTTTTCACCTAATTTTCATCCCCCCAGGGTATCAGATTTGTATCTTTCACTGCTATCCTGTTTCAGAGCACTGAAAGTCTTGTCCTATGATTGGCGTCAAATTCTTTGCAATTCTATTTATGGCAGTTCTGAAATTCCAGCTGCTTTCAGATTACCTGTTCGGTGTTAACTGATTTTTCAGGAATCCACAAAGAAAACACATGGATATGTAGCACAATGTCATTTACAGCCATTAAATATGAACCAGCAAACTTTACATTTATTCAGGAAGTCAAAATATGCAAGTTTCTGATTACCTGGGTTAGACTTAGTTCTAAAGCCGGTTTAGCAAAACACCATCCACACAACATGCTAAGCCAAATCAATAAATCATATGTCTGGTTCCAATATGCCCTGTCATAATGCTTAACCATAAACTGCCCAAATCCATTTTAGCCTAATTTAATGTATTCTGTAAACCTATCACCTCGTATTACGGATATGTGTATGGCAGGAATTACTATTTTATTTCTCCTTGGGGCTAAGGGCAATTATTTATCTATTATTATTGTTGTAATTATGGCACTTGATAATTAAATAAATCATTCTAGACCACCCTACTGATTCTTACTCTTGAAAAAAGTATTGAACCAGGAAAGTAGAGTCAACATTGAGAGCAGGGTTTTTTTTCCTGGAGGACAATACAGGTTCTATATTCTGATGGTTATAAAACAGGCTGAAGGAAATATGCTAGAGCACGGGTGTCAAACTTAAATGTGTCACATGACGTATCATGACATATCGCAATGTTTTTTGCCTTTGTGGAGCTGGGGTGGGAGTGGCCTGCAGTGATGCATCTGGCCTGCCGGCTGCCATTTTGATGCACATGTGCTAGAGGGACTATGTGAGCCTTACTACAGGAAATATCAATTTCCACTCCAATGATAGAACCCAAATCCTAGATCCTGGTAGATAGATTGTGGATGACTTGGGGATCATGTTACTGCTGATAAATGTCAGGTCTGTTGATGTCAGCCTTCTGAGGTAACCTAGACAAAAAAACTCACACCCAGAAGTACTAATTCTAGCTTTATTGTAAGATTACATTAATAGAATCTTGCAAGTCCTAAAGTACACTTCCCCTCCCTTCCCCTTTACAGTCCAAGAAATTAGAAAATATCCCTTCTTAGATGTTTGCCACCCCACAGTCCTTTCTACAACAGTGTTTCTCAACCTTGACAATTTTAAGGCATGTGGACTTCAACTCCCAGAATTCCACAGCCAGCGATGCTGGCTGTGGAATTCTGGGAGTTGAAGTCCACATGCCTTAAAATTGTCAAGGTTGAGAAACACTGTTCTACAAGCTCAGCCGCTGCTGGTGTGACCATAGTCTAATCTGCAGCTTTTCCACCTGTCTCCAGAAAGTAATTTCTGCATTCTATAATAAACTTGATTGTTAATAAATAGATGACCATGGCATATATTACTGAAACTTGGTTGTGTAAAAGTGGTGATATTGCCTTCTTTGAAATCT
Source organism: Bothrops alternatus (assembly GCA_034064705.1). Classification (NCBI taxonomy): domain Eukaryota; kingdom Metazoa; phylum Chordata; class Lepidosauria; order Squamata; family Viperidae; genus Bothrops; species Bothrops alternatus. The sequence goes on along the minus strand of JARGCV010000044.1, from coordinate 6,656,192 downwards.
GCTCAGCTAGTTTTCAGAACTGGCAGCAACTATGAGGTCAGGATCAAAGTAACACTAATTTTACAGGATGGTTTATGTATGCCATTGTATAATGAGATATGAGTAATGAGGTGTGAGCATCTGCATATTAAGTTAAAGTGAAAGGATAAGGCAAATATTCTGGTGAATCAGCTGACCCACTACTCAGGTTTGTGTGTTGCATGGTCTCAGTTTGATTAACTTATGGTTTGAATTGGTCAGACTCCCCAAATGGGTCAAAAGAGATTAAGTATATTATGTGAATGCTCTTATGTCACCTAAAATCTTCAAATGTAAGAGCTGGACAGGACCTTGGAGATCATATTGCAATCCCCTGTCTAGTGTCCTGATAACTCATTCCTACATTCTTTGACCTAGTCCATAATTTCTATTTGACAACTATTTTAGGGATAGTCTTTTGCTCCCCTAGAGAAATAGTCACAATAGTCCCTTGCTTAAATTGCCTTTTCCTGTGAGTAATCAGCAGTGAAGCATCATTTTGAGCGAAGAATGTCATAACACTTGACCTTGAGCTACTGCTAATGAACTAGTTTAAGGAAGCAGCCAACTGGAAAGCTGTAACTATAATTTTCTGAAGATGCTGAAGATTCAAGGCCTCAGGGGTAATCTTTTGTCAGTTTCTGGGGTATAATTAACTGTCTACATTTAACCATGATTAATAGATTTCAGATTCCACAGGGACACCAAATTTATTTTAGATGTCATGTTTTTAGAAGAGTAGATGTCTGCTTGAAAGGGGAAAAACACTCTCAAACAAAACCCACCAAAGTTATATTAGTTTGTTTCCTTTTTTGCAAAGAAGAACATATTCTGTACACACTTGCAATATGAAGTGAAGCAGAACCCAACTTTTATGACACTGGGTGCCAGAAGTCCTATAAAGGTCCTTCTTCTAACTGGTATTGTGTTTCTTATAGGGATAAAGGCCATGAATGCAAATAAAGCAAAAAATATTTCAATCCATTCAAATATAGGTCTTTGAATTGCTGCGGCAACAAAACAGAACTGTGACTTTGTCCTGAAACCAAAAGAAATTATTTCCAAATGCAGAGAAGTCCAGCTTTCCCAGCTAGGCTTTTGTCTCAGGTAGAATTGCAATGATCAAAGAACTATAGTTTTCTCTTTCCTGAAACAGCACTTTTTTATAACCAAAGCTCCCCTGTTATATTTCTTCTGCATATAGGCCTTGGCCTTTGGGGAAACTGTCTCTGCTTAGGACAGGTGAAATGGACAACATTCAGATCTTCAACCCAGCTGAAGGCTGTCATAGTGCAGAACTGGCTAAAACACTGAAAATCAACTAGCCAACCAACTAAACATACACATTAAACAGTTTGACAATTTTGTGACTTGTAGCTTTTCCATAGAAAATGAGGCTTTCGTCTGTGCATGTCCTGATAGCAGTATTGGGATATTGCCCGTGAGATGAGGTAACCAGTGGAAGCAGCCAGACATAACTTGATAGGGGTAGGTGGTTCTAATTAGTTACCTCCTTACTTAATGATTTTATTGTCTGTGAAGTGAAGATGGAATAGACATCCCAGCTGTAAAATGTGTCAGACTACAACTCTTAAATCCCCACTTCAATTGATACTTATTGGTTTTTTTGGCTGTGGAACATGAGAATTGTAATCCTGTACATCTAGAGGGCACCAGAAAAGATTAATGTAAGGTATATTGCAAAAGAAAGCAGTATGACATAGCAAGAAAAATAAGGAAGAAAGAATCAGGATATGAATTTCTCTTAGTTTTGCTTTGAAGATAAGGAAGGTGGGGAGTGGAGATGTGAAATGGGACAATTCGCCACAGCCAATTTGCCATGGTCAACTCACCAAGGCCAATTCACCACAGCCAACTCATCACAGCCAACTCGCCGTGGGACAACTTGCCATGGCCAAGTCACCACAGGACAACTTGCTGTGAGAGAATTCAACAATTCAATTTAAATTATTTAAAATAGTTAAAAAAATATTTTACTTTCTGTCATTCACATATCATTTTGTTCCTCCTTTGGCACCCTTTCTTAAATTATTCTATTCTATTATTTCTTTGATATTTGTCAAGGTTCCCACAGATGAAACAAAACAAATCAGAACTCCAAGGCTAGAAACTTCCTCAAAAAACGTATTTATTGGTTACATAGTATTGACACAGTCAAAAGTGAAACCAAAGAGTCACACTATTACAAAGTTAAACTTCCCACCCCAGTGCTATGCAATCAGCTACGTTTCCCAATAGAATAGTTTGGCGGGCTTTCTACTCAACTGCTCCCCCTCCCAATCCAACCGGCAAAAATGACCTTGGTTCCCATGGGGCATTTAATTGTTTAGACTAGCAGAATTTCTCCACACCCCTCCCATCTTTGTGGCAACCTAGAAGGAGCAAGATGGCTGCAGCCAGGTTTGTTGTAGAGTTGACAGCATTAGTGTAATTCTTGTCCTGTGGCAAGTTGGCCATGGCAATTTGGTCATGGTGAGTTGGCTGTGGCAAGTTGGTTGTGGCAGCCTAATGTAAGCCTCATCATACCATTGCAATGCAAGCTTCACCCTTCATAGAACGTTGCAATGTTGCATGCACACCCATAGATTATAGCACGACAGCATAATGCTGCTTTCATCTTCTTGACAAAAGCAACTGGATCCTATGGACAGTTGTAAACCTGCATTGTGTCGATGAAGATTCAGATATGTTCCTCTGTGTCTCCAGATAACAGAACTGGGAAAGTCCCTCTACTGATACCTGGACAATGACTTCCAGACTAGGGCCAATAGTCATCTTTGTTCCCAGATAGGAGGAATCCCAAAGCTTTATTTGGCCAATGGGTATTTTAACATATTGAGAGCACATCAGGGACACGGTCACAAAATATCTACCATAAGCAAAGTTTATCCAGTTTGTTCACAAATTGTAAACATTTTACAGAAACCAAGCAAGTGCTACTCCTTGCTACATGTTCCCTATTACTATAGCCTACCCATTTTTTTCTAGTCAGGTAAGAATACTTCCAAACAAAACACTGACCTCTAGTTAGCTACCATTTTAAATATATAATATATACACGCAATACTGGTGTAGGTGGAATTTGACTGATGACATGCTAGTTTCCCATTAATTTATGAAATTATGGTTTCTTTAAAAAAATTAAGAGAGTAAGAGGATTTGCAAGCAGCAAATGTGCAATCCACAGATATTTTGATAATCAGCTTTGGTAACCAGATTTGCAATACTTTGAAGCCCCCAGGGTCACTTTTAAGCAAATAAGATGAGAGAATCCTTACCCCACCCCACCCCCAGGCCACCTACCAGCTTGGTTTTTAGTTTTTCTGTTCAATTTTTTTCTATTGGTTTCTAGCAGTTTTTAACCTTTTATTATTGTCATGGTTCCGACAGATGGAACTCTTCAAAGAATTTTGAGGCATTGTTACCTTAAAGAATCTTTATTAGAGAAGCATAGCATCAGCACGAACATTATCAAAGCCAAAAACTAGGTTCCCCTCCCCTAAGCACATAGTATCAAAGCACAATTCCCTCCTCCAATTAACTGTCATAAATCACATTCTCCAATTAGTTTGAAATGCAGACTTTCCCTCCAGTTCTCCAGCCTGCCAATTCTTATCATCTCTTATTTCAATAACCCTGATTCACACACTAGGTCCAGTATTGTTATGTCTAGCTAAACTCTCATGCACATTCCTCCCCCCAGCATCATCTAACTCTAACTTTAACTCTAAAAGTAAAACATAAGAAGAAAATGGTTGCATCTCCAACTGTTGTCAAAGCAAAAACATCAGATGTTAGCAGCGTTGACAATTATATTATAAGCTACCCAGAGTCACTATATCAATGAGATGGGCAGTATAGACATTTAATACATAAATAAATCCTTCCTGCAAATTTCTGTTTGACATGGAATTTTAAACTGCAGCTGCTTACTAACTACTTACTGTAGTTGTATTTCTTTATAGTGCTTATCTCACATTTTCATTGGTTAAAAAAAAACAAACTGAAGCTAAGTGGGATGTGCATGTTGCCTGAACGACTATGTTGAAAGCAAAGGGAAAACACTACAATGGGATACAGCTTGATTCCAAAAGGCTACGGAGAAGCACAACACGAATGGAAAAGCACTGCCTGAGAACAAGGACATTGGGATGGGGAAGCAATTTTACAATCCTGGAAAAGTCAAAAAGTATACAACCGTGTGATTTTTCTGATTTCCCCCCCCACACACACACACACACTTATATAAGAATATAAGCACATAAGCAATGTCCTGCTGGATGGGACCTCTGGCCAATCTAGACCAGCATATTGTTCCCACTGTTTTCAACCAACTGCACAAAGAAATTCACTAGTCTCCCAGAAGGTGGCCTTCAAAGACAGTTCCATTGCCATCCAGGCTAATAACATTTGTTTGTTTGTTTGTTTGTTCATTTAATTTATATATTTCCTGCCTTTATTTTCACAAATAATTCAAGGGGCCAAGAACATCCAATACATCATACTCTTCCAATTTTTCCCACAAGCACAACAATCCTGGGAGGTGAGTTGGGCTGAGCGAGTGTGATTGGCCCAAGGTCACCCAGCTGGCTTTCATGCCTAAGGCAGAACGTGAACTCAGGGTCTTTTGCTTTCTAGCCTGATGTCTTAACTACTAGACAAACTGGTTGGCCCTATGATTTTCATGAATTAGTCCAACCCTTTATTGAAGCCAGTCAAGCTGGTAACAGACACCACAACTTGTAGTTGTAAATTCTAAGTTTTAATTACACATTGTGTAAAAAAACCAAAATAAAAATACTCTCCTTTTGCCTGTCTTGATTCTTCCAGAATTCAATTTTCATTGGGTGACCGCTGGTTGTAGTATTTTCAGAAGAAAAAAATAGCTTCTCCTTGTCCATTTTATCCACTGAATAATTTTGTACACTTCAGTCATGTTTCCCCTCATTTGTCTTTTTTTTTCTAGACAAGAAAGCCCCAAATATCTTTCATCACTGAGGAGCTGCTCCAGTCCTTTGATTATCTGAGATACTGTTATCACATCAGCCCTTCCTTGATATGAGTCAGACTTCTAAACCTGGATCCTCAAAACTCATTTCCTTGTTTCTTGTTTTCATTAAGATTGGGTCAGAAAATTTGTTCTGTAGCTAAGACAATTTATTCCAAAATTCTCATAATATGCTAAGACAACAGATGGGCAGCACAACAGGCTGAACTTTACACTACACAAGCCTTAAAGGGTTTTGGGGTGAACCCAGCCAGCAATCATCCAAACTATCCAGCTCTTTTCCATTACCTTCTCAGGGACTGAATTAGGACATTCTGTATGCAAAATTAATGCTTTAGCATTTTAATACTGTCCTTCCCTATACTAATGGTCTTTAACTGGGCTTCCATTTTAAAGCTAAAACTAAATGCTCACAATATCCAGCCAGAAGAATCTTTTTTTTTTCTGCTTTAATTTTCTGTGGTGAAAAGTTCAACATAATTGAAAAGCTGACATATCATATTGTATGAATGTTGACTGATCCTAATTTCAATCTTTTTCCATTGTCCCAATGAATTTTCTTCTATATTAGAGGTTAACTGTTTTGAGCTTTCTCTTTTGTTTTTCTCTCTACAAGCCTTTAAATAAAAACACTGATGGGATTTAAAAAAAAAACCTCAGCTATCAAACAGGCATTCAAAAAATCCGGAGTTCTATGTCATCATCACAATATCGAGATTAAAATAGAACAGCTCCCAATTAAAAATCATGGTATTTTATGCTGTGGAGTCTGTGATTAATGAAAATGTTATCGTATTAATATCCTGTGAATAAAAGGTGTGGAAAGCAGTTTAAGAAAATGTGAAACAAGTGAAAGCAAAAATAAATTTTTGAACTGGAAGAGATGATCGGGATCTTGGAGTCCTAATGGACAATCACTTTTAATATGAGCTCAGTATGAGAATAGAATAGAATAGAATAGAATAGAATAGAATGGAATGGAATGGAATGGAATGGAATGGAATAGAATAGAATAGAATAGAATAGAATAGAATAGAATAGAATAGAATAGAATAGAATAGAATAGAATAGAATAGAATAGAATAGTTGGAAGGGACCTTGGAGACCATCTAGTCCAACCTCCTCTTCAAGCAGGAAACCCTATAACATTTTAGATAAATGGTTGTCCAATCTCTTCTTTAAAACATTCGATGTTGGAGTATTCACAACTTCTGGAGGCATGTTAATTGTTCTAACTGTCAGAAAATTTCTTCTTAGTTCTAAGTTGCTTCTTTTTTTTATTAGTTTCCATCTGTTGCTTCTTGTCCTGCCCTCAAGTTCTTTGGTGAATAGCTTGATTCCCTCTTCTTTGGCAACCCCTGAGATATTGGAACACTGTTCCAACACTGTTATCATGTCACCCCTCGTCCTTCTCTTCATTAAACTAGACATACCCAATTCCAGCAACCATTCTTTATATGTTTTAGCCTCCAATCCCCTGATCATCTTTGTTGCTCTTCTCTGCACTCTTTCTAGAGTCTCAACATCTTTTTTACATCATGATGACCAAAACTGGATGCAGTATTCCAAGTGTGGTAGTGGTATTAACACTTCACGTGATCTTGATTCTATCCCTCTGTTAATGCAGCCTAGCACTGTGTTGGCTTTTTTGGCAGCTGCAGCACACTGCTGGCTCATATTTAAATGATTGTCCACTAGGACTCCGAGATCCCTCTCACAGTTACTACTATTGAGCGACGTACTGCCTATATTGTACCTGTGCATTTGGTTTTTCTTGCCTAAATATAGAACCCTACGTTTTTCACCACTGAATTTCATTTTGTTAGATAGCACCCAATTTTCAAGTTTGTCAAGATTCTTCTGTATCTTACACCTATCTTCTGGAGTATTGGCTGTTCTTATCAGCTTGGTGCAATCTGCAAATTTGATGTGTTCACCATGTATCCATTCATCCAAATTGTTGATGAAGATTTTGAAGAGTACTGGGCCCAGAACAGAGCCTTGAGGTACCCCACTGCATACTTCCCTCCATGTAAATGGAGTTCCATTGAGGACTACATGTCGAGTGCAATTGGTCAGCCAGTTACAAATCCATCTGGTGGTGATGCTATCTAAGCCACATTTTTCTATCTTATCTAGTATTAAATTGTGGTCTACTTTATCAAATGCCTTACCATTCCTCTGGTCCACTAATTTTGTCAAAGAATGCAATAAGACTTGTCTGGCATGATTTGTTTTTGACAAACCCATGTTGGCTTTTGGTTATGACTTTGTTTGCCTCTAGATGTTCCCTGATTACTTGCTTGATTATCTTTTCCAGAATCTTCCCAGGTATTTTTGAAGATAGGATCTACATCAGCTCTTTTTCAATCTTCTGGTAGATCCCCGGTGGTTTGGAAGATATAGTTCACTTGTTCTGAGATCATGTCTGCCAATTCCTTCAGAACCTTGGGGTATAATCCATCTGGTCCTGGTAATTTGAACTCATCTAGGGTGGACAGGTGTTCACTTACCATTTTCTTGCCTATTTTAACTTGTGTTTCTAATCTGTTTTTTACAGTACTGTTTTTGATAGATTGGACTTTGTTTAAAGATGGATGCAAAAAATGAGTTAAATAGTTCTGCTTTCTCCCTGTTGCTTGTCACCTTCTTGCCACTTTCTCTCACTAATGGACCAATCGTTTCCTTGACTTTTTCTTGTTTTCTAGTCCTAGGCTGCATTAATAGAGGGATAAAGTCAAGATCACATGAAGTGTTAGTACCATTTATAATGCCTTGGTAAGGCCACACTTGGAATATTGCATCCAGTTTGGTCACCACAATATAAAAAAGAAATTTAGAAATTTCTAGAAAGAGTGCAGAGAAGAGCAACAAAGATGATTAGGGGACTGGAGGCTAAAACATATAAAGAACGGTAGCTGGAATTGGGTATGTCTAGTTTAATGAAGAGAAGGACGAGGGGGACACACGATAGCAGTGTTCCAATATCTAAATGGTTGCCACAAAGAAGAGGTAGTCAACTTATTCATCAAAGCATCTGAAGGCAGAACAAGAAGCAATGGATGAAAACTAATCAAAGAGAAAACCAACCAAGAAATAAGGAGAAATTTCCTATCAGAGAGAACAATTAACCAATGGAAGGGCTTGCCTTCAGAAGTTGCCGTGCTCCATCACTGGTGGTTTTTAAGAAGAGATTGGGCAATCATTTGCCTGAAATGGTATACTGTAGGTTCTCCTGCTTGAGTAGTTGTCCATTCCAACTCTGATATTGAATATTGAAAGGGAATATTGAAAGCAGAAAGGTGGGACCTGGTACATGTATACTAATGACTTTGTTTGGCAGGATTCACTCACCAGATTAAAGATTGAACCTGCTGAGAATGGAATCAAAGAATAGGAGACCATTATCAAAATACAGGACATATATTTTCCATATTTAAGGCTGAGAAATGAGTAGCAATAAGTCCATCACTACATAAGGGCAGGAGAAAAAGATTTAAGACTTAAATCCAGAAGTTCATATATACTAGATCAGATTGGCAGATTCCTCACTAACTGGTTTTCATTATAAGTGCTTCCTGTATCTGCAGTAAAATTAGTGTTATCATATAGTACTTTGTCCTTTTCTATGCTAGCTTCTGAATTCTGGTTAAATTTCTAGATTATTGGGCATTTATTCCCATGTTCTGTGTGAAGCTCTGACATCATACCAAGCCATAAGCAAGCCACAGGTTTTTAAACCTTGTCTTAGAAATTCCAATGGCTAAGTTCATAAGGAGGAAAATCTACTGGACATATGCTCTTCCCTCAGGCATTAGGGACCAGATGAGTGAAATCCCTTTTTAGTTGTTTTGTTATGTTGCTTGGTTACTATTTTATATTTTCTGATTGTTTGTTATATGGTGTTTTTTTCTTTTTTATTGTTGATTTATTTTTTAGGCTATACATTGTCCAGAGTCATATTGTTAGAATTGGTTAGCATTGTAAATCATATAAATAAATATACAAACCTCAACTATTTTTATAGCCCTATAAATTCCTAGAGAGGTTGGAGCCAAATTTCCTGTCTTTGCTAAAGCATAATGGGACGCAAAGCACCCATTTCATTCATCTCAAATTTGGCTAAGAAAGGGATAAGTATATGGTAAAACTATATGATACAGATGAAAAGAATCTGAGTTTCTTTATGTTGAACATGAGCCAACAGTTGACCCCATTGCAAAAAAATAAATAAAATAAATCCTAGTCTGCCTCAATAGAAGCATAGTCAAGAACTTGCTCTGTAAGGGATGGGCAATTTCCAGGTTTGTGTGTGAGAGGGAGAATGAGAGAAAGAGAGAGAGAGATTCTAGGCAACATATTTTAGGAAGGACAATGACAAAGAAATATGCATCCAACCAAGACAATTAAGAGTTCAGAAAGCAAAAACAAAAAGGGGTGGGAGGGAAACTGAAGGTGTGCAGTATGCTTTGTTGGAAATGTAAATTTAGTGGCACAGATTCATCATTACTTCTTACCTACAGACCACAGGGAGGTAGTGGTATATTGATAGAGAATTTAGAATTTACAGTGTGTCCCTCTTTCACTCTTTCACTCTGATCATTCTTTGTTGAAGAGATGGTTAATTTCAAGTTGCTTTCTTCAGACTTTTTCCCCAGGCATAAATGCTATGGTTATGGTTAGCTGACATATTTTCCCATCCACTAGGCTAGTATTATCTGCTTTAACTCTAGAAGTGATATACAGGCTAAATAAAACATGTTTGCTTCTTCATATATGGCAAGCAAGAACATCCAATGTTAGCAGTCTTGACATAGAGCCAATACTCCCCCTCCCCCCGATTCTCTTCCTGGTGCAATATAGCTGGTTAGGTGCTAGGTTTTACACAGCCCTTGCAATACATTACCCTAAAATTACACTCCTTTCTTGGACAGTTATAAAATCTTCACTAATCATTGTTCAGGTCAAATTGTCCCACTCCCAGGAATACTCATATATACATACATAGCAAACACTTTGACCTCGACCATGTCTAGCCTGGAGAAAAGGTAGATGGGGGAGACAAAATAATTATCTTCAAGTACCTGAAGGGCTAATTGTAGAAGATAAGGCAGAATTGTTCAGGGTTATTCTAGATGACTTGGCTTTTAAAAAACAACAGCTTAAATTACAAAGAAGTAGGTTTTGGTCAAACAGAAAAAAAAAATCTAAGGAACAGACTGCCTGAGGAAGTGGTAGACTCTCTCACTGGAAAGGTTTAAACAGAGGCTGGATGGAGGATTCTTGCACTGGGCAGAGGGCTGGGCTAAACTACCTCCAAAATCCTTCCAATTCATATATTCTATGATTCTATCAATGTCTGTTGATGTTTTGGAGCACTTAATGTACGCTACATTTACTGGTAGTCCTCAACTTATGACCACAATTGAGCCCACAATTTCTGTTGCTAAGCAAGAGAGTTATGTGAAATTTGCCCCATTTTAGGACCTTTCTTGCCACAGTTGTTAAGTGAATCATTGCAGTTGTTGTTAGTAACATGGCTGTGAAGTTAATTTGACTTCCCCATTGACTTTGCTTATCAACAATGCAACCATCATGAATAGGAGTCAGTCTGAATTTTGACCACATGACCATGGGGATACTGCAATGGTCGTAAGTGTGAAAAATGGTCGTAAGTTGTAACTTTGAATGGTCACTAAATGAACTGTTGCAAGTCGAGGACTACCTGTATATGTGCCATGATATTCTAATGTTTCAACAGTCTGGTTGCAAATCTGATTGCAAGTTAGGGAAAATAATAGTTGTATATTCAATCCATCATCATCAAGAACACCACCTTAATAGGTGAAAGGAGGCATTTCTGCTTTGAACTCATAATATGGGCCTACTTTACTTTTTGAAATAATCATTTATAATGAACTTCATTAGCTATTGATCTTCCATTTGTGATTCTAGCTCCTGTCTCTATATAGTTTCACTTGAAGTTAACTCAATAGACTGCAACCAATAATGGACAGTTATCCTTCTCTCTAAATTTTGCAAGGTAGATTTATACAAAAAAATTATATGCAAGTATTTGCATGTTAGAGAAAGGAGCATACAAAAATACATACAATTTATTTATTTAAAATATTTGTACAGCTGCCCTTAAAATTAATTCTGGCTATTTGACAAAGCAATACTGTATATACAATGATAAAGCCAGCAACAATAAAATTAGAAAAAAGAAAAACCTGGTGCCATAATTGTGCTTTCCAGATGCAATCCAAATTCTCATCTTATTCTGACATCTCCCTTGTACACTGTATGGAAATCATGTACCAAATAAGTGTATGAGGGTAATTTCACATACAAATAGATGCACATTTTAATGCATTCATACATTGATGCAGAAATCCAACAGAATAGTCACATTGATCCAAAACTGATAGGTTTGTTCATTCTGATCTGTCTTATTATCATAATAAGAAATGGCAATATATTATTTTTAAAATTCTTTTCCAGCACATGTCTATACCGCAAAAGAAGATACAGTCAAGTATTGCCTGACTGCTTAATTGTTTTTTTCTCTATGAGTTCACCTGGATTACTGCCAACTCAATCAAAAATTGAGGATATTTTTCTTTTTTTGGCACCATTCGGTAGTATTGCCCTTAAGAGTACAGAAAGTGCTGTAGAATGTTACATTTTATAGCTCTTGGTTTGTGGAAAGCTTTGCTGGTAGGCAAATCTTGTCCCTGTCAATGAGATGACTTTATTCAACTAAAAATAGAACTTTTTAGGTATATTATATACAAAGTTGGGCATTAACTCTGACTTGAATTAAGGCAGAAATGACCATCTTGTCCACTTCTGGAGATCTCGCTGGCCTCTAAGCTCTGTTCCATAAACTGTATATTCTACAATCTGACTTTTAGTGTCTTTCAAACTTTCCACTGGTGAACTATTAGATAAACATTCAGAAAATGATGGCAACCTTCTAACAACAGTGGAACCATGATCCAGAGATGTGGGAAATTCCATTTCATTTGATGTATTCAAACAAGCTAGATAGCCTTCTGTCAAGGATGCTTTCATTTGGATTTTTGTAGTAAGTAGAGAGTTAGATTCAGTCACCTAAATGAGCACCTGCAACACCACGGTTCTCTGTTCCTGAACTAGATATATCAGATATAGATATATCAGATAGAAGCATTTGGGGTTACAGCATAGTAACAGTTTAGAGAAGTGTCTCTCAACCTCAGCAATTTTAAGAGGTATGGACTTCCATTCCACACCATCAAGGTTGCTGAGATTGAGAAACATTACTTAGAGGGCTATTGTTTTCTCCTTCTCTCAATGGCATCCATGTTGCAGATGGGTAGAGTCCCAAAAAGTTAAGATGGCAGTCACAGCAATATAACTGAAGCCCTTCCTTTTTTAATATGTGTCAACATTGCATACACATACACATTTCACTCATGCTACCACAACCACTATCTTGGATTTTTTTTGTACTTTTCTTCTCCCTCCCATGATTGCTACTATCTCCCCTGCTTTACATTATAGATCAGGGGTGGGCAATTAATTTTCCCAAGGGACTACAGCAGGGTTGTCAAACTGCCAGCCTGCGGGCCGGTTTCATCATACCAGAGCCGCGCCCACCCCATTGCCGGCATTGGCGAAAAAGCTCCGATACGTTGCACGACGTCATGTGACGTCGCAAGTTTGACATGTCTGCACTACAGAAACCTGGTCCAACACATTACTTTGAAGGTATATAGCCATGCATGCATAAACTTATGTAAACTGGGGAAAAAAATAGCAGTCACCTTCAAAATAAAAGCAATGCAGTTATATTGCATGCATGGTGTATACTTATTTACATTTCATTTCTAATTTCCAGTTGAATTCATGTGGGCCAGATATTATCTTTTCTATTATGGCCCAACTCCCTCCCATCATGGTCTTGCATCCTCCTCTTTGTTCCCAGGATCTATTAAACATTCCGTTCCATTAGGCAACCTTATGCTTTCAGAGATTTTGGGTTATAGATTTCACAGTCCCAGTTGCCATTGGCTATAGCAATGAAATGATGTTATCTGAAGGCCAAAGTATCTTGAAGTCATTAGTTTTCTTATGTCTGCATTAAAACCACCCATATTTTCACTTCTCAGTAAAACAGTGCACTTAAATTACAAAACAAAACACCCATAATGAAGCAGCAAGCCATGTTGGAAAAAAAAAGCCTTTTGCCAGCCAACACTATGTGGTAAGTTACCAGCATTTGCAGAAGAAAATTACTGTGTCCAAAGTGCATTTTTTCCACATAAAATAAAAAGTGAGATGCAAATATTTTAGAATCCTATTTTTGCAATTTAAACAAGGAGGCCATAAAAATTATGAATTAGTGTCATCCAATTCAATATGCAGCTAAATCTTTCCCCAACCAGATAACATTTCCATATTTCGACCTATAAAATGTAAACAACCAACACAATACAAACAATGCCACAAAAGACTCTTTCCTTGCTCCATTTCATGACATACAAGGATTTTTTTCTTTTGCACACACCTTAAAATTTGCATAAGTAAGCAATAGTTCAGAATAATCCAAGAAAATATACTGCCAAATCATTATACTCATCATTATAAAGCTAGCAAGGTAGTAACATAGAAGAACCCAAAAAGCCAGAAATAATGAGGGTGCCAAACACCTCATGATGAATAATTCACTCCACCTGTTCTCAACAAATCTCTTCCAGCCCCCTCTACTGCAACAATGTGGAAGGAGTACAAATTGGTGCTTTCAGCTGTGAGTCTTATCTTTTACTTAGCTCATTTGTTTTCAGTAATCACTTCTGAGCAGTTAGGTTGTTTTCCAAGAGGAAACCCCAGCTGAAACCACAATAATGAAACATTAATTCATGTCCTATTTGAAGCTGCTAATCACCTTTCCATCCAAGTCAGCCTCTAAGATAGCCACTGCCGATTTTTTTAGCAAAGTTCTTTTACTTTAGAATAAAGCTCAAGATCTTAGAAATTATACATTAGCATTTTCCAATCTATGTCTTTCAGCTGATTTGCCAAAAAAGCGGACACAGTGCTAGGCTGCATTAACAGAGGGATAGAATCAAGATCATGGGAAGTGTTAATACCACTTTATGATACCTTGGTAAGACCACACTTGGAATACTCCATACAGCTTTGGCCTCCACAATGTAAAAAAAAATGTTGAGATTCTAGAAAGCATGCAGAGAAGAAGAACAAAGATGATTAGAGTCTAAAATATATAAAGAATGAGAGCTGGAATTGGGTATGTCTAGTTTAATGAAGAGAAGGACTACGGATGACATGATAGCAGTGTTCCAATATCTCAGGGGCTGCCACATAGAAGAAGGAGACAACATATTCTCCAAATCAACTGAAGGCAGGACAAGAAGCAACAGATGGAAACTAATCAAGGAGAGAAGCAACCTAGAACTAATAAGAAATTTGCCAACAGAACAATTAATCAGTGAGACAATTTGCCTCCAGAAGTTGTGGGTGCTCCAACACTGGCAGTTTTTAAGAGATTTGTCTGAAATGGTATAGGTTTTCCTGTCTGAGCAGGGGGTTGAACTAGAAGAGCTCCAAGGCCCCTTCCAACTCTGCTATTCTGTTATTCTGTTCTGATTTGGATGAAAGGTTCTAACATTTTAAATTGCTCCATTGGCTGGGAATTCTTAGAGCTGTGGTCTAAAAGCTACAGTTCCTAAGACAATATTTTATCAAAATCATTCTTTCCCAGTTGACACTTGACTAACCAACAGTATTCATAGTTTTGGTCCCAAATGGCCATGAGGTTAAAATTATGCACCTGGGAAAGGATTTTATAAGATCAAAATATACCTAGTCTATTCAAAAAAAAAAAAAACCACAGCAATTTCACATACAAATCTCTCTTTTTCTCCACTTTGGAATCTGGATTTCAGGATCCTACAGGTTGTGCACCCTCCGTCTAGGGTAATATTATTGTTAGCAATTGCAGACATTTGTGCTCTGCATATCTTTGTTTGCTACTGTCCATTACTAAGCTTCTACACCAGGCGTGTCAAACTCACAACGTCACATGACGTATCGTGATGTATCACAACTTTTTTTCCATTGCTGGCAATGGGGTGGGCGTGGGTTCGCCATGATGTATCTGGCCCGTGGGATGGCAGTTTGACACCCCTGTTCTACACCACAGTTAATTCATTTGGTAAAAACTAAGGGGAGCTTTACATAATGTTTTATTCAAGTTGCACACTACCATAGCCTTCTCCTTTCTGGTGACTCCAAGTCTGCTACAGTTAATTTCTCATAACCCCCAGCTAAAATGACTATGTTGGCTAGGAATTCCTGGGACTCATACCACTCAGAGTCTAATTGAAATGGACAATGAGACCTGTAAATAAATAAATACACCTGGGTAGTACCAATTTAGAGAGCACAGGGTGCTATGGTGCATATGCAAGCCGCTGTTAGTCCAGATGACATTTAAAAGCTTTTCTTTTTCAAAGTGCTATGGTTCTGCTGGTTGGTAAAGAGGCCAGCCATCAAAATGAGAAGTGACTTTCTCCAATCATTAGAGCCTCTGTGAGGACAGGCCAATAAGAAACATGCATCATGATGTCATGCTACAAAGGATATTCCTTATGTACTTGTAAGCAATACTGAAATACAGGTATAAAGGGCAGAGCTTGTGTCACAACATTATGACACATAATTTGGCCTTGGGTGCCATTGTGTTCAGGACTGGACACCTATGCCATCATGGCAAGAACTGGTCGTAGCTTAAAGGTTTGACATATTTACACTTAGATCACTATGAAAAGATACTGGGAGCAGCTTAGCTGTTCCAGTGCTGAAGCAGCAGTTTCCCTCTTAAGCAGCCAACAAAACATGTGCTTCATCCATCATTTTATAAGGGTCCTATCAGGTGGTCCCCTAGGGCAAGAGTGGGGAACCTTGGCTCTTTCATGACTTGTGGACTTCAACTCCCAGAATTCCTGAACCAGCATGAATACTGTTGCTCACTTTCAGCTGATATAGATATGACCCCTCACCTCTGGTCCTTAAGTACTGTCTTTCAGAACCTTTGTGCTTTGGGCAGTGTGGCTCTTCCCTATACATGTCAAGCTTGGGGTAGCAGGCAGAGTGAAAATGAAGAGAAAGAGCTTTCTCTCCTCTTTGCTTTTTCAACTGCAAGTTTAGTGCTTTTCCAGAAGAACACCAAACTCTACAACTTTGTAAACATGAGTTTAGTACTCTTTTGGAAAAGCATGAAGCCTGTGTTCAAAGCAGCCAATACAACTGCTAACAGGTTATGCGGGGGCTTGTCTACTCTGTAAAACAGCAAATAAAGTATCAGCTCATGCATTCCCCCTCCCTCCCAATGTCTGCCCAGTTGTTGTTTAAGCTGTCATGTAATAAGAATTCCTCCAGATATGCCCAGAGACAGAGCAGGTAAAGTCCTCCTTCCCCACCCCTCCTTTACTTGCCATCGCTCTCAGCTCCAAAGCTCATAGCCGGGTTGGGAGAAGTGATGGGTAAAGGGATGAGTTTTGACTGATGGCCGTGTAATTGGAGAATAGAGTAGAGTAGAGTAGAGTAGAGTAGAGTAGAGTAGAGTAGAGTAGAGTAGAGTAGAGTAGAGTAGAGTAGAGTAGAATAAAAATAGAATAGAATAGAATAGAATAGAATAGAATAGAATAGAATAGAATAGAATAGAATAGAATAGAATAGAATGGAACGGAACAGAATAGAATAGAACAGAACAGAACCTTGGAGGTCTTCTAGTCCAGTCCCCCACTCGAACAGGAGACCCTATACCATCTCAGACAAGTGACTGTCCAGGCTCTTCTTAAAAACCTCCAGTGATGGAGTGCCCACGATTTCTGAAAACAAGTTGTTCCATTGGTTAATTGTCCTCACTCTCAGGAAGTTTCTCCTTAATTCCAGGTTGCTTCTCTCTTTGGTCAGTTTCCAACAATTGTTTCTTGTCCTGCCTTCAGGCGCTTTGGAGAATAGTTTGATGCCTTCTTCTTTGTGGCAGCCCTCGAATACTGGTGAATGGCTAATAGCAATAAAAGCAATAAAAAGGTATGTGGATGACACCATGTGGGAAATGATACCATCCTCTGGTTATAAACCAAAATAGAAGGAATTGGGATAGAGCAGGGATAGGCAAATATGGCCCCTTTCTGACCTGTGGACTTCAATTCCCAGTTGAACTCCACAGATCGTAAAGAGGCCATAGCTGCCGACCCCTGTAACAGCGGCAGAAAAATCTATGTTGGGAGCCATAAGGAGCCATAGAGAAGAATCTTTAGTGTGTTTTGCGGACCTAGCTAGTTTGTTTAGATTATGATTCAAATTATGGATTTTAGTTACTAAATGAGGTGAGAGCTCAGCCTGTATCCAACAATTGTAATTGATGGATACACATACACACGCACATACACACACACACACACACACACACAGAGAGAGAGAGAGAGAGCAATCTTTCTTCTGACTAGAGAAAAGATTTATGTGTTTCTCCTTAATACATCGAAATAAAATATAAAGAATTTGCACAAATAAAATATTAGATGCTGTTGTATAGAAAAATGTATATATGAAGGGGGTTATACATTTGCAGGAAATATGTATGCCAAATTCATTTGACAGCTATTTAAGATTTTTTGGAGTTCTTTTTTGTAAAAATGAGTCTTGAAGAAATTAGAACACCGAGAAAAAAATCTATAAATACATGTGATACTGACACAGACCAAGCTTTCCACTGATTCATACATCCCCATTCCTGCACTTGATTGGATACCAGAGTCCCCAGTCATGAATATTAGAAGCACCGTAATTTGGATGATTGAATATGATTACAGAGCTTGGCTTTTCTCAGGGTGGAATATGAGAGACACAGCCCAGCACAGAAAAAATTTGGATGCAAAGGAATTCAACTGGACGTCGGAGAATAAATATGCCTAGTAGCTATGGTAACTCACACAGAGGTTATCCATTTCTTTTCTTGCTCTATTCATGTTTTTCAGCAGCTGCTATCAAAGGATCATTATTAAGGCTGCCAAAACTGGGCTGCAAAAATCCTGATGAGCAGTAGATGACAGCAGAATTTTTGATATCTTTTTGGAGCCCTCTACTGTTCATCTGGATTTTTTCAGCCTATATTTGGCAGTCTTAATTACTGTCAATGAATCATTTCCAGTTATTGCTAATACAGCTTGAGAAATATTTCCATTACAAGATGTTCAAATTGTTTGTCAAGGCTCAGAATGAATTGGCTTCCATGTCAGGCAATTACAACCAGAACTTTTAAATATGAATCTGCATAGTGTCCATAGCTCAAAGCTGGGACAGGTGCTTTGCATACAGGGATCCCAGATTCCAGCTGAGATCAGCTCATAGCCTTTTTAGTTTAAATGAAAATGAAAAATTTGCTGAACTACCACCACCTTGGTAAACAATAAGGGCTACTGGGACTTGTAGTACAGAAGTGCCCTGGAGATTACAGGTTTCCCACGCTGCCTTAAAATTAGACATATTTAGATAGTTATATTTAATATTATCCAAACCCTGGTGAAGCATTTAATCTGTGGATAATTCCCATTTCTGGTCTGGAGACTGCAAGAGAAATCAGTAATCGAAAACTCACTCTAGCACAAAGTATGAGTGTCAAGAAACATATAAAATAACAGTAATCTTTCAACATTTTTAGGGAAATTATATGGTGCCAGAAAAATTGATAGCTGAAGGAAATCATATTGATATTTTGCAGTCAGGTCACTTTGAGATCACCTTTGCTAATGAAACAAAGTTGGATCAAGAAGTTCTGCTTTTTTCTTCTGAAAATCTGGCAGCACAGTGGCTCAGTGGTTAAGACACTGGGCTTGTCGGTTGGAAAACCAGGAACCCAGGTTCGAGACCCGAGCACCATGCAACAGGGTGAGCTCCTTGCCCGAGTTCCTATTAATCTAGCAGACTGAAAGCATGCAAATGTGAATAGATAAATAGGTATCACTTTGATGGGAAGGTAATAGCACTCCATCATGTCATGCTGGCCAAATCACTGCGGAAATGTCTTCAGACAGCGCTGGCTCAGTGGCGTTGAAATGGAGATGAGCATCACCCCCTATACCATATTTCCCTGAAAATATGTCCTAGCGTGATTCTTTGGGGTGGGCTTGGTATAAGCCTTACCCCAAAAATAAGTTCAGGGGTGGGTATAGCCAGCATAAGTGGCTGCAAGCATTCAGGGGCCAATGGTGTCCGGCAGTAGCTCCAGCCTGCTGGCCCTTTGGCACAGAGCAGGTAAGTCTGCACACGGAGGCAGAGGTGAGAGGCGCCTATGGTAAGGTGACCAACCGTCCTCCTTTAGGGAGGACAGTTCTCCTTTTGTAAGTTCTGTCCCCCCTCGAAAAGTGTCCTCCTACATGTCCTCCTTTTCAATATTTGAAGACTAATCTGCAGGGCTTTTTTCCCCTCATAGAATGCTCAGAACGGCATTCAGGCACCCTTTTTTGATATTTTTTTTTAACTTTTGCATGAGCTGTGCTACTCCCACTATTGGCTTTCAAAAGCCAATAGGAATTGCTACTGAGCGCGCCAAAACACCCGGCTGACAAACTTTGCACATGCAAGTTGTCTGTATTATTGTTGCAATGAATAAAATGGTTCTTTTATTTATGATATTTTTTTCTTCAATTTATTTGTGTCCTCCTTTTCATCGGAAAAATGTTGGTCACCTTACCTATGGGGCACTTGGGAACCGAGCAAAACGCATCATTCCCAAGCGCCTCATAGGTGCCCAAACACTTTTTCCCCAAACAGAGATCTGATGGAGACTGGAAGCTTCATCTACTTGCAAATGGGGCACTTTAAAATGGGGCAATTAGCTCAATTCACAAGCAGACAAAATGGGGCGATTAGCACTCCATTCACAAGCAGACAAAACTTCCAGTCTCCATCAGATCTCCATTTGGGGGGAAAGTGTTTGGGTGCCTATGGGGTGCTTGGGGCAGCTCCACCTCCTCCCCCATCTGCCTTGCCTCGTGGTGGTGGCACGATGTGGCAGGCCATGTGGCCTGCTGCCATGAGCGGCCGCAGAAGTGGGCCTGCAACCATGCGGCCTCCTGCTGGACGCAGCTGTCAGTGCCCCCAACACAAGGCATGGCAGGTGTCAGGGGAAAAATAAGACATCCCCCAAAATAAGACCTACTGCCACTTTTGGAGACAAAAACAATTATAAGACTGGGTCTTATTTTCGGGAAAACATGGTAGTCGGCAAAAATTAGCAGAGTAAAATCTGCAGGGACTCCTTTACCTTACTTTTTACTTCTTCAAAGCCATTGATATTTGGCTTAACCCAGGAAATCCTAGAGAATCTGTAGCACAAGAGAATTAGGAGAAGGAAGGCCTCTTTCATTTTCTAATATCAGAACATCAGGTCATCCAAAATGCTTGACTGCTTATTGATATGAGATAGTGGCAGACAGAAGACTCTCAGATAGTAACCACACAGAAAAGGGAAAACTTACTGCAGCTGTTCTACTGAAACAAAAACTTTTTTATTAAAGAGAGAGGGAAATTCAACTGTAAAAGTTGTAAAACAAAATAAGAGAAAGTGAGAAGTATTACACTATGATTGTCCAAGAGACAGAAATGTAACCACAATCGTTGGTCATAGATTTTTATACATACAGTTGTACCATATATCAACATTTCAAACAAATAAAACACTTTACTGTAAAGTTTGTCTTGATAACATTATTCCCACAACATGTTAAGCCATTGATGGGTTTACTGCAATACACTGAACTATAAACTACCCAGTCTCTTTCTAGCTTAATACAGCATCTTGTTTTTGTTTTTTTTTATTTTACGATTTTTATACCGCCCCCCTCCCGAAGGACTCGGGGCGGTGTACAGCCCAATTAAAAACATTTACATACAAAAGGTAAAATTATTAAAAATAAATTAAATAATTTATTTAATCATTTAAATCATTTAAAAACCCAATTACCTAAAAATAATTTAATCTGATCATTTAAAACCAATGCTTAATCTTAAAACTCAATCCCCTAAAAACAATTATGGCCTTGTTGGAACCGGAGCTACTATCCCAGGCCGGCTTGTCGAAATAAATATGTCTTTAATTCTCGACGGAAGGAACGCAATTCTGTCAATGTACGGAGTTCGGGGGGGAGCTCGTTCCAAAGCGTTGGAGCTCCCACAGAGAAGGCCCTCCCCCTGGGGGTCGCCAGCCGACATTGTCTGGCCGACGGCACCCTGAGGAGACCGACTCTGTGGGAGCGTACCGGACGGCGGGAGGTATTTGCAGGCAGAAGGCGGTCCTGTAAATATCCGGGTCCGATGCCATGGAGCGTTTTAAAGATGGTCACTAACACCTTGAAATGCACCCGGAAGGCCACCGGCAACCAGTGCAGTGAATTGCTATGAGTCATTTCCGGTTTAGTTTGCACTGCCACTCCCAGTCAATCTCCCTATCCCACGGGTGTCAAACCCGCCACGTCATGTGATGTGTCGTGACGTATCATGACTTTTTTTGCATTGCCAGAGCTGGGGGGGGGCGTAGCTTCCATATGATGCAACTGGCCCGTGGGCCGGCAGTTTGACACCCCAGCTATATCCAGATTAGAGGAAGCTGCCCTTCAGTTCAAAATATAGCTTGATGTTTGTTTCAAATATTGGCCAACTTTAAAATACCTGTGGCAGGAAACTGGGATCAAGAGCAGACAAAAAACAGGGCTAGAGAAAGAGAGATGAATCAACAAGAATTTCTCTATATCTATCAATACATAAAAAATTTTGGAGCCAGTGGAAACAATATTGTGGGCAATTAGCAGGAAGTTTTAAATGACAGGTTGCTTTTTATTATCCCAGCTTTAACTCTTCTACGTACAGAGTAGAAATTAGAATAGGGACTGCAAGCAGGATTCTACCTCTATTCTGCACCATGACATAAAGCAGTGTTTCTCAAACTTGGCAACTTGAAGAGGTGTGGACTTCAACTCCCAGAATTCCCCAGCCAGCTATGGGAGTTGAAGTCCATACCTCTTCAAGTTGCCAAGGTTGAAAAACAGTGACATAGCGATTGCCATAAACAATTTGGATGATGTATCCCTCAGTGAGATCCTCACCCTTATGACTGAAAATGACAATTTCAGTGTCTTCCTTCACCTAAAATGATCTAATGGGGGTACTTTTTAATAGCATTGGTAATTTACTTGGTGGTATGATATCCTTTAAATTAGATTTGGACAGTCAAGGAAAGCTTGCTTTTAATTAGATAAAAATCCAGGAATGAAGGTCTGTCTCCTATCTATTATAAAACAATTCTGCCGCTTTAAAAAGGATTATCTTTTTTGTTGGAGCAGAGTTTGGGTTAATTCCATCTTCAGTTACCATTGTTAAAAGACTGCTAATTAACAGCAGTTTTTGCACCCTTCTAGGGTTATTCAAAATTTTCTTTTAATTCACAGAACGTTTTTTTAAAATGTGCAAATGAGTTCATTTGCCATCAAAACCAAGCAACTGTTATGTTTGAATGAGCTTGTCATTTTGTTCAGTTCCTTAGAGTTGTTTTGTTGATAAGAAACCATACTCCATTACTTATATATTGCCATGATTAATACAGTCCTTTATTTATTTCATCAAATTTATGGAGCTGTCTAATTCAACGAACTGGGCAGTTTGCAATAAAAACCAGCTAATATAAAATTCCACAATAGCAAGAGCAGATAAAAATGACAGAATAACGATCTTCCCAAGCAATGTAAATAATATTTGTATAGGATATTTTGATATTGGCTTTTCAAAGTGAGGGAAGAGAAGAGACCAGCTGAATGGACCTTCCTTCTTTGGGTGGGGGGTGTCAAAATGCGAAACATCTAAAAGTGATGATGGAAATAAAGAATCCTCAGGTAATTTTTAGTTCTAGAAACTGTCCTGTATCACATATTAAAATAGTATATTTCAGTGCACATGAATCCTACTTTGGTTTGTGTCTTATCTTGCACTTTCCATTATGCTATCTTCTTTCAGGGTAAAAACAAAAACAAAAAATGAGGAAAAAAAATAAAGCAAGATCAAATCTGGGTTGGTCATCAGGACCAGAGGTTTACTCTTCTGAGCTTTGGGACTCCCATCTTCAGGGAACTTCTCTCTACTGGAATATGTGGTTTGGCCTATTCTGTGAGTCGTATTTGTTTGTTTGTTCAGGCTTGTATGCCGCTCCTCTCCGGAGACTCGGAGCGGCTAACAACATATGTATAAACAACAAATTACAATAAGAATCCCAAACAAAAAATATCTAAAAATACAATAAAACACCCACTCATATTCAACAGTCAACCACAGTCATCCCCAGGCCTGCTGGCAAAGATGAGTTTTAAGATTTTTTCGGAAGGCCGGGAGAGTCGGAGAAACGTGAACTTCAGGAGGCAGTTGGTTCCAGAGGGTGGGCGCCACAACAGAGAAAGCCCTCCCCCTGTTACCAGCCAATGTGACAGTTATCACACTGCAGATCAGACTCAGTAGAGAAACCCTTTTTTTTCTATTTTCATCCTGAAGTGGATTAAACATTAAGATCAAACATTAGAAACATCAGTAACTATGGTTATTTATCAGTGCTTTATCTTTCTCTCCCCTCTTGGGCCTGATTCATAAGATAGTCCCATTTGACTATGAACTGCAGCTATGGACAGAACAGATGCCCACTGGACAATAACATCACATTCTCTCCTTTTCTCTGTGTAAATTAAAAATTATCTGTCACCATTGTAAAACAACCACATTTTCCTCTGGGATTGTATTTTTAATCTATGTTTAGTAACGCTTTGATGGGGTGCCTCCCTTTGGATTGATTGGTGTGTTGATGGCTTGTGATTCCCTGTTGTTTCTTTGTGCTGCCAAGCCCTCAGCTCTTAAGTACCTGATAAGCTGGTGATAAATAAGCAGTCCTGTTGACTGATAAGGGGCCCATGGTCCTCAATGGAATTGCGCCTACCTAGAGGGAAGTGTGTAGTGGGGTGCCCCAGGGCTTTGTTCTGGGTCCAGTATTTTTCAACATCTTCATCTATGATTTGGATGAGGGGATAGATGGGGAACTCATCAAATTTGCAGACAACACCAAGTTGGCAAGAACAGCCAACACTCCAGAAGACAGGCTTAAGATACAGAAGGATCTGGACAGACTTGAACACTGGGCGCTATCTAACAAAATGAAATTCAATGCTGAAAAAAGTAAGGTTCTACATTTAGGGAAGAAAAACCAAATGCACAGGTATAGTATAGGTGGCACTTTGCTCAGTAGTAGCACCTGTGAGAGGGATCTTGGAATCCTAGTGGACAATCACTTAAATATGAGCCAGTTGTGTGCTGCAGCTGCCAAAAAAGCCAATATAGTGCTAGGCTGCATTAATAGAGGGATAGAATCAAGATCACGTGAAGTGTTAATACCACTTTACAATGCCTTGGTAAGGCCACACTTGGAATGCTGCATCCAGTTTTGGTCACCATGATGTAAAAAGGATGTTGAGACTCTAAAAAGAAAACAGAGAAGAGCAACAAAGATGATTAGGGGACTGGAGGCTAAAACATATAAGGAATGGTTGCTGGAATTGGATATGTCTAGTTCAGTGGTTCTCAACCTTTTTAATGCCGCAACCCCCAATTGGTCATAAGTCGAGGACTACCCAACTGGTCATAAGTCGAGGACTACCCAACCGGTTGTAAGTTGAGGACTACCCAACTGGTCGTAAGTCGAGGACTATTTCCCTGCCCGGGAGCACCGCACATGCGTGGTGCCAACCCCTGCGCTGGCCAAGGAGTAGCTGGCAAGGGGCAGTAGCTGGGCCACCAGCTAGCCCAGCCCAAGGGAGGTAAGGAACCCGCTGGACCCCACGCGCGCCAGCAACCCTCCCTGCGCCTGCTGGCCTCCCACCTCTGGCCCTCTTTTACTTACATTTTTAGTAGTTGCTCAGCAGGGAGGGGTGGAAACTTCCAGATAGCTCACCTTCACTGCAGACAACTTGCAGCACCGTTTGCAGACTGGGACTTTTGGCGGGCTCAGCAGGGCAGAGATAGCCTGGACAATTCCTATTGGCTTTTGAAAGCCAACAGAATTAGACTCTATTCAAGAGAGTCTATTCTATTGGCTTTCAAAAGCCAATAGAATAAGAGGGAGTAGCACAACTAAGGAAAAGGGGAAAAAATGGTGGACTGCGTTGTTTGGCGACCCCCGTGAAATGGTCATTTGACCCCAAATGGGGTCGTGACCCACAGGTTGAGAACCGCTGGTCTAGTTTAATGAAGAGAAGGACAAGGGGTGACATGATAGCAGTGTTCCAATATCTCAGGCGCTGCCACAAAGAAGAGGGAGTCAAGCTATCCTCCAAAGTGCCTGAAGGCAGAACAAGAAGCAACGGATGGAAACTAATCAAGGAGAGAAGCAACCTAGAACTAAGGAGAAATTTTCCGACAGTTAGAATAATTAATCAGTGGAACAACCGGCCTCCAGAAGTTGTGAATGCTCCAACAGTGGAAGCTTTTAAGAAGAGACTGGACAGCCATTTGTCTGAAATGGTATAAGGTTTCCTGTCTGAGCAGGGGGTTAGACTAGGTGACCTCCAAGGTCCCTTCCAACTTCATCATCATCATCATCATCATCATTACTGTTGTTATTGTTGTTGTTGTTGTTATTACTATTTCTCTGGCTATCTTTATACCTTTATGGCCAATGATTTAGTTGCTGTGAATGTGTGTCCTTGTTTATTGCAATGTAAGGCTACCAATGAATTTGGGTCTCCTTGTCTGACCACTTGCTTGTGTTCTTGCATTCTGGTGGTTAGCCTCCTCCCCATCTGTCCTACATAGTCACAGGGGCAATTTAGGCAATTCATATCCTGGGACATGTATATTTGCCTGTATTTGTGAAAAAAATAGTGAACAAAAGGAATTAAAGGCATGGGAAAAGAGAAAGGTAATTGGATTAAATGTAAATTATACTGGTATCATTCACTAAATATCACCTTACCTTTCTCTCCTTGCACATATCCTTGCACATTTATGTCATACCATAAATGTATATTCTTTAAACTGTTCTTTATTCGTTATTTAAATTTTCCACATCTTTTTTTGAGCATCTGAAAATGCTAAGCAGTCTTTTGGTAAAGATGGTAAGAAGATCAGAGAGACAGTCTTAATTTAGTTTGGCTTCTTCACTGGTAATATTTGTACTCTCCCAAAAGTAATATTTTCAGTTAGCAATAAGATTTGATTTCCAGTAGAAATCAAATGAAGGAGCTGTGTTAAGCATTAAGTGCTAGGCATTTTGTTCACACAACATGCTGAACTCTACCCAAGGTTGACAATGCACAAATGTTATTGCCGCATAATAAAATATGTCTGAACATTCTATGCCTGCCACATGTAACATGCTAAGATCATCAGGGGTATAGAGACAAATAAAACCCCTTTTCCATTACCTCTAAATGGTTCACGTACAAGGAAATCAAGGTAATACAGGCAGTCCTCATTTAATAACATTCATTTAGAGAGCAACAAAGATGATTAGAGGACTGGAGACTAAAACATTTAAGGAACGGTTGCTGGAATTGGGTACGTCTAGTTTAACGAAGAGAAGGACGAGTGGGGACATGATAGCAGTGTTCCAATATCTCAGGGGCTGCCACAAAGAAGAGGGAGTCAAGCTATTCTCCAAAGCACCTGAAGGCAGGACAAGAAGCAACGGGTAGAAAATAACCAAAGAGAGAAGCAACCTAGAACTGAAACTTCCTGACAGTTAGAACAATTAATCAATGGAACAACCTGCCTCCAGAAGCAGTGAATACTCCAACACTGTAGGTTTTTAAGAGGAGACTGGGCAGCCATCTGTCCGAAATGGTGTAGGGTTTCCTGCCTGAGCAGGGGGTTGGACTAGATGACCTCCAAGGTCCCTTCCAACTTTATCATTATTATTATTATTATTATTATTATTACTGTTCAACATTATGACAGCACTAAAAAGATGAATTACAACTGTGATTTATGACTGGTCCTTGCACTTATGCCTGCTGTAGCATCCCTGCTGTCATGTGATCATGATTTAAGTGCTTGGCAACTACTGTATATTTACAACAGTTGCAGCATCCTGTGGTCACACAATTGCCATCTGTGACCTTCTCAGGCAGTTTCCAACAAGGAATCAATTGAAGAAGTCCACAGGAGGTTGTAAGTCATGGTCACATGATGTCTCATTTAACAACTGCAGCTGATTCATCTAATGATTATGGCAAAAAAGGTCATCAAATCAGGGGTGGTTACTGTCATGGTTCCGACAGATGAAACTCTTCAAAGAACTTTGAGGCATTGTTTACCTTAAAGAATCTTTATTCAAGTTGCATAGCATCGGCACCTACATAGTTGAAGCCAAAATCTGGATTCCTCTCCCCTTAACACATAGTATCAAACACAATTCCCCCCTCTAATTAACAGAATAAATCACATTCTCCAATTAGTTTGAAATGCAGGCCTTCCCTCCTGTTCTCCAACTCACCCATTCTTATAATCAATTATTTCAAGCTCTGAATTCACACACTAGTACAATATTGTTATGTCTAACTAACTCCCATCACATTCCTCCTCCTCCCCCAGCATCATCTAATTCTAAAAGTAAAGCATAAGAAAGAAAAAGGCTGCATCTTCATATGTCGTCAAAGTAAGAACATTCTAATGACCACACTGCTTAACAATGAATATTCTAGTCCCTAGTATGGTCATAAATTGAGGACTACCTGTAGTATGCAATTGGTATTCATGTTAGGAGGTTTTAAGGTAGGGAAATTGTCACAGGTTCTTTAATGTACAGTATACCTAAGTCAGTGGGCTCCAAAACCCAAGAGAGACACCACAACAACACAGGACCCTAGGCCTGACCTTAAAAAACTATGTGGGGAACAAAGTGCCTTATATGTACACAAAGTGTAAAAGCTAAGTGTATAAGGCAACAGTATATATTAAATTAATAAGAAATGGACATGTTGTATTAGGCATGTTTATAATTAACATAACCATCGCAATAGTGCTATTTTATTTATTTATTTATTTATTTTAATTTCTATGCTGCCCTATTCCTGGAACTCAGAGCGGCTCACAGCATGAATAGAAATCTACATTAAAAATACATATATAAAAAACCCCTGAATTAAAAAACCAGTCATCCATCAAACATACACACAAACATACACTGGCTAGGGGCAAGATGTTAACTGCCCCAGGCCTGTCGGCAAAGATGTGTCTTAAGCAGTTTACGAAAGGCGGAGAGGGTGGGGGCGATACGAATCTCCAGGGGGAGTTGATTCCAGAGGGCCGGGGCCGCAACAGAGAAGGCTCTTCCCCTAGGCCCCGCCAGGCGACACTGTCTAGCTGACGGGACCTGGAAAAAGCCGACTCTGTGGGCCCTAACCGGTCGCTGGGTTTCATGGGGCAGCAGACAGTCCCGTAAGTAACCTGGTCTGATTTTTTATTATTATTATTATTTACAATTTTTATACCGCCCCCCTCCCGAAGGACTCGGGGCGGTGTACAGCCCAATTAAAACAACAACACACAAAAATTAAAATTATTAAAAATAAATTAAACAATTTGGCCTAATATTTAAAAACCCAACTAAAAACACAATCCCCTAAAAACAGTTATGGCCATTGTTGGAGCTGGAGCTATCATCCCAGGCCGGCTTATCGGAATAAGTATGTTTTTAATTCTCGACGGAAGGAACGCAATTCCGTCATCGTACGGAGTTCGGGGGGGAGCTCGTTCCAAAGCGTTGGAGCTCCCACAGAGAAGGCCCTCCTCCTGGGCCATGTAGGGCTTTATAGGTCATAACCAACACTTTGAATTGCATTCTGAGACCAATTGGCAGCCAATGCAGCTCGCGGAGTGATGCCGAAATGTGGGCATTTCTGGGCAGGCCCAACACTGCTCGCGCGGCTGCATTCTGCATTACCTGAAGACTCCGAACGTTTTTCAAAGGTAGTCCCATGTAGAGAGCATTGCAGTAGTCGAGCCTCGAGGTGATAAGGGCATGAGTGACTGTGAGAAGAGACTCCAGGTCCAAATAGGGCCGCAGCTGATGCACCAGGCGAACCTGGGCAAATGTCCCCCTCGCCACAGCCGAAAGATGATGTTCCAGATTTAGCTGTGGATCAAGGAGGACACCCAAGTTGTGGACCTTCTCCGAGGGGGTCAAAAACTCCCCCCCCCATGTTGATGGACGGATGGATTGAATTATCTTTGGGAGGCAAAACCCACAGCCACTCCATCTTGTTGGGGTTGAGTTTAAGCTTGTTAGCACCCATCCAAACCCTAACAGCCTCCAGACATCGGCACATCACTTCCGCTGCTTCACTGAAGTGACACGGGGTGGAGATGTAAAGCTGGGTATCATCAGCATACTGATGATATCTCACCCCGTGTCGGTGGATGATCTCACCCAGCGGCTTCATGTAAATATTAAACAGCAGAGGGGAGAGGACCAATCCCTGAGGGACCCCACAAGGGCGGAACCTAGGGGTCGACCTCCGACCCCCTGCCAACACCGACTGCGACCGACCAGTGAGGTAGGAGGTGAACCACTGCAAAACAGTGCCCCCAACTCCCAACCCCTCCAGCCGGCGCAGAAGGATACCATGGTCAATGGTATCGAAAGCCGCTGAGAGGTCAAGTAGCACCAGGATAGTAGAATGTCCCCTATCCCGGGCCCACCAGAGATCATCCGCTAGTGCGACCAAAGCAGTTTCCGTGGAGTAGCCGAGCCTGAATCCTGGCTGCTGAGGGTCCAGATAATCGGCCTCATCCAAGGATCGTTGGAGCTGGAGTGACACCACCTTCTCAACAACCTTACCTATAAAGGGAAGATTGGAGACAGGACGGTAGTTGTTTAACACAGCTGGGTCCAGGGAAGGCTTCTTGAGGAGGGGGCGCACAATTGCCTCCTTGCAGGGAGCCGGAAAGGACCCCTCCCTCAAAGAAGCGTTGACAATCTCCTGAACCCAGCCCCGCGTCACCTTCCTGCTGGCCGAAACCAGCCAGGAGGGGCACGGGTTCAATAAACAGGTGGCGGAACTCACAGCTCCAATGGCCTTGTCCACTTCATCGGGTGCTACCAGGTCAAACTCCTCCCACACAACAGGATCAAGACGAGTCCCTGTCATCTCGACTGACTCATTGTCAGCCAACACTGCATTCCAATTGGAGTCAAGGCCCATCCGAATCTGGGCGATTTTATCTGCGAAAAACTTATTAAAATCCTCAGCACTACCCTGCAAGGGTGCATCAACCCCCCCCCCCTGATTAAGGAGGGAGCGAGTCACCCTAAACAGGGCAGCTGGGCGGGATTCCGCGGATGCAATCAAGGCGGAATGATACGCGCATCTTGCCGCCTTGAGCACCACCTGATAAGTCTTGATATAAGATCTTAAAAGTGTTCGGTCAGATACAGATTTGTATTTATGAAACATATTTCTATCCATAGCAATCAAAAGACTCTCGGAAAAAGTACAATTTAAAACCTCTCTGATAAAAAAGACTAAATGCAATAAACTATACAAAGTCCGATTATACTGGGAGACAGATCTTACGATCCATTGTTGCTGAATAAAAATATTTCTCTTTATCTGTTGGCTCACTGGGCATAGAACTGTTATACCACAACCCTGGGCTCCCACAAAATGCTGAAGTACCCACTTACCCGGTGCCCTTTTAGTCTAATGTCACCTGTTGTGTAAACCCACCTTTTCGTATTATGATAATACTGTAGATCCCTGACAGCGTCTTTCTGAAACTGGAAGTTTGAAGATGAATAGCAAAGGAATCCAACTAGGAAAGAAAAAGATCTCCATCTAGTGGTGGAGACACAAAATACCTCCTTCCACTCTACCCATTAGCTTGTTGCAAATAAAATTCTTTTTATGGCACATTATATTATGCACTCAATTCTTTGCTTTAATACTCCTTTGAGATCCATACCCCTTTTTCCCTTTCTTTTTTCCCTTTCTTTCCCTTTCTCCCCCCAGAACTCCGGACGTGTCATGATCTCCGCACCTTCAGAAGAGAATTGAAGACTCATCTCTTCAATCAAGCCGGCCTGGCCTAGATCTCCTCGGGTTTTTAAAATTTTTAAACAAGGCTGTTCGGGTTTTAGAATTGGGTTTTTAACAGGTTTTAGTAACAGCCTTGTATTAATTTAATTTAATTTATTTTTAAATATTTATTGTTATTATATGTTTTTATTGGGTTGTAAACCGCCCCAAGTCCTACGGGAGAGGGGCGGTATAGAAATTTAATAAAACTAAACTAAAACTAAACTTTCTTGTTTGCAATTATACAGAAATAACATGCTCATAGTAGATTGGAATAAGGGATCGTTCCTCATTGTACAGCCATTCCTTTGGGCTCTTGAAGAAGATACGTGGCAAATGTGTGAAGGACCAGCACTTAACAGTTGGGAGAGGAAAAGGGCTGGAGTGAAGAAACAAAGTAGGGAGGAATGGGTGTCATGCCAATAGGCAAACCAGGATGTTCTGGTTTCCCTAGAATATTTCCCTCCTTTTTAGCAATAGCAATAACACTTAGACTTATATACCGCTTCACAGCCCTCTCTAAGCAGTTTACAGAGTCAGCATATTGCCCCCCAACAATCTGGGTCCTCATTTTACCAATCTCAGAAGGGTGGAAGGCTGAGTCAACTTTGAGCCAGTCGGGATC
Organism: Bothrops alternatus; assembly: GCA_034064705.1. Lineage (NCBI taxonomy): Eukaryota > Metazoa > Chordata > Lepidosauria > Squamata > Viperidae > Bothrops > Bothrops alternatus. The sequence goes on along the minus strand of JARGCV010000044.1, from coordinate 6,624,343 downwards.
GAAGGAATCAAACTCCTGGCAGTGTGAGCAGAGTTAACCTGTAATACTGCATTCTAACTACTGAGCCACTACATCTTTATAGCACAGCACCTTATATATTCCTTCATAGTACTTTACAGCTCTCTCTAAGCAGTTTACAGAGTCGGCGTATTGCCCCCAATAATCTGGGTCCTCATTTTATCAACCTCCGAAGAGTGGGAAGGCTGAGTCAACCTTGAGCCAGTGAGGATCGAACTCCTGGTAGTGAGCTGAATTAGCTTGCAATAATGCATTCTAACCACAAAGCCACCATGGCTCTTTGCCTTCAAAATAGTCTGGACAAGTCTCTGCAGTTTTCTTGGCAAGATTTCAGAAGTGGATTGCTGTTGTCTTCTTCCTCAGGCTGAGATTAACTAACCCAAGGTCATCCAGCTAGCCTTGTGACTAAGGCAGGGCTAGACTCACAATCTCCAGTTTCTACCCTTGTACCTTGGCCATTGTACTAAACTGGCTCTCTTCTAGCATTAGGAAGTATTTTTTGGATTTTTCTTTATCATTTTAGCTAAGTTTTAAAGCGGTTGAAATAAATTCATGAAGAAAGAGAAGAATTTTACCAAGGGCTACCATCCATGTTACTTTAATGAAACTTATACTTTTCTGACATCTATTGTCAGCAGATTTCTTAAGTTAATGCTGTACTTTCTCTAAGGAAATAGCCATAAAAGTATTCCAGGGAAGCGCAAAAGTGATGTCTATAATATATTCCAAAATGTCTGTTGCTGAAAAGGAGAGTGTACTCTGATTTTTCTGTAAATTGGGATTATTTGTGATGTGAAGCAATCAGATGCAAATTGTGATTGCGGTAATAAGAACTCTTGCGTGAAGTCTCACAGATAAGATCAAAGCAAAGAACTTGGTAAAGTTCCGATTATTAAAAGATTTAAATGTATTAACAGATTGATTTAAAATGTCTGAATACTGCTCTGTGTATGGGGGGCGGTGTATTCCTTGAAAGGATGAGTGAAGAAGGTTAAGAGTGCATGCTAAGATTATATATATTCACAGCAGAGTCACCTAAGATATGAAGGTTATTCCAAGTACCCGGCTAAAACAAGCAGTCATCTATATTGGGCAGCAGTGATAAAGGAAGATGCTGGGGGCAGATGATTACTTAGTAACAAGGCATTCATATTGTGTGGAAGACGGTAATGACAAGTCACTCCTCTATTTTTTTAAAAATGATTGATTATACTCTGTTAACTGAGGGTCCCCTGGGTTTTGATGGTGTTCGAAGAAAAACCAGGTCCAGTTCCAAGCCAGGGCAAAGGCACTGAAATAAAATGGAGGCAGGCTGCAAGAAAGAAGGTCTCTGTTTATTTGGTAGCCAGAAACTTCAGTGACAGCAGCATGTTTCTGGGGTGGCTGACAAAATGGGGTTGAGAGTAGGTGGGTTTTTATACATTCTTTTGGGCTTTGTGATTGAGATGCCTGTTCCTGTGCAAGAATATGTCCTTTAATATTTTAATGGCTGTTGCCAGATTCCTATGGGATCACGTAGGGGTCATGGCTGGCTCTTCAGGCAAGAGGAGAAATGCAAATCCTAGGTGTTTTGTTTGTCTGAGCTAATTTTGTCAATTTGGGCTCCCTGCCTATTGTGTTGCTTATTTAGGGTTTCTGGCTGTTCTTTGTTTATGAATAGCGTGGCCCCGCTTTCTGAATGGGTGCAAAATATCCCTTCCTAAAGAATAGCCTCTTCAAACTTCTGCTTGAGACTGTTTTCCTATAGCAGGAAGGCTGGGGTTGCCTTTGTTAAGAATTTCTCCTCTTCTCCTTTAGGGAAAATATTCTATCCTGCCTCTTTTAATATCCTCCAGAACATTTTTATTCTGGGGAGGTGGGGGACATTCCACAACGACACCCAATGTGCTACTGAGGAAGAATTAAGGGAGAGTTCTAATAAAGGAGAATATTTGTAGCTCAAGGTTGAAATGAGGGGTGGTTCTTAGTCCTCTCTGAGCTTGGTTGTTTTCTTGCAGAATATCCAAGTTACTGGAATGGAATGCAGTCAGTAAACAAGAAGTGTGTATTTTTTAATAGATATTTTATTAAGTTTTTTTATTGTCACATATCTTTAGTGCTTAATAAACAATGTGTTGTCTGGGTTCACATATTTAACATTTAACTTCCGTTTCTATTCCACTCTCTATTCCACTTTTCTAGCCATTGATAAAAAATTATCCCATGTTTGAAAGTATTCTGCATCTTCTTTCCCTTTCATTTTCAATGTAAACCTATCCATTTCCACACAATCCAAAATTTTCCTAATTATATCCAAGAAGTGTGAATTTTGTACACTATTCTTAATTTCACATGACTAAATAATGCTTAGGATCATCTGATGCAGATTAGAGCCCTTCATGAAAACAGAGATGCCAGATGTTCAAGCTGGCTTTAGAAAAGCCCGAGGAATGTGAGGCATTATCGTTGATGGACACTCAATAACTGAGAAAGCCAAAGAATACTAAAAAGGAGAAATCAATTATAGACAGACTTTCAATTGTGTTGATCATACCAAGCTATGGAATGTGCTCAGAAAAATAGGAATCCCAGAACATCTCATTGTCCTCATGAGAAACTTAGATAAACTTATATACAGAGGTCAAGAAGCATGGCGAAACAGAGAGGTTCCAGGTTGTTAAAGGAGTGCAGCAAGACCAATGGGTGGAGGGCTGCTAGAGAGTGTTGTGAGTGTCCCTAGACCAGCTTGGGAAGTATCAGAGGATGAGGATCAGCAGCCAGGCCCCTCTGGGTGTTTTCCCCTCCCGGCAGCCGAGGAAGAGCAGCCAGGCCCCTCTGGGTATTTTCCCCTCCCGGCAGCTGAGACAGACAGGGAGGAGATTTACAGGCAGTCTGGGTCAGATTCACAAAGTGAGGGGTCAGATTTGGAGCAAGAAGATAGATGGCTTGATCCGAGATTCCGAAGGTTTGATAAACGAAGGTGTCAGTTAAGTGGAAAAAGGAAGTAATGGGGGGAAGTGACGTATCGGACACTATATTAGAAGGGGACAGAGAGACTACGCCTTTGTCACGAGCAACGTTAATCAAGGAGTAGCCTGATATCTGGAGCCGTGCGTTTGAATTCAGTCTTCTGATGTTTTGGAAATCTACGGGAGAATAATGAGGTTTTGGACAATGTGATAAAGAAAGAGTGAGTTAATTGGAAGGTGTGGAAGGAGCATGTTTTAATCTAAATGTAAATAAATGAGACTTGGCTGTTTCTGCCAGCAAAATGCCAGCAGCGTGCTTTGAAGTGAATTCTTTTGAAATGTGTTAAATAAACCTCTTAAAGACATATTTATGTGGATTTTAATGAGCTGAGAGGGGCCAGACAGAACAGAGAGTGGCTTTCTTTTCCAGCAACTGATCAGTGTAAGATAAAAGTAGACTGAATGCAAAGCAATAGGACAGCTCCAGAGGCCTGTATGAAATCTGAGTGTTCTTGATTATTTTTTAAACAACTCTGTTTGGTCCCAAAGGTTCTTTTTCAAAAGGCAGCTGGACTTTCTTTCTTTTTGCTTGAAGACGTATCGTTTCTCATCCAAGAAGCTTCTTCGGTTCTTGGATGAGAAATGAAACACCTTCAAGCAAAAACAAATTCCAGCTGTCTCTTGAAAACATACTTTTGGGACAACCATGACCTAAATGACTGAGAATCTACATAAACATCTGACTGGATAATCTGTAAATTCAGCTGCAAGATTTCCACAGCAGTGCAGTTCTGAAGAAGCTTCTTGGATGAGAAGCAAAACTCTTCAAGCAAAAACAAAGGAAGTCCAGTTGCCTTTTGAAAAAACACCTTTGGGATAACCATAACCTGGATGACTGAGAATTTCCACAGACAACTCTGGTAATAATCAATGCCATTTTTAATTGCACACAATCAACCAATAATTAGCTGACAAAGACAGATATAAGATTTCTTAAGGTTGACAATTTGGAAAAAGGTCTTATTTTGTACTCCAACTTTCCCAATATGATGCTTTAGATCAGGGGTCGGCAACCTAAAATGGTGAAAGAGCCACTTGGACCCGTTTCCCTAAAAAAAAACAAAAACTGGGAGCCGCAAAATGTGAGCATGCGCACACGCATGTGCACACACACATACCGGAGCTTGATTGAAGAGTGGAGCTTAAGGCGACACATGCACCGGCCCTGCCCGCGTCCAGCTCTGCCTGGCTTCTCCTCCCCTCGGAAAAGACTGCTCTCTCCCCTTTGCTGAAGCGGCGAGCGTGGTGGGCCTACCTTGGGCACGGCGGGGCTGCTGGAGGCTGAGGCCCCCAAAGGCGCGGACCAGGCTATCTTCCATAGCGGGGGAAGGCGACCGCGGGAGCAACAGCCTGCTCATCTTCCCCCGGCGGTTGCGGCGGCAACTGCAGAGCCATCTGGTGGTGTTTACATGGCCCTCCACGTGACTGAGATAGGCAGCGCTGACCTGCTCCGCCCCACCCTAGTTTCCCCGGAGCAGAATTGGGGCCGCGCCAAAGTGGTGCCTTGGATTACTCCTCCGAGGACGGTGCTTTGGAGGAAGGCCGGAGCGCGGCACCCTTGCCAGAGAACTAGCCAGCCCCACTAACTAACATGTGAACCCCACGCTAAGAACGGCCCTGCCTAAACTAAGCTCAATCGGACAGGAAAGTTCCAATCCGATGGAGGCTCCTGCAAAGTCAGCTGAGTCATTGGGATCACGCAGTTCAGTGGGCTTCGCCCCCCCCCAAGCTATTAATTCAGAACCAGGCAGCGCTTGGCTTGCAATCGGTTGCACAAAACAGGTCGATAGGATTGCAGCCAACGATAGGATGTTAGAGCCGCCAACTCTGGTCTCCACCCGGGCGGGCGAGCGAAATCCTGAAACCTTTTGCATTTCTTTACAAAGAGAAGGTGCCAGTGGTGCACGGCCTGGGGGGGAAAGACAGCTCCGGAGGGAGGCAGCCACGCAGCCAGAAGCCGGCGGTCCCAGCGGAGCTGCACGGGAGACCTGCTGGTTGGTGTGGGAGGCTCCAGCGTTGCCAGTGAGCAAGGCCTGGCGTCCGCAGCCCAGTTCTGCACCCCGACGACCAGCTGGGCCGGCTTTCACTTCTTTGCAAACCTTTCGGGGTTTTGCTCGCCGCTTAGTTCATGCTGCCCAGCGTCTGCCTGCCTACCTGCCTGCTTGCTTGCTCCTTCCCCGAAGCATGCAATTGCTCAGAGCCCATCCGAAAAGGTGCTGCTTCCATGGCAGGAGCCGAGTTTGCAAGCCGAGAAAACCGAAGGTCCGGAGGATTCCCTCCTGCTGCGGAGCTACAGTGCCTGGTCCTGGGCTGACGGGGGAGGGGGTGGGCGGTATCCGGGGCCTAAAAAGTCCTCCAGGACAGGCTCGGGGCCGGCCCTCTTTCCCCGGCCACAGGAAAAGGGGAGGCACAGGCTCTTCACCCAGGCGGGCAGGCGAGAAAAACCCCGAAAGCAGGAGGGAACCCTCCAGACCTTCGGTTTTCTCGGCTTGCCAACGAGGCTTGCAAACTCGGCTCCTGCCAGGGAAGCAGCACCTTTTGGGACGGGCTCTGAGCAATTGCATGCTTCGGGGAAGGAGCTTCCCTGGCAGGAATCAAGTTTGCAAGCCTTGTTGGCAAGCCGAGAAAACCGAAGGTCCGGAGCAGGACGGGAGCAGCGGCTCTGGTGGTGGTGGTGGTGGCGGCACGGCACGGCCCCCGTGTCCTTGGCCGAACGGGCGGGGAGGGGGAGCAGGACGGGAGCAGCGGCTCCGGTGGCAGCGGCAAAGCCCAGCCGCCACCCCCGCCGCGTCCTCAGCCACTTTGCCGTCCTAAGAGGAGGATGCCAAGGCCAGGTGCACCATAGGCGGCTGCGCCGGCAACGAAGAATGCAGCCGCGGGGACGTCCCGGCCGGCCCCACCGCCCTCCCAGCACAAGGTCTCCTCCTGCAGTGGTGGTGGCGGCAGCAGCGGGAGGACGGCGAAGTGGTGCGGTTGCCCGCTCGCCACCGCCTCGCTCAGCACGACCGGCAGCAGCGGCAGCGGGAGGATGGCCAAGGATCCTTCACAGATACAATTATTTCGTGCAGTATTGACAAGATAATCTTTTCACCAAAGGTTAATTGCACGGCTTAACTGAAAGCAATAGTGAACTAACGGAAAACTAACAAGCTATGCATAGGGTTCAACTGAATGCAGAAAAATATAATAGTGGTGCGGGTAACAGCTTGTTGCCGTTCCTACTGCTTGTTTATTTGGTTATTGCGACGAGACGCTGAATTCTCTCTTTAAAAAAAAAAAAAAAAAGTTCGCCCCCACTAACGTCATCCGAAAGGAACCGGCCTAGTTAGCGACCGACCTTCTCTTCGCCTGGCAGTTTTTGCCAGCCTCCAAAATATCCCACCAAGCCACGGTCAGCTGCGGCGACTCGGATGACGTTTGCAAGCCTTTAGCGCTCGTCGACCAATCAGCGGCAGAGAGGGGCGGTGCGCGAGAAATTCGAACAGTGTCGCGGTTGACGTCCGCGCTGTGAGCAGACGGCCGAACGGACGGAGGGAGGGAAGATAGGGGGAGAAATGGCTACTCGGTGACGGAGCTTTATGAGTGGGAAACGATTTTGCTGCGGGTCCCGCTTGCACACCGACGGAAGCCTTTTTTTTTTTTTTTTTGGCCACCAAGCTCCGGATAGAACGTTACTAACTCTCTCAGGGTATTGGCGGGAAAATCCTGCGGTGAGTTCTTTTTAAAAATGTGATTTCAACCTATTTTTGATTTCGTACATTTGGGGCTGGTTAAGGTAGGAGTCGAAGCCTCCACAAGTCTGCAGGGCACCAGGCTGGGGAAGGCTGCCCCGGGGACTTTAGGGCAGCCCCCTGAAAAAGGACTGCAGCCTCTATCTGCCGGGACTTCTCTCTGTTAGATTTGGGAGCGCTTCTACGGTATCTGTCACGTGGAGATCAGGCTGCCGAGCTACATGACAGGGATATTCATCTTCATTTTAGCCATGGTCTGCCCACTGCAGGGTGAAGGCCTCTTCCACATGTTTCCAATCAATACGGTCCTGGATTTTCTTTTGCCAATTGGGCCCACAATACTTGCTGATGTCGTGGATTCATCTTGTTTTAGGGTCCCTTTTGTGGACTCTTTTATCAAGTGGGATCCATTTTATGGCTGCCTTGGTCTACCTGCCATCAGTTCTTCTTGCTATGTGACCAGCCCATTTGCATTCTTTTACTCTCTTGATGATGAGTTCTCGGAGCTTGTGAGTTGGTTTCTGAATGTTTCATTACCAGGCTAGGTAACATATTCAGCAGAGTTTTTAGCCTGGTAATGAAACGTTCAGAAACCGATCCACAAGCATGGAGAAAGAATCTTCACCCTCATCCTACACCTGAGCTACAGATGTTCGCCACTATTGCATCTCTTGATGATATCGTATACTTTCGTTTGTTCTCTAATCCAGGGGTCCCCGGCCCGTAGACCGGTACTGGGCCAGCACAAACTGTTGCATATATGAACACTAGGCCAAAGTGACTCCATTTTAAGCCAGGCCAGGAGCATTTATGTTCTGCAAGTCTGGTGGAAAATTACTAAAGGAAAGTTCCAGAACATACCAGAACTGGTGGTCGTGACCAAAGGAGGGTAGGCAAATGGGAGGAGAAAGGGGAAGGCCCAAACGATGTGGTGCAGCAAGAAATTCATGTATTGGGTAAAATGAGACGTGTGATGTACAAAAAGTTTGCATATGTGAGACAATAAAAGGGCCCAGGGATTGTTCAGGGCTCTTTCACCCCAAGAAAATCTGTGTCCTGGTTTTTCTTTATTGGCCCGTGAAGAGACCACCAAGTTGGAGCCCACTGAGCCAAACCCCCGATGCTGTTCCGGGGGACTGAGGCTTAGGAAGCTTCAACAAACAAGCAAAGCCCCATCCATCGGGTGAAGGCAGCACACAAACCCACGCACTCTCCGGTCCACGGAAAAACTTCTCCACGGAACTGGTCCCTGGTGCCCAAAAGGTTGGGGACCTCTGCTCTAATCCATGTGCAGGTCTTTCTATCTTGTCTTGTAATGCCGAGCACGTATCTTTCCATGGCCCTTAATGCCAGTCGTAGCTTTTGTATCAATTGTGGGGTAGTGTTCATTGGCATATGTTAAAGCAGATAACACACACTGATCAAAAACTTTTGAGGCATGGGAGGTTGTTCTTGAAAATTATGCTTAGAGACAAGGATGTTGTAATCTGGTAATCTATCAGTTGCTCTGGAGAGCATTTATTTTGGGAAGGTAGTTGCAAAGTACTATACATGCAACTTGATTGTCTGATACAAATATATAAGTTTGGGGTCTTGTGTCATAATAGGTTTATACATTATAAGTATCCAACTTTTTGGCTTCTCTGGGCTGCACTGAGTGAAGAGAAAAATTTTGGGGCTTCATATAAAATATATAATATAATTAATACAGATAAAAGTTTACAATCTTGTGGGGCCACTTTACTACGGTAGCTGTCCATGGGCCTCGGGTTAGACATGCCAGTGTTACATCACAGATTATGTATTCTTCTATGTACTGATTGCTGAATTTCATATCATTCTGGTGTAATTTCTATGATGCAGCAGTCTTATATTATCAGATAGAAAATGTCATTTAATATTTTATAACTAAATTTTCAAAATGCTATTAAGGATTTAAATTGTATATAGCATTATATATAGTGTCATTATACGGTACTATTATATCATTCACAATTTAAGCATTAAATAATTTAGGGAATTTAGATGTGTTTTGAATGGGGTATCACAGAGTTTGGTTGTCTTTATAACACCTTTTTAAAGTGAAAATATAGAGGAATACAGTTCATATTTGCAGATGTCAGACTTTTTTAATTAAAAAACATAATAAAGAGATTTTGTTCTTGGAGATGCTGTACTTTTTGAAAATTGAAGAATTTTAACGTGTATTTTTATTCAACAGGAAAGAAAAAAATGTCAGTGAAAGGACTTCCTTTACATAATATTCCTGGTGGAACACCTTTAAAGGATTTTGTAAACTTCCAGGTGAATTGTACTTTCGGTTCAGCTAAAATTCCTCCTCGCCAAAATGTTTGTTCGGGCAAAGAGACTGAAGGAATAAATTGTTTCCAGTCCACTTTAATATCTAACAATATACATACAAAAGAGTTCTTTGACATCAGTGAAATTAAAACATCATCTGATGGAATCCCGGGACTGATTTCTTCATGTCAGAAAACTAAGCCACTGACAAGGAGTGTCATTCAAAAACGTAAAGCTTGTGAGTCATTACCCTTTGAGTCTCCAGCAAAAATCTTCTTAAGAATGAAACAAAAAGCAGCCCTTGTCAAAGAAAAAAACAAGCCTCCAGAAGCTAAATTGTTGGACTCAAGGTGTACCGCAGAAAATATTCTTACTCCTAAAAGGCAACCTGTCTTTTTACAAAGATCAGAAAAAATACCTACACATGAATATAAACAAAAGACAAAGCTGGATGAGGATTTTCTTGAAGAATCCTATGTAAAAACAGGTTGGTTGTATAATTTCTTTCAAGTTTCTTCTAGTATCATACTTAGATGTTTGAGATACAATTACAAAAATAGGGCTTCTACCTAATAGTGATTAGAAATTGGACAACCTGCTCCCTGCCTTATTAACTCAGACTTGCCTGCAGGATTGATTGATTGAATTTATATGCCACTCTGTTTTAGGTGACTCTGTACAGCTAACCCTATAGTAAAAAATAGAAATATAAAAACCATAATTAATATAAAAACAAATTAAAATTAAAAAAGGTTACATACAGAGTAAAAGACAATCAGTTTAGAGCGGAACAGGGGTGGTGCCTTCTCTGTCATTGCACCAGCCACCTCCAGCGTATAACTTCTCCATCAGGGCCCAACACCAACTGGCAGAGTAAGGTTTTAAGGCTCTTCCTAAAGGCCAGAAGGGTGGGAGTGGATATCACCTTTTGACTAATGGGGTCTGCACTCTTTGCCAGAATAAATGGGATAGATCAATTCCAATGGAGCAAGTCGGTTCCTCGGGTATCTTAGACACATTCCATAAAAGGCTTTAAAGATGATGACCAACACCAATATTTTTCAATAAGCTGTCCTTTGCATTTCATGTACTGCCAATGGCTTTTTTCTCCAACTTTCTCTTGTTCATTTTTATACGTATAAAGCATCACAAAGTTGGTTTAAACCAATGGTCCTCAACCTTGGCGGCCCGGCTGGGGGCAGGTGAAAAAGGGGAACCAGGCTGTGTAAGCAGCTGGCCAGCATGCACACAGCACAACTCACATGAGTTATGGGTTGACGTGCACACAGCTCGACTGAAAATAGAGTTGCATGTGCATCCTCGCCAACCTGCCACTTATGCAAGTTGAGCTGCTCGTGTGCATGCATGCCGCCCTGCCTCTCAAGTGACCCAGTTCCCAATAGGCCATGGCCCGTTAGTGGACCGTAACCCAGGAATTGGGGACCCTGCTTTAAATCACACTTGAATCTTTGTTTCCCAGCACCACTGCTTAAGAATAGCAAGCAAAAAGTGATGAGGAAATACTCATATAATTAATTAATTGTCAAATTATGTATTGTAGTGATGGCGAACCTTTTAGAGACCGAGTGCCCAAACTGCAACCCAAAATCCACTTATGCATCGTTGGGTGTCAAGTGGATGTGGCCCATTGGGTAGGCGTGGCTGCGATGGTAACTGGGTGGGACTAAAAGTTCAATCAATTGCAACTTTGTGAGATCTTTTTTTTCCTTGAGAGAAGTTGAAATTGACTGATTGATTGAACCTTTTTTTTTTGTACACAGCGGCGGAGGCCTAAAGCGAAAAGGTTTTATAAAACCCAGCTGTAGGACTGGGGCGATGGCGCGCGTGCCCACAGAGAGGGCTCTGAGTGCCGCCTCTGGCATTGTGCTGTAGGTTCGCCACCACTGATGTATTGGATACCCCTGAGATCTTGCAGAAGCACATTTGAACTTCCTCAGTGATAACACTTATCTATTATATTAATTGTATTATTCATTGCTATGCAAATATTAAATTCCATGTTTTCTAAAATGTTATTTTTACTCTAGCAGGTATTGAAAACTATTTATCAGTGCGTTTGATAGTTTTTGTCCTTTCATTTTCAGTGACAAATTCTATTTCAGTGAACAAAAATATATGTACTGCACTAAGAAATTCTCCATTTCTAGAATCCCCCAACAAGTTCTTCTTCCGTGTAAAACAGAGGTTGCAGGAGGATTGGTCGCAGAAAGGTAATACTTTTTCTTAGGCGATGAGAAGCTTTGCATATATTTTTGTCTTGAAATTCTGTCTTTAATTTTTCACTTGCAAGCTTGTCGTCGCTTTATAATTTTCTTGTAATTATAAGTTGTTTTTAATGACAACTTACATAGCAAACTGCCAAATAATTTGTAGTTGCTTTTATTCATTTACTTATCATTTGCCTTTAGTTTTTTTCAAACCTTTGCCCCATAGTATTCTGGTTCTAATTTTTAACTTATTTAATTTTGCTTTGTTTAATAATTAATGTTTAAATGTTTTCTACCATTTTTATGATGTTTGTAAGCCACCCAGAGTCACTTGTCAGTGTGATGGGTGGCATATAAATAGTTTACATACATACATTCATTCATAAAAGAATTGGTCATCAAATGGCATGATCACCATTCAGCAGGCTCTTCGTTAGTAATACACACGCACACATGCACATTAACACACACACGATAGTTAGCTATCTCATCATCATTTTATTAAGACTTTTATATAGATAAAAGATAAATGTAAAGAAAAAATAGGAAGAAAAGAAAATAGTTAAAGAAACAATCAAAACAGTAAGCAACTTGCAGTTTTTATAATGGTTAGAAACAAACTCATTATTGCTCCTGTGTCTTGATATTACAGAAATCTCTTCAATCCCTTATTTAGCCCTTTTTCAAATTGCTTCACTTTGCTTTTTTTAATTTTCAGCAAAATGTCCATAAAAAGTACTTGTTGTTTTGTCCCTTACCAAATAGGTTGGTTTTGCCATTTTTGCCATTTCTGGCATCTTCACAATCCATTCCACAATTTTGGGAGTTTCAGTTTGCCTCCATCTCTGTGCATATAATAATTGTGTTGCAGTTACCCTGTATAAAATTAGTCTTCCATCAGATTATTCTAGTTGGCTATACATAAATCCCAAAGAAAAGAGATTTTTTTTTCTTGTTATTGATCTTTAAAATTCTTTGTATCTTGGTATGTATTTGTATCCAAAATTTTCTGCCTTCTTCCCAAACTCACCATGCATGGCAAAGTATCCCTTATGTTTTTCATATTTCAAGCTCCTCATTATTGTTGATCATTCCATCATGGTTTGTCCATATCCAATCAAGTTCAGTTCTTTATTTGCATACATCTGATGGAGAGAATCTTGCCAGGCTAAAGCGATAACCATCTAACCTCATAGATATATCCTCTGAGAGAATCTAGAATGTGGCTACCCTAAACTTTTCCTCCCCCCCCAATCCATCTTAATTTGCCCCTTAATTTGGCCTTCTCTCTTGAATATACTGCCTCGTCTCTGGAAAACTGCTGCTACCAAGATTCCCACTCCCACTCCTCCAGGTGCACATTCCATCACAGTAATCCTCACTTAACTATGCTAGTTGAGATCGAAAACTCTTGTTAAATGACACAATCAAAAGTTGAAAAGCTATGACTTTGCTGCTTAGCAACAACAGTTTCAGCGGTCCTAGTTGCTATCATTAGAAGACCACACTCTCAAGTGATCACAACTTCCAACCTCCTGCCAACTTTCCCATTGGCTTTGCTTGTGGAAAGTCGGCAGAGATGGTGGCAAATTGTGATCAAGTGTCCATGGTGCAGTGGCTATAAGCATGAGGTCTGATTATAACTACCATTCGTTCAGCACTGAAACAAGTTTGAACAGTTGCTGACTGAGTGGTCCTTAGATTTGTACCACCTGTATTTATTTAATTCACTTATTTTCTGACATTTGTATCCCATCCATTGCCAAAGATACCAGACGGCTACCATCCAAATAAAACTCGTAATACTATAAATATTGCAATAACAATTTAGCAGTGAGGGAAAGGCAAAAACACTCCAAATATCTCTAAACCTTGTGTGTATTTTTGTTTTTACTTTATGTGGGAGTATGGGAACTATACAGGTTTTAAGGCATAGCATATTCTAAAAGGATGGGGCTACTATGGAAATGCCTCATGTCTGAGGCCTTCCTTAATATGTCGAACTTTGACATATTAAGGGATAAATAATTAGCACTCCTCTTGGCTCCAAACCACTACAAAGCCTCCTGTTCTAAGAAGTTAGCATGGCTGAGGAAAAAAATGATTTAGGCATAACAACTGATCCTGAAACAGTAGATGTCAAGTGAATATTTCCTGTAGGAGATGCTTCACTGTACTAACTTACTAACTTCACTGTCCTTACTTACAGCAAAGCAACCTTTAGTCACATCCTGCCCAACAAAAAAACTTAATAATTTTAATGAAGAATGCCTAAGTACTACTGTTAGCCAGAAAGAGAAGATCATTGTGGAACCTGCTGAATTGACCAGTGAGACTTTTACCATAATATCTAATCCTCTGATTGTGAATGATGATCATATTAACGCTAGAGAATTCTTGAGGGAAGAAGCATCCAGAAAATTTCCTCAAGAAAAAGCAGTGTCGACTCCATCCAAAAACATATATGGCCAAAAAACAGGAGAAAATGTAAGTGTTTCGCCACAGAAACCTTCCCAACATCTGTGTGATCCAATTTTTGCTACTCCAAAAGTCCATATACCAAGGAAACGACGGCATGATACCAAAGTGCTCTTGGATGAACCTGATACAGGCACAGATAAAAAGGTAGAATCTTTTTTTAAATTTTATTTTATCCATTTGTATCCTGGCTAGCTGGAAAAACAATGCACACTAGCCACAGTTAATCACAACTAAACATAACTAAAGGGGTCACCACAACTACCTTTTCTTGTGTTACAATATTTTTTTTTCACTACCTCAGAAAGGAGAATCAGTATGGGTGATGAATGGTTGACCAGGATATTTTCTGTTAACTATTGCATTGAGAAAATGAAAATGAGTAGGCTTGCGCAACACTTCAGGTTCTGTCTGAAAAAGGTATTTTTGAGTGTTGAAGCAATGAGTAAACAATTGTTTTGTTATTCTAAAATAGTATCACCTGGCATCACCAGGTAGCTGTGGACAATAGATTACATTCTCAGCCCTAACTGCAGCTTATTTAGCTTATCATTTATTTTTCTATTGCTCTTTTAGATGATAATTTTAAGGAAGAATAATTTGGAAGAGCCATAACTCTGAAAAAAAGCTCTCTCTTTAAATAATTATAATTTTAGAAAAATCTTGGAAATTATTAGCATCTTATTTGCATTTATTTATTTATATTTTGTATTAATAGACTGCCCATTCTCTCAAAGATGCAAGTCCACTTGTTTGTACCATTGAGGATCAGAGATCAAATAAATGATCAAGACTACATCTCTGTAATTTTTATTTAAAAAAATAGCATCTGATTTTTAAAATTGGTTTTAAATTTCTGTAATATAATAATGGAGTTTCCATTTCTTTCAGAATCTCAGAATAATTTCAGAAATGTTTTGAATTTCAGAAAAAAATAAATCTGTGAGCTTCAAGATTTTCCTGGATTCAGTCCTACTTTGGGATTGTTTATAATGTTAACAAGATACATAAAGGGATGCATATGGCTTTGTACATATCATTCTCTACAAATCTTTGCTTGAGTGGTACAACTAATACATGTTGGGGGAGGTAAATTACTACACTAGCTATGCAAGGTTTTTTTTCATAGATTCAGAAGAAAATACTTAATATTTGGGTTCAAATCATATAAAAGAGATGTGCACATTTTGAGTGTAAGTAGTGATCACAAATATAAGGAAGAAGTATGAATCTGAGAATGTCATAGAACAGAGGTCCCCAACCTCTTGGGCACCAGGGACCGGTTCCATGGAGAGGTTTTTCCATGAACCAGAGGGTGTGGTTTTGTGTGCTGCCTGCATCCCACGGATGGGGCTTTGTTTGTTTGTACGGACCAGTTGCTGGCATGCTGCGGACCAGTACTGGTCTATGGACCGGGGGTTGGGGTCACAGAACAGTTGGGTTACATTACATGATTTTGCAGTCGGGTGCAAACTAATTATGACAAAAGTTTATATTCCATATTTTTTCTAATTTAGTTCTCAAAAGAAAAACAGATGATATGTATGAATCAATGGAGAATCAGAGTGATCAATAACAATACTGCTGTATGCCTGGAAGGAAAACGGAGGCAAGTGACTGCTTTTCGGTTTTATTCAAATATGTCTACATGGTTTTTAATCACTGTCATGGATGGTCCTTACATTTAGTATTGAGTTATTTTATTGGACTTATTTCTATAAACTTGAAGTTTATCTCTTAGGAGTGTAGAGCAATTTAAAAAAATTATAAATACAGACAATCTCTTAAACAATCAAAAACAAGGGAAAGCAAAAAAAAAAGCAAATTTAAATGGAGCAGTTATGCCATTAATTTAGCAGTGGATAGCTTTGTAAGAATGAAAAGTTGAGTTTGGATTGATTCCTTGATTTTCCAGGTAATGCCGTGGATGACAGTTATCTCTTCTCCCATGTTATTTTTTTGAACATCTTGATATCCAGCTCCCCCCTCCCTCCCTCATTTCTTTTGCAACCTACATTTTGTAAAACTAAAAAGATGGGGTTTAGGTACTAAATTGTGGTAATTTTTACTGGACATTGTAATGTAAATGATTGATTAACTGTGATTATTAACTAAATTCCCTCATATATTTCTTTTATATTCAGTCCATGTTTCTGTTTAATCCTGAACACATAACGTGGCTTACAATTTAAGTTCCCAAGAGTAAATTGAATATATTATAGATATTAACTACATCTTGAATAGACTCATGTATTTATCAAAATTTATTCTGTCTGGTCCATCTTGTACCAGTTAAATAAAACAGTTAACAAAAGCTTTAAGTCCTTTATAATAAGTTCAAAAAATGCCTGCAAATATTTCTTCATAAGAAAAATACTTGACAGATCTGTCTTATTCGCATATAAGATACACAATTCACAATAAAAATGCATACATTGGGAAGTGGGAGAAAGAAATTATAATGGGCTCACATTACTTTTCTAGCTGGGATCCTAAGAAAGCATAATGGTGAGATTAATTCTTTTCTAATCATACTATGTCCTTTTTTATTTTAGAGATATGGAGGATATCCTCTGGCATAGCAATGTAATTGTAGAACGTATTACACACAATCAAGTCAAAACCTTGACAGGAAATATCTACATGTTAGAAGGGTATATTGATGCAGTTAACATGAAGAAAGAAGGTAAGAGAAAAGGAAAACCACATTGACAGCCTGGAATTTTTATAAGCTCCTTGGGAGATGGCTTCTACCTTGCTGCTTCTTTTCCAGCTGTTTATGCTGACCTAGTACCCAAACTGTCAGTCCCTAGTAATTATTTATGAGTTCTACATTGTCCTACGTTGGGAGCTATGAGGCACCTGCCTATACTAAAATAGTTTAACATATACCATATAAAATCTAGTACTGATCACTGTGCTGCTGAACACAGGTACTTCATTACTTCTAATTCCCTTCTGGTGTTAAGTGAAATCTAACAACAACACATGTCTGATTTATGTTTGTCATGTGAGGTTTAAAACGAATACCAGATTACTAAATATTAATTTGCTTCAAATGATAGCTTGAATAAGTAATAGTGTTTGCAAGAAGGAGAGTATCTTTAATATTATATCTATTGCTCAATTTGCTTAATGTGACTGTAAAACGATGGATGATTGAAATACTCATAAAAGCACTTTGCCATTCTAATTTGCAAGGGGTACAGAAATCTGTACTCTCATTTTATTTATGCATTTTGCCCAATATGATCTTAATTACTTTTCAAGTTTATATGCCTCTTCCATCTCAAAATTTGCTTTCTTTTTAAATTTAATTTAATGCTAATTGTGTGGTCTTGGATGTCATAATTTCTAAAATGCATAACTTTCCTCTATCTAGAAGTTTCCAAGATAACACTTGCATAAAAATAAAGGCATTACAAAAAAAGGGGATATAATACAGATTTAAGATAGTTTAGGAATTTTCTTAAAATTCTGTAATCCTGTAAGATTATCATTGTTTTGATCTCCTCCAAAGGTTTGAAAAATGGTATAAGAAGCACCCTTCTAAAACATAACAACTATCCAAAGGCTATATCTTTGTTTCAAACAGGAATACCACCTAAATTCATAAAGAGGTTTGGGACAGGAATCCCAAAAAATTGGAAAATGCTTGTTGATGATTTGCTTCATTATTTGAAAAGGTCAGTATCACTGAAAATGTTTATGTTTTTGAGTCGTTGTGATAGCTGTGATTGTTGGTAAGGATTTTTGAATCTTCAAAATATTTATGAAAAACTTCACTCCAGTTTCTGCAGGGGACATGAAAGGAGTCCCCAACTGGGTGTCTCCCAGGCAATAGTAATGTCACCAGCTAATCCTTTCAACCCTGAAGGGCTGAACTGTGATGCAATTTAGTCTGTGGCTTCAGGTAGTTTGTACTAATTTTATCTTCTTTCTCTTGAGTAAATTTCTAGAATATTTCTATTGACAGTTCCTCAGTTTGCAATCAATAATGCCTCAATGGAAGGACTGGTTATCCTTGACTGTTTGAAATAAGAGCAAAAAAAAAAAGCCTTTTATACTCTTTCCTTTTGCTTTTCCTCTCTTTTTTCTGTATTCATTATTTTTCTTTTTTTTCTTAGAATTGAATTTTACTGTTGCACAAAATTCTTCCATAATAGTTAAGTTTTAAAAAAGA
This sequence comes from Bothrops alternatus, assembly GCA_034064705.1. NCBI lineage: Eukaryota > Metazoa > Chordata > Lepidosauria > Squamata > Viperidae > Bothrops > Bothrops alternatus. Next base: position 6,606,396 of record JARGCV010000044.1, on the reverse strand, counting down.
AGATTCCACTTGAGAAGTTTATGTCCTAGTTTTGTAGCCAAAAGTTTGGAAAACTCCTGTCTTCTCTAGGTACTGTGGGAAATCAGCCCCCCCCCAGGGAAGGAAATATTAAAAGGGCAGGAAAATATATTTTATCAAAGGATCTTGAAGAGGCAGGAAAGCATGACCAGTTTTCTTAATAGCCCCAGGCCTCCCTCCCCAAGTAGGAACCAGCTCTATAGAGATGTAGATGTAAATCCAGGGAGCTGGGAGATTAAGAAGACAAAGACCTAAAATCTACATACTCCCTCCAAACTCTAAAAGTCATCAGCCCCAGGGAAGCATAATAAGATTGACCCATCACCATCAAAATACCAGAAAGGCACACTCAGACTCAGATCAAAGTTCATGCCACAGGAAACTACTCTAACCTTCTTCCCAAAACAGTTGCCATCTTTAATCCCACCTTGGATGAACCAGGATGAAGTACTTTAGGAAGAGACCTAGGAAACAAAGATGTTTCTCTATGGAGAGATGGATGAAAGCAGGGCTTGGAGTTACTGAAATTGCTACCTTCTGTTGAAGACAGACTTCTAGAACAGAGGTTCTCAACCTGTGGGTCGCGACCCCATTTGGGGTCGAACAACCATTTCACGGGGGTAGCCAAACAACACAGTCCGCCATTTTTTTCCCCTTTTCCTTAGCTGTGCTACTCCCTCTTATTCTATTGGCTTTTGAAAGCCAATAGAATAGACTCTCTTGAATAGAGTCTAATTCTATTGGCTTTCAAAAGCCAATAGGAATTGTCCAGGCTGTCTCTGCCCTGCTGAGCCTGCCAAAAGTCCCAGTCTGCAAACGGTGCTGCAAGTTGTCTGCAGCGAAGACGAGCGGTCCGGAACTTTCCACCCCTCCCTGCTGAGCAACTACTAAAACTGTAAGCAAAAGAGGGCCAGGGGTGGGAGGTGGGAGGCCGGCGGGCGCAGGGAGGGTTTTTGGCACGCATGGGGCCCAGCGGGTTTTTTTACCTCCCTTGGGCTGGGCCAGCTGGTGGCCCAGCCCGTGGTCGCCCTGCGCCGTCGTTGCTGCGGCCGCCCAGGAGTGCCTGGGCCTGCCTACCTGCCGCCCCAAACGGGCGGCAGCGAAGGTAAGGCTAGCGGGGCAGCGGCGGGCGCAGGGAGGGTTTTTGGTGCACGTGGGGCCCGGCGGGTGTCTTACCTCCCTTGGGCTGGGCCAGCTGGCGGCCCAGCCCATGGTCGCCCTGCACCGTCGCCGCCGCGGCCGCCCAGGAGCACCTGGGCCTGCTTGCCGCCGCCTCGAACGGGCGGCAGCCTATGCCTCGGCCGGCGCAGGGGGCAGCACCACGCATGCGCGGCGCAGGGGATAGCACCACACATGCGCGGCGCAGGTCGGGGTCGTGGCCTGAAAAAGGTTGAGAACCGCTGTTCTAGAACAAATGGGGGTCTGGATAGGCATCTCAGGCTTTATCTGATTCCTTATACCTGATTTAAACAAACAACTTAAGAAAAGAGCTGCTGCTACAGCATACCAGGGTTTAAATGTTTTAAAGAAAATAAGAAATCTCCTTAAAAGATTGAGGTGAATAATACTACTTATGCAAACCTTTAAATCTTAGGAAAGAAGAGAGAGCATTTCCTGTAAGTGGTGATAGTAAAAAAAGAAAAAACGAATGCTCAGAAGGACTTGATCTGCCGCAAAATATTGAGAGAAAATGTAAAATGAAAGACACCACTTATGATGTATTACCACTGCAAAATGATGAAATATATGGTATGCATATTCTCTCCTTTGTTTTTGAAAGATTTTGGTAGCAAAGAGTCTTTTCAAAAAAATACTGTTGTATTTATGATGTTCCTATCCCCTAGTAATTTCCTATGAAATTTAGTTTTGCTCACAGTGGGAACAGTAATACAAAACATGCGGACTTACAACCAAATTTTGGGCCTGATGACAATGCATACTGGAGAGAGAATAATGCTGACCTAGCTGTATGAGACAATTTTACCTAAATGAGATGGTAGCAAAGATCAGTGATCTTTGTAGCATGTGTCTTTCTTTCTCTTCCTCAGTCATGTTTACTTAGCATTAACCTTGTTAAACTATGCTCCATATAGAATGATGAGAATGGTATTCCGTGGGTTGTGAAAGAGGTATATCTAGATTAACCTAATGTTCAAATGCAGGTAAGTTATATGGCAGGAAACAGCCTTTCAGATTGTTTTAGAAACCCCAAAATATTTCCGTTACCAATAACTGTTGCTTCTATAGACTCCTGTTATCTTAAGCTAATAAAAGTTGACTGAAGAGAATTAAATACTCAGTAGGGCTACTTCACTTTTTCCTTGGATCAGTTATGAAGATGCTTCTAACTTTATGTTTATATTTATATTTACAGTCCAGTACCTTGTTACACAGGTAGAAATTTGTTGTTGCTGGAAAATATTTTTGTGTGTGTTTGTTTTCCTTGTTAGATATACAGATGAAAACAATTGATTTACAGAATGACGATGATAAAAATATCACCCGTAGTGGGCGGCGTGTTAAGCCACCCATGCAGTTCTGGTGTGGGGAACGGATACGTCTTGATCAGGAATTAAATGTCACTATAACCAAAGGAGGTGCCAACTACTTATCACCTGTAAGATTTCTTTTTATCCCCATATGTAAATTATTATTCTGTAGTGATGACAGTGATAGAAATTTTAAGCAGGTGCTTGTAGACATTTTGGATTCCTACAAGTTGAGAATATTATGGATTGAAAAATCCATTGTTTTTATCATTTAACTTGGGAATAGTTATTTTTCCCGAGTCTAAAGAAATCATTTGAGTAATTTGAGGGTGGCAAGTGGACCTTGTTGGTTTTTTCCTTGAAAAATTTTGCTTCTCATCCAAGAAGTTTTTTCAGTTCTGACTAAATGGTGAGCAATTGAATGATTTCTATTATTTTCAGTCATTTGGTTGTTAGCTTATGCAGAAGGTTGTCATTAGCTTTCTGAGAGTCATTGAGGCCAGTTAGAGGTTTATCTGTATCCTCAGCATCACTTGAATCAGAGTGCAAATGGATATGGAACCTTCTTGGGTCTGCTGAGAGGACTATGTTGTAGACAGGAGATAGGTGGTCTTATATCCCTCCCCCTCTGTTGAGAGACTGCTCAGTTTGAACATAGATGGCCTCTTTGACCCCTCTTTGAAACCAGTGGTCCTCTCTGTTCTGAATGTGAACTTTGCTGTCTTCAAAAGAGTGACCCTTGTCTTTCAGATGCAGATGGATTGCTGAATCCTATCTTGATTAATTTGTTTTCCTGTGTTGTTCCATGCATTTGTGAAATGGTTGTTTTGTTTCTCCCATGTACAGGTCTGCACATGTCTCACTGCATTGCACTGCATATACCACATTGCTCTGTTTATGTCTAGGTATTTTGTCCTCGGGCTGGATAAGCTTCTGTCTTAACGTATTCCTGAGCTTAAAATGTGGACGTATGTTGTGTTGGATTTTCAACCAACACAACATACATGCACACTTTAAACCCAGGAATACATTTAAAATGCATGTTAAGTTGCATGATATTGTGAATGCTGTGCACAATCTGTAGCTCCTGGATCTGCAACCTCTGCTCAAGGAGCAGTGACAGTCATGACTAGGAAGGCCCTTGCACAACTTTGTACACTGTCAATTGAGCCTGTTCCTGGATTGAGCCATTATACTCGCAGTTTCTCATGCTCTAGACCTGGGCCTTTCAACTTTTTCACCAACTGTACCACTTTTAGGATATGGCAATATTCGAGTACCACCTAGCAAGGTGTCAAAAACTTGACAAAAAAGGGAAAAAAGTGATAAAGTACAGATAGTCCTCGACTTACAACAGTCACTTAGTGACTGTTCAAAGTTACAATGGCACTGAAGTGACTTATGGCCTTTTTTTACACTTACGACCGTTGCAGCATCTCCAGGCTCATGTGATTTATGTTTGGATGCTTGGCAACTGATTCATATTTATCATGGTCACAGTGTCCCAGGGTCATATGATCCGCTTTTGCAACCTTTTGACAAGCAAAGTCAATGGCAGGGCTGCTGGTGGCCAAGTGCTAAGGTGGGACTTCCTTCAGACCCTCCCTCCCTTTCATTCCAATCTCCCTCCCTCCTCTCTTCCTTCCTGTTTCCCTCCTTCCCTGCCTCCCTCTTTCTCATTCCCATCTCCTTCCTTCTGAAGGAAGAATTTGAACCCCCCCCCCTATTTTCCCTCTTCCATATATTTATCAGACAAGGAAAAGCTTTCAGAGACAGAAAAGACAAGCCAGTGAGGGAACTAGCTTAAAAAGGTGCATTCTCCTTTAAGAATTAGCTATTGGCTAGAAAGGAAAGTTAAGGAGCTGGCAGCTGGCACTTAAGCAAAAACAAACAAACAAACAAATGTATGGCTGCTGGCTAAAGCAGCTTCCCAAATAGGTCCATTCATAAGTAAACAAATGCTACAGGCAAAATCTATTCAGGACAAAAATACTTCAAAATCCCTTGCAGCAAAACTTACAGTTAACAATAGCAGAGCTATAGAATTAGAACCAGTAAACCCTCACCCCAAAATCCAACATGAACCATCAGCCACAATAGAAATTGCCAAACACTCCTTAAGAACGCAAAGCCCACATTGCACAAATCCCAGAACTTCAAAGTCACAAAATCACATAAGAATCCTTCCACTCCCCCAGTTTGTTGTTCAGCTGATCCAGAACCGAATTGCTGAAACAGCACTTTGCTTCTGCCAATATATACCTTTTCTCTTAAAGGTATAGCCTCCTGGCTGGAAAGCAAGCCCCCAGCTTTTTCTTCCAATACTTCCTTCCTTTTCGTTTCCCTCCTTCCCTCCCTCCTGCTCTCTACCTCCCTCTTTCTCATTGCCATCTCCTTCCTCCCTCCCTCTGTGCCTCACCTCCAGCTAATGCTACCTTTTTTCATTCCTCATGGAGGGCGAACCCCTCCCCCGCTGCATTTCTTGCCTGTTTGTCGCTCACCTGTGTGTGTGCCCGACACAGATGGCTGCCACAGAAGTTATAGATCGGCTCCTAGCCAGCCTCTTTGATCTCCTCTCCTCTCTCCCCCCTCCTTCTTTTCCCTTTGGTGTAGCTCCAGTTGACTCTTCCTCCTCCCAAGGCTGCACCTTTTTTCTCTCTCTTTCTCTCCCACCCAAACTGCCTCCTTTTATAGCCTGTCCTGTCTCTGCCCCCCCTCCTCCTCCTTTCTCTTCTGGGTGACCCGAAAGTGCAGATCCTGGGGCCTTTGCCTCGCCCCCAACTGCCCTGCAGTTCCTGAGGACTCTCTCATGGCAAGTCCTGAGCTGCGCTGCTTTGGCTCATTCCCTCCCCCACTACATTTGGCTAGGCTGGGCAAGGCCGCTTACCACCTGCCAGGTGCCAATGTACCACCGGTGGTACGCGTATCACCAGTTGAAAAGCCCTGCTTTAGACAGCTCCCAATTGGACTATTGCAATGTGCTCTACATGGGGCTACCATGTGTCTTTCAAATGCATATGGATGCTGAATTTTGTCATAAATGCATACATTCTAGGGTAGCAAGCACAATAACATTCAGAACATATTATGTTAGTTGTGTCTCAGTTATACATGTGGTTCCATGGTTTTAGGCCCAGTTTAAAAATGCTGGGTTTGGGCTTTAAGGAATAAAAGTTTTCGTTCGTTATGGTGTTTTTTTTTAAACTAAAACACAATTTTTTGCTAGTTTGCTCCTTCCACTTAGCTCCAGAAGGCTGAACCATTCTTGCATGACATCAAATAACTTAAATATTTCAGAATTATTTTTAATAGATATGCTTTGGGTTTCAAACATTCTCTGATACTTCTGAAGCCTAATTCTTCTGAGAAATGTTCTAATGCTGTAAATAAAATAAAATAAAATAGCGCTAGAATACTCCTGATGCAATGCAACCATTCCAAGGATGGAAAGTTTTGACTTGAAACATTTTGAGCACTTTTCTCTTGTAGACATTAAGAGCCTGACCAGGAACAGTCTTTGCAATAGTGGTCCCACATTTATAGCATGTTTTCCTCAGTAAATTTGGAGAGTTGGGATTGGAATTTTAAAGAGAAAACAATAACATTATTGAGTTGCTAATTCTACTGAACAGTTTTAAAGAATTGTTGTTGTTATTGATGCTAATTTCAGTACTGTTATTTTTTTCAATAATTTTTGAAATTTGTTATTTTGAAATCTTAAATATTACCTCAAACTAGAAACTGTTACCTGAAAGATACTGTATATTCAGATAATAAAATCTATAGTGCATTAGGCTTCAACTTTAAATGAACTGAGAGTGCAACTTCAAATCCTTAAATCATAAAGCTGGAAAAGACCATTTAAAGCATTGACACTAAACTCCTCCTAAGTTCAAGAAATCAAAACAAAGTTTCTGCTTGAAGACATCAATTGAAGGGGAGACCAATAGTTCAGAGGATTTTAGAAAATTCTAAAATCCTAAAGTGTTACATTAGAAAGTTGGTATAACAATCGGTTAGAAAATGTCTTCCTGTAAGAATCTAGGTTATAGGTTAAGACTAGTCCCTAAACTCTGGTATGTGCAAAGACATCGCCTCTCTCCCCCCACACAATGCTGCCACCTCCCCTGGTCTGCTGAGCTGGAAAGGTTGGGAAACACTGGGTTAAGATTCTTTCTCTGTATTTTGTATTTTGAGTTGACAGTGAACAGGTTGTGGCCATTTAAGTGAAACAACCCCAGGTAGTTGAAGAATGCCTATCTATAATTACCCAGTTGTCTTTTCTCAATGCTAAATCTTTACTTGCAAGACAACTTTTATGCCCTGATAATACTCATTGCATTTCTTGCAATTCATTCAAATTTGTCTGAATCCCTTTGAAAGTATGGTATTAAGAAAATGAACAGAGTCCTGGAGGTGGAATTTGACTAGTACAGGATAAAATTGTACTTTTCAAATTATGTTTGCTTATATTAGTTCTTTTGTTCCTCAAGGCAATGAGCAACATGCCATCTGGGAATAGGCAGACTTTCAAGTTTACAAAGAAAAATGGTGAGAGCCTTTTTAAAGATCATAAAGAAGTGCCTTCGAACCAAGCAAAAGGTAGAGAATATTTAAATTCACTTTATTCTTGAAATTATTGATTCAAAAATTCTAATAGTGAACAGGGTACCCCACCTTTACCTGGAGGACATGATAATGTTAAGGTCATAAGCGCTATTAGGTTGCAAAATATTTTTCTTCGGGTCAGGTAAGTGCATGATCAGAAAGGTCGATAGGTGGGTAGGAAGTGTGTGTGTTAATCTTTATTTATTTATTTTATTTATCATATTTTAAAATCATCTTTCTCCCTCACAGGGACTCTGGGCAGTGTACAATAATATGTTTAAATATTTATAGATGGCAACTTTTCCCTTCCACTTTTATAAAACATGACTTGTATTTTTTCAGGTATATATTACAACAAAATTGAGGTAATTTATAATATTAATGTTGCATGAGCTACTCTTGATTGCATTAGGATTCCCTTAAATGTAAGAAATGTCCAAAACTTCTCTTCTCTCTTTCTGCTCTAAGATAAAATCAGTTGGATTACCAGGATTCAGATAGTGTTGGCAAAATTATTTTTGCCCTTCCTTTCTCTTCAAAATAGCCCCAATCATCACGTTAATGAAAATTACACATTTAAATTGATGTGAAGTAAAATATTCATTCATTCATTCATTCTAGCCATGGTCTATCCACTGTAGAATGAAGGTCTCTTCTGCATATTTCCAACCAATACGGTCTTGAGCTGCTTTCCTTTGTCAGTTGGGATCGCAATACTTGCTGGTGTCGTCGGTCCATCCTGTTTTAGGACTCTTGTGTTTTCTTTTTATCAAGTGGAATCCATTCTATGACTGCCTTAGTCCACCTGCCATTGGTTCTTCTTGCTATGTGACCAACCCATTTCCATTTCAATTCTTTTGCTCTTTTCATGGCATCATATTTTTCGCCTGTTCTCTAATCCATATGCAGGTCTTTCTGTCTTGTGATGTCGAACATGTATCTTTCCATGGTTCTTTGCGCCATTCGTAGCTTTTGTATCAATTGTGAGATTAGTGTTCATGTTTTGCTGGCATATGTTAGAACAGGTAGACACACTGATCAAAAACGTTTCAGGCATAGGGGGAGGTTGTTCTTGAAAATTATGCTTAGTTTGCCAAATGCCTGCCAACCACATTTAACACACCATTCAATTTCCTTTTTTATATCACTTTCCACTGAGATCCATTAGCTAAGATATATGTAGTAAAAAATAAACAATAAAAACATTAAACAGAGTATTAAAACTGAGAAACTATATCAAAAAAGCTATAAGAAGATGGTCCATATGAAAATTTCTAAGATGGGATGAGTAGTCTGTAGTTATACTGATATTGCTGAATTCTTAATACCCAGAAGCCCCAGCTGATGTGGATAATGAAACAGGATGATAGGCATTGTTAACAACCAGCAGAACATAGATTCCCAGCTCTATAGAATGTTTAGCTCACTTTTATCAGTGTGGCTCAAATTGCAGATCTATCCTTTTTTAGAAGGACAATATTGTTGCAAGAGAGTTGTGGAGAATTCATCTTCCCCAACTCCATCTGCTGTAGTACTTAGTGATACAGCAGGCTACAGAAACTGGGATTGGAAATGCAATACCCATAATCTGCACTTCTCTTGATGATGTGTCAACTGTTCAGAGTTTTAAGTGCAAGCTATTGCATGTGGATGGCCAGGACTATGCAGGGATATGGTTTATCCCCTGTCTTCTGTCTTCCCAAACTAACTACACTAATCTTGATGTGGCATTAAATTTACCTTGTCTCCTTGTATTGGGAGATTTCAGCATTGGGGGTGCTCAGTTCAAAGTGATTTAAAAAGTCATCTTCTCTGATCATCATGGTCTGTCTCTCAACAACTGTTTCACACTCCACATATCAATCCGTGCACACGCTAGATGTGATACTCTTTTTGGGTAGATTTGATGATCCAAAAGTGAGGAATCCTTGCATGTTAGGACAAATTACTCCCTGGTCAATGCAAGCCACAACAAAATATTGGTTAAAATAGTCCAGGCCAGGTAACTGATGAGTAAATGAGTTTGAAAGGGAAGACAACTGTCATTAATATCAAGACAAAACACAGTGCTGTTGATAAATAGGAAAGTGGACTCAGAGATTGAAATTATAATGTTGGATAGAGTGGCACTGTCTTGAAACAGCACAGTTCAGAATCAAGGCATACTCTGTGATCCTGAGCACTTAACTGGACATGGTTGTGATGAGAATGGTTTCCATACATTTACATATTACATGCCTATGCAATCATTATTGTACCAGGCACATTTCACTAGTTTTCTATACCTTGCTGATAATGATATTATGACTATACAAAATACTCCCTGTAGGCTATGCTTGCAAATTGTCTGGAAGATGCAGTTGATGTTAAATAGAATGATTTGGCCGCTAACCAATGAAAGGGATAGGGATTGCTTACCTGTATTGAAAAGATATGCAATGGTTGCACAATTTGAATTGCTGGGGTTTAAAGGAAAGGATTGCCCTCATTTTACAAATCTGTCTCAGTCCTGTTTTCAGTGCTACAGGAGTGGTTGTTTTGAAAATGCCCCCTCTGTTTAATACCCCCCCCCTTTTCTGGCACATAAGAGAGGATTTTCTCATGTTCCAAGAGTAAGGAACATATTTCCTTGGAGCTGACATTTGCTCCCTCTTTTAGTACTTACGCTTTTAGTGGTTAACTTTAGTGCATAGATTTTGTATTGATTTTTGTTTTTAAAATTGTATGTTTTGCTTTTGCTGTTTAAATCCTGTCAGCTGCCTTGAATATGTGCGGAATAGAAAGGTGAAGAAGAAATTAATCCTATTAACAAATGATAATTTCATTGATTTAGAACATAAGCTAACTTTTATTTCCAAAACTAATTTTTGCCTAGGAAAAATTAATATGAAATCTGAGAATATAACCAGGAAAACTGAACGTAAATTGAAGGAAAAGTCGCAACGCCTTGTTTCAGACACTGAAGAAAATGACTCTGAATTACTCGTTAAAGATATTTACAGAAAAAGAGCCACTGTTGTGCTGACCCCTCTGGAAAAGAAAAGAATGCAAGAAAAGCAGCACTCCAACAGGAGGCCCAGAAATGAGCTAAATGTGACTAAGGAGGGTGGACACATTACTTGTTATGAAAAAAACTTGGCTGATGGAGAGTTAGACACTTTCAACTGCCCATTAAATTTGTTGAAACAGCATCAACAAATTGAGAAAGTTGTGGAAAGTGTTCCTTGCACAGATGAAGATGAATCTAGTGAAGATATCCCATGTATTAAAAGGAAAACACAGCCTTCTTTCAAAAGAAAAATATCCCACAAGGAATGTAATAATACACAAGAATCATCATGTGAGCAAAAAAGTACAGAGAATTGGATAGCACCTTCTCGGAGCAGAAAGACAAAACGTTCTTACTTTGGCCAGGAGGACACGCTGGAAGAATTAAGTAACAAGAGTTCTTCTCCTGACTTGGGTACCAATTCTGAGCTAAGGAAAAGGAATAGACAAAAGTCACCAAAGTGGTTCAAGAAAGCCAGAAGGAATGCTCTTGCATCAGAGAGTGAAAGTGAAAACATCATAGAGGAAATTCCTGTGAAAGAAAGTAGGATAAAAATACCTACCAAGAGAACTAATGGTCACATTTCAACTAGTCCAAAAGCCTGTCCTGTGACTGGAAAGCCGAACAACCAGAAAAAGTTAGGAAAAGCTGTGGAGTCTTTTCCAGACACTAATGAAAACTGGACTGAAGAAGAATTGCAAAAGTTGTACAGGCAAGTAGGGATGGTCTGACCATAATTTTCCCTTGTGCTGTAAGATGCTGTCTATAACTCTGTGATTCACAGAGCTTTTCTAATGCACAGATAACAAAATCCGATTCCATATTAGGGAACAAAATTATTTATAAGCTTTATTTTTCTAATCTCCTACCCAATTTTGCAAATGATTTTCCTCCTTTACAACTCCCAATTTTTTTGCAAATTTCTGATCTCTTCTTCTCTCTTCTACCTCCTCCCCTTTTAGATTCTATATAGAGTCTAACTTTCATAGTGTGAGCACCAAAGTTATAACATAATGTGCTTCACCGAATCCTTCATATTTTTGTAGAGCAATGGCATCTTTTCCTAAACACAGAAGTGATTTCTGGTTGGATGTGGCAAAGACTGTGAGAACGCGATCTGCTGAAGAATGCCAGCAAAAATACATGGCAAAGCAGGAAGGGAGAAAACGCTGCCCAAACAAGACTACCAAGCCTCCAAAAAAGGAAGAAAGAGGTACAAGTCTTGACCTCTTCCCTGTCTTCTTCTATGCAAAGCCAGACACATTTCAAGATTCCCATTCTGGGAGTATGGAATTGTTGGAATCTGGGTAGACTTTCAGCAAAAGCATAGCATTTTTCTAATTTGTTTAGGGGTGCAGTTGAATTTTGCAAAATTAGGCAAGCACTTTTCTGTTTTAAGGTGAATAAAGGCTGTTTTTTGAATCTGTACTTGAGAATATTGGGAGAAATTTTCAGAATTTTGGGAAGAGATATTCAGGCAGAAATAGGATGCTTATGTATATCATTGTTTACTTGTTGGAAAATATGGCTATGTACGAACTAATTCTGTCTTTAAAATGGTTTGATGAACCTGCATGTGTATGGTGTTGTTTAAACACAATTAGTGTAAGGGCTGAACAAAATTCCAATCTAAAAATTCAGGTTAATGAAAGTAACAGGCTTTTAAAGTGGCTTCTCACCTTTGTCTACAATTTCCAACCTCTTGCAAAAATAGAATTTCCATGATAGTTTGTATCATTCTTGCTGGTAGACAGGGTAACACAACAGCCGTTGGCAAAAGTGGGAACCCTGAAAAGGAAACAGCAGATGCGGAACTTCCTCGAACAGATGCCCAAGGATAACCATGACGACATCTTTGCTTCAACACCTTTTCACAATAAGAACACAAAAGTAAATACCACATCTGTTGTTCATATTAGAATATTTCTACCAGGGATCCATCAGACAAGGCTTACTAAGCATGGTAGAAATGATCATAACAAGCTGGAAAATTGTTTTTCTGGCCTTGGATGGTGGGAAATAAATTCATTCTTGATTTTGTGCTGGTCTTCAGAAATACATTTATAGGAATCATGGCTTATGTCTAGATCTTACGATCAGTCCAAAATGTATATATCTATACAACAGACATTTTCTAAAATATCTGGTATCCAATGGGATTTTAGCTATTGCAGAGTTACTAATACACTGTTAGTTGCAAGTAGCTAGTAGAAGAAGGTACAAAAGAAAGAAAATATAGAAAAATTGTACCCCTCTATTACTTTACTCTGCTTTTCTAAATGTTATTCTCCAGAATTCAGTCCATCTATAGCAGCAAATATTTGGTCCTTATCTGAGAGATTTTTTAAAAAAAAAACTTAGTAGTTTAAGTTTTAAAAATAGTTTTTTAGTTTAATGTTGTAGACTTATTAGACTAGGCATCTGTCTTTTCCATTTGCTTATGTTTTACTCAACTTTCTATCTGCTTCTGGGCCTTTCTCCTTAAATTTTTTTTTTGAAAAAGTTTTATTAATTTTATAATCATAAACAAGAAAAAAACAAATAGAATACCACTCAACTTAATACAATCTTTTACAGCTTTCTCCCATAGAAAACAAAGCGTACATTCTTTTAAAATACTTAATATAACTATGGGTGTTGCTCGGCAGCACCCCCTTCACCACATCCCCCTCTTTCTTCCTCCCTACCTACTACCATCCCCCCACCCTCTCTCTCCCTCCCTCACTCTCCACCCTCCTCTCCTACAACCTACCTACTTCCCTCCACCTTCACTCCTCCTTAAAAATTTTCAGAACCATGAAACTCTCACAGGTTTACAATCATTACCCTACTTATATAATTTCTCCTGTCGATAAGACCCACCTCATGTATTGAAACTATATTACTTTCACATAAATAACTAAAAATTATATCAATATTAATTATGGGTGATTTATAATAATTGCATCATCTTCTAATCAGGGGGAAAATGAAATTGAATGTAGGCAACATGAGAAAGATGGTCTTGGTTGGGGATAATATCATGGTAAAATTACAGCAAACACCTTCTCTTTCTGGGGATAACCAAGATATGATCTGTAGTTGCCGCAGTTCTACATGGCCCCAGAGGAAGATGTTTTCCAGTTGAAAGACAGACATCCTATCACACCTGATTCAGCTATTTTCCCTTGGGTGAAGACACCCCAATGTGACCATGTCAGCCCTGGCATGCTGGAATCTCTAGATAGGTAGGTACTCTGGATAGATTCTATTCATGATTTTAAACAGCAAAAGTAACTGCTTCTTATGAGCAGAAATTATTCTAGGTTCACTGAGGTCACTGCTGACAAGTGTGTAAAATTCACACATAAATACACCATTCCAACAATGAAGATAGGACTGAGTCAAACAACGGGGGCGTTGGATTATGTGGACATTTAAGCATTCTGGAATATGCTGTTTTGGGGTGGGGGACAAATGTAGGAAGAGAAATACTGAAAAGAAGGATGTTGAACAACAGATCTTGCGTGGGGGGTAAAATAAGTAGCTGGTACTGCTACAGCCTGACAATAAGCAAAATAGATCTTGCTTCTTGAGAGTAAGCGAGACAAATTAACATAAACAAATTCTCCATTGAAATTGTTTTTTTTTATTTTAGGAAAAACCGGGAAAAACATGTCTTCCGCATGGAAAAAAATATCAAAGGCAAGGAACGCACATGGCTGAATGTAAAGAAGAAATCGGTAATGCCTTTCCTTCATTTATCATCTACAAAGACAAATTAGATTCCTGCATTATTTTAAAAAAAAGCTATTCATAAGACCAGGTTATGTTCTTGGTAACTACATTTTTTTCGCTGAATAAATAAAAATAGCTGTCAAATCCACTTCAGAAGCAAACAACTTTATTAACAGCTAAAAATTGGAAATGGAACCTGAAAAAAATGAGAGAGGTGAGGCAGTTAGGATCAAGAGCCAACTAAGTTTCTTAATTAACCTCCTCAGAGGACCTTTGTGGCTCTGAGGTGTGTTGAACCACAAATGCCCCTGTTCAAAAGGACAATTCATAAAGCCATTTCCCAGTAACAAGCTGTTTTGCTATTTTCAGGGGTTCTCAACCTTGGCAACTTTAAGACTTGTGGACTTCAACTCCCAGAATTCCTCAGCCAGCAAAGCTGGCTGAGGAATTCTGGCAGTTGAAGTCCACAAGTCTTAAAGTTGCCAAGGTTGAGAACCCCTGTGCTATTTAATCACAGCCCTGAAAAAAAATGTTTCTTGGCTGGTTACCTACTGACTGACAAACCTAATATAGAAACTTTAGCATCTCCTTCCTCTTCCTGCATATAGTACCTGGGAACGTTGCATGGCAGGATTGCATAGAAATCAAATAAATAAATAAATAAATAAATAAATAAATAAATAAATAAATTACAGAGCTGGAGCATGAAATGCGTATTCCACGGCTTTAAGATTTATCAAATCTAAACTGCAGCCTAGTGTCCTTGGCTTGTTTGTTTTGCCACAAAGCTTTTCTGCAAGCTTTTTGCTTGTGGGAAGTAATATATCTTTTGTTTCCATCAGGCTGCGACAGGGTTCACTACTTGCATGTCTCCAAGAACAAAGGTCTTTACTGTTGAAGGTAGGCAGGCCTCTTTCACTTGCTTTATACAATGTTGTCAGGATTTAGGATTAGACTTGGAGTGCCCAATATGGTAGGCACCATCAATGCAGTTAGTCCTCGATTTACAGTTATGCATTTAGTGACTGTTCAACATAATGGCATGGAAAGAAGTGACTTACAACTGGTCCTTGCGCTTACGACTGTCACAGTATCTCCAGCGTCACGTAACCAAAACCTGAGTGCTTGGCAACCAATATGAATTTATCACACTTGCGGCATCCTCGGTCATGTGATCACTGTCTGTGACCTTCCCAATAAGAAAAGAAAAATCAATGGGGAAAAGCCAGATTAATTTAACAACCACATGATTCACTTAACTACTGCTGTGATTCGTTTAACAACCATGGCAAAAAAGTTGAAATTGGTTGTGGCTTACTGAACTTGCTCACTCCTTGTTTACCAATGGACATACAAGTCTCAATTCTGGTCATAAGCCGAGTTCTCCCTCGACGGCTGCCACTGTGCCCCGAATTCTTAATTTATTTTTTTTTAAAAAATATGTTAACAAAACTGGAAACCTTCAAATTGCAAAATAAAGGGTATATCATTAATAGAGATGTCTTATGAATAGGCAAGCATCCTATTTGCAATTTGTTCTCAAAATTCAGAGTTTCTCAGAAAAAGGTTGGGGACTTCTGGGCTGGATAATCCCAAGAGCTTTCTCATTATCTTTGCCAAATGAAGGAAAGGAGGTTCTTGGCCTGATACATAGCAGCTGTCATGGTTCCGACTAATGAAACACTTCAAAGAACTTCCAGGCATGTTTATCCTAAAACAGCGGTTCTCAACCTGTGGGTCGCGACCCCTTTTGGGGTCGAACGACCATTTCACGGGGGTCGCCAAACGCCGCAGTCCGCCATTTTTTTTTATTATTTTTTGATCGGCCATTTTTTTCCCCATTGCGATGCGGGCCGTCGCGCATGCGCGATGCGGGCCCGCCATTTTTTTTTTGGTCGGCCATTTTTTGGGGGGGGGTCGGCCATTTTTCCCCCCATTGCGATGCGGGCCGCCGTGCATGCGTGATGCGGGGCCATTTTTTTTGGGGTCGGCCATTTTTTGGGGGGGGGTCAGCCATTTTTCCCCCTTTGCGATGCAGGGCGCCGCGCATGCGTGATGCGCCCGCCGCACGTGCGCAATGCGCCCGCCGCACGTGCGCGATGCGGGCTGGGGTCGAGCCCCGGAAAAGGTTGAGAACCACTGTCCTAAAACCTTTTTTAACAGTGTTACAAATTGACGGCACATCATGGAGGTTTATGCCAGAATCTGAATTCCTCTTGCTGGCATCTAACTTTTCTTGCTAAACCCCTCCCTTATCTTGCAGTCACAAATCACATCTTCCAATTAGCCCAGAGGGCGGAGATTCACTTCCGTTCCTTTTCCTGGCCTTTTGTTATTTCCCCTCCCTTTTCTCTGTCATCTGAATTAACTCTAAAAATACCAGACAGTTCTGCATATTTTGTCAAAGCAAGAATATTCAATATTAGCAGCGTTGACAGCAGCTTTCTCCCGTGAGAGGTTCCAGAGAAATTTCTCTGCATGATATGAATATGAGGGTAGTACAGGTAGTCCTTGACTTACGACCTCAATTGAGCTCAACATTTCTGCTCCTAAGCAAGACATTTGTTAAGTGAATTTTGCCCCATTTTACCATCTTTCTTGCCACAGTTGTTAAATAAATCAGTACAGTTGTTAAATTAGTAACACGGTTAAGTGAATCCAGCTTCCCCATTGACGTTGCTTGTCAGAAGCTCGCAGAAGGTGATCACATGAACCCGGGACACTGCAACGGTCATAAATATGAGTTCAGTTGCCAACCATCCACATTTTGAACATGTGACCATGGGGATGGCTCAGTGGTTAAGTATGAAAACAGTCACAAGTCACTTTTTTCATTGCCATCGTGACTTCAAACGATCATTTAATGAACTTTTGTAAGCAGAGCACTACCTGTATCAGATGAAGGGCTGGAAGTAACGGTCTACAAAGGAAGCTGCCTGCTGCATGTATGAGCGACATTGCAGTAGTGAACACGGCATGTTTCGGGATTTGTAATTGGAAAGTATTTTCTTCTGCACCATTCATTTGCCAAACCTTAACATGAAGCCAGCAGACCAAGCAGCTCATGAGGTTCAGTGACTGCATAGTTAAGAATTAGTTCCAGATTTAGGCACCCAATTTTACTACTTGTATTTTCCTGAGTATACTTCTCAGAGTGGGAAATCTCCATTTTAAATGCAGATATTCAGAAATTGAAATCCATAATTACGAATGCTTGATTGCATTATAGTAATTTCTGTGTATTTGTTAAAAGGTAAAATAATCAATCCTGACTCCTGGGATTGTGAATATCTATGCGTATGGTTTGCCATATTCTCTTTTTAACTTAATTGGTTTGGGGTGGGTTTTCATGCAGTATAGAATTTCTCTCCAGGATAAGTTGAGCCTTTGACATTGGCTATAAGATTGTATCTGAGGATGGTATTGTATGGGACCACTTTGAATACCTGGGGTTTTTTTTCTTACCTTGCTATAGATGCAACAACTTCTGATGGAGTGAGGAATCTCTTTGAAGTGGAACAAGGAATACAGTCTGATGAAGAGGATGATATATATTTTTCCACATAGCCAGTAGCTACCTGATCCATAGCTGCAACCAATTGAGTTTTGATTTCAGTCTGTTTTGAGTTGAATTAAGTTGTTCCCCAGTTCTGTGCTCTCAAGTATTCAGAATAGGGAAAAAATCTACCATACGCACTTAGCTTTCTTTTTTAGAAGATGTGATGTTCAATTTACATAAAGAGATAGCTGTGGTAATTACCCTTTTTTAATGGAAGTAAAATAATGTTTTTAAAAATTACTTGTACAATAAATTCAAGAGCATTGTTTGTAATAGCAAAGAATCTCTTATGTTTTCTGTTCCAACAGCAGTGGTTATGTATTTTTGTATTAAACTTTCTTAGCACTTTTTAAATGTTTTTGATATCTTTTCAATTTGGCAATTACAGTGAAACTGGATACTTAAAATATAACCACAAACATGTATTAGGCCAGTGTATGGTTAGTTTGTGTCTGGTATGTTCTGTGAACCAAGACCAATGAGTTCAATAAATCTGGAATAATACATTATGTAAACACAGTTACTCTATCAATGTATAACCTGGTAGTATTACATTCTTAACAATTTAGAGAAGAGAAAACTAGTAGAATAACTATTCCGGACTTTCTATTTAAGGGCATAAGGTTTTCTGAAATTTTGCTGCCTCTTCCAATGAGTCAATAATAATCATTACATATTTTATAACACACCGATAACACTCTCACCAGCATCTGCATACATATTACAACTTTTTAAAAACACTTTAAATAGCTACTGTACAGTACAAACAGCAGTGAGCCATTGTCACCGTAGGCAGTGGACAGGGAAGAGGGAAAATAATGTAAGAAGAAACAATCCTCTCATTAAGCCTTTTCTCATGGTATGCCTATTGAAAATAATTTTACTGTGAGTATTATATATTGATGAATTAGTATTACTGCTTGAAACCGGTGTACATTTAACATCTGTGATTGGTTCTCATATACCATAGGAATTATTTCAAGTGCATAAATAACTTTCTTACATGGTAAAGAAAAATTTCCAGTGATAAGATAGGACACTAACGGTGAATTAAAATTACAGACCTCTGCTGCAAAAGCCAGAATGTCCAGGACAGCAAAGGAACCCCAAACTCTGCTGTCATCCACTTGTCTGAAATGTTTCAATCTTGATTTTTTTTTCCTTTTTTTTAGCCTTATGCTGTACTAGCCTCTTCCTCAACTGAGAAATACTGGGTGAGACGGTGTCCTCTTGCAGTGATGTATTTATCACTGCCTGAATCCACCTGGAGGTCCCCATTCTGGAGACGCTCTGGAGGTCCCCATTCTGGAGACGCTCACCAGCCAGGGGGACAAGGATCTAATTGACGGGTACAGGCAGTCCTCGACTTAACCATGGTTCGTTTAGTGACCATTCAAAAGCACAATGGCACTGAAAAATGTGACCTATGGCCTTTTTCACACTTATGATCTTTGTGACATTTCCATGGTCACAATGGTCAGAAGCTTGGCATTTGACTCATATTTATGACGGTTGCAGTGTCTGTGGTCCTGTGATCACCTTTTGCAATGTTTTGACAAGCAAAGTTAATGGGGAAGCCAGATTCACTTAACACAGTGGTTCTCAACCTTTTTCAGGCCAAGACCCCACCTGCGCCGCCCATGCGCGGTGCGACCCTGACCTGTGCCGCCCATGCGCGGCGCGGCGGCCCCGAACCGCGCAGGCGCGGCGCGGCGGCCCGAACCGCACAGGCGCGGCGCGACAGCCCGAACTGCACATACGTGGCCCGTGTGTGACGGCCCTAACCGCGCATGTGCGGCGTGCGACGGCCAAGGGGAAATGGGGAAAGAAAAATGGCGGACTGCGGTGTTTGGCGACCCCCGTGAAACGGTCGTTCAACCCCAAATGGGGTCGCGATCCACAGGTTGAGAATCGCTGACTTAGCAACTGTGCTACTACCGGTAATGTAACAATTGCAGTGATTCACTTAAAAAATGTCTCATTTGGGCTTAATTGTGGTTGTAGGTTGAGGACTACTTGTAGTTGCACTGACAGCATCGAGGGTTCTGTCTATCATCAGGATCAAACTGTTCCCAGATAATCAGGTAAGACCAATCCACAAGCTTCTCTAATGGACCTTCTGCTCATTTGGATTCTTACTGAGAATATGTCTGTTCTCCGATTTCACAGAATGAAACCTTGAATGCTCAAAATCTTTTAAAGCATGTATTAAGTAACCCTACATATTTGCTTACATTCCCAAACCTACAGATGTATACTTATAAGAGCTTTAAAGAAAAGTCCTTCATTATTTTTGGAGCACGTTCTGGCTAAGCTAGCAATATTTACTATTAATGGCTGTAACAGTTCACTGACCCAGTAATTACACTTTGCTTCTAGGCAGTTTTTACAGTAAAATCTCTCAATGTTTTTAAAAACCTAAGGGACAGAAAAGCACAAGTTAGAAACAGCTTTCTCTACACATGGCAGACGAGATTTTTACTTATTGAGAAAATTGCTTGTGGTTTCCTAATTTCTTTGTTCTATCTTTTCTGTTTTCCTAATGTTATCTTAATGAGAATTTCAATAAGGCATTTGATGGTTAGCTCTTCCACATGGTGGAAAGAGACCTTGGGAAAAGAAATAGGCAAAATACCGAGTGCAATTTGTTCCTCAAGCCGTCTATAATGAGGAAGGATCTATGGGAAGGAAATCAAGCCTTCCCACCATTTATAAGGGCAAATGGTTAAAAACTACCTTTCAAGTCATTGGCTGTTGTTTCCTTGTGCAGGACAAAAGATAAGATATTGCAATGGACTCAATACACAATAAGATGTGGGGAAAGTTCCAGGCTTTTCAGATGAACATCCCTTCCAGGATGCCAGAGATCTTCTTAAGTAAATGAATGAAGGTGAATATATGTGTCTCAGGATAATGTTGCAGGATCCAATCTGGATCGGTCACCAGGACCAGAGATTTTGTCACAGAGCTTTTGGATTTGTGCTGGAACTCATCCTCAAGGAATTTTGCTGTGTGCTTTGGGCTGTTCTGTGTGGTATTTATATGGTACCTGTTGTGTGTAGCTTTTTACATGTAGATTGAGGAGTTGATGGATGGCTATTAAGTTGTTGGCTGTTGTTTCCAAGTGCTGTCAAGCCCTCGCCTCCTAAGTACTTAATAAACTGGGGGTAGCCTCACATTGCAATAAATAAGGACATACATTCAATTATGCAGCTACTAACATTGTTGGACAAGCCTGGGAAATGGGCCCCTCATCAATCAATAGGAGTGCTAATTTACCTCCAGCTTATCAAGGATTTAGGAGATGAGGGCTGGGCAGCTCAAGGTAGCTAACAACTTAATAGCCATCCATCAATTCCCAATCTACATCTAAAACCCTACACACAACGGGCACCATATAAATAGCATATACAGAACAACCCAAAGCACACAAAAGTTCCCTGAGGATGGGCTCTGGGCACAAGTCCTAAAGCTCAGAAGACAAAACCTCTAGTCCTGGTGACAGACTCAGACTGGATCCTGCTTCTTAATTAAATAACAAAAGATCCTTACCTCAAAGAGGTTGCTGCTTCCATCTGGATGCTAAAAAAGCAGAAACCAGCAGGGTGCCTGACTCTAGGAAACCCAGCTAAGTTTATTTTCTTGGAATTCCTAGAGGGTGGGTACACTTTGGAAGAACTGTCTGAATATTTAGGTGGTTTCTGTGGAAATTTGTTCCATAGAAGGGTGGGCATTATTGAGAAGGAGGGAGTCTTAACAGCTTTGCCTGTCAGTTCTCACTGGATGAGCAAAGTCAACCTGCAGAAGTGGGGCTAAGAGATAATAACCATCTCCTATTAGGAGTGTGATAAGGGCAAATGTAGTACACAGCTTCATGGACACTGCAGAAACACTGCAACACAATGATCTACACACTCAATCCTTACAGGCAGCACTATCAATGGTACAAAAATTGCTGAGAGATTCATCAGAACCTGAAGGATTACATTCTCTTCCTGATCTTGCCAAATGAAGGTATGCTCCAGTCGCCCAAGATCTAAAGTCTCGGAATTCCAACACCTGCTCAGGAAGAGACGAAGCTCTGCAGAAGGGACACTAATACAACAATAGCAACTCTATGTCCCCTAACCACTGATTCACTGCTGTGTGTACTTTCTTATTACTAATAGGAATTTTAGAAATGTATTTTTAAAACTTCAACTTCTTGATCAACTTTGCTGATTTAGGGTGACTGGTAGTATCGACCATTACTCTATCTATTTCTGTAGTTTTAGAAGAAAAGGGCACTCCCGCTCTTATAAAGATCATTCAACACAGTCTGAAGTTTGTTCTGTCAGTACACTCAAAAAATTTCCAAGAAAATTCTGAATGAAGCTGTTTTATTCTACGTTTAAAATTAAACCTTTTTATGTCCATGTCATGCAGATTGCAGATATAAGGCAAGCGAAAGAGATCCTTTGCAACACACATGAGTAAAGCACTTTTGCCCAAAACCCACAACCACATTAACCAACCACAACCAAGGTTCAGGATAGCTACTTCAAAGACTTTTTCTTGGTTGTTTCCACAGCTTTCCAAACCATATGGCTACTTCAACATTTTGAGGAGTACTTCACTGACATGAATGCAGAACTTCAAAATAGAACACTTTGAAGAATAGCTAATATACATCCCCATAAAGAAGACAGTTATGTGCATTTGACAAATTTTGGCAATCCCTCTTTCTTTTTACATCTTCCTCTCTGAGTATCTACAGTATAGCTTGAACAGGAAGACAACATGGATGGTTTTCACAGTATCAAACCTTTATCTTTTAATTGGGAAAAACAGCTGCCTTCAGAAGCAAGAGAAAGTGGAAAGATGGAGTAAGGAGCCTGTATTAAGGAAAGACACACTGGCTACTTCTATAGAGGAACAAGGCAGCTTGCAATACAGAAACTCGTTTTGTTTGGAATTTTATTTACATATCTTACACTGAAGGAATGTAGTAATAAAGTGCTTCTGTTTAAAAGGGATGTCCCACTTTGATTTATAGAAGGTCATGTGACAATCTTGGGCAACATCTGAGTGTCAAAGGTGTAGTGGATGTAGCGGTACACTTCCTCTGCTTTCTGCTGATTGACCTGAGTGCGGCCTGCCATCTCCCTTGGGGTACTGGAAAGGAAGAAGGAAATGAATGCTTCTCATTAAGGCACTAGTTGTAACCAGGACCAGAAAAATATGAAAATTACTAGAACAGACATGATAATCAGAGAGGTTCACAGGGTCTTAATGACAATTCCTGCCTGCGTGGTTGGCTTATCTGGTCCTATAAATTCCTGTGGCTATCTCTACTTACATTTAATTTAATTTTAATCTAAGTGGTCACCCATCCTGACTCTGGATGGCATATAAACATCGTATAAAATAACATCAGAATGAATGACATACAATCTTTCTAAGCTATCAAAGCTTATAAATGCGAAAATACTCAACTAGACTTTCAGAAGAATGAGAGTCACTTTATACTCCCCCCCCCATACAACAGTTCCTAATGCATTAGCATTGGATGAATCAGAACTTTCTGAAGAAAAAATGGCTTTTACTACGACAGCTCCACAAATTTGACAGATTTGAAAGTGAAAAACAAAAATATCAGCCTATCTGCTTATATCCAATGAAGGGTTGAAATCAGAACAACCAAAGGGGAACTGTACCTGTTTGCCATCTCTTTTAAAGAACCAAAATGGTGGCACAAAGCTAGAGCCAGTGTATAGCTGACACAGGGAATGGTCAAATAGAAACGGAAAACATCCTGTCGGGGTCCTTCCACTTCTGTTGGTACATGGATGGCTGCATTCTTCCGCTGTTCCACCAAAGCTAGTTCCTTTAGTAAGTCAGCAGTTTCCACTTGGCAGGCACTGAAGAGCACTTTGATTCCTGCCTGGATGAATGCTGATAACATGCCGTCATAGTGCTTGGTTCTATGGAACACCCTCCACGCCTCTCCTGAAAGATTGAAAGACAGAAGAAGTTCAACATTTCTCATACGACAGCACAACACACTTATACACGAACAAGGTAATGACATTTTAGCCTAGTCTTTTGTGAAGGCCCAGTTCCTATGATTAGTTTATAGTTCAGTTTATTATGTGAGTACATAAAACCTGAGTTAAGCAAACCACGGTTAAGCAAAAATATATAAAAGAAGGAGCAACAGTAACCCAGCCCAAAATCAAATCAAATCAAATCTCAAACCAAATCTTATTATACCCAAAAGCCCATAAAATCAGTGAGATAAAACCTACATGTGTGTGCACACACGTGTATGAATGTAGGTTTTATCTCATTGATTTTCACAACAGAATCAGGATACAAAGTAGGGAATACAATAACGGTAAAATAAAATACAAATAAATAAACAAAAGCCAAAATCTTCAGCTACAAACAAAGTGAGAACAAATACAGCAACTTGAGAGAATATACAACTCCCTGTTAAAGTTTGAATGTCTGGATAAAAATGCTTTCACAGCTTTGAAAAAAATCAGGAATGATAGAAAAGGTACACCTTTAATGACAAAATATTCCAAAAGTGATAAGTCTGTCACAGAAAAGGACTTTATTCTGATCCACAATCTGCTCATCTCAGAACAGAATAACAGAGTTGGAAGGGACTCTTGAGGTCATCTAGTCCAACCCCCTGGTCAGGCAGGAAACCCTATACCATTTCAGACAAATGTTGTCCAGTCTCTTCTTAAAAACTTCCAGTGTTGGAGCATTCACAGCTTCTGGAGGCAGGTTGTTCTACTGGTTAATTGTTCTTACTGTCACGAAGTTTCTCCTTAGTTCTAGGTTGCTTCTCTCCTTGACTAGTTTCCACCCGTTGCTTCTTGTTCTGCCTTCAGGTACTTTGGAGAATAGCTTGGCTCCCTCTTCTTTGGCTAAGCCCCTGAGATATTGGAAGACTGCTCTCATGTCACTCCTAGCCTTTCTTTTCAATAAATTAGATATGCTTAATTCCTGCAACCTTCCTTCATGTTTTAGCCTCCAATCCCCTAATAATCTTTGTTGCTCTTTTCTGTACTCTTTCTAGAGCAGGGGTGTCAAACTGCCGGCCCACGGGCTGGACGCGTCACGATGAAACCTTGCCCACTCCATTGCCGGCAGTAGGGAAAAAGTTCCGATACATTGCACGACGCCATGTGACGTCGCATGTTTGACATGTCTGTTCTAGAGTCTCAACATCTTTTTTACATTGTGGTGACGAAAACTGGATGCAGTATTCCAAGTATAGCCTTATCAAGGCATTGTTACATGATCTTGATTCTATCCCTGTTAATGCAGCCTAGGACCGTGTTGGCTTTTTTGGCAGCTGTGGCACACTGCTTGCTTAAAAAGGCAGGACCGTGATGTAATTCTCTTGCTCCTTCCCAGTTTGTAATTGTTTCAAGTCCCACCTTCACCCCCTTGTGAAATATGGCTTTTCTTTCCTATTAACAATTAATCTCATAACTAGTAAACGTGAAAAATTGCACCTGAAGAACAGTTGATTGCCTGTGGCAGACTTGCCAGGCAAGATACCAACCTGTCCTAATTCTTTCCTTCTCCACAATTATGCAGATCCTATCAAACTTGTTCTTCAGCTGCTGCATCCTCTGGACCATTTTACTCTGGTGTGTGTTGTTGACCAATTCTGCCTGGCACTTTCTTTCCACTGCCAGACGGTTGCTGACAATATAATCACAGGAACCTAGAGAACAAATTTCAACCTTGACTCCATGAACAGTTTTCAGGGTTGAAATAACTTCTGGCCCAGAGGAAATCTCATGGTTATCCACCAGAATGCACAGAGGTGCTGCTTTCTTTGAATTCCTTAGAGTCCAAGAGGAGGAGGAGGAAGAAGAAGAGAGTCCAGGAAGGTTCTCCAAAAACGTTTCTGGCTGCAAAGATCATGACATCATATCAGTCAGCAGGCTTAGAACATCTAAAAAAAACAACACTGGGGAACAGTCTTTTAGCATTTGTATCGTGTCAGTCAAAGTACCTATTGCCTGCAGAATTACACAGAAAACACAGATCACAGTTGTCTATGGAGATTCTCAACCATCCAGATCATGGTTGCCCCAAAAGTGCTTTTTCCAAATTTTAAAATTTAAAAATGCAGGTCACAATTACTGATTAAAGAAATATTACTGAAAAAACGTTTGGGATGTTGGGAGGAAAAAATATGGGAAAATGTCATTTTTAATTTAGGATGGCTATTCTATAATATTGCTATGGAAGAAAACTTTAGCCATTCTCTGTTTAAAATTTTTTGTCCATATATGTTCCTTTTGTTAAATGTCAGTATAACCTTCTGTAATCTCATAGATCCACATGGTTGGAACAGGTCTTATAGCTTCAGCTTGAACGATGCCAATTAAGAACAGTCCACCTCTTATTTGGATAACTGTTCTCTGCTGAACCCTTACTCTTAGAAAGTTTCCCCCACTTCATTTGGAATTTGCCTTCCTGAATTTAAATGTTATTCTATGTTCTGTGTTCTGTAACCAGAGAAATAATTTTTGATCTTTCTTTTGTGACAAGCTTTCAGGTACATGATTGTACTATATTCCTCTTTAATCATCTTTTCTCAAGGCTAAACTTATCTAGATCCTTCATTTTCTCTTTGTAGCTCTGTTTTTAGTCCATTGACTAACTTTTTTGTCATTTGTCATTGACATGTTTCAATTTCTTACCATTACCATGGTGTCTAGAATTGGATTTAACAGTCAAGGCTGGTCTGACTACTGCAGAATGAGGAGATAGACTAACTTGTCTGCCACAGCATACTATGCTAATAATACAGCAGAATTAGCGAATGAGGAGAAATCTATTAAATCATTTACTGAAGATTCTCAAGAGAAATGTGGCAAAGGCTTAAATCAATCATTTTTAAAGTTTTCTCCTGACTCCTTAGTTTCACTATTCCAAGACATCCACAAAAGAAGCAGTAATTTTAAAAAAAAAACAGTCTTATCTTCAGCATAATCTGGAACTGTTCACCCACAAGCTCTGATCTGCACTGATCTTTGCTTTGAGGATGAAAATCTGATTGTTCTGACAAACATATGTTTGGATCCAAGCATTACCTTAGCATGGCTTTCTTGGGGTTTTGTAACTGAGCATTTTTGGTGCAGAGTCTGATCCTTAGTTAAGGAAGTAATATTACAATCCTTATCAACTTTAGCACTGACTCGTGGTTCCATCTGCTCTTCATTTTTATCAGTCTCCTCATCTTCACTAGATCTGTTAAGAATTCGAACCCTAGTTAATCTCTTTGGGAGGAATGGAGTTTCTGCTTTCAGTTTCACATGGCCTGCTTTCATTTTTTTCCTGTGCCGGGTTTGGTACTGTTTTCTCCCATTCACAAAGCTTTCTTCCCCTAAAAGGTCAAAATTGATGCACAGATCTTCATCACTGGAACTGCTGTTGGGGTTATCCTCTTCATTGTCCTCAACACAGAAACTGTCCTCTATGTAGCATTCATCTTGCTCTGGAATCTGAGAAGAAAGAAGACAAATCCTGACAAATTCCCATGCCTCATGGAAAAAAAGAAGCAAAACTAATAGTTATAATTAGACACTATCAGTAATGCTCTGGTTATACACGGTTCCTGGCCATTACTGATCCAAACTCAAGAGTTGTGGCACTTAAAAAAAACAAAACCTTACAATCTAAGTTCAGGATAGTTAAAAAACTGCTTGATTTCATTATGCATCTAAAAGTACATTAAAATCTTCCAACATAAAAACTTTTCTTGATGCCTGGCCTATCGTGTTAGTAGTTCATCCTCTCTCAGTGATGGAACTTGTACATTTACCCCACTTTGTTGACTTCTGACAGCTTAAAAAGTGCTTATGTGCTTTTATCTAGTTTTTGTCTCATTTCACAAACTTAAACAGAGAGAAACCCAGTTAATACTTGGATGGGAGGGCCTAAGGATGTATCCATGAAGTCATCAAGAAATGAAAGTCAAGGCTTTGACTTTGCACATGTCAGGCTTTTTGCCAGTTGCCTAAGACCAAACAGGATTTGTTTCTAAATATGATTCTTAGTTCTCTTTAGCAAGATTTATTATGATGAAAGGGGTAGTGGCACAAAAATATAAGCAAGTATGCTAGTTTCAGTTGTTTCGTTTTAGAACCAATTTATCTCAAGGTATATTACAGCACCAATTTTTTTTTATTCTCTTTCTTGCAGCCTTCCTGTTATCTGATGAGGAGGCATTTGTCTTCATATGGAAGATTGCAACCCCATGATGTTCTTAGGAATATTGTATTGGAATTTATCGGAAATAACCAGCACTTTGAGGTAAGTCCAGAAGTCTATTGGCAACCAATACAACAACTGCAGTACCCATGTTACTCCAGAACACAGATTTCTGCTGCTATCAACTGGGTCACTCTATTTTATACCTGCTATAGTTTCCTACTAATCTTTAAAACCCCGTGACCTTGTGATAATAAAGGTGTTACTTACCACTGACAAGTCTTAAGAGCTCACGTAGGCTTGTAAAAAAATCCTTAAAATATTCTCACTTGTGATAGTTGCATCTGGATTATTTTAGTTATTTTTTTATTAAGTAAACCCCCACTCTGATAATGTTCTTTACAGTAAAATAATATCTAGGCATTTCAAAGCGTTTGCAGGTTCAGACCAATTTGTGATGTGGTTCCATTTATTACAGTATCACTTTCTTTGTCTGACTTTTTTTACCTGTGAGAAAACAGTTATTGGATTGTATTCTTTATGCACCATCTTATACTTGTTGCCAACAGCTGGACTGCGAACAGATTTCAGATAAACTGCCTGCATCTCAGATTCTATGTAGAAAAAAAAAATAGACTGTCAGACATAAAAGTAACTGAAACTGCACTCAATCTTGAGTCTGTTCTTTCTGTTCAGGTGGAAAAAAATCTCCACATGATATAGCTAGTCCTCGACTTATGACAACAATTGAGCCCAAAATTTCTGTTGCTAAGTGAAACATTTGTTAAGTGAGTTTTGCCCCATTTTACGAACTTTCTTGCCACAGTTGTTAAGTGAATCACTGCAGTTGTAAAATTAGTAACATGGTTGTTAAATGAATCTGGCTTCCCCACTGACTTTGCTTGTCAGAAGGTCACAAAATGGGATCACATGACACGGGGACCATTGCAACCATCACAAATATGAATCAGTATCTGAGTTTTGATCATTTGACCATGGGGATGCTACAACAGTCCTAAGTGTGAAAAATGGTCATAAGTCACATTTTTTCAGTGCTGTTGTAACTTTAAATGGTCACAAAATGAACTGTTGTAAGTCGAGGACTACCTGTATTTTTTTTGTGTGATATAAAAGCTATAACCTTTAGAAAAAAATCTCTTATGGATTCATTGCAACCCTCATTACACAAGTATCTTGAAGAGAAATATCTAGCAGATCAAGAACAGCTTCTTTCCTAGGAAAGTAGCATCTTCAGGTATTGGAGAGAGGAATTATCAAGAATACAATGGAAATTTTAACTCTCCTACCTCCATGCACACATATGGACATTGCTATATCAAAGTTAAAAACCAGGAGCAGGAGTGGAAATATGCTATTCATATCTTATCTAAGAAAGTTATTCATTGGACCAGATGCTCAGACACGGATAAGTTCAAACAGAATATCAACTGATTTGGGGAGGGGGGGAGAGGATTTTTGCTACATACCATTTAAATCTTGAGTGATCTGCGTCTCATCATCAAGAAACTGAATAAGGGAAGAACTCAATTCACCTTCCAATTTTACACTCTCATCAGATGAAATTTCCACTCCATCTTCAGAAACTTCTGCCTCCTCATCTATGAAGTGCTTGGCTAAATTCTACAGGATGCAAAAGAGAATTTTGGATACAATTCCGTTTCAAAGAATTCACTTTAGAACTGAAACATAAAACCCACTTAACAGATTGCTGTGAATTTCAATAATGGTAGACTGGCCAAAAAATACATCAGCTGGAACTAAGGATCTGTTTCCTAGGGGCTTATAGCAAATTACAGAGAAGGCCATGCTTAAACTCCAGCTGTTGTTTCATGAATCATTCTTGGGATCCACTAAGTTTTTAAAGTGCTTCAACTCCCAGCTGCCAAAGCTTCAAATTACTGAAACAGAAACTTATATTCACCAAAAGGGAAATAGGACTCTGACTACTTAACGTATACTACATTACTGTGCTGTACAAAATATGATTGGTTACTACAGTTGGTTACTACTGTATATCAATATGTTAACTGCAGAGAATGTTCAGGTACTAACCTGCATGAATTAAGCTAGAATTATCTATCTATCTATCTATCTATCTATCTATCTATCTATCTATCTATCTATCTATCTATCTATCTATCTATCTATCTATCTATCTATCTAAAGTGGAAAATTTGATTCAGATGATGGCTTACTCCATTTGTACTAAAAACCACCTTTCCCCAGACATCCATGTATTATGCATAATATGTTTAAATTGTTAGCTTGTTCCTGATTTCTTAAGGCTTGATTTGTCTGGCTGATATAACTTTCTCTTGATTGTGAATCTGATATAAATTTTCATTTTTTGCTGCCTAAATCACCAAAATAACTGTAGACAAATGGACTCTTGCTAACCAAATCATGTTCATTCTGAATCATGCATATGATTCTAGAGGGGTTTTAATGTTACCAATTCAAAGGCAAAATATAGTAAGAAATAAGATATTCAGAGAAGTCATCTTAATTAATTGTAACATCCTTACCTTGATCAGAAGTTTGTCTCCTTTCTTCTGCCTTTTCGTATCTTGAACTGGCTTCTTGATATAGTTCTTTCTGTCATGAAACACTGGGCTTGATTTCTTAGCAAAATCTGTGCTTTCATCACTAGAGACATCTGACTAAAATGCAACATAATTGTTGTTTAAAATAACATCAAAATTAACTTTTCCATTATAAATGCATATAGTGATGCAGGCAGGTTTAAAAATTAAACATTTCAGATGAAACTGGAATTTTTCTTATTAGGAATTATGGAAATTTAACTAGAAAAGGCTCATGAACAATTAGTTTTATACAGATAGTCCTTTACTTACATCCATTTTTAGCAAAATTTCCAAATTATGATGGTGCTAAAAATAAAACCTTTCCCCAGTCTTCGCATCTATAACTATTGCAATGAACCTGTGGTTATGTGATCAAAATTCAGCTGACATGTATTTATGATGGTTACAGCATCCTGGGGTCATGTGATTGTCATCTGTGACCTTCCCAGCTATATTCTGACAAAGTGACTGTGTGATTCACTTAACAATTGAGCAAAGTTATAAAATCAGGCATGATTCACTTAATGAATGCCTCATTTAGTAATAGAAGTTCCGGTCCATTGTGGTTATAAGTAGAGGACTATTTGTATATAGTAACTGCAGCAAGGTTATTGTAGATATAATAATAATAATTATAGGTATAATAAAAGCACCAGTAATGGATGAATTCTGAAGATGCTGAGTTTGCAGAATGGTTAAGCTGACTTATTTGATCAAGGAGGGAACTACAATTATTTTTATGAAAGCTAGAAACTCTTTATTGACTTTTTATTGAAAATGGATAAAAATAAACTGCTGATTTTGGAATTTATTCAGTGAAAAGCTTTGTTTGTGGGAAGAATAGAACTATGATATGCAATATGGGAGGATGGGGATGTTAATTGCTAAGTTTGTAACAGAAGATGAAATGTCATTCTTTAGATATCTTTCTTTTTGTTATTCTTCACTTTTTCTTTTACTACTCTTTTAAAATCTTCTTCTATTTCAGCCATGTTTCTATAGTTTTTAAAATATTTGTAAAATCTTCTTTTAATAACAATTATTTTAAAAGATAGCCTTTTCATGTCTTCCAGTTTATATCTTCCCTCATACAGGTAGTCATTGAGTTATGAACGTCCACTTAATGAATATTGAAAATTATGACATTCCCCGCCAAAACTACTTACAACCAGGTCCCAAAGTTACGTATGTTGCAACATCACAGCGGTCCTTCGCACTTACGAACGATCACAGAGACACTGCAACATGCTACTTTGGTGCCATGACTGAGAGTCCCGAACTTCCCATGCTCGCCTCCTGTGCGGCCTTGGGTACTGGAGCCCTTGTCCAGCCAGGCAGAGAAACGCTAGGCCGGGCTCTCCCCTTCCCTGCTGAGCCCCAGCCTGTCACAAACGGGCATGGCCCTGCCCTACCACTTGCTGGAGTGCCGAACCAGAGTAGAATTGTTTAGGACTCCCTCTTGTATTTGGAAAAGGAGTGCTTTTGGCAAGCGAGGGGAGCGGGGCGGTGGTGTGCCAAGCTCTTCAGCTCCATGGCACTGCAATTTTTGAAACCCAGGCAGGTTCGGCACTCCAACAAGTGGCAGGGCAGGACCACGCCCACTTGTGAGAGAGACTGGGGCTCGTCAGGGAAGGGGAGAGCCCGGCCTGAGGTTCTCTGCCTCCTGGACAAGGGCTCTGGCACCCAAGGCTGCACAGATAAGCATGGGAAGTGCGGAGCTCTCAAACGTGGCATCAAAGATAAATTAGCAGCCAGTGACAAGGTGGGAAGAAAAGGCCCAAGCAACTTGGGACCCCCAAGGGGTGGAAAGAGGAGCATGGGGTCTCTCAATGGGTGGGGGGAGGTCTTTGGTGGCTGGACACATTGGTCTTCTTCCAGCACTAGGCCCCCATGGCCTTCCCCACCCTGAGATACCTCATGTGCACTTAACCACCCACACATTTGATTAGCAAACGCATGGGCAAAAGCAGGGAGTGATTGCATTCAAGTTACACGAATCACTCCTATGAATTCTTGGGTTACGAATGTAATTGGCAGGCTCCATTACATTTGTAACTTGAGGACTACCTATACTAAAAGCCAAAACAAATGATAGGAAGATTTTAGTCATCTATATCAGGCATGTCATGTGACATTGTGTGACGTATCGTGACTTTTCCCCCATTGCCAGAAATGGGGTGGGTGCGGTTTCAGTATGATGCATCTGGCCAGCAGGCCGGCAGTTTAACATGCCTGGTCTATATTATAATGTGGTGTTTAGACCAATAGTTCTGGTCTGATATAAAATAACTTTCAATCTTGTGAATATTTTTTCCCCTTACAGAACAGAGAGATACGACACTACACATCCTCTTCACGACCTGTTTTCCTTGTTACCTTCTGGGCAGAGGCTCTGTGGTATCCGAAGCAGAACATCTAGATTCAGTCACAAGTTTGTTCCATACACTACAGTATTAATCTTGTGAACTCTAAAGCTTCCTCCTTCTGTTATGTATTCAAGATAGACAGCGATTAATATCTGTGTTACATATATGTAAGGGTGTAGGTCTAGACATATGTTGTATATAGTACGTTTAAATGTGTGTTATGTATGTGTACACTTGAGAGCAAGCAACTAAATTTCATTTTTAATGTGTGCCATTGGGCCCCCAGGAAAAAAAATGACAATAAAGGTTATCTGAATCTGAACTGATTTGGGGAGGGGGAAGGGAGGTGCCTTTGGATCACTTTTGACTCTTGGCAACTCTCTGGATAAATCCATACATTTTTCATGGCAACATTTTAGAAATGATTTGTCTTCTTGGGACTGAGAGAGAATGATGGGTTTTGTGTCTGAGGCAGGACTAGAACTCTCAGTCTCCTGCTTTCTAGTCTGCTGAGTATAACCACTACACCAAATTGGCTCTTATTTGAGCATTAGAAGACCTTGTACATTAAAAACATATAAAACTAAAATATTCTGTCTTAGCAAACGAAGCAATCCCGCCAAGTTGATGGGCAACATAAAATTTAATTTTATTTGGATACGACTATTCAAGTTAAATTCAGCAACACATGTTTTAAGCACATTCTTTCTACACTAGTCAGAGAAAAAGCTTACAGCAATGAGTGGACGTTTCCGTTTCTTGACAGCATGAATTGGTGATTCAAAGTCACAGTCACTAATCTAAGAAAGAATGAATAAATGAGTATCCATTAAGAAGTCTCTGAGCAGTATTTGATTCACTTAAAATTACTTTAAGTATAGCTAAATTACTCACATTTGAAGTTCTCAAAATTTTTGTTTTTTTCTTTTTTTTGTTGAGAGAAGAAAATTTTTCACCTTCACTGCTGTCTCCTACAGTGAAGAATTAATAATAAGAACCTGATTTTTTCAGCATACAATGAACTTGTTTAGACACAAAAATATATACATTTCCATTTTTAAAAAATAAGTAAGGCAATTTCTTGTTTGCAGAAATTCTCTATCAACACAAAGTCCAGGCTAGTTAAGATGAAACTGAAGCTTAAGTTAAAACAATATTTCCCATCATGGGCGCAAATTAAAAAGATGGGAAAGCATTAGTAAACCAGCTTTACTTATTGCACCTGGATATGACTGCTCTTCACATAAACTAGCCCTCTAGAACAAAATAGCATATTCAACTGAGTTTCTATATTTTGTTTCTCATCTATCTTCCCTAATCAAGTGCATTATTATTATGAGGAGGAAATAAAAATATACCAACAGTTCAGTCTGATATAATATTTCAAAGGAGCAAATCAAATTTTGGTTATCAATCTTAGGATAGCTTTAAAATATTTCCAAGATTCATTATTTTACTTATAAATGCTTTTGTGTACATTTAAATGTACAAACCCAGCAACTGTACAGTCAGGAAATCTGCAGTAGTAAATGTAAGGATCTTATATATTCTCACAGAAAGAAGATCACTTTAGCCAACATAACGGTAAACATTTATAAATGTATCATATAGTGATTACATTTGCTACAAGCTGATCTTTAGCTGCATTACAGAGCATGTAAAAGGCTAGGCAGATGCTGAGCTGAAAACAGAATAAAGTAATGAGAACTATTCAACATCCCCAAAGCCCTCAGTCACTGGTTTCGTTAGGCCTCCTAAAGAGCGCAGATGCTCAAGGATATAGCTGCGTCATTGTTCTTACACACACAATCATGCACTTGAAATCTTAACTTCCGCAGAAAGCCTGATAAAATAATTTAGGTCTTCATTTTTGGTCTTACCAGGTTCATGCGATGGAAGATCCTCTACTCCAAAAGCTGATTTTGCCAAGACTTTAACTATGCTGGTGTTTGCTTTTCTTGAAACTCTCATATGTGAGCTTTCTTGATTATTTCTAGAGCAAGAACCATGAGAAGTTCTAATATGTATCATTTGTCCACCTGTGGGTGTGGAACACACAGTTTTTACATGGTTTGGTGACTGATAAAATCTCTGAGCTGCTGGTGTGAAAGGAGATGCCAAAGAAACAGCAGGGTCAATGACTGCCAGACCAGGATCGTGGTTTTGCAAGTTTAATGGTGTAGAAGATTTAGTCACATTAAAACATTCATTACTAGTATATTTATTTACCAAGCTACTATTTGAGAAAGAGGTTTCAACCCTATTGGAATGACCAGGTGCAGAGCTCTCCTTATTTTTCATGGAGTTCATTTGCTCTAAGGCATCATCTTCTGACTCTTGAAAAGAAAATCCAAGATCAAAGTTAACAGAGAACAAATCCTCAGAAGCATCATATAGCGGCTCA
The DNA here is from genome assembly GCA_034064705.1 of Bothrops alternatus. Taxonomy (NCBI): domain Eukaryota; kingdom Metazoa; phylum Chordata; class Lepidosauria; order Squamata; family Viperidae; genus Bothrops; species Bothrops alternatus. The sequence goes on along the minus strand of JARGCV010000044.1, from coordinate 6,571,350 downwards.
TAATCACGGGGATTTGCTTTGCTTCCATGATCAAGATCAGCAGAGACTTCTACTTTATCTCTACGTGACGTCAATGATGTTATGGGACTTGTATTGCAAACAGAAACAAGTTGGTCAGAAAAATGCCATTCAGGGGTTCTTGCTTTGTTATTCTGCATGTTAGCTTGACCACACAAGCCAGGTAATTCTGAAGGTGCCCCCATTTTTTCAACTGATGGATGACTATTCTGTCCATGATTTCCCAATAAATGCATAGAACAATCTTCGTCAGGGTTTACATTTCGTCCAAATTGTTTGCATGTTTTTTCACAGCTTTTACCACTATCCCTTTTCAGAGAATCCAATGCTGGACTATCGTTTACTTTTGACAGTTTCTCCCCTTGAATTCCATTCTGTTGTTCAGTTTCAACTTCAAAAATGTCATCCCAGCTAAAATCATTCATACTGCTAATGAAGGTATCTGGAATATTATTCGTTTCCAAAGGATAGGTATCCACTGAACACAATTTACCATTGTTTAAGAGTTCACAGCTGTTCTGAGGGGAAATGGACACATTCTTGAAACATACACTTTTCTCTGGAATATTGTCTTTAGACTTGCTGGAAGCCCATTGCTGTAATGAATCAAGCTCCATGCCTTCATTCACTCTCTTTTCCTCAGAAGCAAACCATTCATCCAGAGATGGTGGGGACTGTGACAGAAGTCTTGCTACATTCATCTGGATGTCTTTTCCCCAAGAAAGATTCTCATCAGCATTTGTTTCAGAAGATCTAAACAAATCAATCTCTGGCACTGGGAGATAAAATAAAGATGAAAGATACGAATCATCTGCAAAACAGCCATAGCCAGAATCCACACACTGTCCATTTTGTACACAATTTTCAGGAGCAGGATGAATTATTTTTGTTATAGCCTTTCCAGGATTAACACAAGTCCTTTCTTGAATACTTGTGTTGAGGGTTGGATCCATATTTTCTTGATTCTCATCTGCCAATTTTTTCTGTCCAGTAGCTTCAAGAAATGATGATAGGCTTGTTGAGAAGCAACCTGAAATGCTGCCATCCTTTTTAGCATGAACTGCAGTTTCTACATCAATCACCTGAGGTCTTTTCGAGGATTTAAAATTGGCCACTTTAAACAGCGACATACATTCTGCATCAAATTCTTGTAAGGAATATTTTTCTTTTGCTGTAGCTGCTGTTTTTTTCCTAGATGATACTTTTTCAAGAGTCACGGTCTCACATCTTTTGCTGATCTGAACATTTGATGCATGAACATCTTCCCAATGAAGATAAGGTTGGATTGCCAGCTCATAAGCACACTCTCCCTAGTTAAGATAATAAAGAAAAAAACACTTTATTTCTGAAATTTACACATTTACATTCTTTACCTTCTGCATTATTGGCATTCACTAAGTTGCTGTTAGTTTACAGAATGGAATTTGATAGAAAAGAGGAAGTCTGTGGTACATTCAATGAACCCACAATCATTTTAGGTAATTGATCTGAAATTCAAGGCCAATGCTCTCAACTTGAGCACCCTGATTTGCCTCTTCTTTTTGAATGTCACAAATCAGAATAGAAAGGGAGAAGTTGCATCACATTACTTTAATAAAAGTACATTTAGTCCTTGAGTTACGACTATAATGGAGCCTGCTCATTAAGTTAAGTCATAAGGGTCTTATCCAGCCAACTATGACTTATCCAGCCATGGATGAGACCTCCAAAAATTAATTGCAGGGATTTCAAATAGGCAGGAAATTATAACAGAGGGAGACTTTTAGTATATCAATACTTTGGAGATAAACTTTGCCCAGTTTGGACCTTCAGAAAAATTCCAAACACGCTCACAACTTTCTGTTTTAGAAGCTAAAAGAAATTATAAGTGGATCAGATACTCTTTGGTTTAATCTTAACCAATAGGAAGGACTTAACTGTACTATTACCACATTCTCATAATACTTTCAGCTTAGTATGCAATTAACATCAAAAAGAACTTTAGGACTCCTAAATGCACATAAGTTAACAAATCTGATAAAGTTATAAAAAGCAACCCTCTGGAAGAGGAAGGTGAAATACTTAAATTTCACATCAATTAGCATGACCCCAGAGTTGCTGAGAGTCGGATGACATATGCACAAAAATGTGAAATAACAGCTGCCAGTTCTTCAACTGATGTTGCCTTCATATTCATCGAGTTCTTCCCAAGAACCTAGGAAGTCACATTGTATCAACATAGTATATGTGTGGATCCAAGCTGTGTGGTCTTTTGTAACAGATGGAAATTTTCTAAATTATTATTATTCTCAATAATCAATAATCCATCCATCTAAATTCAATGGTAGTCTCACGTCCAGCTACTAACCAGAATAAAACCCAGACAAAGCCAATCAGGTGTTGCCACCTCCTGAATTAGACTGACAAGTTTTATTTTCTTAGATGTCCAGGTAACAACTTAATGATCCATGGCAAGATCATCCCTACATTTTTTGGATTGCAGTACTTTATTAAAAAAACATTTTTAGAAAGTTTTATGCTTATTTTCCAAAATAGTTAAAAAAAAAGATCAAGTAAACGTCATAGTCCACTCCATCAGCTTGCAAATTATGTAAGTTTTTTCTGTCTCTTCATTTAGTTGGACATTTAAATAATGATGGTGATTTTAATTAGTCATCAATGAAATATGTGTCTGCTAGAAAATGGAAAGCTGTTTAGTTTCTGACAGTTTAATTTCCATTACTGAGTTAACTATATATATTCCCTATGAGTGAATCACAATGAATGAATCACAATATATGAATCACACAATGAATGCCCCATAATGAAAGGCAGTGTATGTTCATGTTCAAAATCAGTTATCTCAAATTTTCTACAGAGTATGTATTAATCTGAGCTGCTGGAAATATAATCAGATGAGGGCCTGACACTTTGTATTATTGAGGTTTACATCAAAGAAATATGGGAACATGAGACTAGGGGAGATCAAAAGTACAATATACAGCAAGACACATTAGAAGTATAATCCATAATTCATTTTTAGGGGTGCTGCACAAAACATGCAATGAAATACACGTCTAAAGCTTATAGAACCATAGAAAAAGGAAGTTGGGAAGGAGTGATCATCTTTTTCTTCATTACAGGACAGCATTATAGTTTTGGTAACACTGAAATCCAAAAAATATGGAGGTGTTGCTCTCATCCACAATATAATTACCAAACTAGTTAAAAGTCAATGAATAACTTTATGAGTTATCTGACAAGTTAAACTAATTGCTGATGAAAAAGCTACCTATCAGTAAACTTTATTGCCTAAGCAATGACATCAGGCAAAGTAATAGGTTTTTAATAGGTTTCTCAACACCTTTTTAAAGAGAGGGTCTTCTTTGATCTATTGTGTTGAATAAAAGACACAAAGGGAAACACCGAATAGTGACATGCTTTGGGAGTATTGTCTATTCCAGAATCCTAGGTCACAGCCCAATAAAATGCATGTGGGAGCTTAGAAAGGAGATAAGGCTCTCCAGAATAGAAAAGCATGTTACTCACCTCTTCATGTCTCATTTGCTCTATCATGTACATGACACTAATGAAGTGGAAGCAACGATCAGAGTGATCCACCAGATAGGTAGGGAAAGGCCGGTTCTGCCAGACTGCCCATTCTGTCAGTGACAGTTCATGAACGTCTTTAGTTTCCAATTCCTAAGATTTCAAAACACAAAGAAAATAGAATGCTACCAATGCTGGTCACAGCTCGGGCTTCTCAAAAGAATAATCCAAAATAAAGATAAAGTTAGCTTAGGACTAACTTAGAACTGAGGAGGCATGATGGCGCAGTGGTTAGAATGCAGTATTGCAGGCTAAGTCACTGCTCACCGCCAGTTCGATCCTGATGGGCTCCAGGTTAACTCATCCATCCTTCTAAGGTCAAGAAAATGAGAACCCAGATTGTTGGGGGCAATATGATGACTCTGTAAACCGCTTAGAGGGCTGAAAGCACTGTGAAGAGGTATATAAGTCTAAGTGCTATTACTATTAGAAAAAAATATTTACTTTTATTTATGAGAAAATGTGTTTTTTCATACAATAAACAAGCATTTTATTTTTAGCACTTTATTAGTTAACAAACTGAGAATGAAGCATTTGTTTCTCATATTTCACAATATTTCTAATTTTATACATATAAATCACAGCGTTAGTTTATTTAGTTATAATTCCTCCCTGTTTTGTGCCTTTCAGTAAGTCTTGATTCCTAATTCCTGCAGTTTCTTGGCAAGATTTTTGAAAGTGGCTGGCTGCTTTTTTTCTGAGAGAATGACTGGCCCAAAGTCAACCAGGTGGTTTCATGCCTAAAGTGAGAGTAAAACTCATTGTAATATGACCTGCTATCTTAACCACTATAATAAATTGCTCTGAATTCTTTCATTAGCATTCGTAGGAAATGCTGATTTGTTAGATAGTATTTATTGTAGAGATTTACAATGGAACATCCATATGTTTTTACAGACACTTTGATCCTTCATAGCACTCCCTTGTGTAAATTAAATTTTAATTCTTTTTCAAGATGAATATCTATACAAACTTTCCTCAATAAGTGTACTTCAAAGATTTAGGGCTTCAAGGATTCTTAGCAATGACCATGCTGGCTGTGAATTCTAAGAGATGAAGACCATATAAAATGGAGAACATTCAAAAGAAAGAAGGATCAGACATAATCTGACCTTTAAAGGTCATGTCTGATGTAAGTGATTGCCAAGGTCCTATATTTATTTTGTATTAAGTATCTGGCATTTTCTCCAATAATTTGAAGTTATATTTGAATATAATTGTTAAAGAAGAAAGTCTTAAAGACAGGTATATCTTCTCTATATTTATTTATTTTATTTATTTATTTATTTATTGGATTTCTATGCCGCCCTATTCCAGGATCTCAGGGCGGCTCACAACATAGAAATCTAACATTAAAATACTTTATAAGAAAAACCCCTTAATTAAAAAAATCAATCATCCAAACAAACATGCACACAAACATACACTGGCTAAGGGGCAAGATGTTAACTGCCCCAGGCCTGTCGGCAAAGATGTGTCTTTAGCAATTTGCGAAAGGCGGAGAGGGTGGGGGCAATACGGATCTCCAGGGGGAATTGATTCAAAACATATATGTTACTGCTGACAACAGCTTTTTCTTCAGGCTTAAGTACTTTTTTCATGATCTTCAGCCAAACCACATTAAATTACCCTGAAGTATATGTTTTAACTTACTGTTCTTGTATCTTTGCATTCTAATGTTACAAAGTGACTCCGTGGTATTATTGGTTTTTTTATTCCTTCACCAGCTTTTATTTTATATAGTCTATTCCATTTTTCATATTCCTCGGTTGTAAGACACCAGCTTTCAGTTGGACTGGCTTGCTTTGTACCTGGAAAATATTTGACATAAGAAGAGGAAGGAAATTAGCATATTAGTATATACTTAATATGTGTGTGTGTGTGTGTGTGTGTGTGTGTGTGTGTGTGTGTGTGTGTGTGTGTATACATACATATAATTTATATAAATTTATATATGTATACCAATTCTCTCAATGCCCAGTGCATCACTTGCCAGAAACCTTTTTTAGATACGATGGTGCTTAAAAGTTATTGAATCCTTTTGAATTTTCAATTTTTCTGCATAAGTATGCAGAAGCTATATATTGTGTGTGGCAAAAGCATGCATACTTTTGCTTTCAGTACTTTGGACATCAATAATGGCGACTAAGCATTTCCAAAGATCAGTCTTGCAAATCAGCTTGGAGGAATTTTAGCCCAGCTTCTGCTGACGGATGTTGGTGGGCTTGCCCACTTCATCTCCTTCCACTTCGTAATCTATTTCTGCAGGATTAAGGCCGGGAGTTTGACTTGGCCATCGCAAAACATTATCTTTTCTCTGCTTTAACCATCATTTGGTTATTTGTTTTGGGTCGTTGTCTTGCTGCATGTCCCATTTTCTCTTGAGCTACAGTTCAGAGACCCTGACATTTTCTTTTGGAGTTTGTTGCTACAATTCAGAATTCCATCAATCATGGCAAACAATCCTGATCCAGAGGCAACAAAGAAGGCCCAGACCAGTATTCTGCCATCATCGTGTTTTACATGAACACGTGTAAGTTTCTTGCACTGGAATACAGTGTTGACCTTTTGCCAAACATAACACTTTTCATTAAGACAAAAAATTACATTTTGGTCTCATCTGTCTAGAGAACATTCTTCCAATAGCCAGATGGTTCACTCAAGTGATCTTTCACAAACTGTGCATGGGCAGCAATACTCCTATTGGAGAGTTGTGGTTTTCTCCTTGCAACTCTGCCATGCACATCATTATTGTTCAGTGTTCTCCAGATGGTGGCCTCATGAACCCTGGTATTTGGCAATGCAAGAGAAGCCATTAGAAGCCTTACACAGTACCCTGGGCTTCTTTGAGAACTCCTGGAGTATTACACACGTTGCTGATGGTGTGATCTAAATTTGTGGACTGGGTGGAATCCAAACATTTTGGAAATAGTTTAGCATCAGCAACTGTTTTTGGACGTTTTCAGAAAACCCCTTTGTTTGAGCCATGATTTTGAGCAATGACGCTTCCACATATCTGTGTTGTGAAGTTCAGATTTCAGCACTGAACAACCAGAATTCTGTTCTTTAAATAATTAACATCCCACCGATTAAAACAACTGACTCTAATCTCCCCTTCAAATGAACTGATAATTCTAGAGATGCACACTTGCCACACACAAGTATCAGGCTTTTGATCATTTTTTTCAATAAAGAAATAAACAGGTATAATGTTTTTGACTCATTTGTTTAATTGGGTCCTTGTTTTAGGACTTTTAGGGAGAATACATCATGTTTTAGGTTATATTTATAAAGAAATATCAAGAATTCAAAACTGTTCACAAATGGTGTTTTAGCACCCTTGCACTTATAGTCCATATTCAGATTATTACCCAGGTATATTCTATGACGGAACCTGTGTGGGAGAACTGTGAACTGTTACAATCATATTCTCTCTTTCTTCATGTCTTTGGTTGGTTATATAGCAACATCAATTGGTTGGGGCTCCTATGTTTGCTATGGAAGACTCCCTAGAGCAGCGGTTCTCAACCTTTTTCAGGTTGAGACCCCACTTGCACCACCCATGCGCGGCGCGACCCCGACCCGTGGCGCGCACGCACGGCGCGATGGGCCGATCCGTGCCTGCACAGTGCGCGCGCAATGGGCCGAACCACACATGCACGGCGCGCGTGTGACGGGCAAAAAAAATGGCGGACCGCGGTGTCCGGCAACCCCTGCGAAACGGTCGTTCGACCCCAAATGGGATCGCGACCCATAGGTTGAGAACCGCTGCCCTAGAAAAAAGCTGAGTGACTGAAGTACATTTTATTACTTGACCATTTCTATAAGCACCCACACTAAATAATTTTTTCAAAGCACTTTCTATTTTTTTTAAAAAATTGTATTTTTCTTCTCACAAGCTCTAAAAAAATCACTATGAAAAAGCAACAGCTGCTTTTATCTTCATAGCCGATTTAGCCATAAGCAGGTCTTTTAAATAATGGTGTTTTGATATAAAATTTGCACTGAAAACCAGACAAACAAATGAATCTGATTCAGTCTATAAACGTTTAGGTCTAATGAGCAGTGGAAGCAGTACCATAGGGCTATGCATGCTTTGAAATAATTTAGTAGTACTTTGGACTTTACATGAACAGTGTCTCTGTGCTATTCATTAAAAAAGGCATCTTAAAAAAAAAAGCTTATGTTTGAGCCCGAAAAAAGATGTTGCTTATTTATGAGTCTGATTTAAGCTGCTGTAGCTTTTCTCAGGCTCTCATGGAGTCTGAGAAAAGATGTGCTCACTCAATTTTTCCAAACTACATTTCAAAATAATTTTTGAAGGGTACATAGTTCTATTTTATTATACTCATCCACATTCATGGAAAATTATATCATATAATTACACATACGCACGCACACACAAAATTAGAGAATTATTAGAGATTGCTGAATCGAGAGATGATTCATACTTCAAGGACACGAAGTGGTGTTACTTCCTCTGGTTGCTATTTTTTTCTGTCCAAAAATAAGATGTCTTGTAGATTTTGCACATAACATAAGCTATTATTTATGCATAACCCAAAACTGCTTTCTTGCAGTTCTAACATTTTATTTTATTTATTAAATTTATATGGCACCCATCTCATTGAAACAGCAACACTGGGTAACTTACAATATCATAAAAAGTAAAAATGTACTAGAAAGCAATTAAAATGAGAAAAATTGAATAGAAAAGCTAAAACCTAGACGATGACCTGGGGATCTTCTCTACCTGGTCAGCCACCCCCCAACATAACAGATCCTTGTCAGGACCCCAAGCCAAGTGGCAGAGATATGTTTTAGGCTCTTCTGGGAAAGCCCAGGAGTATGGACCTTGTTTCCAATGGGAGAATAATCACAAGATCAGAGACTACAGTAGAAAAGGCTCCTCTCTTGGACTTCACTAGCCAAAATTCTTTGTCAGATGGGATCTGAAATAGGCCCTTTCCACTAGAATGAGTGGGGCGGGTTAGTTCCTCAAATTTTCTGGACCCATGCCATTAAGGGCTTTGTATGTAATGACCAAAAGCTTGAACTGGACCCAGTAGCAAACTGGCAGCCAGTGCAGTTCATGTAAAGACAGTGTCACATGTGACACCTGAGGGGTCTCCAGAACTGTCTGCACCACTGCATTCTGTATCAGTCGTCTAGGTCATAGTTATCCCAAAAGAAGACAGAAGGCTTAACATTGAAGTTTACAGAAAACCCCCACACACAGATCAGTATTTACATTTTGATTCTCACCACCCACTGGAGCACAAAATGGGAATTATCAGAACCCTACACCACTGAGATGAAGATTTGCCTACCAGCAAAAATGGTAAAGAAAAAGAGCTAAAACACATCAAGGAAGCTCTCAGAATTTGTGGCTATCCCAAGTGGGCCTTCATCAGATCAAAAAGACTCAGCAGAAGTTGTCATTCCATACATTGCAGGAATATAGGAAAAGCTCAGGAGGATCTTCAGCCAACACAACATATGTGCATACTTTCAAATCCAGTTTGAAAAAGGAGTCAAAGAGGCTATCTATGTCAAAATTTAACAGAGGGGGAGGGATATGACATCCAGTCTACAACACAGTCCTTTCAGCAGTTCCAAGAAGGCTCCACACCCATTTGCACTCAGGTGACCCTGGAGACACAGATAAATCTCCAGGTGGCCTCAACCACTCTCTAAAAGAATGCAAATGATCAGCTGTTTGCAAGAAATATAAATCCTTCCATTCCCCGCCATCCAGTCAGAGCTGAAGAAGCTTCTTGGATGAGAAGCATAATGTCTTCAAAGAAAAACAAGAAAGTCCAGTTGATTCGTGAAAAAGCACCTTTGGGATGTACCAGTTGTGGTTTCCAAGTATTCTTCAAGGGAACTTCATGCAGCGCATGCTCAGTAATCCAAGAAGTGTGTGTGTGTGTGTGTGTGTGTGAGAGAGAGAGAGAGGGGGGGTGGGGGAGAGTGAGAGGGAGACAGACAGACAGATAGACACTAGGGCATTTTCTTTACTGGATAGATACACAGGAATTCCCAGTAACAATTTCTGATCAGAAATGAACACAGATGATATTTGAAAATCTTTATAGTTCTGATTTATCTCTAAAATAGATACTAAAACCTATATATGCCATCCAAATTCCTCTTCACCGGCCATGTAGGCTGATGCTACTGGGAGGTATAGTTCAGCAAAACAGGGAAAGCAACAAGGCCGGCTCTGCTATATCCAAAGGCATTAAGATAAACATTTAACAGATTTTTCCCACTTGCATGTCTTCATTATCAAGTGCAGTAAATTTCTGACTGACATAAACAATAGGATTACTATCACTGGCTTGCCTTGCTCAGAAACATTTCTGGGCTATCTGGTTGCTTTCTTAAATTGGCTAGATGGATAAAGTAAGACTAACTCAAGCTCACTTCAGCTACTGGTAAATACATACAAACAGTTTTCTTCATCATACAAATATTAATACCAAGTAATTTTGGCACAGAACTAGACAGAAGATAAAATTTGCTTAAGGGATTTTTTTAAAAAGATCAAAAGATACCAGACAAATAATGAAGCAGAAAAATAATACCTAATGACAATACCCCTTATCAAGGAATTACCAAAGAGAACTTCCGGTGGCTTCGCCGGCGTCGCTGGAGTCTCTACTGTGAGGCTCCGTTCTCTGGGTTTGTAAAGCCGCTAACAACAGCGCTAATCAGCTGTTTGTTGCGGTGGAAAAACCCCTCTTCGGGTAAAGAAGAGGTGTAGAGCCTCAAGAGCAAGGTTGAGCCCTTCTAAGATCCCTGGAAAAAATTTTCAGGGGCAGAGAAGGTGTGTTCCCTAGGCACTTGAAATGCTCCTGCCCAGAGACGCTTCTGTCGGCTGACAGAAATAGACGTCGCGACCGCCTCTGCTTTTAAGAGAGAATAATAAGGATCTTATACAGACGGAGTGAATACAGGAGACCTTTGAGTATTGCAAGTATTTTGTTACTTTGTTTCTGCCTTTGTACTTATAATTTTTTTGAATCAACATAATCCCTTCAAAATGGCGATTGTTCTTTGTACTCAGTGAAAGTGAAGAAAATGAAAGTGATCAAAGCGCTGGAAAGTGAAACTGAATTTTCTCTTCTCTTTTTGAAGTGATGCTTGAGAGACTATTTAGACTTGAATTATTTACTAAACTATAATGCAAATTGGATTTTAAAAGAAATTGAGAAGGGAGGAATTGGCAATTTTTAAATTTTTTTCTTATTCTTTCCTTTTTTTTTTTTTTTAAACTATGACTACGAGACAAAAGGCAGCAATTGCGAAGGCAGCTATGCCCTCTCCAGGGCAGTTTGTAAAATCGCAATCTGCTCCTTTAGTATCTCAAGAGCCTATACAGCCTCCTCCAGAAATGCTTACAATGAAAGATTTACAGTCTGCATTAACTGTTGCATTATCTTCAGTAAATGTTGCATTATTTTCAGTTAATGATAGGTTGGAGAAACTGGAGGATAAACTGGAGAAAAAGATGGCAGAACAGAAAAAAGATTTTAAAGCTATGTCAGAAGCTTGTAATTTAGAGATGAGAGAAGATATAGTTGAAGCCATGAAAGGAGTATGGAACTATACTATTGGAGCTGATGAAGAAGAAAAATTGGAAAATGTTGAGCAACAAAGTGAGGATGCACAGGACCAGGTTATTATGACACAATTTCACCAGATGCAGTTTGCTGTCAGAATTAGAGGATTTAAAGAGGAACTGCATGCAGTACTGAAAGAATTTGCTACAGGAATATTAACCAGATTCTCTCCTCCAAATGAAAATGATTTGCAATTGACTGTTGAGTACTTTATAAAACAACCTATACAAGAAGAGGACAGTACTCAGAATAAAGAGGATAAAGGGAAATGGTTTGATTGTATTGGGGAGGAAGAGGATTTGTTTCAAGATAGGAAGCAGCAAGAAGATCAGGATAAACAAGGACAAAGATTTGAAATGTTATTGCAACGAAATTATATGGTCAAGAGAAATAGAGGATTAATGCTTAGGTTAAGATGGTTTCTATGGATTCAAAAAATACTGCAAGGAAAAAAGAGAGACTTATTACTTGGAAGGGAGGCTCTGTTTTCGAGATTTGACTGGCAAAGGAGAAAACCCCGAATTCGACTGAAGGACAAGTTAAAAGTATGGATGGATTCAAGGTTCAAGATTCTGAACAAAGTGCAAGAGAAGATGAGTAATGGAAGAATGTATTTGGACTGAAATGATTTAAGGGTTGACAATACAGATTGGTGGATATGCATTATGTGATTTGATGGCTGAAGGAATGCAAGCTGGAAATGGTGTAATTAGTTTGTATCTGTTATGGGGTTTATTTGATAGATAGGAAAGCCCAGAAACTGCTTGAAAAGTGAAATTTAAATTATATGTAAGGTACTAAAGCAATCTAAGTTTATGGGTTGATTTTAATATTAAGTTTATGAGTAAAAGGTATGAAAGGAAGTTGAAGGGAAGATTTAAACGAAGAGAGGATGTTTATTGGATGATATATTAAATTGATTAAGAATATATTTTTTGAATTGAGGGGTTTACTGATATTACGTGTTTACGGTGACTCTATATAACCTCTTAATGAATTGAAGTGTTTTAAAAGTTTGACTTAGATTGATGGACTAGATACGTAAATGAAACTTGTTATTCTTAACAAGGTGATCTGTTTGGGATTAGATATGTATTAGAATTGAGAAATGTAAGGTAGAGATTGTATGTAGTATATTTTTTAATTCTTGTTAGGATTATATTATAATTTTGTTTGATGAAGCGGGTTTTCCTTTATTATACCCTGTATTCACTCTGGGAAGTCCGGGGGGGGGAGGTTAGGGAGGATTTATAAGTTTATATTTTATATTTTATGTTTTCTCAGCTGTAATTGGGGTGGAATAGTTAATTATTGTTATTAAGGGGTTGCTTGGGTGGCCTCTGGGCACCACATCTGATGGAAAGAGAAAGGAGGAGTGAGGGCTGATGTAAGTAGATAAGAAGGGGGAAAGGTAGGGATAGATGGGTGGATTAGTAGGACGGAGATAGAGAAGGGGGGAGAAGTACGTAGTTAGTTGGTAAGTGAGGGGAGGTTAGGGTTAGGGGGGATGTGGTGGTGGGGGTTCTGAGCAGCAATGTTAATTGTTTGGTAAAGCTGGTCTATGATTATTTTCAGTTGAGTTGTATTGAAATATGTACCTATGTTGTGTTGTGTTTATGGATGATTGTTTATTTTAATATTATGATTGATTTGAGTATCTTTTTTCTTTTTTGTCAAAAATTAATAAAAAATATTTAAAAAAAAAAGGAATAACCAAAGAGAAAAGCACATCCCCACTAACATTGGCATGGCAAGCTACTGTAGTGAAGAGACCAAGGTTGAAAATTTTCATTAGGTGAGATGTGCCATGTAACAATTTCACAAAGATGGGAATTATGCTTTGATACCTGTCACAAAAAATCAGTAAAACTTAACATCCCAAAGTATTCACCAAGCTCTCTAATTCAACAGCACCATGCCACTCTTGGCTAGCTTAAAAATGATATATTATTTTATTTAATATATATGGCTAATATTTATGGCCTATCATTCTGCAAGATTTTTTAATTAATTAATTAATTATAATTCAGAATAGAGCTGGAAGGGGACCTTGGAGGTCTTCTAGTCCAGCCCCGTTCAAGGAGAAGACCCTATACCAAATGACTGGCCACTTCTTAAAAGCCTCGAGTAATGAAGCCTCCAGAACTTCTGAAGGCAAGCTGTTCCACTGGTTAATTGTTCTTGTTGTTAGGATGTTTCTCCTTAATTCTAGGTTCTTCTCTCCTTGATTAGTTTCTATCCATTGTTTCGTCTCCTGCCCTCTGGTACTTTGAAAAATAAGTTGACCCCCCTCTTCTTTGTGGCAGCCCCTTAAATACTGGAATACTGCTATCATGTCACTCCTAGTACTTCTTTTCTCTAGACTAGCCAACCTTTGCAAAATTATCTAAATAAATAGCCTTTATTTATTTATTTATTTATTTATTTTTGCGATTTCTATACCGCCCCCCTTCCGAAGGACTCGGGGCGGTGTACAGCCCAATTAAAAACATCAACATACAAAAAGTAAAATGATTAAAAATAGATTAAACAATTTGGCCCAGAATCATTTAAAACCCAATACATTATCTTAAAAGCTCAATCCCCTAAAACAATTATGGCCTTGTTGGTACCGGAGCTATTATCCCAGGCCGGTTTGTCGAAAATGTTTTTAATTCTCGACATAGTATTTTTGGCAATGAATCTTGTTGACTATACGAAGCATGAAAGAACTCTAGGTCTTGCTGACCATAAATCTGCCAATCGGTTACACTGAGCAACCTTCCTGTACCTTGTGTGAAAGACAGTTTTTGTTCATGTGGCAACTCCAACCCAGCAGACATCCCCTCTTACCTGCACTGGCAAAACTGAGAAAAGTTTTTCGCCCTAAAACAAGGCCTTTCTTCTCCTTTGAGTGGGCTGTAGAAATGTCTTGCTCTTTCTCTGGAGGTGTAATCAACATACGGTGCATTTTGGGGTTTAGGCCTTCTGGAATCATACGTGGGCTGTGCTGGTACAAATGGAGGCCTTTATTTTTTGAAAGAGTTTTCAGAAGACTTTTTCTGTTGGATTGGCTTTGATTGTAAATCTACACAAAGGAGAGGAAAAAAAATTGGTACTTTTTTGTAGTAAAACGTTTTATCTGTTCCTAGTTTACTTATTCACAAATATGATTTACACTAAAGCAGGCTTGTAAGTCTAGGCCAGTGTTTGTCAACCTTGACAATTTTAAGGCATGTGGACTTCAACTCCCAGAATTCCACAGCCAGCAATGCCTTAAAATTGTCAAGGTTGAGAAACACTGGTCTAGTTCATTATAATCCTTCTGCGTATCAGCTCATTGTTAACCAATATGCTGTTTTCCATATGCAAACAAATGCCTACAGAGTGTCATATTTTTCAATTTATAGTGATTTGATGACATTTTTAAAACTTATAGGTCAGATTTGAAGAACTCAGATTATGTTCTCCCACTATTACTCCATGTCTAATAATGTTCAGGTGAAGATTTTTAATATTTATTTACTGAATTTCTATCGATAAAGGAAAACAAAGTGTTGGCACAATCAATGTTCTTAATAAAACCTATGTTAACATTTTACTAAATGGCCTTCTGATGCACTATCCCTTAAAATGTTCTGTAATGTATGCAATTATAAAGGATTGAACCATGACCGGGAACTCCATAAAGCTTATTGACTAAAGAAACATAATGCAAAATGAAGGTATCATTAATGTAAGGTAGACAGGAGTTATTGGAGCAGAACAAAAGAGTAGCAGCATAATTGTGACTCCACCAACACGCTGTTAAAGATCATGCTGTCCACAATTACTCTAACTTCAGTTCTTAGTTTCAGAAGTCTGATAGCAATGTTCTTATTTTATATACTTCTCTTTATTCTTACCTAAAGAAAAAAAACATAAAATCTTTTCTCCCCACATTTACTGAACTAATTTTGTTAAAATAAATAATATTCCTTCTAGTAATATATTTTTATCTTACCTTTATTATTTTTATACATAACTCAAGTTGGCAAACATACCTAATACTCCTTTCTCCTCCTATTTTTCCCAAAACAACAACCCTGTGAGTTGGGTTGTGAGAGGGAGTGATTGGCCCAAAGTCACCCAGTCAGCTATTGTGCCTAAAGCAGGACTGGAACTCACAGTCTCCCGGTTTTTAGCTTAGTGCCTTAATCGCTAGATCAACGGAAACAGGTTTTCTGGATATAATCCTAAGTGCCTCTAGCAACAACCCCTGTCCCAAGTCCTTCTGAATATACTACTGCAACCATCAGAACCATCACCACTGCTGCAGTGCCAGGATCTGCTAGTTCAGCTCTTACTTTCTTTCAACTTTATTTGGTGGCAAGACCTAGGATCTGAATGGAGTTTTTGGAAACATTCAGAACACTAAAATCCCTGTGTCTAGAATTTGTTAGGCAAAACAAACTTGGGTTTGGAGTTTCATCTTACTCGCTCTTCCCTTCCTTCAGAAAGAATGACAACAATGCGCCCTTGCCGTTTGCGTCCAGTTCGGCCCATTCGCTGCACAAGACGAATGGGACTTTTTTGAGCATCAAAACAAATGATGAGATCCACTTCTCCAATATCCAAGCCTTCTTCTCCTACACATGTGGAGACCAATGTGTTGTAGCCGCCCTCCCGGAAACACTTCACTACCTAAAGGAAAATATAAACAAGCTTTAGCTTGATTCTGGCAGTTCTTAAGAAAGCAAATTCACATAGCAAGGAAATATAATGAGATCAGTAGATGTCATAGAATTTGGAATATGCATGAGATACAGAGAAATGAGGATTGTGTACCTCTCAAAGTAGAGGAAGCTATTGAAACTAGCACTAAGTTACATGGAACGATTGAGGTTTTTTTTAAGATAATAACCTTATGTAAACAGATAGGGTCAGTTTAAATTGTTCAACTGTTCAGTAAATTTAGGAACTTTATCAATTACTATACTGCTCTATTATAAAACATTTTGTTTTCTACACAATGCATTAGTAATTGATAGTAAGCGCAATCACAAAGATCTGAAGGAAGGACAGATATAATGTACACATTTACTTCTCTCATTCTTTCTATGCCATTTTCTTAACCAAGTGAAAGTAGTTATAGTGTTGGAATGTCATGTGAACTCTCTAACCCAGTTGAAGACAGGGATAGATGGGCTAATTTTATCCCAAGAAGTCTCACAACAACTTTAACTAACTTGATGAACCATATTGTGCACAGTTGAGAAGCTTAATGAAGCAATAAATACTTCCTCTGCTGCTAAATCAGAGATAGACTCATAGAGGACCCCCATAAAATGACCTTGACTGGAAATTGTCTTATTTTTAGTTCTCAGTACCTACATTGAGAATGAGGACAGAAAACAGGCAGAAAATGTTGAGAGCGAATACGGCTCTCGTGATTCTCTAAGGCAGAGATCTCCAACCTTTCCGGACTCGAGGACCAGTGGGGAGGAGACCAGCTTCAAAATTGGTGTGTGTGAGCGTATGTGTGCGCACGGGGCCACACACACTGGTGTAGCACTAGCAGCCCGGCTGCCACTGTGTGCATGCGCGAACGGCCATGCACCCCCCACGACCGTTATTGGCCCATTTGTGCATGTGCAAATGGGCCGCACAAACCGCCCAGGCTAGCAGCTCATGCGTAAATGGGCCCGCGCTAGCATTCCCGTTTGTGCCCACGCACATGCAGAAACAGGGCTGCAGGCACTAGCGTGAGTGGGGGGGGGAACACACATCCACGCACCAGCCGTTTCCGTGGCCCGCTGGGCAAGAGCCCACAGCCTGGTCCCAGGCCACAGACCATAGGTTGGGGACCCCTGCTCTAAGGGGTCAAAGATGACTGGAGCACTATGTAATTTTAAACCCGTATTCCATTTGGAGAGGGGTGCTGGAAGGACATAACAGTCACCTGGTTTCTTCTATGGTGATGGAAGGACTTTGAAAACCACTCCCTGATTTTCTGCTTCTCTGGCGCTTGGGAACAAGACAAATTCTCAAGGAGCAGCTAATACGTGAAACAAAGCTATAAAATTCTGCTTCTCATTACATCTTTATCTCTATAGGAAGAATAACAAATTTTTCTATTAAAAATAACTAACAGGGAACAAGTTATTATTTGAAAAATACAACAATCTGAAAGGTCCACAGTCAATCTAAGAGTTCCATAGCCAAATAATGATCACTTGCCTATAACTATAAGCAGGGCAGTTATGTGTTTGTGAGGTTTATTCATTTTAAGTGAATTTAAATTGTATGTGATTGCAGCAGTGGAGCTCTGGTGAAATTAAATTTTATGCAGTGCAGCATGGGTATTGCTATATTATGAACCCATTTTCTTGGCATCAGAAATCTGTTTGGGATGATAATTTACAAGTATACTAAGGATAAAATTTGTTATACCATGCAGGACAATTTGTATCCCTCCCTCCTCCCATTTCATTACCTCAAGCTGTTCCTTCTGTGTAAAACCCTTTGTGCTTTTGCCTGTAGAATGGCCTACAAAGGTCATGACTCTCACAAGTGGGTAGTGATAGTTAAGCATCTCTGCAATTTCCTGAACACTGTCACGAAAGGAGGAGAAGATCATCACTCTGGTGTCTGCAGGTGTGACTTCAGATGTAGGCTGATCTATGTAATAGAGAAAGCAAACCAATAAACTGCACCTCAATGAACACATATGGAGAAATTTGATACAACATGCAGACATGCAGAATCTCCAGTTAATCAATTTCACTGACTAGCATCCTAATCAAGACTAAGCATCATGCTGGTAAAATGGAACTAGTAAAGTTAAAAAAGTATAAAAACAAAGAACATTTATTTTTAAAGGATAAATTGTGTCAGATTGAAAACTGCATATACTGGTAAACCAAATATTTAGCCAGAGTCTTTGAAATAAGGACAGTATAAAATGAATGGCAAAATATTAAAGAGCAAATAATTCATAATGCTTAAAATTCAAAGTAGAAAACAGTAGGGTATAGAATATAAACCCAACAAAACTGAATCAGAGTGTTCAACGATACTACTTGATTTCTTGCAACTTTTTCATTAGCAGTTGAATTACATCCTATATGTACCTTGACTTTCTCTCCAGGATTTGAAATGTTGTACAACAACATCTTCTAATTTCTTTAATTTGGGATGACTATAAATGAAAGTCTTCATGTCTTCAGCTCCTGCAAACCCAAAATGTTTAATTTTAGATATAAAAATCTATAGACAGCCTTAACTTTTTTTTAAAAAAAAAAATCTCTGTGAAAAGTTATCCCTTTAAAATATAATAAAATTGTCTCCTTAATTCAGAGGTCTTCAAACTTGCCCCTTTTATGACTTGTGGACGTCAACTCCCAGAATTCCTCAGCTAGACAAGCTGGCTGACGAATTCTGGGAGTTGAAGTCCACAAGTCATAAAAGGGCCAAGTTTGAAGACCCCTGTCTTAATCCTATTATTAAGGGAAAATCCTGTAAGATTACCAGTTACCTGAGGGACTGTCTTTTTCCAAGAGTCTCTATTCATCCAATTCAATCCAGCAGACTGGACATTCTGCAGATCCCATCAGTCAAATAGTGTTGAACGATGGGAACTAGAAGATAGGACTAATCTACTGTGGCCATTACAGAATATGTTAAAAGGCCCTGTTTATTGGTTTTACTGTTAGCCGATTAACTATCTTTGTTGCTGTATGTATCTTCTGGATGTTTTTACTGTTTTAAATTGTTTTATAATTTTAGGATTGTAGACATATATGGAGATTCTCAATCATTCAGGTCATGGTTGTCCCAAAGGTGCTTTCCAAAAGGCAACTGGACCTTTTATTTTTTTCCTTGAAAACATTTCACTTCTCATCCAAGAAACTTCTCCAGTTCTGCTGAATTGTAGAATTCAGTTGAAGAAGGTACAACTGAATTGTAAAATATAGTTAGAATTGTAACCAGCCCAGAGTCACTTGGACCAATTGGGCTGTTACAGAAATTTAATGAAGGAATGAAGGAAAGAAATAGATATAGTGTGCAATTAAATATTTATAATTTATACAAATGTAAATTTGAGATATAGACCTTCAGTTTGGTATAGTGGTTAAAGTATTAGGCTAGAGACTGTAAGGTTATGAGTTCTAACCCTGCCTTAGGCATAAAGCCAGCTAGATAACTTTGAGACAGTCACATTCTCTCCCCCTTAGGAAGAAAACAATGGTAAACAACTTCCAAAAATGTTGACGACTGATGGGGGGAGAAATTTGTTAAAATAAATAAGAGTGATACCAAATTTAAACCAAAATAGAGATATTTTTTAATATCTGAAAAAAATAGTATACCCTTAAGCCACAATAGTCATACTATATAAAGAAAGACAGCCTTCACCAGGAATATCCATGGGTATTTTAAACATATTCTTCAGTCCTTAGTAAAGTCATTTGTCATGCTGAACAAATAGCACTGCTGTATTTTGAGTAGATAAATTGCCAGCCTAGTTCATTGATGTTACCATTTGATGAAGTTGAATCAAAAAACATGTTTTCAAGTTGGTTGTATAGCATCATGAATTCCTCATTACGCCCAAGTTCATTTTTGGCTCGAGTCATTCCTTAGAAAGAAAAGTAGTCGAATTTAAAAATGTTAAACTTTAGATCTCTGACTTACATAAACTGCACATCAAGCTAGACTGTTCTGTAGTCTGCAGTGAAAATTAATAGTAAAAAAAAATCACAGATAAGTGTCCTGGTTAATGACTGCAATAAGTCTTCTCTCTCAGACACAGATAAGTAATAATGCATTATTACAACAACATAATTAATTTGGTTGGAAAGGACATTAGAGATCTTTTAAGTTAAACTGCCATCGATGTAGCTACACCACTACTATAGTTTCCCTAACAGGTTTCCATCCTTATTTTGCCTGAATTCCTGTAATGAAGGACAGGCTCATCCCAACTCCCTACTAGCAATTATTCTCCTATGAAGTAGTCAGCATCATAATGAATTTCTAATTCAAATATTTGAAAATGACTGTCCCTATCTTAGACTATCACTACTTAAGATGTACTTCAAATACATACAAGATGTCTTTGAGATTATAAGGTATTAAATATTAGGAATATATAGAAATATGGAAAATATATATAATATTTTTAGATAAAATATATTCTGTACAGAAAATATATAGAAAAACATCTAGTTTGGGTGGACTTGAGTGAGCCAAGTTAAATAGAATAGTAGCTTTATATTGGCTAGACACATTTCTCATATTCATGTGTGCCTATCCTTGTTTCTTTTAACAGAATCCCATTTTCATTATACCTAGGTGGCAACTCTATCTACTATTCTGGTATCAAAAGTAAAAGTCTCTAGAATGAACGAATATAGAAAAGGCAAGAATGAGACACAGACAAAAGACTTGCGATATAGACCTTATTATGCTAATTCTATCTTATTCAGCCTTATATTAAAAATACTTGAGAAAGCCTAAATATTAATTTTATTCACTGAATTCCAATTTCCTCAAGACCATCAGTCTTAGATCAGTTCGTAGGTATGGTTAAAATCAGTTTCCCTCCCAACTAAAAAGCAGTATTTTCTAATTAGTCTCAGCTTTTTATACCCAAAGATAGTCAATGGTGCCTCTGCCAGAATGGACGAATTATGTGTTTTTCCCCTCTGGTAAGAATAGAATAGAGCTGGAAGGACCTTGGAGGTCTTCTAGTCCAGCCCCCTGCTCAAGCAGGAGGACCCATACCCTCTCAGACAAGTGACTGTCTAGCCTCTTCTTAAAAATCTCCAGTGATGGAGCGCCCACGATTTCTGGAGGCAAGCTTTCCCACTGGTTAATTGTCCTCGCTGTCAGGAAGTTTCTCCTTAATTCCAGGTTGCTTCTCTCTTTGATCAGTTTCCAACCATGTTTCTTGTCCTTCCCTCTGGTGCTTTGGTGAATAACATGACCCCCTCTTCTTGGTGGCAGCCCCTCAAATACTGGAATATTGCTATCATTTCTCTCTTCTTTTCTTTAGACTAGCCAAACCCAAGTCCTGCAGCCGTTCTTTGTATGTTTTAGTCTCCAGGCCTTTAATCATCTTAGTTGCTCTTCTCTGAATTTTTTCCAAACTCTCAGCATCCTTTTTTGTGATAAGGTGACCAAAACTGGCTGCAGTATTCCAGATATAGTGTTTCTAAGGTTTTATAAAGCGGTACTAATACTTCACGTGATTTTGATTCTATGCCTCTGTTTATACAACCCAGGATTGTGTTAGCTTTTTTGTCTGCTGCTGCATACTGCTGGCTTATAGTCAAGTGATTGTTCACTAGGACTCCAAGGTCCATCTCACAGTTACTGTTTTTAAGTCAGGTCTCGCCCAATCTGTACTTGTACCTTTGATTTTTCCTGCCTAAATGTTAAACTTTGCTTTTATCCACACTGAAATTCATTTTGTTGGATAGGGCCCATTGTTCAAGTTTGTCAAGATCTTTTTGGATTCTGAGTTTGTCTTCTGGGGTGTTGGCTACTCATGCCAGTTTGGTGTCATCTGCAAATTTGATGAGTTCTCCTTCAATTCCCAATTCAATTCAAGTTATTTATGAAGATATTGAAGAGTACTGGGCCTAAGACGGAACCTTGTGGTACCCCACTGCTTACTTCTCTCCACGTGGATGTAGAACCATTGAGGACTACTCATTGATATACTACAACATCCACAGCATTTCGCTGGTCTACTAGTTTAGTCACTTTATCAAAGAATGAAATAAGGTTGGTTTGGCATGATCTGTTTTTAACAAACCCGTGCTGGCTACTAGTTATAAGTTTGTTTGCTTCTAGCTGTTCTTTGTTTACAATATATAAATATATTTCAAGTTAATTTATGAATTAGCAAATGTGAAAACAATGTTTTATTCCCCTATCTTCCACAAATCTAAATACATGTTATTTCTAATCAGTTCAATTTATTACAGTCATTTCTTTATAATATTTTAATAGACATGTATAATAAATCTAAATGCCCATGGTTAAGTTGAAATGGGAGTAAAACCAAATTCCTTACCTTTTGATCCATCCATGATTCCACGTAAGAAGGTATGTAGTGATCTCATTCCCATATGCAGTAACAGTTCATAACCATGATACAAACTAATACATAGTGCAAAATCTCCTTCTATTGCACCTTGTTGCATTCGCTGGGGGGAAAAACATTTCAAAATTATAGTTATACAGATATATTTGTAATAGCAATTTTACTGTGATTCTATCTACTGTTTAAGTAAATAATAAAGTAAAATAGACTTCCACCTAACTATCTAAGCACTTTTTATTCCATTTCAAGCTTACTGGGGGAAAAAATCAAATGCTTTGAAGGCTAAAGCCTGGATTAGATTTCTCTGTCACTGCACATCAGGGAATGTATTTTTCTGTCATGTGGAGACGGTTGTATAACTTTTGCATTTATACGTCTGCAAATGTTCATTCTGACCAGGGGACTTAAAATGCTATATAATGGGATAGAAAACTGTAGTGAGAAAAAATCCATTTTGAGACAAATACTGCAAGAATTTGAATTTATTCAGATAAATGGATAAAGTCTTTATCCAAAGTCCACAAAAATTTATATAGATTAAACCAGGTGGCCTTTTAAAAGAGTAGAGGGCTGCACTACATTGCTTTTTTCTTAAAGGCAGTGTGAGCACATCTTTTCCTTAAACATTGCAGAGCTAGAGAAGGAATTCTGTAACCCAATGGTTGGATTGGACATTCAGAAAAAATATATTAAAGCAGTGTTCCCCCTACTTTTCTGGCTCAGTGGACTGCTGGAAATGATGGGGGATGGTTTCGTGTGTGCGCTACTTTCACAAATGCAGCTCTGAGCATGCATATGAGTGTACTCCCCCGCTACTTCCACGATCCGGTTTCAAATGGGCTGTGGCCCTGGCACTGGGCTGCGGCCCGAGGTTGGGGGCCTCTGTATTAAAGGACATCGGAGGTAGAAATGGGATTAGAACTTTGGTTTTAATTTTATGGGAAATGATTTACCCTGTATTGTTTTCGTTATTTTGTGTTAACTCTGTGCATGCACTTGGATGCTCCACGCTAAAGGAATCAAACCTGGACATTGTTTTAGACATTTTCTCCTTTTCAACTCCATTTTAGTACTTTGATTTTAGTATTCATGATAAATAACTTGGATTCTTACTGAAACAGTTATTTTAATTCTGAAAGGATTTAATCTAAGCACATTTCTCCCTGCTTGATTAGGTACAAAAAGGGAGGAAAGCAGAAAAAAAAGATCATCACATTATTTATTCTTAACACTGTGAAAAAAGTGCCAGGTGGTGGGTTTTCCTGAAAAGGCTGTGCAAACAGTAAAGGAAGATGTAATATCAACTGTTAGAAAAGGCCTGAGACCTCCCCCCCAATCCCAGATGTGCATTTGACTGTGACTAATTACAAATCTGATTATACAGAAAGAAAATAAATAATATTCTTCTTGAGAATATGTACCTCAAAACGTGAAGCAGGGTTTTTCCTAAATTGATCTCGTGCTAGAATTATCTGATACTTTGTAAGAGCAGGTATTTCATGTCGTGGTAACACCTGGAGTCTAGTTAGCCGACCAGTAAAAATTTCCAAGATCTGAACATAAAACAGAAGACACAAAATGAAAATTTTCCATGTCACAAGTGGTTCTATGTGAGAAAGAGAAACAGTTCTCAGTATGAGCTGAGGTTGAACCAAATGGAAGTCAAGGCTTTGAAGCAAGAAGTTATTCAGTCTCTTATATTTTAGTTGTTGACAAATTAGTGTCCCACGTCAGCTTCCTGAATTTCTGCATGACACCAGGCCATTCAGAGACTTTATCATACGGGTGTCAAACTCACTGTGTTATGTGACGTGTCATGCTGGAGCTGTGGTGGGCGCAGCCTCTTCATGATGCAACCAGCCCACGGGCCAGCAGTTTGACACCCCTGCTTTATCAGAACAAATGACCAACATTTTTCAGTGTGTTAATGTTGGGGCAGTGTGTGAGAATGAGAGAATGATACTTTTGAAGCAGTATTAAGTCTCTGGAAGACAAACTATTAACATTCTCAAATTTACCACTATTGATTGCCTGAAATTGCACCTACAAACTTCAGGTATTTTGTCACTGAATTTTGATGGAACAATTGGGGGAGAGTGGGTATGTTAAAGGCTGCATTCAACCTGCAATTAAATGTTAATAAGCTATGCACTCTGAAATCCATGAGTTCTTCTGCCTGTCAAAAATAAACAAAAAGTTTCATTTGATGCAGCTATTGCTTCCTTAAAATCTATACACTGCACATAAAAAGTCTACCCAATCCATTCTAGCAAATAGGATAAATTCATGAATTGACTTCCAGTCTTGCGTCGTAACGACGTGGCCAAGGATTGTAGGGCTCCAAACCCCATGGCTGGTTTCACCCTACCAGGGGATCCTAAATGGGTCAAAAGTTGCCCCGGAGAGGCGACGAAGAAGAAGCTGATCACAGAATGACAACGGTTGATCCGCTCTATCTGGAGGAAGCCCTCCAACCTGACAAGAGAAAGGCTAACCACACCTCGCTGACTAGCCCAAGCTACCGGCAGTCGAAGTCCAAAAGCACTAACCAGAACAACGGTGAACAGTGTGCTTGGAACTGGGTGAGAATATCGATCTTCTCTCTCCTATCTTGTAACTGATTTCCTGGAAAAGATCCCCAAGAAGCAAAAAATCCTCTGAAAGTGAGAAAGAAGGGGACTACAACCCCACCCTTCTATAGACAGAAGCAGCAAATTAATGTTTATGGGGGACAGAAATGTATTGAAATGAAGTTAATACTACAGTCTGGATAAATTTTAAAACTAAGAAAAATGTTAAGATTTTGCATCTGAAAGAGTATTAATGAAACTATAAGAAAATAATTCTTTGTCTTAAAAGTTGTAATGAATAGATACTGACATCTAGTGGAGGATTAGAACATAACTATAGCTGCATTGACTAAGAAATTGGCAAGATGCCCAGAAATAGAAAAAACTTGTTCCTTTGAACATCAGTGATTTTTACTCAAATAAAAAAAACAACTGGGAATGGAGGAAAGAAAATACAACAGGGCCATCTACTATAGAATAAGAACTACATTTGTTTTAAAAACCGCTGACCTTCTGGAACTATAAATACTCACTGAGCTGTGATTTCTAAGCCCAAGAATTATTTGCAGAGAAAGAAAAACCTTGACTCTTGGCTCATCTTCTAGGGGGGAATTTACTGGAAAGCTTTTAGGTGGCTAAACATTCTGGACTGCAATTCTGGCTGGTTGATAATTCT
Organism: Bothrops alternatus; assembly: GCA_034064705.1. NCBI lineage: Eukaryota > Metazoa > Chordata > Lepidosauria > Squamata > Viperidae > Bothrops > Bothrops alternatus. The sequence continues at coordinate 6,545,796 of JARGCV010000044.1, read as the reverse complement.
AAGACCCCTGAACAGAAAAACTGTTATAAAACACTGCTTTCAATGGATGCTTTGACAATTGGAAACACATTGGATTACAATAAAGCTAAGAGCTATATAAGATTTGGTTGTTTGGATTTTAAGATTGGCTGGTTTGATAAGGCTAATCACAGAGACTATAGTACCGGTGAAAGACTATCTGGAGGGGGAAGACAAAATGGAAATTGCATACCTGTTAAAAAGTAAGAGGAAACCACACCTAATATTCCCTTCTGAAGGCTCTAGCCTGGAACATCAGAGATCTGCAGGAGCAATACTCCAAGACAAGGCAAATACTTTCAGGAGGAAATGTATGCAATGCTGTGACAGATTCAAATGACAATGGTTTCAAACCACGATGAGATTAAAAACAACTTTGATGACATAAATGAGCATATCTTCAACCTAAACTTACAATTAAAAACCTCTCAGAAAACGACGATAAAGAATGAACAAACAAATCAGATAACAGAATACAAACCAGAAGACAGTGACTTAAATAGGGAAGCTACAAATGAAGAGAACCACAATTTAACACAAACAGAAGAAAATTTAAAAGATTTTGACACAACAATGAAAATGGAAAAGATATTTTATCTTTCAGGATTTCAAAACAAATTTGAGGATAAGAAAGAAGATCTAACAAAATTATAGAACTGCCAGGAGAATCATTAGTTTGGGAGACAAAAAGCATACATCCAACTCAACTTGTCTTTCTTACTCCCAACAACACTTACAAAAATACAGGAATCCCCTGGCAAGTGGAACATACTGACTTGGAAAGCTACTTGGCAAAAGAAGAAGGCTAGAGTTAGATTCAAGAGATTTGATTCAACTTACCAGATGGAGTACTATATGATTAAACACTTGTTTGAATATGGTTAAAAGAATAGATAAATTTTGGATATAAAGAGGCCCTAGAGTAAGAGGGACAAGACATATAAGTAGTATAGTACTTTTTATATTATATGAAATGTAAAAATATTATGTATGTGAATGAAAAGTTTGCACATTTAAAGGTAATTAATTTTGAGAAAATTATGACTGATAAGAATGATTTGAATACTGAGCGGAAATCAAGCTTAAATAAAAATCTTGAAAACAGGACATATAGTGACTTAATAAGATGACTTTTACAAATATAATTGAAACATAAGCAGACCAGAAAAGATGTTATATGTGGATGTTATAAGATATACAAGTAGTATAGTACTTTTTATAATATATGAAATATGAAAATATTGGGATGGTGTATGTGAATGAAAAGTTTGTATATTTAAAAGTAATCAACTTTGAGAAAATTATGACTGATAAGATTGGCTTGAATACTGAGGGGAAATTAAGCTTAAATAAGAATTTTAAAAACAGGACACATACTGACTTAATAAGATTACTTTTATAAACACAATTGAAACATAAGCCGACCAGAAAAGGATGTTATATATGGATGTTATTATTTGTACAAACACAAGAAAAATGTTCATATCCAACCTTGTATGTATCGAAAATATTAAGAATTACATTTGTTTAATGTTGATAAAGGAGAATACTACTGGAAGAAGAAAAGATCAAGGAAATATACTATTAATGTATTGATTGTGGAATTATAGAAATTAATCATTATTGATTTTTTAAATATATGAACCAAGACAACATGCTGTTTACTAAGCACTAAAGACTGTTATCGTAAAAAAACAATAAAATACATATTTTTTGAAAAATGATAAATTCATGAATTTAAATGCCTTAGGACTTTTAAACAATAATTGGATTAAATCTCTTTTTTGGGAGAAGTGTTAGTTAATGACTTAGCTAAGTTCTGCTACGTGTGCTCCCAGTCAAGGAAATGGAAGAAGGGTCACATATGGAATTGAACAGGAAATTATAGAGTATCAGAATGGTATACGTGGTCTACCTTCCCTTTAAGCTGTCAGTACAGAAAGATACAAATGTTATACAGATAATCCTCAATTTATGACCACAGTTGAGACAGAAATTTCCATTGCTAAGCAATGTGATTGTAGAGCAAGATATCACATGACCACATTGCTTAATGATCCCAATCCTGGCACTCCTGGTTACTGTCATAACCCCACGTGTGGGTCTTTAAGCGGAGGGAGGAATGCAGTAGAGAGATGGGAGGCCTGGCATAGTTTGCATGAAAGATGAGGGACAGTGCAGTGCGAGCACAGGGATACTGGGGAAAGAATTTGCTGCAGCTCAGGGGCTTCTTGGGACACTGTGGATCTGGGGCTGCAAGAAACCGTGAGCTGAAGCACAATGCTGCAGCAAGCCTTGGAAGCCTCGGCCACTCCAATCAGCTCAGCTCAGCTCAGCTCATTGTGCTCCATAGATCTTGCTGCATCCAGTTGACCCTTTCCATTTTCCTGCCCCTGCTAACAAATTATGTCCAACCTGACTATGATGGAATGAAACATACTGCCCCTCCCCCAAAAAACCCCAATAATCAAGACTCATTGCAGAAATTATTTATCCAGCACACACAGTGTTCAGCTTCAAAGTTTACTGATGGTAGTCACTAAACCCTGAAGCTCAACACTTCCCATCAGATGCCTGCCATAAAGGTCTACACCATTATTTTGACATAAACCTACAAAGACATAAATAAAAAGGACCCAATTATTTGAAAAGATGCCTCCAACATTATTTAAGCCATACGATAATATCAGTAGAAAAGTCCTGTTGTGGCTCCAAAGGTGGTTAAGACTTACTGTATGCTGACCTGGAGTAAGGCTTTCTCCTTGGCCGATTCCAGTTATAAAATTCTCTATTGAGTATACAACTTATTCCCTATTTTGCTTTAATCTTTGTTGGACAAGCTTATTTTTCCAGACACTTGTAGGTTAACAACTATCCTAGGACCACACTTTTGATTTAATTCTTTATAACTGTTGTATTCTTTGTACAATTGTTTCATTTTAATAGGAGTTCACTTTTTTTTCTCCTCAAACTTTTTTCATGGAAGGATGTTTTTAATATTTTGTATACCATTCTCCTTTAGGATGAATAGTGGTATAAAAAGAAAGTAATTAGCAATGTAATAATTAAACAGTAATTAAATGCATTAACCAAACCAGACTATAACTACGGAAGACAATAAAACTCATCATTACCTTCCCAAATCAATAATGATTTTTGAGGTTAATGCTGAAGATTCTCTTAAATACCTGTCTGAGATTGTAATTTTAACAGAGATTTATTTGTTACAAACCCTTATAAAGCGATCATAATTACAGTTCATTGTAATGCAATCTGCACAGGGCCAACTAGAAAATGAAACTGCAGAATCTCCAAATACCCTTTCTAAGTTCAGCACCTACTTAATTAAAAAACTGTCCAAAGCCAGTTTCTGAATTCTTCCAAGAATAAACCCAACCTTTGATCAGACATGCTAGAGTGACTTTAATGAGAAATTGCAGCAAAATGCAAACTCAATCAGGATAATTCACCAACTGTTAAGCATTCTATTGTCAATCTGCTTTAATTACACGTCACTGTTCAAAGTTTTAAACTACTGAAAAATAAGTTCACAAGCACACCAGTAAATTCAGTGTTTTATTTAACAGGCTCAGTGAGCAGAACTCCCTTATCAAAATGAAAAACAAATTTATTTATTAACTTATATTTCAAGTGTTGAATAAAATTTTACCCAATTCTTGTATGTTAATTCTACCTTCATTTTCATAATTCTAAAATAGATTAAAACTCACCCGTATGTAAGCATTCTGAATTTCAGTCAATTCTTTCCCAAGTGGAACAACACATTTTTCAATTCGTCGCTCATGAGAATAAGGCTGAATGTCAGGAGAATCTTCAGAGCAAAGTTCTATGTGTGAAATTAACAGGTTGGTAATAACTTGCTGCACAGCCTGTTAAAAAAGTGTCAAAGTTATGTGCTGCATCTCGGCTAGGTCATATTAGTAGAATAAAAATCAGATATATTTGGACACAGAATTTCAAGAGTTAAAATCTAATCTTCACAGTCTATAAATGTTATAGACAGGCAAGATTAAATGAGAGAAAAATTCAAGTTGTCCTAACTGTGGGGTTTGTAGCACAAAGATGTAAAGACCTAATTACCCAACACAGAATTGCCAATATCAGGCTGGCTGTGCATGTATGATTTTTAAATTTTAAAAACATCTTAGGATAAACTTGTGAGTGTATTTTTTAAATTTCATTTTAAAGCTTCTTCCTCAAAAATACCCTAAACATAAACACTGCAGATGTCACATTCACAATATGTACCTGCAGAAGATCCCAGTGGCTTCCAATATTTTACTAATAGCACTTATTAAGGAATAGTTTGGGCCCTTCCCTCCTGTCAGTTGAAGCTGTCAGCTGATAAAGAAATTGCATAAGAGAGGAAAACAGCTTTGCAGAACTGAGATGTGCATTCAAGTATAGCAATTATTTTTAAAATCAACACAGATAATGTATGATTATTAAGAAAATCTAGCTCCCTCGACAAAAAGAATTGACTCACCTTTGCATCACTGCCAGGAGTTGCACTTAGAGCCAAGACTCGAAACTCTTTGGTGTATTTGCATAATTCTTTCACAACCTGAAGGGAGAATAACTTTCATCACCACTAAGTTTGTTCTATTACATCCAAAATAATTCTGAGAAAATGCAAAATATGAACAAGGCAAACTCTGAATCCCAAATTAGTAGCATCTAACAGACAATCAAAATTCAGTTTCAGTAAAATAAATTTGTATCTTGCTGAGGTATAAGCTTGTCTTTGTAAAAGTATGCTATGCGGTAACCTCATAGACAATATTTATTTTCTGGTTAAATGTTTAAATAGACAGAGTCACCAGCATCATGAGACTGCACTGCTGAATCTAAACTGCAAAACTTTCAGTGAGGCAATTTTTGCAGTTTGTAAGAACCAAAAAAAGTGGAATATTGGAGTTATAAACTCTAACTCAAATATTCCACTTTTTTTGCTTCTTTCTATTCTGACTTCCATTGTTATGGTATTGCCAGAAATCAGAGTTTAAAAGATGAGATAGATAACATGTCTTCAGTCAAAATAGCTGCTGCTTTCTCTTTTTTCTTTCTGCCCTAGGGTCAAACACTTTTTCTAGAAATTTTCTTCATTTTCTTTACTAACATTCTTACCCAAATTATATTATTTATATGATGCTGCTTCTGTTATGTTGAAATGCAGAAAAAAATAGAAAAAGATTAATCCCACATCAAAAAAGAATCTGGAAATAAAATAGAAAAGAAATGCATGTGGCTCATTGGCTACAGGTAAAACAAGAGAGAATTGATTTCAGATTTGCTACTTATAACCTATACAAGATTTGCTACCTGTAAGATGATATTTAAGAGCCATCTAGTGGTAAAAAAAAATCTTGTGCCTGTTCGAGGATAAGTGGATTTTTTCAACTCTCAGCCCCATATCCTGGTTCTTGATGCAGTCTTTTTCAATACATGCACTGAAGTGTCTATATAAATATACAACTCTAAATCAATTTAAAATAGCCTAATAAGATTGTAAAGTGCTCATCAACAGCTAGAAGACACTTTAACTAATTTCTAGAGCTGCAGTTTCTTGATCAAATTTCAAACTTCCTGTTTAGAAATTAGTGCAGAAAGAGCTGGTTTTTTCCAACTTGCTGCTTACGAGAGAAAAAGAGAAAAAAGAATGAATGCCTGCATCAATTTTTGACTTGGTCACACCCACCCACTGTTTGCTCCAGGCTAATATGTGCTCCCATCTAGCTTGCTTTTTAAATAATAATCTATTCAAAGAAAGAGTATAACTTGTACAATCACACTACCTGACAATAGGCATGATTTCCAAGAGCTTTATGGGCTTCATCAATAACTAGGCATTTAATTTCTGCTGCTGGACATGTGCCACGAGAAAGATCATTTGCCATTATTTGAGGAGTGAGAAAGAAGACTCTTTTGGTGCGCCAGATTTCTTTCCGATCAGCAATTTGGGTACCTCCTGAAAAAAAGATAACAAAAATCTGTATAGCGCTGCTGTTTACTAGCAATTAATATGAAATACACATTCTAGCAGTTTACATTAAATGCATTTTCATACTTTAAAAAATCAGCCTACAGATTTCTATATTGCTAGTCATAAAAACATTTTAAGTGACAGCATTTCAGAATTTAAAAAAGCTTGTTGTATCCCATCTAAATAGAATGATAGTACTGTACTGAAAATGGAAAATTAGTTGCATTTTGCATAAAGTACAGATCAGCAGTCATGAATATTGTCACAGATCAAATTCAGGAAATTCAGTTGAATTATTATTTTTCAAACTAAAGTCCACCAAATGTGTTGAATTACAAATCATCCAATGGTTGCACTAGCTTGGAAATCAGAAAGTATAATTCAAAGTCCCAGCAAGACTGATTCATTGCAAGGTATACTTGCTGTGCTTGCCTACATATTCACATATACGGTATATACGCACTTCATCCTGTAAAAAATATACTCAAGATAATCGGGATTCAATCCTCTACCCATTTTAAGTATGTAAAGCAGTAGTTCTTAAACTGGGAATAATTACTCCCAAAGAGGTAATCTGAGCATATCCAAGAGTAATGGAGTAACAGTTAGGGACTGCCCTGCCAAAATACTTGAGTAAACAATAGTCACGATTGTGGGAATAATGATATTTGAGACTAAGAAAAAGGGTAATTGGATCAAACAATTTAAGAAATCCCACTATGGAAGGATTTAATGGCTCAAATTAATCACATTTAAGTGTTTTGGGTGCAAACAGTTAAAAATTAGCACATAAGCAGAAATGCAAATAATCCATAGGAAAAAACTGAGAAATACCCCTAATAACAGGGATCATAAGCTTTTCCCCCAAATTATGCAACTTTGTAAAGACTGGATTTTGCAAATAAGTATCTAACATTTAAAAATAAATGAACAAGGATTTACCTTGCTCCTCAAAGTCACAACTGTTATTTAATTTATTCTGTGTAGAGAAATATACACAGCACCCTTCAGCGTTTATTTTTAAAAACAGGACTGCTGAATAAGGTACAAGATAACCACTACAATGAAACCAATAACCCAGTCATAGCTTAATATATATGGGATACCAGTCACAGGAATTGGGCTGCTTCTAAGTGCTGGTGATATCGATCCAACCATAACTGACATATAAAAAGGACAAAATAAAATCCTTTCGGTCTTGTTTCACTACTGGTCCGTTTCGGCGGATAAAAGAGGTGCCTTACTCTGGAATTTCTTTTCAACTTCATAATCTGTCTTACAGCTCTGCTCCCACCTCACAAGTGATCGCATCCCGCTTAACTTAATTGGTGGCTCGGGAGAAAACAAGCGCGATCCCGAGCCACATGCAGAGCGTAATCAAACACCCACCAGTCATTTCGGCCATATGTGCAGCGGGGATGCCGAGGAGGCTAGCGCAAGCTTCCCGTTGCTGAGCTACTAACGGCTTGGTCGGGGCCAGGAAGAGGATCTTGCCGCCCGGGAACCACCGGTAGAAATTGTACATGACCACGGCGGCTACCAGAGTTTTGCCCAGCCCAGTAGGCAGGCAGAGCAGCGTGTTGGCCAGGAGCGCTTCCCACGACGCTCGAACCTGGTAGGCACGCTCCTCCACGCACCCGCTGGACGGGAACATCCACAGAGCGCCCGGCGCGCCGCCGATGAATCCCCGGGCACCAGGAGCGCCCGGCGAATCCGCTGCCTCGGCCTCTATGGCTGCAGCCAACAGTTCCGCCTCTTCTTCCTCCTCGTCTTCCACCGCCGGCGCAGGAGTCGGCTGCGCTCCCCATGCTTGGAAGAGCGTGGCCTGCCGGCTTCTGCCTTTCATTTCAGCAGCGCCTCCGCCGCCCTCTCGCTGTTCTCGTGCACCTCCTCTCAATAAGTAACGACGCCATCTTGGCGGCCACCGAAAACCCCGCCAGCTGCGAGAAGGCCCCTGATTGGTCGAGCCCAAGAAGGCGGATCAATCACGTGCTCTATTCTTGCACTTTTTTTATTCGCTATCACAGAAAAGGGAGGTTCCGACGAAGGAGAGATCAATTTTTTCCCCATTTATTGTTGAAGCGGCGGGGGACACGCAGCTGAAGCGGTGTCGGTTTCAACGAGTCACTTCCAAAACTTTCTCAAAGAACTGCTACAAGTATCACGCGCGAGCGTTTGGCTTATATATAATGATATTTCTAGCAGTTCTTTGAGAAAGTCGTTGAAACAGACATGCCCAGTGCACCGCGCAGTCCCCTTACAACAGAAATCAGGAAGTAGATATATAAGTTAGAAGTAGGATTTTCAAGGGGACAACCAACTCTTGAGGGCAGAATACAATACCCAGCATGCAACAGGAATTGCTCCGCTTGTCTGGCGTTTGCGTCCACCCAATTATGTAGCAGGAGCCTCTCCTTTCTCGGGTAGAACTACGCTACCCAGCATGCTCAACAGGAAGAGGCGAACAGAGTGGCGGGGCGCGCCAAGCGTGCTGGAATTGTATTTCGTGCTGTGGGCTTGTGAGGGGCCGCTGAAGCGTTCCCGGACTTTCTCCTAGTAGGCGCCCGCCTGAGGCGATGTAATGGCGGACCGTGCGCGCCCTTGGAGCCTGGAGGAGCTGCGGAACGAGGCGCTGCCCAAGCGGGAGATTGTCCACTTTCTGCAGGAACAAGCGGCACACAGGGTGCGGGGTCCGAGGCGCGATCTGACGGGTGGGCAGGCTCCATTCATATGCCCATGCGGGCTAGTCTGGACGCGTGTGGCCGCTGTGCTTTAATTTGGCCAGAAGATGGGTGCAAAGTTGCGAAGTCCCCTCTCTGCTTTTTTTTTTTCCCCTCTCGTTGCCCATTTCCCCTTGGTTAGGGCTCCCTCTTTCTAAACCCTGTCCCGCTCTTCGAAGCAAACCATGTAGATCTCTTCAGATGCGACGAGAGCCTTCAGTGGGATCGAGTTGTCTTTCTTCCCCTTTTTCATTTCACGTGACTGCGGCATTCCTACATGCCAGCCTTCCCACGCCTGGGGGGCAGGAGGGGATAGGGATTGCTGATTCCATTACTGACGGGCCAGGATGGAGTAGTTTATAAACCACAGATTGATCATGCACTAATTAATTCTTGCAGATTTTAATGCATTGATTTTGTTATTATTATTATTTGTTGAGTGATCATTAGATGCCATTGGCATACTTGCCTTGAATTTCAGAACACAGCAAAACATTAAAACCATCTGCTGTTACAGGCAATAGTCTTAATTTTTTTTGAAATGCAAGAAAGCTGCCCATTGGATGATGCATCAAAAACAAGACTAGGTCTTGGAGAGGGCTTCCTGTAGCCATTAATCTGTTATCTGTGATAATATGCAAGGCATTGCTAGGGGATAAAAAAATATCCCATTTTTTTCAAATTGAAATAGTTTAACTTTAGAAGAATCCAAGAAGCTTTCAGTTTAAAGTGCAAAGGAGAAAGGGGTACTATATAACTGAAAGCTTTCTTTAGTTATACAATACCTTCTATTTTTAATTTTCGCTGAACTAAATTTATGGACATGAAATCAGGTATTTTGGGGAAATTTTATGAAACTGATTTGTTTTAAATTTATTTAAAGCTGATGTACAATTCCATAGCTTACTTAAATTGCAGATGAATGTATGTTTATCTTCCATGAAATTGGTCATAGGAAAAATCAAGAGGAAGAGAGTTTAGTATTCTTTTCACAGTGCGCTTTATTTTTTTTCTGTGTTATGATTGGGTTCTGTTGTGCAGTTTGTTGAGACCATCCTGAATGGAGTTCTTAGTATAGGAATTACAAGTTTTTGGATTTCAAGAGCAATACTTGGATTTATTTGATGCTACTAGAAACTTTAGATATACTTCAAATTTCCATATTGTAAAGTATATATACTATTCCAGCTCACTTTGTAATATAGGAAAACTTGTCATTTATTACAGATAGCTGAACTAATCCTAAATTTTGTTTGTAGTTTCTTGCAGAGCACAAGTTGCTTGGTCAGATAAAAAATGTGGCAAAAACAGCTAGTAAGGATCAGTTAATAACAGCATACAACCAACTCTTTGAAACAAAGGTAAGTCTTATGCTTGTCTTACTTTACCAGTGCTTTTTTTGTAAACTGAAAATGGATAAAAAGCTCAGTGGATAGATCAAGTATTTTTTTTACAAAGGTACTGGGCATCTCTACTTAAAAGAACCATGGACGGCTGTGCTGAAGAAATTATTGTCTTTGTTCTTTGATTGTTGTTGAACTTTGTGCTTGAAAGTAAAAAATACAAATCTGATCTGGGTTTTGATTATTAAGTAGATCATGGTTATAGAAGTGACTAGTATTTAATATTTTCGATAAGTAAAAAATTGATAAAACTGTATTATGTATCTTACTGCACTGAAAGAAATTGGAAGTCACTTTTTCTTTTCTTTCTCTTCACTTTATCCGCTTTTCCCTTTTCTTTCCCCTTTTCTTTATTTCTTGGACCTACTATATAGGTAGTACTGATACATTTTATATGGTAGGTCTAGCATGACATTTTAGAGGAAGATTTTAAGATTGCACCAAGAAAATGTAAGAACGATATATATATATCTATATATTTAGATAAAGGATGGGCTGCTCGGGCAGCTCCTCGGCACCACATCTGGAGGGGGTGAGACTGAGGAGTGAAGGTTGAGGGAAGTAGGGAGGTGGCAAGAGGAGGGTGGAGAGAGTGGGGGTAGAGATGGTGGGTGGATAGAGGTAGAGGAAGGGAGAAAGGAGGAGGGGGATGTGGTGGGGGGGGTGCCGCCGAGCAATATCCATAGTTATTTTATGTTTTGTTCTCGTGTTTGAAAAAGTCGCAGATGTTTGTATTCAGTTGAGTTGTTTTAATTTGAATATTTTTTTGTTATACTTACAATTATAAAATTAATAAAATTTCATTTATAAAAACAAAAAAGAAAATGTAAGTGCAATGGCTTGAACATTCAAATATAATAAATGTGATGACATTCATATTATTCAATATTATAATAATATACCAGAGGGCAGTAGAATAGAACAGAGGTCCCCAACTCCTGGCCACAGCCCGTTGGGAACTGGACAGCACAAGTTGCGGGTGAGCAAGCGTGTGAAGCTGCATTTGAGCAAGTAATGTGCTTGTGCATGAAACCATCCTCTTTCCCCTCCCCCACTGCCACCGGCAGTTTGCAGAGCCAGAAAAGTTGCAGATTGCTGGAATAAAAAACAAAGAATTGGCAAAGATCACAAAGTATCAAGTTCTGAAAATTGTTATGGTAGTGGTCCAAGTGGTTATAGGCACACTGTGTGCCATATTAAAAAAATCTTGGATGGCACTTAGAAAAGTTGCACATTGACAAAAAATTCATCTGTCAATTGCAAATGGCCACACTGCTTGGCTACACACATATACTATAATGATGCATTACAACATCCTAGATTCTTGATAAAAACATGTTTACAAAGGATAATACCAGCTAAAGAACTGGCAGCTGTGACTTCACACTGTTGTGAACAGATATGCTCAAATAGCTCCTTTGCTAGGTGCCCATTCTTAACCCCCTTTGTCTAGAGTTATATATTTATTTTTATAATATTTACTTTTTAATCTGGATTTTATATACTTTGTTTATTTGTTCACTACCCAGAAATCTGTTCTGGGAAATGGGCAACTATAAACTTTGATTATAAATATTCTTAATAATATTACTAATAACTTCCTTAGGTAGATCATTAAAATGTATATTATTTTTCAGAGCTTTAAGGACACAGAGAGCACTGAACAAGTAGCAGAACAGGTAAAAAATATCAAGATTGATGAAAGCCAAATCAAAATGACAAAATCTGAAGAAGTTGTTGATGAGGTAAGTTGGGAAGTACCTCAATCATGTTTTTCAATTTCTGCTAGGTGAGTAAATAAAAAACAACATACAAATGAGAAAGGACATAAAAGAAAAACAATATACCTAGCATAGCTGGATATGTAAAAACCAAGTTCTTTTGTCTATTGAAAATATAAAATAAATATTCTGCGAAATAGGTCAATACTGTATAGCTGCTTATAGCTGTTTATGTTCTGTGATAGTTGTGTCTGAGCTGGTAGTGACTTCTGTTTTGCTCATTTGATCTTTTGGGAGTTCTGACTTCTGAAATCAGTTGCATTTTCCATATATGTAAGTTTGAATACAATTCTTTTAAAATAAAATGTATATGATCAAGCTTAGTAGTATATGTCACAAACCTCCATATATATTTTTAAGAATAAAGTTATTGCAGAAAATGACATTTCTGGATATGTGCACAAAATGATACAGTTCATAGTTTTACTCTCTTTGGGACCAGCTACAAAGCTACTTGCAAAGAATTTTCAGTTCAATAGTAATCTTAATCTTAATTATTAATTAGCAGATTTTCCAGATGCTAAAAAGATTTTGTTGCAAATAAATATCCCCTCCCATAGAAGGGGTGATAGAATTCCTGTAAAATTTTGTAAAATGTATACTTCTCTGAGTGTATGAAAAGGAAAGTGGACGTTTATATCCTTCTAAAAATACACTATACTGAACTTTGAACAAATCTCTATCTTTAAAATAGTGAAGCTCACTGTTTCGCTTCTTTCCACTTTTTCATTGCAGGCTTCCCCAAAATATACCAAGTCAATTCTGAAAAAGGGGGATAAAATCAACTTTCCAAAAAAGGGTGATATTGTTCATTGCTGGTATACAGGCAAGCTGCAAGACGGAACAGTTTTTGACACTAATATTCAGTCAAGTAAGTGCTTAGATAGCTCTTTTTAAAAATGCTAGCAAAGCTTTTAAAGATTCAAGTGGTCCTCATTGAAGGCAGAGTGATGGATCTGCAGTGTCTCTCAAACAATAAATTGGAGGTGAGAAAGAGTGTAAACGCTTCACATTTTGCATTTATTCAAGCCATCTTGGAAAGAAGAGGGAAAAACTTTTTAAAAAATATTTTTATTCCATTTTAATTTTTATAAATGTAATTCAAGGTGGCAAACCTACCTGATATTCCCTCTTCCTCCTATTTTCCCCACAACAGCAGTCCTGTAAGGGGAGGTGTTGGGCTGAGACAGGACGACTGTTCTAAAATCGCTCAGCCGGCTTAATGCAGTACTAGAGATCAGTTTGATTTTTAGCCTGGTGCCTTAACAATCTACACCAGACTTTACTAGAATTCTTGTGACTCAAGTCAGATCTTCCCTACAGTGTAATTTCGTACCCACAAAGAAAGGAGAAAGATGCAAATACTCTATTAAATTTTAATTTGGTTAAGAATTCCCTGTTCATCTAATAGTTTGCAACCAAATCTATCTTTCAGGTTCAAAGAAAAAAAAGGCATCTAAACCACTGAGCTTCAAAGTTGGTGTTGGAAAAGTGATTCGAGGTGTAAGTGTGCTAATGTGGGTGGCTGAGTATCAGGTCATACTCTTTCATTATCAGAAAGAGGCGGCATTGGCATATGTGATACCATGAGCCCTTTAGATTCTTCTATCCTGCCAGGAATGAGAAAGAACACCATTGGAAATCTGCCCACATTTCCCGATACAGAAATCTTGGACCAGTGTCCAACTGTCATAATGACAGAGGTTTGGGGAGAGGGCTATGTATCGTACATATATCACATGCAAGATATGTATCATGTATGTTTGCAGCTGTCACTTCTGATACTTTCCTTAGTTCTAGTTTTGGGTTACAGGAAGATTGTTTACTAGTTCTGCATTACTACCAAAACTGAAGACTGCCATCTTCAGGTTTGTAAATCTGTATTTATGACCTGTGATATTCCAGTTTCTGGGTCCAGTTGAATCCAATCTACTTAATTTTCAGATGGAATTTTCTAGGCCTGATCAAAGTATCTTGTGCTATTTCTAAATAATACCTAGCATATGTTATGTGGAAATCTTAACAAAAAGTCTTCAGCAGCAGTGAGAATGAAAAAGAAATATATATTTTATATGACCCTATTGACACATTTCTTTTCTAATTTTTCAGTGGGATGAAGCCTTACTGACAATGAGCAAAGGGGAAAAGGCTAATTTGGAAATTGAGCCAGAATGGGCTTATGGGAAGAAAGGACAGCCTGACGCCAAGTATCCTGCTTACATTTATTACTATGTAGATTGCAAAAACCATTTTTCCTATACAACAATAGAGGTTAAGAGAACAAGAGTTTTTTCCAACAGTTTTACAGTGTTGCAGAAGTCCCCACTGTTGTCCATAATACTAATAGTGTCTAAATTGAAAGATCCATCAGTGGGATAGAGCTTCATTGACAGAATCCCTCATTGTGAAAGAACTGGAAAGACTTCTCGTGGACGGGGAGGTAAGGCAGAATAAGGCAAAATTCAGGTGGTGATCCTCAGTACACTCATCTAATATTGGATGCAAAGCAGAAAGGGGGGAAATTCTGTCTCACTGATTCAATTAGATGTTCTCTTGTCTGATCTTGATGACTAACTTATCTTTAATAGTCTACACTAATTATTTGATTGGGGAGAGGGAGGGAGGGAGAGTCCTTAAATTGAAGCATCTAAAGATTAACTGGTAGAAAAGGAAAAATGGACATTGGTGGGTGGTTAGAGCATTTCATACTTTCGATTCATGCTTACATCCTCTAAGGAGCATTGCTTCCACAATGTCTAGGTATTTTCCATTTACGAACATTCATTACAGGTGGTTCTTGACTTGTGACAATTGCACCCAAAATTTCTGTTGATAAGTGAAACATTTGTTAAGTTTGTCCCATTTTACAACTTTTATTGCCATAGTTTTTAAATGAATCACTGTAGACTGCTTTTAAGTGAATTTGGCTTCCCCGTTGACTTTGCTTGTCAGAGATTGCAAAAGGGGATCACATGACCTCAGGACACTGCAATCATCATAAATGAGTCAATTGTCAAATGTCTAAATTTTGATCACATGACTATGGGGAATGCTACAATGGTTGGAAGTGTGAAAACTAATAAGTCACATTTTTAGTGCTTTGTAACTGAACACTCACTAAATGAACTGTTCTAAGGACTACCTGTACTCAGTTGCCAAAGCTGCCATCTGAGTTATACGCTGAACAAGAATAATACGTGAAAAGTCATGCCACTTAGAAAAAATTACATTTGCAAAACTATCTACTGCCTAAGAATTTCCTTAACTTCTATTTCAGGATTCCACCCAATGCAAAACTTTTCTTTGAAATTGAATTGGTAGATATTGAATGATGCATTGTCTCCTCTTCAGTCGTGAATAATTGTGAACACACAGTACTTCTGATTTCAGGGAAATGCAAATGTGGCCTTTTATCTGATAGATGGAGGAGTCAAAAGGCTCTTACTGCAATCACAGTACAATGTCTATATTACTAAAAATGAGTTTATCTGTGGCTTTGACTGATGTTTTGTAGCAAGAACTTCCAGAAAATACTCTAATTATTAAGCACTTTGTACTGTCTATGGAAAGACAAGATCAGGGTTCCTGATTTGCTGGGTTATAATTTCTATCCCTTTCAGCCCAAATTACATTTTTTTGCTAATCTGTTTTAATCTTTGATTCCCAAAGTATGGAAGATCATATGCTTAAATCAGTTATCTTAATCTTGCAGGCATACATATCAGAATAGCAGGGAATAGGGTGGTTATTCAGCTGGAGCATATCCAGTCAGATGTACACAATGTTGTATTTCAACAAGGATGTTCTTATTTTGAAAGCAGATTAATATAAGAAAAGAGTACTGTTAAGAATTTTTTGGATCAGATATGCACCTTGGCTTTTGCAACACATAGTAATACAACAAAGTTTCAAAATCAATGCATAAGGGAAACTTGCAACCGAATAACAGTACAGGTGAAACCATTAGAAAGAAGCCATTTCCAAAATAAATTTGACAAACAGCCCCCAGGAAAAGCTATTGTTCAGAAAAATTACACAATTTGATTTTAATACAAAAAGGCATTTTAAACAAAAAAACTAAACTTACACATGAAAATTCCAATACAAAATCCATCCTAAGACAGAGCATGGTTCTAGTAACACACTTCATTTTAGTCACTCAAAGAGAAACCCTATACATTATGCATCCTCTTCTATTAACATTTTTCTAAAAGCTCGCAGCCTTTGAGTGCTGCAATTGTAAACTGGTAAAACCAAACAGTTGCAGGAAAAGAGATGTGGGACTTTGAAAATATTAAATCACAGTTTACAGCAGAAGAGAAAGAAAGTATTATCTCTTGGCTTGGCTAGTGTCCGATTGCTCGGGCGGATTTTGGTATTAATATATGTTAATTTTTGCTAATTAACTTTCCCAATGAATCATCAACACTACTTCATATAATCGTTTGATAATTTTACTGTTGAGAAAGTTAATTGCTAGACTTGAATACAGCAAGATACCAATATGAGTTTGTCACAAGAAAAATGTGAAAATCAACTCATTATACATGCAAAAAAGACAAGAATCACGTGACAGTTTGTTCACATTCCTATTTCTTTCTCTTTTACAAAAGAAAAGCCTTAAGAAAACATTGTGAAATTCCATTTGTCGTTAAATTGTTCTGCTCAGGTTGAAGATGACTGATAATATTGTCCATAATTCCATGCATTTGAGTAATTGTACTAAAGGGGAAAAAACAGAAAATTAGTATCCTCTATAGTTAATGCTGAAAATTCCAGTACTATCCTAGTATGAAGCAGCTAACAATTATGAAAATAACTTGAAAACTAAAATTCTCAAGGTGTGAAATACACAAATAGCCCTTTCTTAATAAAGCGATTTGAGATTTGACAATTCAGTTGATAAAACTGATGTCAAATGACGGCAGTTCCATTGTTAAGTGAATCCTGTACAGTCACAGCATCCCAGGATTCCCATTTGTGACCTACTTTTAGTTTCCCCATTAAGTCTGCTTGTTGGAAGATTGCAGATGGCAATCACATGACCTTGGGATACTGTAGCTGTGATAAGGGCATGCCAGTTGTCAAGTATCCAAATTGCAACCAGAAGGAATGGTTTTACATCCCCTCATTCAGAACTGCTGCAACTTTGAAAGGCTGCTGAGTGAATGATTGCCAAACAAGAATTACCTCTACTAAGGTATATAAACCCACTCTAGTAGTATTATTAAACTGAAGTACATTTTTAAAATAAAATAATTTCAGTTGGCGGAGACAGGTAGAATTGAAATATTTAGTCCAAAAACATCCAGATAAATGCTTACCTGATACCAGGCATTGTAGTTGTAGGCTGCCTGATTTGCTTGCATATCTCCATCTGCTACTTGTCCAGACATAAGACCTGCTTCATCACTCTGAATTCGTTTCTCATCTGGTTCTTCACAGCTGCAAGAATAGTTTGTCTCATTTCTTTATGAAGCAAGACCCTTGCACCATTTTAATTTTTTTCCCAGTGACTGTATGAGGAAATGCTACATTTCCCTGCAAGTTGAACTTGGCCATACATTTCCTATGTTATAAATTGTGAAAAGCAGTCACTTTTAATCAAAATTCAGCATTGAAGCCTTTTTCAGGGACCTTCCCCCGATCTTGAGTAGAAAGATTATTATTATTTATTTATTAAATTTCTATGCCGCCCTATTCCGAGAACTCAGGGCGGCTCACAGCATAAGTAGAAATCCAATATTAAAATACTACATAATAAATATATAAAAATACATATATAAAAAGAAAACCCCTAAATTTAAGAAACCATTCAACAAACGTACACACAAACATACATTGGCTAGGGGCAAGATGGAACCGCCCCAGGCCTGTCGGCAAAGATGTGTCTTAAGGAGTTTACGAAAGGCGGAGGGGGGGGGACGATACGGATCTCCGGGGGGAGTTGATTCCAGAGGGCCGGGGCCGCAACAGAGAAGGCTCTTCCCCTAGGCCCCGCCAGGCGACACTGTCTGGCTGACGGGACCTGGAGAAGGCCGACTCTGTGGGCCCTAACCGGCCGCTGGGATTCATGAGGCAGCAGACGGTCCCGTAAGTAACCTGGTCCGATGCCATGTAGGGCTTTATAGGGTGACTGATGACCGCAGAACATCTGTATTCCTAGGCAGGTTTATTTGACACAACATTCAAAGTTTCTCCAGAGTGTTAGACCATTACTGAATAATGAATTTTAAACTGAAGACTGGGATGCAATATCCTACACCAGACATAAACTTTGTATATTATGTATGCCATGCAACATTTAAAGCAGACATGTCAAACTTGCGACATCACGTGACATATCCGAGTTTTTTCCCCATGGCTGGCAATGGGGTGGGTATAGTTTCCTTGTGATGTGTGCGGCCCATGGGCCGGCAGTTTAACACCCCTGATTTAAAGTCTTAAATGGATGCATGGATTAAAACAAACTTTTCTCAGTTTTCTTCAAGAATATAGATCATCATTACCAATTCAGTTGAAGAAATAGCAGGCCTTTTGAGTTGTAGGTGTAATCTTAAATGACATCTGTAAAGAGGTCCTGATTATTTTTTTTCCTTCAACAGAATTAAAGATTGTGTAATTAAGTAAAAAGTGTCTCTAAAGTGTGAGCTGTTCTAGTTATATCAAATTGTTTAGCAATCTCTGTGATCACATCAAGGAAATAAGTATTTTTCTTGCTCTTGTTTTCTGGAAATGTGATTCAGGTAGGACAGGGCACTTAGGTGTATCCAAAGTCCTGAGGGACTTACTTACGGGCTACTTACAATCTATTTACAGTCAAAGTTCTGACAGTGCTCCACACCTGTGGCCCATTGACTGCACTTTGGATGCATGGCAACCAGGCTGCATTTAGCTGTTTGCAGTATCGTGCAGTCATACCACATTTTATAGCAGTTTGTAAAAAACCAGCATTTCTAGTTTTCAGCAAAGCCACACCAGAGCAAACCACTGATTTGCTTTAATGACTGTGGTCATTTGCTTAACGACGGCTGCAAAAAAGGTCATAAAATCTAGATCATGTGACCAACTTGTTTTACAACTCACCAAGTTATGACCATGATGGACAGGCTCCATTGTGGTCTTAACTCAAGGACTACCTGTGCACAATTCCTCTCAATATTTCATTTACATTTAATCAGCTCAGACATGTACTAACATCAATAAGGTTTCAAAAATATAACAGTAATTAACAGCTATATTTCAAAAATCAATCCAGTACTTGTAGCTAGAATAAAAATATCTGTACCCATTCTCTGCTTTCCTTTTTAAAGATTCTTGTTCCTTTAGGAGGGCTTGATGTTCTTCATAAGCATCCAAAAGCCTAGCAAAAGGAAAGAAAAAAGGAAAACTTTGAGATTCATACTCCAGACATATTCTGCAACAAACGTAACTCCCAACACTGATTTTTTATATACTGCTTTCACTTTCCATCAATCTAGCTGGATTTTGAAAGTACTAGTATAGTAAAATGGAAAATAAATTTTAAATTGTAATTTCTGGAGGAATTTATAAAGAATAAGCATGATCATCTTGATCTCTGTTGGAAGAGATCATTCATAGACCCAAAAATCAAAGGTTGCTATCACTAAAAATAAATCTCACTTGTTCACATCAAGGCCAAAATCTTCAAGAAATTCCACTTTGCGCTGAGAAAATATAATCCTCATTTTTACAGGCAACGTTCCATTAATAGCACTATCAAAACACAAAATGATGTTCTCCTCATTCTGCTTTAGATCTCCACTGTACTCGATTTCCAACAAGTTGAGATACAGTTTTGGATTATCCTGTGCAAAAAAAAAACCAAAACCACAATACAAAGTCAACTTAAGTTCCCATGTATTTTAATAGTTAGATGGGTTATGCTTAATCTACAGGTTTCCTCAAATTTCTAAATGTACATCAGGTAAGAAACTTTGGCAATAAAACTGGAAGCATGATTTAAATCCTGGCTTATTATGTATGAGAACCCTGAGTAACTGGTGTTTTTAAATACTTCTAGGTCAGTGGTGGCGAACCTATGGCATGGGTGCCAGAGGCGGCACTCAGAGCCCTCTCTATGGACACGCGCGCCGTTGCCCCAGTCCTAGGCCTTCAGCTGGGTTTTATACAACCTTTTCACTTTAAGCCTCCGCCACTGTGTGCAAAAAAAAAAAAAAAGATTGTCAATTTCAACTGCTCGCGGGAAAATTTTTTTTTTTGCAAAGTTGGAATTGATTGAACTTTTTAGTCCCACCTTGAACTTTTTAGTCCCACCCAGTCTGCCGTTACCACTGCAGCCACGCCCATCCAATTGGCTGCACCCACCCAATGGGCCACACCCACCCGGCACTCGACGATGTATAAGTGGGTTTTGGGTTGCAGTTTGGGCACTCAGTCTTTAAAAGGTTCGCCATCCCTGTTCTAGGTACTACAACATTGAAATTGACAATATATCTAATTACCTTACATAACTGAAAACGTGGCTGAATTCATAAATCTTATTATTTATTAATTAATTTTCTATGCTGCCCATCCCCCAAAACATTGGCAGCTCACAAATTTGAAAAAGAAAAAAAGAAACAAATCCAAAACCAATACAATAATAAAACAAGGAATAAAGAATAGCGAAAAACAAGTCACATTCAATACCTAGAAGGGGATTTCAACCATTTTTACCAAACAGTTCTCCAAGGCCCTCCAAAATTACAACAGCGTAGGAATCTTTACCTTTATTCATTATATACACTTGCAAGAACTGGTTGATGTCTTGCACCATAATCAAAACATAGAGTTTTAAAACACCCTTTTTACAACCCCGTACTCCCTATTCAGGGTATGAGGCGACTGGATGGAACTGAGCTTTTACTGGTCAGATGCCCTGCTGCCTATGAGGAGTTTGCATTAAGTATTTTTTCTTTGCGCCTTAGGAGAGAAAATCTGTTATCTATGACTGAACTCTCAACCTTCTGAATGGGAGGGGAGCATTTTCACCACTAAGCCACCCTGCTGCTCTCAATCAAAACATGGTACATACTGAAAATATAAGGCCTTGGAAGCATATATGTTTTGTCCATACATGGCCACACGTATTGTAGCATCTGAATGGAATCTTGTGGGTTCAACAAAACTCCACGATATTCAACATTCTTCTCTAAAGACAAATATCAGAGGAACTATTTCAAATATGGTCTCTTAAATAAGGACATACATATTTCATAGAATCATAGAAGTGTAGGGTTGAAACGGATGTTGGAGGCCTTCTGGTCCAGCCCCCCCCCCCAACCAAGGCAGGAGTTCTTATGTTACCTTGCACAAATGATTGTCCAATGTTTTCTTGAAAGTCTCCAGCAACGGAGCACTCACAACTTTGGAAAGCAAGCTGTTCCACTAATTAACTGCTCCATCAGAAAAATTCTCCTTACTTCTAGGTTGAATCTCTCTCTGATGAGCTTTCACCCACTGCTTGCCTTGCCCTCAGATGCTAGGGGGAATAAATCAGTGCCCTCTTCCCTGTGGCAGCTCTTCAAGTATCAGAAGACTGCTATCGTCTCCCCTAAGCCTTCATTAGGTTAAGCCTACCTTGTTCCCTTAGCTGTTCATCATATGCTTTAACCTCCAGACCTCTTACCTTTATTACTTTTCTCTGCACACATTCTACGGCAGGGGTGTCAAACTGCCGGCCCACGGGTCGGTTTCATCATACTGAAGGTGCGCCCACCCCGTTGCCGCCAACGCAAAAAGTGATACATCGCAATACATCACGTGACATGGCCAGTTTGACACCCTATGGCTTCAGCATCTTTTTTGTATTGTAATCAGAACTGGATACAGTATTTCAATAGCCTCACTGGTGCAGTATGGAGTGGTACTATCACTTCCCATAATCTTGATGCCATCCCTGTTGATGCAGCCTGGAATTGCATTGGCTTTTTTGACAGCTGCAGCAAACTGCTGGCTCATACTTAAGCAGTGAACCATCAAAATCCCTCTCAGTTATTACTGTTGAGCCAAGTATTTCGTATTCTATGCATTTAGTTTTTCTTGCCTAAATGCAGGATCTTACTTTTCTCACCACATAATCCCACTCTCCCAGGAACATTTCCTGCTATGTGTATAATTTGCATTTTTATCTAGAAATCTGCATTGCTTCAGGTAC
Source organism: Bothrops alternatus (assembly GCA_034064705.1). Lineage (NCBI taxonomy): Eukaryota > Metazoa > Chordata > Lepidosauria > Squamata > Viperidae > Bothrops > Bothrops alternatus. The sequence continues at coordinate 6,523,690 of JARGCV010000044.1, read as the reverse complement.
AGTGATCTACCATTTTTGGCCACATGATACTGCCGAGATATGGTATCACTATACTTTCAATGCCAGGTACTTTCCATGCCAGGGAAACCTAAAATTTAAGGAGAAACTAGACAAATGGACCAGCCAAGCAACATCAGGTTAGAGGGACTGTTGTCTCCATACTGCAGCTACGTACATTGCAGTTAAAAGGAATCATCACAGTTGCCAGCTATAACAACTTCCTCCTAAGTTAAGATATATAAATGAAATGTCAGGAAATTACATACCTTGTCTCTATCAATGGCCTCCAAAAGAACTTTCCTGGCTTTTGGAAGACTCTTCTGAATTTTGAAAAGGTGTCGAGCAAGTTTTACAGCAAAGAAAGAGGCTTCATAGTTTGATTTGGCATTTTTCACAGCTTCCTGAAGCAGATGTTCAGCTTCTTCCATGTTTCCATGTCTCCGTTCTAAACTAACTCTCCGTAAACGAATCATGGCCAATCCTGAAACATTCTCTTCAAAGATCTTCAGAATTCTTCTGGCTTCATTGATATTCCCTAAAAGTATAGAGAGAATGTGTGGATTTAGAACTGCAAATTGACATGAGCACATCAAAGTTTAGGCTATTTCTCCATCCCAACATCAAGATTATGCTTTGTCCTTTTGATGGAGGATATTATATAATGCACATTAGTTAGATTTTCAGCAGTCAAGAATCTCTGCTTCACAGAGCCACAGTGGGGTCAGAAAGAAGATAACACAAATTAAGGAAATCATAGGCACTCCAATTTAGCATTAACACAGAACCTCATTTCATTTGTTGTCGTTTCAAAAACCTAATTGACAGAAATAGCCTTAATTGAAGTAGAATTTTAACTAGCCAAGTACAGGTAGTCCACGACTTACAACCGTTGTAACCATTCAAAGTTACAACAGCACTGAAAAAAGTGAGTTATGACCATTTTTTACACAACCATTCCTGTGACCCACGAGATCAAAATTTGGACACTTGGCAATTGGCATATATTTATGATGGTTAGTGTTCTGGGTCATGTGAACCTCTTTTGTGACCTTCTGACAAGGAAAATCAATGGGGAAGACAGATTCACTTAGCAACCATGTTACTAACTTGACAACTGCGGTGACTCACTTAACAACAGTGGCAAGAAAGATCATAAAATGGGACAAAATTCACTTAACAACTGTGTTTCTTAGCAATGGAAATTTAGAGCAATTTGTGCTCAAATATGGTTGTAAGTTGAGGATTTCCTGTAGTGAACTTTCCATGCAACTCCTTTTTTTATCTGAGGAATATCTTTGCCTGGTGGCTCCTCCCATTGGCTCTGACAATATTTTTTTGTTATACTACAAGGTAAAGTAAAGAGAACAATTTGTAGCAAATGTAAAAAAAATGTCTTCAGGCAGATTCCTAGTGAGTGTACTTTTCTTGGCAATGATAATACATGTAGCTTGCTGCTACTATATCCTACAATGTCTTTATAACTTTATAACCTAACCAAGAGCCCTGAAATTTCCAGATTGCTCTCCATCCAACCGTACTATAATAATAGTAAAGTTGGAAGGGACCTTGGAGGTCATCTAGTCCAATCCCCTACTCAGGCAGAAAACATGGCTGTCCAGTCTCTTCTTAAAAACTTCCAGTGTTGGAGCATTTACCACTTCTGGAGGCAGGTTGTTCCACTGATTAATTGTTCTCACTGTCAGGAAGTTTTTCCTTAATTCTAGGTTGCTTCTCTCCTTGATTAGTTTCCACCCGGTGCTTCTTGTCCTACCTTCAGGCGCTTTGGAAAATAGCTTGATTCCCTCTTCTTTGTGGCAGCCCGAGATATTGGAATACTGCTATCATGTCCCCCCTCGTCCTTCTCTTCGTTAAACTAGCATACCTAATTCCAGCAACCGTTCCTTATGTTTTAGCCTCCAGTCCCCTAATCATCTTTGTTGCTCTTCTCTGTACTCTTTCTAGAGTCTCAACATCTTTTTTACATCGTGGCGACCAAAACTGGAGGCAGTATTCTAAGTGTGGCCTTACCAAGGCATTGTAAAGTGGTATTAATACTTCACATGATCTTGATTCTATCCCTCTGTTAATGCAGCCTAGCACTGTGTTGGCCTTTTTGGCAGCTGCAGCACACTGCTGGCTCATATTTACGTGATTGTCTACTAGGACTCCGAGGTCCCTCTCACAGTTACTACTATTGAGCAAGGTGCCACCTATGCTGTATTTGTGCATTTGGTTTTTCTTGCCTAAATGTAGAACCTTGCTTTTTTCACCACTTAATTTCATTTTGTTAGATAGTGCCCAGTGTTCAAGTCTGTCCAGATCCTTCTGTATTTTAAGCCTGTCTTCTGGAGCGTTGGCTATTCCTGCCAGCTTGGTGTCGTCTGCAAATTTGATGAGTTCCCCATCTATCCCCTCATCCAAATCGTTGATGAAGATGTTGAAGAGCACTGGGCCCAGAACAGAGCCCTGATCCTGTTTACTTTCTGAGATCAACCACATTTCTCTAGGACCTCCCATATCCTGAGGTTAGATACTGGCAAGCAATGGAACAGAAGACGCTTAAGGGAAGAATAGATACAGAACAGAACAATAGAACAGAAAAGATGATCCCATACAATGAAAAATACTAAGTCCAGTGTTCCATTTCCCTTCATTGCCTGAAGAGCAACCTTAAGTAGAATTTCCCAGAGAATCCCCAAAAGTTGGGCACTACTTGTAGAGTAGAAATTGGAACGTGGTTCTGTTTCATGTAGAATTTCAATTTTGGAGGTTTCAGCTGCCTTGTATGAACTAAACCTGCACAGTTTCAATGAGGAATTGATGGAGGGCCATCTTGCCAACCTTTGCTGTTCAGTGGCATCTTAGTAAAAAAAACAACAACTGGCTACATTTCTTGTGGAATTGGCTATGATACTCACTGGGTACTCTCCAGATGTACAACCTGCAATACTGCTTCTGTGACAACACAGAAGATTTAGAGGAACAAACTCTGTAGAATATACTGTAACTTGGGACATGAATGAGGGATCTCTATGGAGGCCCGTGTATTAGGGAAAGATCTGTTTGAATTTATGGCCATGAGGAAAGCCATTTTCCAACAAACACATTTGCTAAGCAGGAGTTTGAAAGGGCAATACATCAATTGTGTGGTTATGAACAGCTAACCCTGAGAATCTGAAAGGATTGAAGCCACCGCTGAAATCTTTGCTCTAACATGCTAAATAATTGATAACCATTTACAAAAAAGGCTAGCATCTCAAGAAATGATCCTTGTGCCACTTCCTTTTCTCTTTGGCAGAAAATGTGCCATGTGATTTCAGGGATTTTGAATATTGGTGCTCTATGGGAGGCCACAGTGGTCTGTATGGAGACGGAATCATAGTCTAGAGTCTAAAAACTGTTTATTTCCAGATAGAGTTATAACTAGCTCAAGTCTGGATGAACCTGGTTCCTTGGCTGACAAGATGGAGGATACAAGATTTCGAGGACAATCAATAGCTCTATGTCAAAGGGTGTTTTCTGAATTAGCAGCATTTCTAACATCTATCTTGTTAAATTCTGGGCAATGAGAAAGGGGAGATGATGGTATGCCCAGAGTATTGTGCAATTAAACCCAGAATCTAAAAGGATGAATGAGACAATTCAAGTGAGACCTATATGCCCACTGTCTCCTCCTCACCTTGCTGTTCTTCGAAAGCAGCCCAGAGCAAGTGCACCATCGGTTTCTTCGAGAGGTGTATCGTGCAGGCCCGGCTGTATACATGCCTCACCCCTTCAATGCTGTGGTTCTCCATATACTTGGCATACTGCATTTGAAGACAGAGCAGAGACTGAATGATTCCCAGCTTACTCTGGGTTGCTAAATACTTGAGAGAACTATAAAATTCTTGTTTTTTAAACCCATTCAGCACCTTTATTGAACCATTAGACTAGTTTCTGTAAGGAAGGACGAAGAGAGGCAACGAAGTTGGCATATGCAGCTGTCAAATCTGGTTGCAAGCAGACCATCTCCTAATGCAACAGATATAGTTATACATGAACAACATTCAAACAAGAGTACAGAAGGTTAGTCACTGATCATCAATGTTTGCAAAGAGTAGAACTGGGATAGGAGAAACGCCCCTTACTTTGATCCAGAATTCTTCATAGAGAGCACAGGAGATCACGCAACGCTCAAAAAGAACCACTACTCGTTCATGAGTTCCATTCTCAATTTCAAAGTCCAAATACTCCTTCCAGTTCTTCAGCTGTGTTTTCTCCAGAGGTTTAACATGAAAATAAGGTCGTTTTATCTGAAAATGACATGACATGGGAAGTCATGACAACACATTTCATTTTACATTGTGTTCATTACAGTTATTAAGAAGCTGAATTATCTCAGCAAACCATACTTATTTTGATCCCAGCTAGTTTTGTCATCTTTATTCTTTGTTTCTTGTTCCTTTAAACTACCCAGTCTCTTGGAGTCAGGGAGCACATAAATTTAATACATTTTTAAATTATTACTTTTATAATCTTATATATTATCCTCAAATAAAACCAGTTTGTTTGTTGGATATATCATATCCAAATATATACAATTTAGATCAGTGGTTCTCAACCTTTTTCAGGTTGAGACCCCACTTGCGCCGCCCATGTGTGACGCGACCCCGTCGCGTGCACGACGGGCCGATCCGCGCATGCATGGCATGCGCGCATGCGACGGGCCGATCCATGCATGCGCGGCACGCGAGCGACGGGCTGAACCGCGCATGCGCGGCGCGCGGCGAAGGAAAAAAATGGCAGACCGCGACGGCACGAACCCCGCATGCACGGCGCGCGTGCCACGGCACGAACCGCGCATGCGCGGCACGTGCACGACGGGAGGAAAAAACAAAAAATAAAATGGCAGACCACAGTGTCCGGCGACCCCCGCGAAACGGTCGTTCGACCCCAAATGGGGTTGCGACCCATAGGTTGAGAACCGCTGATTTAGATATAGCTTTCTAAAAAATAAGGAACAAGAACCAAAACAAAATATTGTGTAAAGTGAGCGCTAGGTCCTAAGACATATGTTGTTTTTCACTAGCAGATTGTAAGCATTCACAAGGCGGTCAATTCTAAGAATATAATCAGCTAAGCAATATAAACAGCTTGTAGACAAGGAAGGAAGTCACTCAGAAATAAAAAGGTCCATGTAGACACAATAAAAATCATTATGTCTATAGCATAATCTTTCAGAAGATTGTATACAATGGTAAGAATAGAAACTCTACAGAAAATTCAACTGAAAAAGAGAAGATTATTATTATTAATTTTATTTCTATGCTGCCCTATTCCTGGAACTCAGGGCGGCTCACAGCATAAAGATCCCTTCTACTAGACAATATATGCCCAAATTTCTCTTTCTTTGTTTTGTGCTTACTCTGGCCTAGCCAAATATTCTGACAAACAGTCAAAATTCTCTTCTTCCTTGAATTTGTTCTATAATAACAAAATCCTTATTAGACATAAACAGTTGGGTATTATAAACAAAAAGCAGCATGCAAAGAGACTCAAATAAATAAAATATGCTTGCTGTGTTGACCTTGGCTTAGTAACTTGGCATACACAGCTGTGAGGAGAAAGAACAAAAAAAATATTGAACATTTAAGGATAGAATTTTTTAAAAATGAAATATGCAAATAATGAAGTATAATGATTTAAGAACACAAACTTGTCTTTACTGTAAAGCCATTAATTAAAATGTGCTGACTGCAAGAAGCTAAAGGGAGTACAAAAGGATTTGGAACCACACCTAGGTTACTCAAAATTATTTACACTATGTATTTGTTCTGACTCGCCCATTTTGAGGGATCAGGCCGACTGCAATGAATTCCATTTAACTGCTAGTTCCAAGTTGAAACTCCAATCACCTCTTCAAGAAAAAATTACGCAAGAAGCTACAGATATAATGCACTTAGAAAAAAGCATACTACTAGTGCTAGAGATGCAAGGGATAACAGAATAAGGGACCTTGGAATTCTTCTAATCCAGCTCCTGCTCAAACAGGATCTTGAAATATCCTATGTGGTGGACAGCATTTTAAGGGAGAAAAATCACATTGGGCCTTTGTGGCTACATGGACATATAATAAATTGCAAACATTAGAAAATGAGCAAAGAAGTAAGTTCTTCCAACAAAGACCCATCTTTAATTAAATGCTTGAAGTGATATTAAAATAGCATTTCAGATTTTTCTTTGGCCAATCAAAAATATATTCAATGTTTTCACTATAGTTGGCATATTTGTTAATAGATATTGTTTTATAAAGCCACAAGCATACAGCTGATAGCTTCCTTTATAAAAAATGGCAACGTATTACTATGTATCAACTGAATAGAATGGCAATATTATTTTCACTGATATGTAGAAAAACAGAAATAGAAAAACCTGAAACTCTTTAAAGCTTCTATAAAGCCACTAGCAAGGGGGCAGCCTAATTTCTAGAGGAAGGCTTTTAATAATGCAGTACCATGACAGAAATTGTATGAAATTGTATGAAGCTTTGACAAGAATATTCAAATGAACTTACCCCTTCTTCAAAAGTCCACCGCTTGCTAACTTCATGCTCATTGTGATTGAATATTTCTTGATGAATTTCAATGATTCTGTGACGCATGTTTTCTATTTCGGTGATAAGCTAAACCAAACATTGGGAAGCGTTAATACAATTCAGGCAATGAGACATTTTTATTAGACATTTCTGAAACAAGTACCTACTCTGGATGGGAATAATAATAATAATAATAATAATAATAATAATAATAATAATAATAATAGTAATAATTAAAAAAAACTATTCTAGTGGACTGTGAAATATCATGTATTCCAATAGAACTGCTGGTATACATTACAGTTTAATATAAATAAAAACCCTAAAACTAACAATGACCTTCTAGTCCCACAGCCTTTATCAAAATACCTGACCACACATAGAATGGAAATACCTATCAATGCACTCTAAGAATCCTAAAGAATGATTAACTTGATAGTATTGTGCTAGACCAGGCATGTCAAACTCATGACGTCACGGGACTTTTTCCCATTGCCAGCAATGGGGTGGGCACGGTTTCAGCATGACGCATCTGGCCCGCGGGCCAGCAGTTTGACATGCCTGTGCTAGACCATTTGTCTGTGGCTAAAGTATACTAATAGCTAAACAAAATGTAGTTTCTTTCTTTTGGGTCTCAGTGTGCTGTTATAAATGGTAAACCACGGTTTATGGCTTTACAAGTTTTGGAAACCCAGCCATATTTAGCTTATTCAATATACCATGTTAATATCCTAGTGCAATATCTGAAACAGATGTGCAAAAAGATGGGGAAGATGTTTTGAACTTGAAACAAACCATCAGGTTCAAATCAAAAATTATCCTGTAGTTTTACCATAATTAATCCAATAGGAAGAAAGAAAACAGTACAGTAAAATCATCATTTGTCGGCAGTGGCGAGGGGGGCATTTGCCCAGGTTCGCCTGGTGCACCAGTTGCGTCCTTACTTGGATCGGGAGTCACACATGCCCTTGTCACCTCGAGGATCGACTACTGCAACGCTCTCTACATGGGGCTACCCTTGAAGAGTGTTCAGAAACTACAATTAGTGCAAAATGCAGCTGCGCGAGCAGTTGTGGGCCTTCCTCACTGTGCCCACATTTCATCAACTCTCCGCATGCTGCATTGGTTGCCTATTGGTCTCCGAGCCCAATTCAAGGTGTTGGTTATTACCTATAAAGCCCTTCATGGCATGGGACCAGGATACTTACGGGACCGCCTTCTGCCACATACTTCTCTACGACCAGTGAGAGCGCACAGGGTCGGCCTCCTCCGGGTCCCGTCAGCGAAACAATGTCGTCTGGCGGGCCCTAGGGGGAGGGCTTTCTCTGTTGTGGTGCCCACCCTCTGGAACCAACTGCCTCCTGAAGTCCGCGTTTCTCCAACTCTCCCGGCCTTCCGGAAAAACCTAAAGACTCATCTTTGCCGGCAAGCCTGGGGATGATTGTGGTTGATTGATGTATTGAATGTGTGTTTATTGGTTTTTAGATATTCTGTTTGGGTTTTTTATATTGTATTTTTTGTTATGTATATGTTGTTAGCCGCTCCGAGTCCCCTGGAGAGGAGCGGCATACAAACCCAAATAAATAAATAAATAAACTGCAAACTTAATCAAAAATACTGATTGCTTACTTTAGCAGGGTCAGTAATATCTTCAATTCCAGAAGGTTGGTTATCTCCAGATGGTTCATCTTCCCCATTATGACTATTGGCAGTAGAAGCAAGTTCTCTACGCAACTGAATGAATTGTTCAGTAGAAAGAAGGTCTCGAGGTAGATTATTCTGGACATGCTCTTTGAACCTGTAATATATCAACAAAAACAAGGAATAGAAAATCTTACTATTTTATGTTCACTTCTACATAATACAGGGGTCAAGGTGAAATATTAGCTATTCCAAGCTTACTAAATACACTTCTGAAGCACATACACAGTTATGAACAGGTAAAGATAAAGTAGGTCAAACTTACACCTAAGTGAAACAGTTCTGAAAACATTATTCAATCTCAAGGGTTGTTTTTGTTAAAAAAAAAATCTATGAATGTAATCGAGTTTGCATCTTCCAGATTACAAAGGTTTATTTCTTCTACCTTCTACATAATGAAGTAGGCTAGACTCATTAGGTGTTTTAACTGTAGGCAACCAAACAAGTTAGTAGGAGCCACTAATTTAACATGAATGCCTTCCAAGAATATAAGATGAATTAAAATGGATAAAGAAAAACATAATTTTTAAATCAGAAAACATTAAAGAAAAGTTTTAAAGGTTACTCACAAGACTGAATCTATCATTGGTTTCTGCATATAGCTTTATAACAACTTCTCCCAAATGAAGCTATCATGGATTGAATTATAATTGTAATTTTCCTCAACTGGTATAGCAACTGCAGTACAACATTTTAGGGAAAGCTGCAGCTGCACAACTGGCCACCTAGAAATATTCTAGAAATCTAACACATATAAGTTCTTTAACAGACTGGCAAATTTAACTTATTAAATTTACATATACAATGTAAGTTTTATTAATAAACAATGAATTATGTTGGATAGATCTCGTGTAATATCCATGGATCTTATGAGATTATTTCTTCCTTCCTCATTCTCCGATTTTCCAACAAGATCTCAAATCTGTTAGAACAGTGGTTCTCAACCTTCCTAATGCCGTGACCCTTTAATACAGTTCCTCATGTTGTGGTGACCCCCAACCATGTGGTCGTAAGTCGAGGACTACCTGTATTTCCCTGCGGGCGGGGGCAGGAGGAGGGGCAGGGTTTGCTCACTCTCATTCTCTCTCTCACTCACTTTTTCTTTTTCTCTCTCTGGCGCGCATGCGCCGCCTCCTCTCCTGCTGCTGGAGTGCGCGCCAGGCAGGCCGAGGGCGCACGCAGGCCGTCGCCCAGCAACCACCTCAGCCCGGGAGCGCCACGCATGCATGGTGCTGCCCCCTGCGCCGGCCGTGGAGCTGGCAAAGTGGCGCCGCCTGCGATTTCATCATGCGGAGGGCCGCGCCTCCCCCTCGACCTGCCCACCCGCCCTTGGCCGTGCCACTCCATGCCGTGGCGCTTCTGCGTCGTGATCGGCCACCTCAGCAGCAGCAGGAGCTGCAGCGCCTGCTTCCTCGCCGCCCTCCTACCCCGTGCCTCGCTCCACGCGCCCCACCCCTCCTCTGCTAGCACCCAGCCTCGCCGCCGGACCCCGGCCTCAGCGCCAGCATGGACAGACCCGCCGCCTGGAGATGGATAGAGGAGCGGTGTCTCGGTTCCTAAGATCATCGGAAATATGTGTTTTCTGATGGTCTTAGGCGACCCCTGTGAAAGGGTCGTTCGACCCCCAAAGGGGCCGTGACCCACAGGTTGAGAAACGCTGTGTTAGAATTTTGGGAGAAGAGTGGAACACAAGGGTACTTAGAAAAGCAAGGAGTTCATTTCAACAATCTATTGGCAGACAAATATAGTTGGAAATAACATTCTTATCAGTTCTTCAGATCCTTCTATACAGTCCAAGAACAATTTAACCCTCTACAGGTCAGGTCAACCTGAGACCCTACATACTTTCTCATGTAATCTACTGCAAATGTCACCCAAACCTACTCCCAGTGTCACTGCAATCTCATTAGATAAATGGGTGCATAACCTCTTTGGGTGCCTTTTCAGCAATACTATCAATTTCTCAAGAGCCTTGCCCGACAATTGATGTGCAGTAAATTCCATTAGAAACTAAAACACCTGAGATTAATAAATTTTATTCTCTTTCTTTGGCAGAATGGGGTATTTTTTATCTGTTTATCAGACATATAAAATACTTAATACTTAAGTGGTCCTGGATTAACATCAAATCCTATACCCTATACCCTATAGTCAGAAGTCTTAGATAGTAACTTTTCTTCAGATTGTTTTGGTAAAGAGTAGTAAAACAGTAATGTTTTAAAAATGGTTAGGATAATACTTCAGTGTGAAAACACAGCTCATTACAGCTCCTTTATTATTATTATTATTATTATTATTATTATTATTATTATTATTATTATTATTTATTCTGCCTATTATATATTTGGCCCACACTTCAAGGAGGGGAACATATCTAAAACTCTTATAATCCCTCACAACAACCATGAGAGGTGGATTGGCCTAAGAGAGATTTTCAGTTCAGTAAAAATCTACATAACAACATTGTGAAATCTGGCTCTCCTTGCAATGTTGCAAAAATATTACTGGAGAGAAGTTCAAAAACACTCAGGAAAGGAATTCTGCCTTGATCTGTAGGTCAGATTACATTACCATGTAATTGTAAAAATGTACCATACAATTATACTAACAGAAGAATACTACCCAACAGTTATAATCCTTATACCAAGGCTTTTCAACCGGTGGTACACATACCACCTGTGGTATTTTGGCACGTGGCAGGTGGTACGCGGCCATTCTAGAGAAGTATAGGGGAGCGGAACAAGCCAAAGAGACCCAAGCCTGAGGGAGAGGCAGCTACAGCTGCAGGACTGTCTGGACTCAGCAGAAGCCCCAGGAGCTGGCAGGGCTCCAGCTGATTGGCGCTTCCGGAAGCAGCAGGGAGCTGGAGTGAACTGAAAAAAAGGGGGGGAGGATATAAAAGGAGGTGGTTTTGGCGGGAAAGGGGGGAAAAAGACAACAGGAAAAGAGAAGGGAACAAAGAAAAAGTTGTGGAAGGCGCGCTCAGCAGGCAGGGAGGAAACAGGGATAGAGAAGCAGCAGCAGCTGTTGTTGGAAGAAAAGGTCCCCTGGTTCATTTTCTCCAGCCAGGAAAATGCAATTAGCACTGATGAAATGAAAAGCCGGGAGACGAGCATGTCAGAAAGGAGGCTGGTTCATTTAGTTCTAGATCAGCCGGCAGCTTGATTGGGTTACCATAAGGAATTTTGTGCAGTTTTTACAGCGTTTTGTAATTCAGAGGTTCGGTTTGTGTGCTTTGGTTATTGGAATAACCAAAGGCTAGCAATGAGTACAAAGTGTTGACTTCTGTAGTTAGTTTTACCCCCTTGAGTCTGTATATGGCAGGCATGTCAAACACGTGACATATTGGGACTTTTCCCCCATTGCCGGCAATGCGGTGGGTGTGGTTTTGGCATGACACATTCAGCCCACGGGCCAGCAGTTTGACTGCCTGGTCTATGGCTTTTAGAAAGTTTTCTTTGAAGGTAAACAGGCTTAATTTAAGGCAATTACCAGAGCCTTTCAGTCTCAGATTGCAACATTGTGACACATGACCTGCTTGAGGCAGCTTAAAGAAAAATAACTGGAGTTTAGTGTTTATTCTGGGAGCCTTTCTTGCTTTACACTTGATTCCTGTGTGTTTAAGGGTACAGGGAAGGCATTTGGGGGAGGGGTGCAAGGAGGAAGAAGAGGAGAGAGAGAGAAGGGCCGGCCAGCCAGCTGGTAGTGGTGCATACTAATAAATATAGATAAATTCATCATACATTTGTCAGTGCAAAGGAAAAGTGATTTAGCAAAGGAACTGCCACCAAAGAAATTAAAACTGGTACTTTTTTCCTTTCTTTAGTTTGTAATATTTTATTATAGAATAAAATACAAAAATACAAAAGTAAATAGTAGGACACAGTGGGGAGGAAAAAGGGGGGGAAAGTGAGGGGGAGAAGGGAAAAAGAACATACTTCCTCTGTTGCAGTAGAAGGAAGCATTAACATTGAACCTCAACTTTTTACTTTTCGATCATATTATAAACTAGACATTTCTATAACAACAAAGAAATCTAATCAGTAAAACCCAAAATCCTCCCCCCCCTTTTTTTTAGTCATCAAGTTTTTGACACCTTGCTGAGCACTGGTACAATCTGGGAAAAGGTTGAAAAGCCCTGCCTTATACCTTTGGAAGTGATGACTATACAACTGTGTTGGAATCCCAAGAATGCGATCAAATATAGTAGTCACTGCTCGCAGGTTGTCTTCCTCATTTTCCCAATTGATATACATTTCCCAGAGTTTGTCTGAGCGGAAATCGGTCCCTGCAGCAAGCACTGCATGTTCATACGTCCTAGATTGTAAACATAACCAAGGAAGTTTTTCATTAGCACAAAATACATCACATAACAAATTAGCAATATTTCGTTTAGAAAAGAATGAAGCCACTGAGACATGATTTTTGAGAATTTAACACAGAATATCTTTTAAATATTTAAAGTGGAATACAATATTGTTTGTGACTGGAAAATTGGCAGTCTCACAACAAATAGCTTTCCTTAAATTAATTTATTTCAGTATTTTGGAACTTCTTTCAGGCCCAAATAGGATATCAGTGGCAAGCATGGATATGAATTATAATCTGATGTTATATATTAGGCTTTTAATTTTTTTTTTATAAAAACACATATATCATGCATAGGATTTTTATTCACATGTATATATGCTAAAGTGTTTTGAAGTCTAAGCAGACTTTCAAAACTCCTATCTGGCCTTTAGTAAACTAGTAAACAGTACACTTCAACCTTATATATCATCAGCTTCTTAAGACTGTGCTATAAATGGCATTTCTAATTTCAAGCTTCTATGAAGAGGGAAGCAATATGCTTCTCCTTCAGGCTGAATAGTAAGGTGTCTTTTCATATGATCAAGTACAGCCTTAAGTACAATTCCACTATACAAGATACACACATTAAGATTCTTTTCAACCAACTTACCCTCTAATGGTCCCAACAGTTTCTACATCACTGGAATCCAGTGTCTCTTTGAGGAAATTTATATAATGAATCCAGAGATCAACGCTAAGAGGTATCGCCTGAAGTCCTCTCCGATACACCTACAAAGAGAACACTAAATAGCTATCTTTTGAACCTTTAGGTAGGTTACATGAGAGAGGCAACACTGTGTTCTCTGGTGAACCTTACGAAATACTAATGTACTGGAATTTTGTTTAAATAATCTACCATTACCATTTGGGTGGAGGTTGGCTAGAACATGGCAATGCTCTGATCTCCACGTGCGGAGTCTTGATCTTCAAAGCGCAGCAGTCCCTGCATCTGACCAGGCTGTGTGGGCAGGCTTTAGGGTACAGATCATAGGGCACAGACCCTTTAGAGCATCAATGTCAGCGTCTGACCAAAAATGCAATAAAATGTAGCAATGGTGACCAGCAAAACCAACCACAGCGTTTGAATTTTGTGAAATAATAAATGTATAATGTAAGTGACAGAAAAGCCCTGCCCTACTTGTTAAGCTGCAGTGTAATGCAGACGCTTGCACTGCAAAGCTTGACAAACTGTAGTAGAGGTTTAACGCACCTGCCAACAAAGAGAGAAGATATTAGCTCCAAAGGCCATAAGGAGTGACAAGTGTAAATAGAAAACCCTGTATGAAAGTGGCAGGTACTGGCAGCCAAAGAATTTCTTGCAACGCAGTGGTTTGGTCATCATTTGGCTCACAGAACCCAAGAGCAACAGCTGCATAACTCTATATACATACCTCATCTGCCTGCTTCATGTTATTGTGCCGCTTCTCAAGGTCTGCATACTTCTTCCAATAGCCATAACAATAAGGGTAATGTGCGAAAAAACTGTCAAAGGCTTTACTTGCAGCTGGTAAATTGTTCTGGGGAAAAATATACAGTACAGGATTTAGTAGTTTTAGACTCCACAGTAGACTGGAAGGGAGAAAAAACCTAATTTGTACATCATCTGCCTTAATAATAGAATCAAATTATAAATCTTAAGGAAGTAACTACAAAATCTACTTAAATATTAAGAGCACAAGATCCAAAGCACTACTACAAGTAGTCCTTGGCTTATGACTATTAGGACCAGAACCTCAGTTGTTGAGCAATTCAGTTGTTAAGCTAGATACCCATGTAACTGTTTCATTCAACAACTGTAACCCTGGCAGTTGTGAAATGGCCATGCAGATCATAAAACAGAGCAAAAGGGCTACGTGCTGAAGGAGGGTAAGCAGTGCCTCCATATGTGTAAGGAAATTCCTGTGCCGAAGAAAGCTTGGGATCTTCAGGATCCCAAGCTTCATTTCTCCAGCTTGCCATGGGAGTTACCCTCCCCTCTGTGAGTTGAAAAGAATTTCTCTGGTGAGATGCAGAAAAGAAACTTAGATCTGAGATCTAAGCTTCATTTCTGTACCTTGCAGAAGGATGTCATCTGCCTACCATGCGCAAAAAGGGAATTCCTCCGATGCAAATGAATCTTAAATCATGAAGGTCTTAAGGCCCTTTCTGCACTCCACCAGACAACTTCCTTTCCGTGCATAGAGGAGAGCTGACATCATTCAGTAGAGTGTAGAAAAGAAGCTTAAATCTTGAAGATCTAAGATCCCTTCCTTCACCCCACTGGAGGAGTTCCTTTCTGTGTGTGGAGGACAGATTTGAAATCTGTTCATGGGGTGCAGAAAAGAAACTTAAAATCATGAAGATTTAAACTTCTTTTTCTGCATCCCACAAAAGGATATCAGTTCTCCTCCAGGCATGGAGGGGCAACTCCTTTGGTGAGATGCAAAAATATAGTTTATATCATAAAGATTCCAAGCTCCATTTATGCACCTCAGCAGGAGTTCTTTTCTACAGGAGAGCCCCATAGAGTACAAAAAGGAAACTTAGATCTTCATGATGTTCATTGATTGGGGAACTGCAAATAGTCCTTTATAAGATTGAGGGGTTCTTGGTTAGAAGTGGGAACAGGATGCCAAGGCCTGAAATGCAGTCATGTGGTGGTGGGCAGGAAGGTGATGCAGTTGAAACATCTGATGATTGGAAGTGTTCTACAGGCTGTAAAGCAACATTTCTGAAGGCATTGTATCTATATAAATGACACTCATTTTACCAGTTGTAAATCAAAGACTATCTGTATTACATTTTCTCTGAAGGAAACTTTGTTATCAGCAACCAGATTAAATTGTTTCAATCAAGGTAAAATTAGACAAATCATATGGCCCATTACTTTGATAATTTTTATTCTTATTTTTGAAGAATATGGGATTGATTGGATCACCCAGCTTAATCAAGAATTATCTGCTATCAACAGGCAAGGTTTTAAATTGCTCTTCTAGATTTCACATGGTTCATCCAAACTACAATAAAGCCTCACTTTATTATATTAATTAGGAAAGGAAGGAATATTTGGTATTGCTTATTGTCCAATAACTACTAAAGAATTTGTATCATTTTAATTTTTCATAAGAGCATTACATAAATAGGTGCAACTGACATGACTCACATTATTTGCATAATGTCTTCATACATATCACCCCAGTTATCATAACATTAAGGAAAAGTTAATATAAATTTAAATGCCTCGCTTGGTCTACTGTGAATGCAAAGGACTAGTCTGCAATTCCTGAGACGTCTGTACAGAAATCCAAAAGTTTGGAGTTGGTTAAATCAGGTTTTCACTGTTTTAAAATATACATGACAATATTTCATTAGTCCAAAATATTAAATAGACAACTTTATTGTCTTGTTTTCACATATGTGATAAAGAGGATTTAGTAGCTTAAAACTTTCTTAAGCAAATTAAACAAACTTGTATAAAAAAAGACCTTGAAACTTCAATGGATAAATTAGATTCTTGGGATTCATAAAACACACTGCAGCTGTGCTCCAAATTCCTATACTTTTGCACTCTGTGCCAAATTATTTTTTTAAATCCATAAAAATCTTAAAATGTTGTGCATATTTCTAAAAGTAAGTTTTTTTCATTCCAAAACAATTCACAAAAAAACATTGTTTAACTTAACACTTGCATCTCTAACATCTATAGAAACATCCTCCCTTCATACATATGGGGATATTTTAATTCCTTTTTGCCAGTTACAAATGAATAGATCATTGAAATCCAACAGAACGGAGGACTAGGGATTTAATACATATATCCTAAGGGCCACAGGCAGTTATACTGTCCACTCCACATTTAATGGTCCATTCACTATTTCCTTTCTCCACACTTCTAGATTACCTTACCCACATCATTATTATTGCCACTACCACTGCTGCCACTCCCATATTCCTATTCTTTGCTACTATAGGCATTAACTCTTTGCCTTCCAAACCAGTTTTCCTACACACTTTAATAAACTGAAAGAACTACAGCCACTGCCCTTATTTCACCTGTAAAAGAGAAGAAAACTGCTGCACTAAGACCCTTCTTCATATTCTCTATACAAACAATTTATCACAAGAATTTTCGGATGAATACTCAGAATATTTTCTGAGTATTGAAACGTTCACTCACAATGTAGGTGAGAGGAAAAATCATATACTAAAGGAATCTTCTGGAGAAATGATGGGAAGAAGGAAAGAAAACCAATATTTGGAAGTTGATTAGCCCTCGGATGTGTATTCATTTTCCTCTCAATTCACCCATTTCTTACATATGGCACACAAAGCATTTTACAATTCTGAATGTGATTCTCAGTCTAAGACAAAACAATCACCCATGTTCAACAAGGAAGCCTATTTTCTATAAATATATTCTTCTTCTGAACTATAATTCAGAAGCATATAAAAAGTCAATTAATTTTATACAAAGTTTGAATATATTTTGCATGTTTAATTCTTAAGCTCTTTCATGAAATATTAACATGGCTTCCCTAGAATCATGAAATTTCAAATTCATACATTCAAGTATTGGACAGCAGGGAAAAAAACACTACCACTGGCCCAAAATATATAATTACTTACCTCTTGTTCTACATATTGAAGGAGGTAAACCCAACCTGTAAAATCTTGTGGGTTAGTTTCAACTACTTTCCAAAACTTGTCAAAGTCAGCAGGGAATGAATTTTCAGGATCAGAAGTCTTTACAGTTTCTGTATCTGGTATTTCAGTGTCCTGAACAGTCTCTTCCTGGGAATTGGCAGCAGGAGAATTGTCAGGGGACTGTTCCATCTCCATGACTCTCCTGATCTCTGTGCTAAAGTCAGCAGGCTGCTCATTCTTGGCCTCAATGTCCTTACCCATGTTCTCACTTTTCAAGCTGCTGCTGTCTTCTATATGTTCTGAACTCTGCATAGCGATTGATACCTTTTTATCTTTATGAAGTAATCTGTAAATGAGAAAATGATTAGCATCAGTACTGTTGAATTTTCATTAAACAATACCTACATCCGACTTTTTAAAATAAATGTAACATTTGATAGAGTTAAAATAAGTTAGATGAATTAAAACTGAATGAATGAGTCAAGTCTTTCTAACATATAGACTGAAAACAAAGTATAAGGCAAATATCAGAGTAAAAACAATTTTCCAGCCCATTTAAGCCCAACTAAACTACTCTGATTAATAAGTGGCTAAAATTCTCACTGGAGTAAACAATAATGAATTAACATGCTACTTTAGCATACCTCTGTTATGCACAAATTACAAGAAAAATGAAAATACTTGCATTGTATTTCATGACCTAAAATATCCAAATAAAGTGCTATATTAATATATCTGGCAGTACTGTTTTCATTTCCCATTAATCTCTACCTCAGAATTCCAACAGAACCAAATATTTTCATCTAAGCATCACCTTCTCTATTCTTAATTACCAGTTAAAACAAATAAATAATGATTTGGATCCTGTTTCCTCACCTCTTAGTCTCACTGAAACAAATTCCAAAAAATTCAACTGAATGGGAGGGGCAGGTGACAACTGAGTCTGTCCCACAAGAGATAACTTACTCATTCAAATCATTGGCAGCAGCTTTCATAGCAACCTAAGATACAAAAGGGCAAATCAGTTGCCCTAATCTACGTTTAAAAAATGGCAAGAAGCCCAATCACATCTTATTCCTAAACAGCATGCATCCGCTCTGATAATCCCTAAATGGTATAAAAAGGCTCAAGGGAAGCATAACCTGCTAACTTTAGTCAAGTTGGAACTACCTGATAGACTTTGATGTGGTATCCTCCCACAATGCTTCTGAATTTGTTGGTACTAGTTAACTATAATCAAGATCTTTCTAGATGACAAACAGAGCAGTCTTTAATTGGGATAATAGAATTATCTAAATTCCCAAAGTCATTCTGTAAGAAATGGATTTTAAGTATAATACTTTTAGAACACAAAGAAACCCAAAAGCTTTTGAAGGTGTTTGCAGAGGTACTTGGTACTCTTTCAGCTTCTCTACAACATGATCAAAAGCTTTTGGGTTTCTTTGTGTTCTAAAAGTATTACACTTAAAACTGCACCCAGAAACTGATATGAGGTGTAGAGAGCAAGAAAGAAGGCACAGTAAATGAATAATATAACTTTCTTCCAGCTACTTCTCACTTTCTTTAAATGCCTTCTCAAACCCAATTTTTTTCATTAAGTCTTTCAAAACGCTTAGTTCCTATAAGGCATTTTAGTCATCTGCAGTTGAAAAACCCTCTTAATTCTCCATATCGTTTCCTTTTTAGTGGCAAACCCACCGACCATGAAGCCCGTTCTCTTGTATCCCTTACTGTACTTTGACCGTTGAAAATATACCGGGTCAGGTTTAGAAAAAAGAAAGTTATGTATTTATCAGAAGGAGCGATGCAAGCGAACGCTGGCATAATTACGCCTTTCTCTCATGCCCTAAACCAGCTTTTTCCCAAGCCCTTTTCTAAACGTGAGAGATTACAGCCCAAAGCCACATGGCTGGAAATCACCCGAGTTATATATACCCGTGTTTCCCCTAAAGCAAGACAGGGTCACACTTTCTTTTTATCCCCAAAAGCCCCACTATGTCTACTTTCGGGGTACGGCTTATATTGATTGGAAAACAATTGTCAGTTTTATTTTAAGTATTTTAAGTATTTAAGTATTTTAAGCAGGAGGCGGAAGTGGGCAGGAGTAATATGTCTTACTTTCGTGGTACGGCTTATATTAGCCGACCCCCTGAAAACCCCGATACGTCTTACAATCGGGGGTGTCTTACTATCGGGGAAACAGGGTAGTTCAACACACACCGAAAGCGCCAATTTGGGCAAAGCAATCCTAGTTAAGAGAAATAAGGCTGGGAGAAACTCGCTAGGCTCCGCCGGTCATTCCGTCCCGGGGCCGAGGAAAAAGAAAGCTTTAGAGTCTCCCGCCTTTCGGGTAACGACGCCAGAGCCAGCAAATTTCTTCCTTTGATTCACCCTGTTCCTTCCACAAACAGTAGTAGAGAAAAAAGCCGCTTCCCTCTCACTTGCGCGCGCGCACGCCTTCGACCACTGGAGGGGGGAGGGGGAATACAGAGCCGCTTCAGGCCGCGTCAAGCTCGAGGGGAACGGGGAAAGAAACCAACGATGGAGGGGTCGGAAGGAGCGGGTTCACCTCTTTCCTAGCTGCCAACCGCCTCGCCTCAGACAGCGTGGCTGGCGAAGCGGTTTCCTCCCCCCCCCTTTTAACCTTTCTTCAGACCTCTAACACGCACACGAGGAGGCTTCTCGTTCTTTCGCCCGTTTCCCTACAGACCTGGCGCGTGTTCTCTGCCATCCGTCCCGCCCTCTCAGCCGCTCAGCCGTCGACTTGATTCTCTGAACCGCCTCCGGTCTGCCCGCCGTCCGAATGAGCGTACTACGCAGGTGAGTCAGATTCAAGGCCTCTTTTTTGGGCCCAATCTGACTTGCGCCGCCGGCGGGAAGAAAGAGACGCATGCGTGGTAGCACCCAGCTGGAGACCCGGAAGACAACCCGCTGAAAGAACATGCACCGGAAGGAGTCCTGCTCGGCCTTCCTGTGACGTGGCTGTTGCATGTCTCTCAATGAGAGAGAGTTATCAGTCCGCGTGTTTGTTCTGGAGGTGGTTACGGGCCGGTTTAGACTTAATTCTTATTTCTAGTTAAGTCCTTCTGCGTTACTCCAGATGTGGACAGTGTGTAGTTCTAATCATGTTCAACTAAGATGGCGGCATAACTAGTCATTTAAATTCATACAAATGCCCCGTCACTATCCTGATAATGGCTTAATTTCTTTGGGAGCTGCAAATGGGCGATTATTTTGTTTGCTTCTGTGTGCAATCTGCGAAATTGGAGGGCATAGCTGACATGGAAAAACGCCATAATTTTGATGTTATTTGCTGAGTAGATAAAGGAAGAAGTCCTAAATCCTCTAGAATTTAACTAATTAGAAACGCAATTCTGAGCGTCTCTTGCACTACTGAATAATTACCTCGGAAAAACGAGTACCTCTGCAAAGTTCAACCACTGGCAAAACAACTGTGCTCTTTTAAGATTTGTTCTTGTCATTGTAATGTGTTAATTCTGAGTTATTGAAGAAAAGTTATGTGAGCATCACTTAGATTTATTACAGTAAAATACTCACTTTGCCAGAAGTTATCAAACTTGGTACCGAAAAATCTCATCTGCCTCCTGACCTATGCTGAATGACTTCAGTCAATTTTTGTTTCCATTTACAGTGAAGCATGCTTCTTGTGCCATATCCGTTATAGGACATTGGTGATCATGTTGGCGATCCTGTTTTTATCAGCAGCCGCACGAAAAAGTGCTGCTGGGTTTTGTCCAAACCAGTCCCTTAGATTTTGAAGCCAGGATGTTCTTCTTCTGCCTGGACCTCATTTTGCCTTCAATCTTTCCCTGGAGGATTAAATGGAGTATACCGTATTTTTCTGGGTCACATGTCTGAAATATTCTAATTTTCTTTTTTTAATTGTTTTATTTCTCTTGGCTTTCCCAGGCGGCTTATCGCCTCATTTCTGATCTTGTCAACCCAGTTTATACGTAACAGCCGCCTGTAAATCCACATTTCAAATGCTTCTAGTCTCTTCAGGTGGCCTTCTGTCAGAGACCAGCTCTCTACTCCATAGAGCAGGATAGAAAAAATATAGCATCTGACAAGCCTGATTTTCAGTCTTAGGCTTATGTCGTGAAGCATGCTTAACAAAGACAATTGAGCAATCTCGTATTAAAAATACTTGTAGATTACACTTAGGTGGCTGACAAAGCAGTACATGAAGAATGGAGGCCTAGAGCAAAAAGGGAAGGTTGATGAGAATCTTGGGGGAGGGGGTAAAAGAGGTAAGTTTAAAGAACAAAAGAAAAATGTATGAAACGCCGTATGAATGTGATTGGACCAAGGACAGGAATGAACAGTATTGGTGAAAAAACCCTTATGGGTTTCCTTTTCATATTTCTTTACAATTTCTTAGTCCTTTTCTGGGCAAACCAGGAGAATGAGTTCTAGTCCTGCCATAGACACAAAGCCAGCTGGTTAACTTTGGCCCAGTCATGTCCTAGGAAGGAGGTGATGGCAAACCACTTCTAAAGAATTTTGCAAAGAATTTTGCAGGCTCTGGACACAATTGAATGGAAATGTGTCAAGTACTTAGAACTTATTGTTTCAAAAACAATAATCTTCAAGACAAACAAATCAGGAAAGGGAAATAAACCACATTATTTACAGAAATAAAGCCATTTATTTTTATAACTTTTTTATCTTTCAGATGAATACAGTACTTGTAGGTTTCATATTTTGAGAGCAGAACTGGCACTATATTGCTGAGGATTGCACATAAGGTCAGAAAAGTTAACACCTTTATAAATTTTGGACAGATAAAATTCAGTAATATTTTTCACACTAAAATATGGAAGCTATATTCAACATGTGCCATTTCTTTTAAGACATGTTCAAAATCTGTAAAAAATTATTTTCTATAAATTTTGGTCAACATGCTTCATTAAAACCTTTTCCAAGTTTTACAACAATGTGCAGATAATTATGCTCAACTGTCAAGCAGATGTAATACATCAACAGCAGCAAAAGCAAGCTAACACTGCACAATCATGAGTGGGACTGATTTTTA
Organism: Bothrops alternatus; assembly: GCA_034064705.1. Lineage (NCBI taxonomy): Eukaryota > Metazoa > Chordata > Lepidosauria > Squamata > Viperidae > Bothrops > Bothrops alternatus. Next base: position 6,501,386 of record JARGCV010000044.1, on the reverse strand, counting down.
AAATACATTTTTTTCCACAAATATCACACAAAACCCTGTTCATGTCTCTCCGAAGTCCCTCCCCCCCCTTTAAGGCTATATGAGAAGACATGTCATAACATGATTTCATGATTAAAACTATTTCTAAATTTCATCTTTGTTAGTACACACAGGGCGCCATGCCACCAAGTCAAAAAGAGTGCAAAGAAGCAGAGTTGACTTTGCTTTCACAGACATCCAATCCCGATTCTACAGAATCTTGGAACAGCACCAGGACAGGAAGTACATTTGCAAGTGTCATACTGATTTTGGTTTCAGCCTAGGACTTCAACTGGAAAAATAAAGTCCTAAATGGTTGGTCATTAAAAGCAGTCAGTCCAATTTCATTTCTGCATGAAAAGCACAAACAATAAAGGCAGGCTGCTTGAAAATGATCCATTCCAGACCATGTAAAACTGCTGTTATCCAGAGCCTATAATAGTCTTTATGTCCATGTCAGAGTCTGCTTCAGGTAGTTTGGTCAAAAATTTCCTCCAGAGTTCTTTTTATGTGTGGGGGCTGAGATGCAGCTTGGATCAACAGATTCTGACCCATTTGTGCAAAAAGTGCTTTTGACAGTTTAGCAGTGGCTGCCCGAATATTTCCACCAGCTCCAGGTAAGGAACCACTGTTTGTCATGTTGCCCAACAAATGCCATAAAACCACCAAAACTTTCTGCTCCACTGCATGAGGCTTTCGGGGATACAACTCAACAACAAGTTCTGAATGCAGGAAAAGGACCAAGGAAGAGAGAGTTATTTTTCATGCAAAACTATGGCAAGATGTTGACTCCCCAGATTATATCCTAAATCTGAAGAGAAATTCTATCTTAATATAGTCTTTTCAAGAATGCTATTGTGCAAATTCAGAAGCAACTGTTGTGAAGTATGAACATACATACTGCATACAGAAAAGTCAAAGGATCTTCTAGAAATATTGGAAGAACAAATACATTTCTATCAAACAAATTTGTACCAATAGAAAACAAATCTGTATTTTGATTTCAAACACTTCAATGGAATAGAATATTAATAGGCCATACTACATTTACTTTTCAGTTTCCTGTATTGGCTGTGAACGTCAAACTAAAACTATTGCCAACCCTGCAATACAGAAACACTTGAATAAAGACTCTTGAAAATACACGAAACTTATTCAATATAGATAGATCAGTCTTACAGAGAAAAAAAATCAGATGAGAAAAAAAGACTTGAAGCATAAAGAAAACTGCTGAAAGCCTTACCAGCTAGTTTTTCAGTTATGTCTTGTTTGGCTTTTCCATTCAGAAACTGGGCCTTAGTGCAGAATGGCTGGAGAAGCAGGTAATTGTCTTGAAGCAAAGGAAACAAGGACATAAAACACAGGATTTGCTTCAGGAGGTTTAGCTCTGAGCTCTAATAACAAGAATTTGGTATATACCGTAACAATAAAGATGAAACAGAGTTTGGAAAATGACAAGGGGATAGAAAAATTTAGTCTCAAGTCCCAGAAATCCCAGAATCTCAATGGATGAATTTACATCAGCGGTTCTCAAACCTTTTTCAGGCCGAGACCCCACCTGCGCCGCCGATGCGCAGTGCGACCCCGACCTGCGCCGCGCATGCGCGGCACGATGGGCCAAATTGTGCATGTGCGGTGCGACGGACTGAATCACGCATGCGCAGCGCGCGCGACGGCCCGAACCATGTATGCGCGCCACGACGGCCCTAACCGCGCATACGCGGTGCGCGCGACAGCCCGAACTGCGCATGCGCGGTGCGATGGCCCTAACCGCGCATGCACGGCATGCGCGCGACGGCCGAGGGGAAATGGGAAAATGGGGAAAAATGGCGGACTGCCGTTTGGCGACCCCTGTGAAACGGTCGTTCGACCCCAAATGGGGTCGCAACCCACCGGTTGAGAACCGCTCATTTACATGCTACATTAAATTGAAGTATAGTTTATTTAGTTTCACTTAGCGTGATGGTTTAATGCAGCTATTGTGTGTTGTGAACTACAATGTTTGGTGCTGGGTAGGGTGGAGAACATTCCTACTTTTTCATTGTCTATGGAAATTCTCAATCATCCAGGTCAATTATCCCAAAGGTGCTTTTTTCACAAGGCAACTGGACTTTGTCATTTCGCTTCTCATTCAAGAAGCTTCTTCAGCTCTGACTCAAGAAAAGCACCTTTGGGACTGCTTTTTCATTGTTTTTAATTCTGAATGTTAACTGAGAAACATGACATTGCAGTGATATTACAGAATGGTTGACTATTTTTAAAATTGAGTTCTATTGTGGCAGTAGGGTTATAGAAAGTAGGCAACATTTTACCACTGAAATTTAACAGAAGAATAAGACAGAAAAAAAATAAAGGTATGGTATCAAAAACTGCCCAAAGTTCCCTAGGTGATCGAGAGAGCATACAAATAGATAAAAATAAATATTGGTCACCAAATTTCAGTAGCACAATCTAGTGTAATTGCAAGCTACAGAAAATAGGAAAATGTCCCCAACCAGTCCCACTTTAGCCATGAAAGCCAGCTGGATGACCTTTTGACAGTCATTCAGCCCAATCTTTTTAGAAGTTTGTTTTAGGGAAAACAAAATGGGAAGGATATTATGTATGTTTGCTGCCTTGGGTTATTTATAAAAATAATAAAGACAGGATTAATAAAATGTAAAAAAAGCAACACATGGGCCAATAGTTTAATTTGAGTAGACCTTTCTGACATAATCTACAAATTATCGGTAAGAAGACATAGGGGAGATATGATAGCATTTTCCAGTATTTGAGTATTTTGCCACCAAAAAGAGGGGGTCCACATTATTCTCCAATGCACCAGAGAGCAGGACAAGAAACAATGGTTGGAAACTGACCAAAGAGAGAAGCAACCTGGAATTAAGGAGAAACTTCCTGACAGTAAGGACAATTAACCAGTGGAATAGCTTGCCTCCAGAAATCGTGGCCACTCCATCACTGGAGATTTTTAAGAAGTGGCTAGACCAGGGGTAGGCAACCCAAAACACTCAAAGAGCCACTTGGACCCGTTTCCCACCGAAAACAAAACACTGGGAGCCGCAAAACCCTTTTGATATTTAAAATGAAGATAACACTACATATATCCTTTTTTACCTTTAATTAACGTATGTATGTATGTATGTGTATGCGTTTGTGTGTGTATATATAAAATAAAGATAAAAAAGGATATATGCAGTGTTATCTTCATTTTAGATGTCAAAAGGGCCTCTCTTTCCTTTCTTTCCTCTCCCTCCCTTTCCTCTTTTTTCCCTCTTTTTCTTTCCCTCTTTCTTTCTCTCTTTCCCTTTCTCTCTCTACTCTTTTCCCCTCCTCTCCCTCTTTCCTCTCCCCCTTTTTCCTCTTTCTCTTTCCTCTCCCTTTCTCTGTTTTTCCCCTCCTCTCCCTTTCTCTTTCCTCTCCCCTTTTCCTCTTTCTTTCCTCTCCCTTTCTCTTTCTTTCTCTCTTTCCTCTTTCTCTCTCTCCTTTCTCTTTCCTTTCTCTTTCTCTTTCCTCTTTTTTCTTTCCTTTGTCTTTCCTCTCCCTCTTTCTCTTTCATCTCTCTTTCTCTCTTCTTTTTCTTTCCTCTCCCTTTTCCTTTCTCTTTCCTCTTTCTCTCTTTCCCTCTTTACTCTTTTTCTCTTTCCTCTCCCCCTTTCTCTTTCCTTTTCCTCTTTCTCTCTTTCCTCTTTCTCTTTCCTCTCTTTCCTCTTTCTCTCTTCCCCCCTCTTTCCTCTCTCTCTCTCTCTCTCTCTCTCTCTCTCTCTCTTTCCAGGTGAGAGAGAGAATGAAAGGCAGACGGCGCCGAACTGGCGGGGAGGGGGAGTAGGATGGGATGCAACAGCTGCGGTGGCGGCGTGGCGCGGCCGCCACGTCCTCAGCCGAACAGGCGGGGACGGGGAACAGGACAAGAGGCAGCTGCTTTGGTGGCGCTGGCGCGGCCCAGTCGCCCCCACCGCATCCTCAGCCAAACGGGCGGGGAGGGAGCAGGACGAGAGGCAGTGGCTTCGGTGGTGGTGGCCCAGCCCAGCCGCCATGTCCTCAGCCGAACAGGCAGGGGAGGGAGCAGGACAAGAGGCAGCTGCTCCGGTGGTGGTGGCGCGGCCCGACCCGGCCGCCGTACCCGCCACATCCTCAGCTAAACAGGCGGCATCAGCCACTGCAGCATCGAGGTTCCCCGCTGCCCCCAGCCCGGCCGCCGCCCCCGCCATGTCCTCAGCCGAACAGGCAGGGAGGAGGAGCAGGACGAGAGGCACTGGCTTTGGTAGCAGAGGCCCGGCCCGGCCGCCACGTCCTCAGCCGAATGGGCAGGGAGAGGGAGTAGGACGGGAGGCAGCGGCTTCAGTGGTGGCGGCGCGGCCACCGCATCCTCAGCCGAATGGGCAGGGAGGGGAAGCAGGCCAAGAGGCAGCTGCTCTGGTTGCGTTGCAGCAGCCTGGCCGCCACCCCCACCACATCCTCAGCCAAACGGGCGGGGAGGGGGAGCAGGATGAGAGGCAGCGGCTCTGGTGGCAGTGGCATATCCCGCCCACCGCGTCCTCAGCCGAACAGGAGGCAGTGGCTCTGGTGGCGGCGCCCACTGCAGCATCATTGGGGTTCCCCGCCGCCCCCGGCCTGGCCGCCACCCCCGCCGCATCCTCAGCCACTTCGCCATCACAAGAGGAGGGCGCCAAGGCTGGGTGCACCATGGGCGGCCGCACCGGCAATGGGGAATGCCACTGCGGGGACGAGGGGGGGTCCCGAACTGTCGTCGGCCCCGCCGTCCTCACAGCCCAAGGTGTCCTAATGCAGCACCGAGGGCAGCGGCAGCAGCAGGCAGGCCAAGAGCACCACGCAGTAGGTGGGTAAAGGGCAGGGCAGGCACCGCGGGGGAATCTGCTGCCCATGAGACAGCCAAAAGGCACAGGCGGAGAGGGGAAGCTCTGGAAGACCCCAGCGACCCCGACTAACAGAGACGGCAGCGCAGCAAGGCAAGGGGAGACCCACCAGTCAGGGAAGAGGCACCCCGAGACCGGCCACCCACGGCTCCTTACCAGGAACACCTTTCCAGCAATCCTCCTGGCCACCAGGTGCAGCATGAAGAAGGAAAGAGGTTTGTGGGCAGTCCCACAAAGCAAAGAAGTTCAACCAATCAATTCAAATTTCATGAGAAGTTTGAATTGATTGGTTGAACTTTTTTAGTCCCACTTTTTTTTTCAGACTGCACATGGTGACTGAGGACAGGAAGACGGCTGAAAGAGCTGCATGTGGCTCTGGAGCCGCGGGTTGCTGACCCGTGGGCTAGACAGTCACTTGTCTGAGATGGTATGGGTCCTCCTGCTTGAACAGGGGGCTGGACTAGAAGACTTCCAAAGTCCCTTCCAGCTCTATTCTATTCTACAACCGAACTATGGCTCAATATATGTGGAACTTCTGTGATTTTTCCTACATGCTGCCAATCTTCTTGAATTGCCCTAAAGTATTATTGAAATGAGATTTCAGGATTACAGGAATGTTTACAAACTGAACAAAGCAAGCATTAATAAACCCACATTTGTATTTTAAGTGGATAAATAAATAAATAAGTGGATAAATAAAAATCCATAAATTCCAAATTGTTTAGTCCCTTCTTTTTTGCAACACTACACCTTAAAGCTCAGTCTAGCAGATGAAAAAAAAAATCAGTTTACCTAAGTGTTGACAAAGAGCCTGGATGACATTGGTGGCAGCAGCATAGATGCCTGGATTCTTAGAATTCAGATTGTTATCAACCAAGGCAGGAATCAACATGTTGATAACAGGAGATAGTTTCTCTTTCAACAGAGGAATCAACTGGTGCATAGTCTCTAGAGCAACCTGATTGACTTTGCTATTTGAGTCATGTAAGCGAGACTTGAAGGCATCAAAGATCTAGACAGACGATTACAAAATAGTTTAAATTATTTTCTTTGAGCAAATTTATATTTAAACTGTCAAGTTTAAAATGTGGAATCCTATGGAAAAGTATTCTTTTCTATTAATTTTCAATGTAAACCTAAACAAGTTGTTTTTCTTTCATATATTGCTACACTGGTGAAATACCCTGAAGAATTGTTGGTCAGCCAAAGGATAGCAAACCCCTTTGCAAATCAAGGACATACAACTCATATGTAAGCAGTTTTAAAGTTCTTTAAGCAAAATACTTCGCTCAAGAATCCCTAAAACCCCCAACTATTAAAAGAATTTAAACTCCAAGAGATACTCAATCGCTTAAAGAGTATCTGACACATATCACACAAAAGAAATAGAAAATAAACAATAATGCTTAGGATGATTGATCTGCTCACTTAAGGCAATTCATTTTGCAATGTGATAGCATTGGAGTTAATAAAATGCATGATATATGGACATGGTAGAAATAATTTGCAAGAATAGAAATATATGGCTAAATGAGTGGTGCTGGAGTAAACTAGATTTAGCCAAATTTCTTTTTTATTTCTTGATTTCCTTCCCCCCCTTTATTCTCATTCATTTTCCATGAATGAGACATAATGTATATAATGTTGCTTACATAGCATAATGCAATATTTATATTTATCTTCCACATCAGTTATTTTACTTCACTGCAAAGCTGACAAGGAGTGATTCATGTAGCTATCATTTTCTGTATAAGCACTTAATACCGCAATATGTACATGGAAAATATTGACCAATTACTCATAAATGTCTTTATATTACAGTTTTAGCAGAAGTTAAAAACTGTAGTTAAATCTGTTTTCTGGCTAAATTGAGTGTCTCATAATATAATTTGAATCAACACAATTCTGTGAAAGCTATGTTTAAAATGTTTGTAAACTTAAACTTTATCTCAGAATGTTTATAAAGAGACAATTGAAATATTTGTTATTCAGTATTTTAAGTTCCAACATGCCTGGAGGTTTTGAAGAAATAAACTGTGGCTCATTTGTACAAGATGATGTAATCAAAGTTATTTAGGTAGCCTCTGAAACAATGAGCTTGAACTGCCTTGTCTCGATAAACTAATGAAAGTCATTTTGAGTAACATGAAACTATTTTCCTATAATCATAAATTAATATAACAAAAAGGTTTACTGTGTGTATTGAACACTTCAGATAATGTTTGGGGAATGGAGTGGATTGCAATGATTTTGCAATTGGAAGTAAAATTGATCTACGATAACAATCCTGATAACTCTAGTCCATATTATCCCAACTCCTGAAGATATTTGTTTTTCTTGGCAATATTTCTAATATCTACAATCTATCAGGACACAAGAATCAAGCAGTATACTTTTTGGAGGTGTTTTGTTTATCATTTCCAGGCGTCTCTTCCTTTGTTTTGTATTCTCACCATTATTAATTTGAGGTTTCCTGCTGCAACTATGATTCTATCTATTAGGTTAATGATTTACTTATATTTTCCTTATACTCATTTGTTTCTTGCGTTTCTATTATATTTTTCAGTGTAAATAGCATAATTTATCATCTACTTGATTTCCTTCCAGTTCTAGAAAGAACACTGAAGGTTCTGGTGTGACCTATTACCTTCACAATGTTCGCAACAACAAGGTCTTGATTGTTCTCTGTGTCTTCTAAAAGTTGTTTAATTCCATTAATTCGATCGCGGAAATCTTTTGCATTCAGTAAAGTGGTTATAAACTTTACATATTCAGCATTTTCCAAAGCATTGCGTGGGACTAATTTCCTGGACATATCACGTATTTCTCTAATCTCTCTGTTGAGAAAATAATGAAAGCATTCTGTAATAGTCCAATCATGGATCTTTCTTTTTATGTACTGTATTACTTTAATAGATTTAAAGTTATTAAATTTATTACCTTCTAAAAGGTTACAGAAAAAAACTGAGTTCTCTTGGATCCTATAGAGATCAGGTCAGTTATAACATTAGTTTCATGTAGGCTAGTAACCAAATCCTGAAAATTTTTATTTGTAACATGAATACAAAGAAATGTACCCGAAGTTGAGAGTTTAATGGAACAATGACTGATATAAAAATTAAGTGGGAAAGAGGGATTCAGAAATTATCAACTGCAAATTCAGAAAGGGAAGCTCAGGAGTAAGTTTATACAGTCTCAACTGAAGTAATTTTCACTGATTTGGAAAATATTTCTATCCTGCAGATCAAGTAGTGATTATGGTGAAACCATAAGCAATTCCATTAAATGAAATACCATCTACTGCTATTTTGAAAATAATTATATTTCTTGGATAATTCTTTTTTACTTAGGGATAAGCTTTGCTTTTATAGAGTGTCAACAGTTACAAACCAGTTTTTTTAAAACCTTTCAAGTACTAATATAAGAAAAATGTTATTTAACTACAAAATGCATAAAAATGTGACAATTTAGTTATTAAAAAGAAGCAATCATATTGTCAAGCTACAAAAACACACGCACACTATGCCAACCATGTCGCTCCATAGCTTGCCAACAGACCAGGGGGGGGGGGAAATGGTGATGGAACGCACAGGTGGATTCTAACTGCATGGGAATCAAGGTTGTCCAAGAACTGATAGGGCGAGCAGAAATTTTCTTCTCACAACAACCTTCCAAAGACTAATTGGACAATGTGTCAAGGGGGGAAGGAAAATTTAGTCTTTTTACTTATTGTTCTGGTGCCATATTGCCAGAGTTGTTTTTCTATTCATCAGTGCCAGTATGCTGTACTCAATAAAGTTTTGCATTCGAGATTGGAATGTCTCGGCTGTGCTTACTTTGTTGGGATCACTAGTCAAAACCCTTGACACATATCATGCACATAAGAAAGCAGTTCTGAAATGTTAATTTAGTATTTTCTTTTGTTCCAATTTTTCTATGCCTAGTTTACAAACACACTCCATGTTCAATTTTCCACTTACACTGAACAAGATCAAGTAAAACTGTCATTCCCATTTATGTACAGCAACTGTATAAATGTTTTAAATAAACAATATTTTCTTTTAGATTTGCAACATCTGAAAGATGTTATGTGGATGGAATCTTTGAAGCAGGAGGGCACAACCGTACCTATCACTAGCACTAAGTACTTTGCGCGACATGTTTGATCTTGAATTGTCTATGTTGCCAGTATGAGAACGCCTTCCTTTGGCTGAGGGTGTAACTATTGGCATCTCTCCAAGTCCCTGAAATTATGTAAGAAGGATAAAAAAATGTTTATTTCAATTATCTTTATATTGTCTCAAATCTTCATTTGTTTCTAATACAATAATATCAAGAAAAAGGACATGTTTATAAAATAGGGGGGTTGCCTCAAAAAACTTCAAACACTTGTAAATATGTAAACACAGGAGAAAGTAGAGGAACAGAGAAAATGTAAATAAATTAAGAAATAAAAATAAAAAGATTTTACATTGCTTCTGATAAAAATAGGCTTAGTGAAAACATTTAATGATTCCTCTGTCCTAAAGCAAAGGACTTGATGGACTCAAAAGTTATTTTCAAATTGAAATCCAAGTGCTACAAAACAGGTATCCAGTCTTAATAGATTTCAAAGATTAACACATTCTAATTAAATAACAAAAGCATAACTAACATTTAAGTCAGGGACTACAAAAGGCATTACTTGAGAAATGTTTCTCATAGAAACACAATAGCTAAAGAGGAACTGGAAAAAGAACTTTAAATTAAATCAAAAGGCAGATAGGTATAATGATACTTAAAATACTGTACTTTTCAAACATAAATATTATTGTAAATTTATCCACGTCATATAGCAGCATGTTCACTTCATTATCATTCCCCAAATAGGAATTTATAGCTTATTATTATTCAATTTTATTTTGGAATTCTTTTTTAACATACCTTCTGACGCAAATTGCTGACTGTCTCTTTAACATAAGGCAAGTCCTTTGGCAGCACATGCTTTTCAAGCATTTTATCAAAGTCTGTGTGTGTCATCAAAGTGAAAAGCATCTTTCGCCCATAGTATCTACAAACATCACAAAATAAGTTTTATTAATACATATACTCATGAAATTAATCTTCTAGATTTCTTTTAAATCAGATTCTTATTCTAAACAAAATAAAAATGCAATAAAAAGAAAAGGAAAATTGACTTCCGGCTTGCGGCGTCTGCAGTTGTGTGACGAGACTCGTCTTTTCACTGACCGATTTTCCTTCGCTGATAGACCCGTAGGGGGTTGAAAGTCTCCCTGGAGGGACGACCACCGATGAGGGGGCTTGCTGGTGATTGCGAGAGGGCGGTAGCTTCTCCCGCGGCTCCAGTTGACTCCTTAGGGCCAACGGAGTAAAGAGCATCCTGTAAGATGGCCGATCATCTAGCTCAGGGGTAGGTAACCTCAGCTCTTTTTATGACTCATGGACTTCAACTCCCAGAATTCCTGAGTTAGCGTGGGAATTGAAGTCCATGAGTCATAAAAGAGCCGAGGTTGCCTACCCCTGATCTAGCTGCACCAACCGAAAGTCACAAGAACATGTAAGCATCAAGAACCACCTTGGATGATCCAGGTGAGATCCTTCCTTTTCCTCTCTTCACCCTATTTTTTCCTTTTTTTGCCTGTAAAAAGCCTTCTTGGTACTACTTCCCTGCCCTAAGAGAGTGGTGTTTCTTTGAGTGGGAAGAAAAGCGTTGAACAAAAAGACTGAGGACATCTTGTGGTGAAACTTAAATACTGCAATTGCTTGCATTTATTTGGAGATGAGGTTGGTCTGACCTTCAAACTGTTGTAAAAGGGAAAAGATTAAGAAGTTTGCAGCTGTTAGAAATTGTGGGGGTGGACATTGGTTAACCTTGTTTAAATATAGCCTCCACTAAAAGATAAAAGGACTGCTTCTAACTATTATTGAAATGGAGGAACCTTACTTACAACTAAACTGTAAACTTATATTGGAAAAAATTCATGAAGAAGCTGAGCAAATATGTGCTAAAATAAAAGAGATTACTGCAGAATTAAGAGCCAGAAACCTCACTACAAATCTTCAAACTGACTTTCAGACTTTAATTGACTACCCTATAAGCCAAAATACATCAGAAGAGGAATTAACCTATATTAACGAGGAATCTATATTACCTTATGAGCATCCTATTGAGACTTCTGAGGTCCAAAAGGTAACTTCAACCAAAACATACACAACTCCAAAAACAACGGGAACTGATGTACAAACACGACTTATTGAGAACGATGATAACTTCAATAACCAACCATTAACCATAAAACTGGATACAACTGAATGTTTTATTCAACTGAACCAAACATTGAGATTTGAACCTTTAAAGCAGCAGTTCTCAACCTTTTTCAGGCCGCGACCCCGATCTGCGCCGCGCATGCACGACGCGACGTCCCGCATCGCGCATGCACGACACGCACGCGACATCCCGCATCGCGCATGCGCGGTGTGATGGCCCGCATCGCGCATGCGTGGTGCGACGGCCCGCATCGCGCATGCGTGGAGGCCCGCATGGCGCATGCGCAGTGCGACGGCCCGCATCGCGCATGCGCGGTGCAACGGCCCGCATCGCGCATCCACGGCGCGTGAGCGACGGCCCACATTGCGCATGTGCGGCGACCCGCATTGTGCATGTGTGGTACGACGGCCCGCATCGCGCATGCACGGCGCGTGCAACGGCCCGCATCGTGCATGTGCGGTGCTACCCCGCGCATGCACGGTGCTGCCCCCTGCACCGGCCGAGGGGAAAAGGGGAAAAAAATGGCAGACTGCGGTGTTTGGCGACCCCCATGAAATGGTCGTTCAACCCCAAATGGGGTCGCAACCCACAGGTTGAGAACCGCTGCTTTAAAGCAACAAGGGTCTATGTACAATGGAGTCACGCGCTGAAAACAGAGGATGGGATGTCCTCCATTGACCCAAATGTCACCACAAGGAATAAAGAGAGATCTATCTGCTGAAATAGAAGCTTTGTTATGGAAGCCGGTTTGGCACAGAAAGAAAGCCAGAATAAGACTGAGAAAAGAGATTTAAAACTACATGTAATGGGTCAAAAAGGTTTTCTAGACACGGATTGATTCAAGGTTTAAGAGTTAGAATCAGAAGCGAGAGAATTTGTGACTAGTAGAATATATATTTGAAATAGAATAAGAATGTACTTTTTGAAATGTTTATTTTACTTATGGAAACTATTCTATAATGGAACAAGAATAAGAAATTGGAAGAGGCTTTAGAGAGTTGGATTGATTTAATAATTAATTGAGTATGTCAAGGTAATAAGATGATATTTTGTGTAACATTATGTATCTTTTAGATATGATAATTATTTGGATGAGAATTAAATTCTAGTTAATGGATGGAAAGGATTTTGTGTTTTGTTTTGTTTTGATATAGAAATAGACTGATTGATAGATTATATATATAGAGAGTAATGTTTTTTTTAATTTTAACTAGGATAATTATTATGTACTGGAAGAAGATATAAGAGAGATTTCTGATAAAATTATTGACTCATTAGATTAAGAATTAGAATACATTTGGAAATATTTGAATGCTATTGCTATTTTAGAAGGGATACCTGAAGTGTTATCAATATGTTTAATTAAGATTAAATTGGATTTTGATAATTGTAAATTTGTAAATCTTAAAAACAGGACTTGGATTTATATAAATGTAATCTAGAAATGGACCATTTTAAATATGCTATACTATTTGAGGGAAATAGAGAGGGAGTGTTTAATGTATTAATGTGAGTTTTATATATATATATATATGATTTTGGTTTTTGATGATTGATTACCCCATCACCACGGTGTTCCTAGAGCACCTTGTTGTAAAACTTTAAAAAAACCAATAAAACTTGTTTAAGAAAGAAAGAAAAGGAAAATTATATTAACTGAGCCTTTCTGGGTCCGGCATGTTTTATGTATCAGAATACAACTGTCATCCTTCATACTAAACATACTTGCTTTAGGATGCAGTTATAGTCATACAAACCTTGGAGGATTTTTTCCCCCTAGACATTCCAGATTTATGCTTTCTGGATATGCCAGAAAACAGAAATATGGAATATCTAGAAAGAAAATATGAACCAACATACTAACCAAATGTGAGTGATACGTGATTCTCTATCTTTCTACCATTCTTGCATACTTAAAGATCATAAGAACATAAGAAGAGCCATGCTGAATCAGGCCAAAGCCCATCGAGTCCAGCATTCTGTGTCACACAGTGGCCCACCAATTGTACATGGGGATCTTGAGCAGAAGGAGAAGGCAAAACCCTCCCTTTCCCTTGACCCCCAACAAATGGTACACAAGGGAATCCTGCCTGCCTCAACCTCAATGGACATATGTCACTATTTACTAGTTTGTGAAATAAGAATAATAATCTCCAAACAAAACTGTGAACACACATAGTATCAGATGTAGGAATTTATACTTTAGTTCCATAAAAAATATATGAAGATGTTATTTCCCATAAATGCAACAGCTTAAGCAGAAGGACTTATTCATTAATGTGAAGGGCTAAAACCCTTTTAGCTGTTAAGCAATAATTTTTCCTCACATCAGTATTTTGGAATTTCTCAGCTTTTGTCGACAAAGTGTTCATGTCTCCTTCTTTTATGTAAAATACCCCATAAATGAGGCATCCAGAATGGAGAAACAAAAGGCCACCTTTTATAAAAATCTAAGTCAGTAAGAAATCTACAGAAACTTAAATCAGTGTTTTGCTGTATGAGATAAATTTTCACACTTGAAAATACCATTTGGGATTCTTTGTTTTTCTTTGATTTGTCATGCCATCTTGTTATTTGTTCAAGAATTAAGAGAGAAACTTAAGCTTTCATACAAAACAAGAGTCTAAAACATCTTCATGTCCTTGATTATTTTCAAAAATCATGCCATTTAGCATTTCCCCTCACTCTCTGCATCTGCTCACCTTGTTTCTTGTGAACCATCCTGGACAAATTTGGCCACAGCAGACAAAATCTTGTCAGTTATATCTTTAATTCCAGACAATATACGTCCTGGTCCCATGTGCTCTACAACATCTGACAAATGTTGGGCAGTGCATCTTCTTACTGCTATATTTAAGTGGCTGGTAAGAATAAAAAACATATACAGTTTAGAAAAATACACAATTATTATTGATTGCAACAGTGATACTGAAAGACTTTTTGAAAATTCTTATGCATTTTACTAACTGAATCAAGATAACAAAGACATAAAATCCCAGATATCTGGAGCTAAATTTAATTCATTTGGCTAGTAGCAATGCAAGACTCTTAATGTAATAGACCCATTCGAAACCACACAATTCCAATTTAAAATGCAGGTATGTTGCAGCAAAAGGCAGCTAGACAAGGTCTTTTTTGGTCATTAAAGCTAAGGAAACGTCTTAAATAAAAAAGAAGTAACAATATAAGAAATCGTGCTAATAAGTATGCTTTAATATTTTCTTGCGCAGCCATCGCTTGCTTATATCTTGCCTTTCCACTATGGCTTCCAAGATGGATGACAGAAACACTTATACCAGCTTATGTACAGTGCAAGAAGGGAGTAAAAATAGTTAATTAAAGACACAAGGAAATATAGGCAAATCTAGTTTACACCTGTACCATCTACTCTACCTTTTATCTTTGATTCTATCATTGCTATACACTGCTTCATACATTTTTCTCTCTTTTTCAAGAGCTAATCAATTCTATCCATCTATAGTATATAAAAAAACACTTCACCATAACTTTTTAGGTACTGCTTAATCACTTTTTTAGTTTATTCTCATTCATCTAGCACTCTTTCATTCTTGACCCTATTTCTTCTTGTTTTACCTCACACACTTCTTGAGTACGTCATACAAGAGTAACTTCTTATGTAGCCACAAGCAAAGACACAAAAACTAAATCAGCTCTTCACTAAAATTATGATAGGTGGAGACCATCACTCTCATCTGAATGAGAGTGGTTTCTAGCCTATACATATTATGGACAAGAAAAAAGGTAGAACTGTTATTTTCCTGTATTCCTGTTTAGTAAATATTCTGTCTAACAGGGTACATAAATTCATCTAATTGCTCATTTTTTTTTCACTATTTAGGTACAGCTTATACTCATTCCATTTTCTGTGTTAAACATAGCTAACTTAGTCTTTGCTACATAAATTTTCAAATTTTAACTTTTCAATGCATCATACAATCCACTGCTCACTGCATATCATTCATGTTTTCAGACAATAAAATATCACTTGTAAGCAAAAGTAAATACACATTCATATCCCCAACAACCATAACATTATCTTCATTACCAACATTATTTATACATTTAACCTGAAGTATTTTAAAAAATCAAGGGATTATCACACATCCTTAACTTACTTCTTGTTGAATTATCCACTAATCCATTATTCTCATGCATACATTACTTCCATCATATATTGCTGTAACCACGTTCAGCAACCTAACCTTGACACCATATAAACGCAAAATCAAGAAATGTACATTTTATTTTTTCCCATTCATACATTTCTCAATGTCTCAATCTGGAGATAAAATACGGTCTGTGCACTTTCTAGTTGGCATAAAGCCACATTCTACTTCTCAAATTTGCTCATTTTCGTCTCTCGTACCTATGTTTAAAGGAAAAGAAGATTCTCTTAAATGAATCATCAGAACTGCAACAGGCTGAGCTGAATTCTGATAATGATTAGATTTGCTTGACAATTCTACCTATTTTATTTTAACCAGAGTCAAGAAAGCCTCTGAAAGGCCATAATTCAAAATTCTACCTTTGACCTCCATTGATCAGAGAAGAAAGAGCACGTGCAGGAGTCACATTATTAACCATAGCTTTCAGTGCTTTGTCAACGTCCTCCCTAATGAAGGTGTTTGATTCCCCAGCCTTATGCAAAAGGACTTTAACTGTATTATCTAGTTCTTGATCCATGCTCTTTTTCAGGTAGTTGAATAAATCTCCTAAACAAACAACTGCAGCTCGGGAAACAACAGAACGTAAATTTTTCACCTACAAAAAAACAAAAACAAAACAACACCTGAATCAGCAACAGTTGACAAAACACTACTGCTGATTTTGAATCCCCCCACCCTATCCCCTATCAAGCCATTACATTGCATAGAATGATATGTGTATACAACCAAGTTAAATGGGACATCACAATAACTGCTACAAGATAACACATTACACATTAAGCTGGATTAACCAGGTTTAAGTCCCACCTTCTGGAGATAATGAAAAAAGGAACTTGCCAAGAAATGCTTATACTTTTAAGTAACTATGTTGGCATTAGTTGTTTAATTGAGGTTTTTGCAGGTGTTTGTATGTAGGTCTTTGGTTGTTCGGGTTTTCTCCCGCGTAAAATTGGAAGTGTCTTGGCGACGTTTCGACGAAGTCCCATTCGTCATCTTCAGGCTGGTGTTTTCAGCTTCGTGCTTCGAGGAGCAATGTGTGGTCGTAGCTGTTTCTTCCTTTTAACTGCCAGTGGGGGTATGAACTGATTGGGTAGGAGCTTGGCTGTGTTCTGTTGGTAATTTCAAACATTTGCTGAACAAATGGTCATTAAGCGAGGACTATCTATATAGTCCTTGACTTATGATATTAACTAGAATTTATCTTGCTAAGCAATGCAGTTGTAAAGCATGAATGTACTGCTTAACAATCTCTGTGGTCCTGGTTGCCATCATTAATTAAATTTCATAGCCATTAGATAAGGCAGCTTCCTGCCAGCTTCCCACAACCCAAACAGAGTGTGAAGATGTGTGTGAGCGACATGGCTGGGGTCCCACCATTTGTTCAGCAATGTCATAACATGGAATGGTTGCTGACTGAATGGTTGTACATCAAGGATTACCTGTATATGCACACGAGGCTATAGCTTTAAGTTATAGATTTAGTAGAAAACATGATAAATCAAAAAAATTAAAACCAGGATAATTTTGCTTAAGTTTGGTAGGCCAGAAATGCTACAAGAAAAATTACTTTATGAACCCTTTTCTATCTAAAGTCTCACTAAAATGAAGACATAGCCAAGCAAAATGAATTGGTTTGGGTTTTTTTTGCATATTTATACATTTTTTGCATTCCCTTTCTGCTACAACAGGGATAGACAATCTTTGGAGGTCTAGAGTCACAGTTAATATATTGGGAAATATTAAAAATTGAGGTCATCGGTCACAATTAAGTTCTGGAAGCAGCAAACGACATGAATAAAGAAAACATTTAGAATAAAATAAAGGGGATGCAAAAATTAAAGTACAAATTACAAAAAAAAGCAACAAATGGCAAATATATTGTCATTTAGTTTCCCTCCTCCCCAATAAATGAGGTTGAGATCTGAAGAAACAGGAAAAAAACTTACTTCTTGAACAACAGCCAAGCTAGTTTCATGCAGCCTTGCAGTTAGAGCATCAGAGTGATAGGCAGAAAGGCACCTAATTGAATTGAGGCCCTCAATTTTCTTCTCCCTATGTTGAATCAAAAGATGAAATATGTATATTGCACAGAATAGGCAAATAGCTCAGATTCATTAAAAAATCTCAATTTACACATTTTTATCACACTTCTAAAAATAAAAATAAGTAAAATCACTAGTTAAAATCACCAGTAAAAAATGTAATATTTTACATTAAGAGTAAAATACTGTGGCAACTGCTTTTTATTTAATTGTGTTCCACAGGACTTTTTCTCTTTCATCCCAAAGATAATAAAAGATAATAAAAAAATATAAGAGACTGAGAATCATACCAGTCATTATCAGCAACATACTGCAAGGCTTCCAAAAGAGCAACTTCAGGCTTGGGGAAGGGTCTCAGATCTGAGGGTTCCATTATTTCGGAACTGTGCGTAACAGACAACGTCTGATCCTTAAACGGCATTTGTGGATCTGGAGAGTCTTCACCTGCAACTTCATCCATTTGATTATGCAAAAGTGACCTAACTCTGTGATGTGAATAAGCCATTTATTTATTTATTTATTGTGTTTATATGGCCGCCCAATTCAGACGTGACTCTGAGTGGCGTAGAATAGCTCATCAGACAAAAAAAAATACCAAAGTAAACAGGACATACTGTTAAAAATGGACTACAGCAATAAGACTGCAATCAGAAGTAAAGCGTACTATAGTTCATCTGTTGGGGACTCTGCTTTTCCAACCCAAACACCCAGGGGAAAAAGTCAGTTTTTCACTGCCTTTCCAGAAGCCTGCAGGATTGGGGCAAACTGTATATTAGGTGATTAAGGAAACAAGCTTCTTATATTGGCTGAAAATATATACCAGCAGAACAATAAGAGTGGCAAAATCTAGAAGGGACAGATTGGGCTTTACTACTACTGTCCTGCTTAGAAATCTAGAGAGGATCTGTTTAAGGTCCCACTTCTATGAGAAATAAATGAGAAGCAGACCAGAAAGCAGGCTGGTCTTTGAAAAACATACTTTTCAGTAGAGCTTGAGCTCCTAACATGATGAAGGCATAAAACTTTAGATATATTGTTAGTTCCATCCAGTGTTTAATGACAATTAGAAAAGGTTGTTTTTGTTAATGCTGTATTTTAGAGGGAGGAGAGAGAAATATTTAATAAATAATAAATAAGATAATTACCTGAGTCTATCAAGATCAAAGGTTGTGCTTTTTTAATACTTGATGTTCTTTTCAACAAGGGACTGAAAGCAATATTTCCTTAAGGACAAACAAACATACAAATAGCCTTTTAGAATATTTCCATAAAGCTCTCTGTAAATGTTCTCTTTAATCAAGTACAGAAAGCAACATTTTCTACTAGATATTAGAAAATTTTCAATCTAGTTCCAATAGTACACCATCAAATGTTTCCTCTCTTCTTCCGCTAGTACCTGTTTTCCCACACTAGGCAAATACAATTCTTATTGTTATTAATAAATATACAATTGAATATCAACATCTTTGTTACATTTTTCTCATAATATCAATGTGAGTTTTAGATAACTTTTTTAACCAAAACATATCTTAATTGCACATCCATAGATTCAAGAAGTTGATATATACCACTGAATTACTAATGGACCTAGACAACACGTTGTCTATTAATTATTTGACTGTAAAACTAGAAAATTAATAAAATATTTATATATACATAGAAGAAAATTTTCATAAATGATCTTATAAAGTTACTGATGATACTGATTAATGCAAACAACAACAATCTGGAAAAAGGAACAATCGGATTTTTATCTAACAGCCATGCTAAATGTCAAATTGTTTAACTATATTCCTTATGGTATGTTTATTTGCCTGCACCAGTACTTAATAAACTAGAAAGCAGAACTAGGAAGCAGCATTAAAAAGAAAAAGAAATCAGGAATACACCTTGTGTGTATGCTAATTAAGATGGCAGTACTTTTCGAAACTATATTAAACAATCATTAAAGAAATAATGGATTACTGCTTTCAGTTGTCATCTTTTCTGATTCACTGATCTTGAGCAATTCCCAAGGGTTGGATTCTTTTTTCCCCAGATCTCTAATTTGCTGGTGCTCCTTTTCTTCTCTCTTCTTCTGTCTCATTTTTTCTCGGGCAGATTTGGATAAGGCAACTTTCATCTGCATCAGAGAGTAAAATACAGTATGGGATGAACAAAGAATGTAACACTTCAATGAAAAAGAACACAACCAACATTTCTCCTTCTTTTCAGACACAAGATGCAAACACACTCCAATATTTCACCTGTATGCTCTTCACTGCAATACATAATCAAAACTGATTATGTGCCATGTTGACTCTTAGCAATCACATAGATTTCAGGTATTTCAATTACAATAAATGCAAAGAAATTGTCCTTTGGTGATATATACACATTTAGCATTAAATGCAAATGAGAGAAACCCAAGCCAAGAATTTTTATGAAATGAAATGGAGTTAAGAATGAAATGATGACTTAATATGTGAGACTAAATAAGAAATCCATCAACTGTCCTATGAGAAGGATTTAAAAAAAATTTTTTTAAATAATTATTATTGTTTGTCTAAAGATTGAAGGCAAAAGGAAAAGGAGATGGCAGAGGATGAGATGGTCAGATAGTGTCACTGACGCAATGAATATGAATTTGGACAAATACAGGGAGACGGTGGAAGACAGGGCATGCTATGGTCCATGGGGTTACGAAGAGTTGGACATAAAAGTGATTGAACAATTGTTGTTTTACTATTTTTTTATATACCTTGTAAGATGTATTAGGAATACTGTAATCCTAAATATAAGAATGTAATAAAAATGAGTAAAAATAAAAATGAATAGTTTGCATTTGTTTGTTTGTTGGACCTTAGAATAAAACACAAGAAGATATATGCATTTGTTAATGTGCTACAGCAAACATCAGGAACAATATGCAATTCACTCGAAAGCCCATTATGACCTCTCTATATACATACCGGTATGTATTTTTTGGACATGCACACCATGTACACAAGTGAGATAAAATTAATGGATGGCATGTAAAATTGTGTATCTCTGCTTTCTCATTTGACTATATTGAGATATATATGGCATCCTGAAGATACATGCTTGATAATTATATGACATACTTGGAAACACATCCACATGTAGCCCCCACTCTCTACAGCTATACTACATTATGAAATCTGAAAAAAAAAACATTATGCAAGTTGACTGCACTCTTTCTTAAATGATGGAATGTCCATACTTACATCTCTTTCATTTTCCATATCTAGACAAGGTGCAGAGTTTTGCTGCTGGACCGCTCTCCCATAGATGCCAGAAAGTGATTCCATTTTTGGTTTGAACGAAGGTGCATCTCCATTCTCCATGGAGAATATTATGGATTGACCATAGGTAGGAAGTGAAGAGGGGCTTTCAAACATTCCTGAAATGCACAATTCACTGGATTACCAAAAAATAAAAAAGGTAAAAATAAAGGTTTGCTTGTCCAGTCATGTCCAACTCTAGGGCATGGTGCTCATCTACGTTTCTTGGCCAAGGGAGCCAGTGTTGTCCGAAGAATTTTCTGTGGTCAAGTGGCCGGCACTTCTAGAATCAAAACTTAATTTTGTTCCATATTAGTATGCAAGAAATTTAATTAAAATATTGTTTTAAAATAGTTTTTGGAACCGAATTAACCAAAAAGGAACAGTACCATGTCTCTTCAATGTGTATAAGTCATTTGTCCTTTTTAAATTTTTTGGTCCTTTTAAAATATTTGGTCTTCAGCTAGTATTGTTGAAATGCACATAGTGCACTACCCAGTAAGGCTCAAAGACATAGAACAGATTTTTAAATGTTTAATTCCTGATTGCTTATCCATAAATATTGCACATTTCATCAAAGGCATATAAGAATCACTGCTCTATTTTGGGTATATTTGATGTTTTCTTGCAACTGCACTCTGATCATTTTCAATGAAAGGCAGGATAATCAAAGATATAATAAATGTAAATGTAATTGTTTGAAATACCTTTTCCAACAATAACTACAGAGTCTTCTGACAAGGCACTCGGTGAAATGTATTCTAGACTATTCAACTGATGTAAACTTGAAGAAGGTCCTGTAAATCCTTTAAAAAATTATAATAGAATTAGGTTTTTCCCAAATATTTTTTTCTTCACAAAGTTAAAATAAGTGAACTTTGACATGTCACTAATACCCAATACTATATAAGCTTTTCACAATACAATTTCTTGATATGAGCCAACTGAAAAAAATCATCCTCTAAAGAACTGAGCAGCTAATTGTTTATATGCCAGAGAAATGAAAAAGAAAACAAACATGAATTCATAGTTTCTGCACTAAACAAAATTATCCAAACAAAATTGACAGAACAATTAACCAGTGGAACAACCTGCCTCCAGAAGCGGTGAATGATCCAACACTGGATGTTTTTAAGAAGAGACTGGACAGCCATTTCTCCGAAATGGTATAGGGTTTCCTGCCTGAGCAAGGACCTCCAAGGTTCCTTCCAACTTTATTATTATTATTATTATTATTATTATTATCATCATCATCATCATCCTTGCCAAACATAAATTACATATAATGATACATATATAATGATTTAGATAAAATGCTACACTGAAACCTCCTTCAGTGATTAACAACTGAAGTTTCCAAAGTGAAAAATGAGAAGATACTATTGAAAATGCACAGGAAAAGCTGATTTGATAGCAGTCAACCGCAAAGGCATCAATTCAGTTCTAGTAAAGTCTTTAAAAAGAATATTTTTAATAATTTTATCATGGAAGGCTCTGGATTATCAATAAATACTACGGTACTAACTGCAAATAGCATAGCTTTTATTTTGTGTGATTATTTCCTCCATACTCTGAAGTTAATTTCACCTTAATTTTACTAGAAAGCTGGTTAATGCTACTCCTGATTTCTATTTTACTTTATACAACTATGGCATGCACTAATTTTAGTCCAGAATGCGGCCTCCCAAGACATGCTCATATCACTCCAGCTCTCCGTGAGCTGCACTGGCTACCAATTGGTCTCCGAACACAATTCAAAGTGTTGGTTATGACCTATAAAGCCCTTTATGGCAATGGACCAGGATACTTGCGGGACCGTCTTCTGCCTCATGAATCCCAGCGACCGGTTAGGGCACATAGGGTTGGCCTCCTACGAGTCCCGTCTGTTAGGCAATGTCATCTGGCGGGGCCTAGGGCAAGGGCCTTCTCCGTTGCTGCCCCAGCCCTCTGGAACCAACTTCCCACAGAGGTTCGTACTGTTTCCTCCCTCCTAGTTTTCCGGAAATTGTTGAAGACGCATTTATGCCGACAGGCTTGGGGCGTATGAACTGCACTCTGCCCCTGGGCCTAGGAATGTCCCTCCATCAGCGACTGCATGTTGACTGTGATTGTATGTTGTATGAATGTAATAAATTTTATTGTATTGTAATTGTAAGCCGCCCTGGGTCCTAGGAAAAGGGCGGCATATAAGTTTAAATAAATAAATAAATAAATAATTACAGTAAGTGAAGGAGTGAAAAGAAGTAAGGCAGATATGGCCTCTATCCAGAAAAGTACGCAACAGATAATTAGGTTACAGTTCCATATCCTCCTCTCAATTCTTCCTCCAATTCTTTGACATCCATAATTACTCACCTTTTGTGGATTTACAGTGCATTTGATACTCTTTGCTCTGGCCTTTTAGACTGGCAGGAGACAAAACTTTCTGTTTATCATCTTCATAATCTCCTGATCCATTTCCACAGCTCAGATGCTGGCTGCTAACACTTACATAGGAAGTTGCCTTTTCATGAAACCTTGTTCCTGAAGGATAAGCAAACATCACAGGAAAATTTCAAATATGGCACCTGTAGAATTATTTCACACAAATTCTGCCCAGTAGAGACAATGATGTCTTTTTATGGTCTACATGCACACATACACATCTGTTTTATATTATACAGATGAAGGGCTATAGCACAGGAATGCACAATTTGTCTAGGGAAAGGACCACATTGCCAAATTAAAAATTCTCATGGACTGCAAGGAGATATCTGAGTGCCAATCAGTCGTTCTGCACCTAGCAGAGTGACAGAAGCACTGAACTTGTCAGTAGTGGAGATGCTTGGAGGTGCTCTGAAGCATGTTTTTTGGGCCATGCTGGCTGTCAATTTATATCTAGTCCCCCAAACTGGGACTAGAATTTCTGTTGCTAAGTGAAGCGCTTGATAAACAAACCATCACATGGCTGTGCTGGTTACTGACAGCAATTCTGGCAGTCCTGTTTAGGAGAGAAACAAACTACACAAACTTCCTCCACTTCAATCTGCCTTTCTCTCCCATCTCTTGCCTTTTCAGCCATCCTGCACAGCATGACTGAACTTTCTGCCACCTTCTTTGACTTGCCTCGCTTCCCTGCCATGGTCAACCTCAACCTCCACAGCTCGCCTCCACTTCCCCAGCTCCCAGGCTCCAGGTGAACCTCTGCCCCACTTTAGCAGGCCATTGCTAGCCAGGGATCATGCATACATGGTTGTTGGTGAGTCCAGCATAGAGAAGGCAAAGTGAAGAATACAATGAAGGTCAGCTGTGGGCAAAGGTGGATTCTTCATCTTGACCAAATTGTGCAGGCTGGCCAAAAGGGCAGAGATGTGTGTGTGGGAGAGAAATAGGCAGATGGGGGGAGTTAAAGCAGAGGTAGTTCAGAAAGGCAGAAGAATATGATAGTGTGATGCTGTGATGGCCCACAAACATGGACCAATCGATGGGAATCCAAATCCTGATAATGTGATACAGAGACGTCATGACAGCTGCTACTTCAAGGACTATTCTTAAGTCCAGTTTTCTTCAGTGCTGTTATGGCTGAAACTCAAGGACTACCTATATTATTTTAAAAAAATGTTGACAGGTTGTACAAAGCTACCTGCCATTGCACATTATACAAAAACGACAACTAGTCAGAGTGTAAAAAATGCACTGTTACTTTTACTCCATTCCACATTTGTTTTCTGAACTGCACTTTGCCACACAGGGGCCTGGGATTCCTTATGGTAATTCAAGTCCCAATGATTCCTCATCATAACCAGTCATGACCCTTATTCACTTAGGAGCACATGTATTTTTGCTATGCAGTGGTTAATCACAGGATGACTGAACTGTACCACAATAGATAATCTGATCAAACTCCTGGCTTGGTTAAAACTCTGCTAAACTCTGCCAAAGCATTTCAGACAGTAACATTTTTATTGTCTAGATCCATCAAGTAAAGAGGAACATGCCACTTCATGAGGCAACCTGTTACTCTGGTTAGCAAATCCTAGAGTCAAAAATGTTATTTATTTATTTTATTTTCTAACTGTTTATATTTATAAAATTTAAAGGCCCACACATCTTATCTCAAGGTAACTCTGGTGGCTTACAATCATAAAAGAGAAAAATTATATAAACTAAAACATAAAGAAGTTAATACAAAATTCCTCCTAACATCTAATGATATCTAAAGTTCCCTGTAGTTACATCCATTGATTCTGTTCTGCTCTCTAAGACAACAGAGAATAGGTCAACTCCTATTTTTATATACCAATGTTTTAAATCAGACTGCTACCATATCTCCCTTTATTCCCTTCTTCTAATCCATTCTGAACGTGTCTAGAGGTAGGTAGACCATTGGGAGGTAGTGTCAGCACTGTATGTAGTGGATTTTTACAGAAAAAGCACCTTTTCTGACCTTTCAGAAAGATTCAGAAGAACCTTTTCTTCTAAATGCACCTATGATTATATTTTCCTTTGTACCTCTTGCACGATCAGCATCACACTTCTAAAATTTGGCTCTTTTCTCTTTGGGGATATGCCTTCAACTATTTTCTGATGACCTTCTCTATTCATATCTTCTGTTTCTTATTCCCTACTCCTTGGTTCATTCAATCAATACTATTATGAATAATCCTAATTTTGTGCTACAGAAAATGCATAGCTTTCTTAGTAAAATAAATAAATAAAAACCAACTGTGAAATACATTTAAAATTCTTTGGTAGTGGTTTTGAGTTTTCTCAGTGATATAGCACAGTTAATATTCTCTTTATCAGGATCCAAAAGCTTGATATTAATGTACTCATCAAGTACAAGTACAGATACAAAACAGTAAAATATATGTATGGACATGTGTCTACGTACGCATATATGTACGTAGTCTTCGGAGAGGAGCGGCATACAAATCCGAATAAATAAATAAATAAAATAAATAAATCTATATGCATTATTATTTTATTATATTTGATTGAATATACTGGAGAGATATGGCATATTATAAACAACTAAAATGTCTTCATTTTACTAAATCCAATATTTCCTCCTATTCTCAATACCATACCTGCACTGGGATTCTGCTCCGCAATAATAGAGCTTCGATTCCGTGCAGGTGAGAGCTTTGTGGGGTGAGAATTACTTCCAGGCAGATAAAAGATATCTGATCTATTAAAACAGAAAAATATTTAAGAATATACACCAACTTTTTACAGACCCTCCAATGTTGACTCTCAAATTATTCTGAACAAGCTATCTGTGGATTGCATGCACAAGAAAAAATTAATTACTTTTTCAAAAAACACTGCAAGATAGTAAGTTGAAAGAAGTGTTTCCAATTAGAAATTCAACAAAGTGAAAAAAGTGATCCGTTACAAGATTCAGCGGGATTAAGACAATGAGTTGCATTAATATGTTGTCAGAATGTTCCCCTCCCTCTTATCTAAATGGAAGGAATGGGGTAGGAGGGGGAAGAGTTGCCATATAGACATTATTAGAGTATTAAAATATCTAAATGTGAATTACAATATTCTTATCTTCAAAGTTGTAAATTCAGGGACCTTAAGCTAAGTGTCAGATTACCTGCTTTGTATACACAGATAAGATTGAAAATATCCCCATATGAAATCCTAAAAAGTTGCTATTGGTTAAGTGTCTATGGAGATTCTCAGTCATCCAGGTCATAGTTATCCCAAAGGTTCTTTTTCACAAGGCAACTGGACTTTCTTATTTTTCTTTGAAGACGTTTCGATTTTCTTGTTTTTTTAAAAAAATATTTTGCTTCTCATCCAAGAAGCGAAGAGCTGAAGAAGCTTCATGGATGAGAAGCGAAATGTCTTCAAAGAAAAACAAGAAAATCCAGTTGCCTTGTGAAAAAGCACCTTTGAGATAGCTATTGGTTAAGGCAGACAAACTTAGCTGAATTAATCAAGTTCCTCAGATATGAAGTTCATGAGGTAAATAGCTATGCTTCACAAACAACTGATGATATTGACAAGTATAGCTTTAGCTATCTCAGTTGCAGATAGTTAAACATTTTGAGGGGGTTTTACAACATTATTCCAAATCCAATAGACAATTCTTCAAGGCCAATGCATATACTCCAAAAGTAGCAAGTGTAGCCAAGACAAGACATTGCTTTTTTAAATGTGAATTATGTTTAATTAAAATTAAATTCTGCTAATTACCATCCACTGTTATTTACTCAAGAACTGCTATAATTTGTTAACAAATATTAGAAATCTTTGAGAGCTACACACAAATTGGCCCAGAGGCGACTACGAGGTCTTAGAGCTGTGCTCTTCTGATCCAAATAGTGTAACAACACTTCCAGATCATCAATCCTCTCCAAGTAATTGACTGCTTGGTTGAAAAACAAACTTAAGATAGCTAAACAACACTACAGTAGTTCAGTGGAAACAATGATCAAGCACAATCTTTTCTCTGAACTTATATATCATTCTTAACTTCTGAATAAACTTACATTGTTCTTAACCCTTGGGGGGCTGTAGAGAGTGGAGATGTTACAGACTCAAGACTATAAACTCCACTTTCACTGTAAGAACTAGTACTTGGAGATGACAAGCAGGAAGGTGACTCTGAAGTTAGATCAAGCTTCAACACTGAATCAGGGCTTTCAAGATCAGAAGTGCTGCCGTTCAATTTTGCTCTCTTCTTAGCTGCACTATTACGAAGAGACCGAAGAGAACTATGCATCTAAAGACAAGGAACAACACATAATCCTGTAAAGAAAAGCATGAATCTAGACATTGTCTATTACTTCTCTGTTGTAAGACATTTGAATGAATAGCAAAACTATTTGGTTATAAGATTCATTTCCTGTTTTTCTTCTGCTATATAGTAATCTCTATTTTCTAATACGTAGTACCATTCACTACAGCATTCACCTTGAGTTAATAAATAGTACTACAGCAGAAGGCAAGAAAGAACTCCAAAATCATCTGTAACATGATTTTCTAACAATGCCTGTAAAAGATTAAAAATAGGTATAAATTACCCATTGAGTCACTTGATAGTGAGATGGGTAGCATATAAATTTAATGCAATAAAAAAGGGCAAAACATCATGTCAACCATGTAACTATACCACATAAGTAGTCCATGAGAATAAACAGAGCAGGCAAATTTACTATTAATCAATACTCCTACCTCTTCCTCATCAAGCTCTCTTTCATTGATGTTTAATTCTGAAAGATCAATCGCCAATTTCTTATCCCTTTCATTTAGCCACATGTCTTCTAGCTCTCCATTCTTTCGTCCCATTGAACTGATTTCTATTTTATCAGGCAAGGGGCTCACCCCCCTAGGAATTGGAGGCACTGGCTTTGTTCCACTCAGGCCTCTCCTTGAAGCTGGGGTCCTTACAAAGGCAGGTTTCAGTTGAATAGGAGGAGTATCTTGAGGTTTCACCTCTGTATGAAGAGATTTAGAGGACATGTTAGCAATGTGCTGCTGATGTCCTAATTGGAGCACTTACTGATTAGTACAGAATGGAATCACTAGATAGATACTGCATTATCTGCAACAGCTTCTAAAGTTCTCAATTAATTTGTTTTTGCTCTAGAACTGCCTCAAAGAACTGGGAATATCACCACACCACATCCAGCTCATTCAGTCATTGTACTCAGGCAGCCACTGTAAGAATGGAATATGGAGACATAAAATAGTTCAGAATTAAAAAACGCACTCAGCAAAGTTGCATCCTGTCACTTATACAATTCAACATATACACAGAAATAGTTATGAGAAATGCACATTTGGAGGAATCTACCATTAGGATTAAAATCAACAGTCTCCAATATGCAGATAATACAACATTGCTTGTAGAAAGCAAAAAGGAACTGGAATGATTAATTCTGAGAGTCAAAGATGAAAGTGAAAAATTTGGATGGTGCCTTAACATCAAGAATACAAAGATAATGACAGCTACAGAGAACACACATGTCAGAGTGGAGATTGGCAATGAGACCGTTGAAACAGTAAAGGAATTCATCTTCTTGGGCTCTAAAATCGACCAAAGTGATGGCTGCAGCCCTAAGATCACAAGGCATATAGCACTTGGAAGAACTGCAATGCCTGGCATGAATAACATCTGAAAGAATAAAGATATCAGTCTCACAACCAAATGCAGATTAATTAATGCAATAATTTTTCCAATTGCTGCTTATGGCTGCAAAACATGGACTCTGAAAAAGGCAGACAAGATAAGGGTGGATACCTTTGAAACGTGGTGCTGGAGGTGACTATTACACATCCCATGGACTGCAAAAATAACAAAGAAAGAAGTCCTAGACCAAACCTTACCAAAAATATCAATTGAAGTCAAAATTGCCAAAGAGAGGCTATAATACTTTGGTCATGTAATCAGAGCTGACTCACTCGAAAAGTCAGTCATGCTGGGAGTGATCAGCGGAAAAAGGAGAAGGGACCACCTAGTATCCACTGTCTGGACACTATAAAAGATGACACTGGGATGACCACGGTGGATCTGAAGGAGGTGGTGTGAGACAGAGGAGCATAGAGAATGCTGATCCATAGAGTGGCTGAGGATTGGACATGACTGAATGACTGACAACAATGACGACGATTATCCCTAGACATCAAATGGAAGAATCCCTTTAAGCATGCCCTCCCTGAAACAAATGCTTATCGGTTTTTAAGCTCTGTTCCCATAAAATGTGTTAAATCCTGAGACTAGTACTTCTCTTAAAAACAATTCAGGACAACTTTAAAGAAAATACAATAGACTAGAACAGCAATATATAACTGTATGGTTTTTATTGTACAAATTCTTGTAAACTAGTTGCAAGCTAAAAAAAAATATTAGCATATCAGAATTAAATTAGTCTAGTATCAAGACTTCTTGTCTGTTACAAAAAAATAAAACTGATATTAGATGGTAGTTTCATTAAATAGTAGTGATATAGAATGTAAATTACTGCTTTTGAAGAACAGTTGTTAAAGCTTAAGAGGGAGTTGACTGCTAATGTCTTTCTTACATCTACTTCCTTTTTTCCTTTCTTGGCATCTTATTTCCAGATTTTGTGCACATTATTGGAAACAGCACAGATTATTACTAAGGATGGTTACCTGCTTCCTCTCCTGATATTGGGCTGGAAAACTTCTTCTGATGTGTAGGTTTTGGAAGCCCTTCAAAGCTCTTAAGAGGCCAGGAATTAGAGAAATTAACAGCATGATCTTGTGATTTCTTAAGTGAATCTGTTGGTGGAGAGGTGTGCTTTGGACTCTGCCTGGGTGATGAAAATGGGTAGGATGGAAGAATGAATGTTCCTTGGCTAGTATGACAGCCCAGGAGAGGAGAAGTATGCTCAGGTGGGCTACAAAAGGTCCGCTGAGGCTTAAAATTGAGGCTAGCACACACTGGAAAAGACACAAAGTAGACAATTTGTATAAAATAATCCTGAAAAACAATACCATTGGCAATCGTGTCTGATCTTTAATCTGTAAGGAGAAGAGCATGGAAGATTTTTATTTGAGCTCCTAATCCTATCAAGCAGAAGTGTTTTTAGTACTTGTTAGTCCATATATTAAACCAGGTTATGCTAACTTTTCTTTCCTGGAACATTTTAAGTGGGGGTTGGCTCTTCAGATATTGCAGCACTACAAGTGTCATAACTACTCATAATGGTTAATCCTTATGGCAACTGGAATGTAGCAACATGTGGAATATTACAAACTGCATTTTGCTGATCTATATAACAGGATACATACAATAAGGCTATTTTAAAAATAAGTATGTTTTCCTAACACAGGTTATAATGAGCAAAAATAACAAAGAGTTAAATTAAAACATAATTTAGAAATTTGAAGATTAACAGAGAAGCAGACTAGAAACCAATCTGACATCACAAGATATTCTAAAAACAAAACTGCTGCTTTAACTTAGTGATTATGCTTATGCTTGGCATAGGTAAGTCAATCTGATTAAGGAGTTTACTCCGCAGTGCTGGGAAAGAGTTCTGTAAGCAGTACACAGCTAATTAGGCTAATTATCTATATTTGTACAGCTTAATATTGTAATTATTTGGATGGCTAATGTAATTCTATTGTAGCTGATATATTTATGGAACACCTTATTATTCACAAATGTGTCTATGAATATTAGAGCCCTTATGGAGCAGACTGAAGTAGAAAATAATTGGGAGAAGTCTGTTATCACTGAATGTTGAATACCATCCTGAGTAGTCATGCTATTCAATACCTTTATCTTGCCATGGACTGCTAAGTCCTAGAAACTGTAGGTCAGAATCCACACTGCCACTTTTTCCACAGCTATGAGAAAAACCAAGTAGATTGGATTTCCCTGAAATATGTGGCTGATGAGAGGCCATCACACCTTTCAAGCAAAAAAGGAAAGATAGTCAGATATGTTTCCAGGTCCCATTGACAGTGACAAGTTTAATTCAAATTTTAAAATATATTTTAGTGTAAAGAGAACAGGATGAAATAAAGTTGTAAAAATCTACTTTCTGCATATTTTCTAGCAAGATATTTTTGTAAGACAGAATAATATATCCCATATAGAACAGAAAAAAATAGAATCTTTTCCTTCATAGCATATCAAAATGTTACATTTGTTTAAAGATTCTTTTAATCAGATATATAAAGTTTCCAGAGTAGGAGATAAAAGGAATCTCCAATACAATTTTTCTATGGATAATTAATATTATTTATTATATTTGTAATAACTGCGCACTTTATTAAACTCTGCTTGGTTTACAAAATTAGAAACAATAAAAGCAATTAAATGCACATAACCACACAGAAACATGCAGCCCAGACTAAACCAATCAGAAAGATAATTGATATAGATACAATAATATACATATACCGTATTAATAATTAATAATTATATAATTAATTGCATTTTAATATTTACAATTTACAATGGCCATTTATCACTCTAACCAGGATGTAAACAGGTGTTTTACAAAAAAGAGTTGCATAATAAATATAGCTCATGGCTATATCAACATACTAACTACATATCCCATATTTATTCCCATTCTTAATAATAATAATAACAATAACAATAATAATAAAATTGGAGGGGACCTTGGAGGTCATCTAGTCAAAACCGCTGCTCAGGCAGGAAACCTTATACCATTTCAGACAAATGGCTGTCCAGTCTCTTCTTAAAAACTTCCAGTGTTGGAGCTTTCACAGTTTCTGGAAACAGGTTGTTCCACTGATTAATTGTTCTAACTATCATAAAATTTCTCCTTAGTTCTAGGTTGCTTCTCTTTTTGGTTAGTTTCCATCCGTTGCTTCTTGTCCTGCCTTCAGGTGCTTTGGAGAATAGCTTGACTCCCTCTTCTTTGTGGCAGCCCCTGAGATATTGGAACATTGCTATCATGTCACCCCTCGTCCTTCTCTTCATTAAACTAGACATACCCAATTCCAGCAATCGTTCCTTATATGTTTTAGCCTCCAGTCCCCTAATCATCTTTGCTGCTCTTCTCTGTACTCCTTCTAGAGTCTCAACATCTTTTTTACATCATGGTGACCAAAACTGGATGCAGTATTCCAAGTTGGCCTTACCAAAGAGTTATAAAGTGGTACTAACACTTCATATGATCTTGATTCTATCCCTCTTCACTGGCTCTTTTTTATA
Organism: Bothrops alternatus; assembly: GCA_034064705.1. Lineage (NCBI taxonomy): Eukaryota > Metazoa > Chordata > Lepidosauria > Squamata > Viperidae > Bothrops > Bothrops alternatus. The sequence continues at coordinate 6,469,057 of JARGCV010000044.1, read as the reverse complement.
TCTACAAAACCCATCTACCGTTTGGTCCAGTTGTCAGAGGTGGAGAAAAACAAGAGATATAGTATTAAAATCAGCTGCATTGTTTATTAAAACAAGCAAATCCCAAAGTTTTATTTTCTCAAGTTAAAATTTCAGTTGATTTTAATTCTGTATTTCTTTGGGATATTCCCCGAATCATCTTCTCCTATATCTTTCTAGACAAAAATTTTAAAAAACGTTTTGATTAAATTAGCATACAAACTGCAAAAATATTCTCAGATTTTCTAATAACTAGGCAATCAATGCAGATTGTCCTCTGTCTCATTCTATTTTAAACTACTTAAATAAAACCCTTTCCCAACATTTTAAAGATGACAGTGGGAGTACTGAAAAAGGAAACATCTAATCCTTTTGAGCTATGACTGAGACAGCTTCAAAAATGTTCAGTTCACCAGACTTCAGAATAATTTAGCAGTACCTTGTTCTGTCTTAGCTCAGGCCAGACAACAAAAGAGCACGAAGGAGAGGGCAAAACAGGCACCTGGATGGCTCAACCGTTTCTGTACTGTACTATCTATTGTACCACCATGTCACTATAAATGACTCTGATGTTCTTAAGAACTCTGTACATAGTATTTCACTGGCTTACCTTGAGAAGCTCTTAATTTAGGAGAGTGAAGAAAATCATTTGATGTCAAGCACTGAAACAGAAAGAAAAGGCAAATAGTACTACAGTATAATGTAATTTACATCTTTTTTTCATTTGCAAAATTAAGAGGGAAAAAAATACACTGACTAGACCCTAGATATAGTATGGGAAACCATTTGAAATTTTCAAAAAGGATATTTTAACTAAGTTGAGTTTTTAAAGTCTGATCATTTTTGATAGCCACTTTAGTCTGGCCATAACAACTCCACTCCTCCACTGTTCTTAGGACAGTGCAAATTTAATTAGATACAGAACTGAAAGTCAACTTAAGGACCATCTAATCTATTACAAATATTAGCCTTTATGAAACATTTTTTTAAAAAAAAATCACTACAAAAGAATAATTTCTGTACCTGCTAATTTTCCTGTATTGGTCCGTACTGTTACTGAACTCCTATGAACAATGCTGACTGCACAAATTCCTTGAATTGCTGTGGGGCTACTTACGTTAATCTGTAACAAAACTGAGCTCATTGGAATGTACCTAAATGTAATTATTAATCTTCAAATTCTGAGAAATCTTAGCTAAAAAAATTAAAGACTGTGAAAATTATGTTCATTTACTTTTCTTTGAACTCATCCTAACAAAAACCTAAAGATTTATTTCAATAATCAATATAACATACTGGCTTGACCATTAGGAAGTTATTCTGAATGGTTTAAGACACTTGCATCTTATGGCCTTTCTATTTAGAAAGGCACTGTTCTAAGTCAGTATCAGTTTTACCTTTGTGTTATCTATTGAATTTGATACTGATCTTTATTTTTTCCCTTTTTAAATTATTTATATATCATACTTATTTAGCTGCCAATCTCAAAAATATTAATAGGTCTGAAACAGACGAGGAAAATAAAAGAGCATGATCATATGGAAAACCATACACTTGCAATATAGTGACATCACCTCTATTACACTATACAAAATAAATGTCCAGAGGTGAGGTCTACGAAAGCAGGGGTCCCCAGCTCCCGGCCCATCGACCAGTACCAGTCTGTGGCCTGTTAGGAACCAAGCTGCACAGCGGGAAGTGAGCAGTGGGCGAGCGAAGCTTCATCTGCATTTGCAGCTGTTCTCCAGTGCTACGGCCACTACCTCAGATCACCAGGCATTAGATTTTCATAGGAGCGTGAATCCTATTTTAAACTGCACATTCAAGGGATCTAGGTTGCATGCTCCTCCTCACCCCACCAATCCATGGAAAAATTGTCTTCCACAAAACCGGTCCCTGATGCCAAAAAGGTTGGATACTGCTGCAATAAAGAATGGACATGTATAAAACTGCTTCAAGAACAGAAGTGTACAGCAAATTTAAGCAGCAGCTTCAGCTGTTGATTCAAAAACTTTCAGAACACTTTCTACATATGAACAATCAAATCTTGATTAGTTATAATGGCTTGAATAAATCTATCAAATTCAGGGCTTGCAGTCTCCTGAAAGTTAGTTGCTAAGTTTAAGTTCTGCATGGGGACCATTCATACTAGACATTTTTTTAAAAAAAAATGGGTCTGATCTAGCAATTCCTCTTATCATAGTTCACTAATTAATATGGAACACAGAAGTTGTTTCTGACAGCTTTCAATTTCTTTCTTCATGACACATATTCAAGACATTGTGATTACACATTGTCAATTTTTGTTAACACCATGTTTCTATGCAAAAATTCAGAAGAAGGAAACATATGATAGAATTTAAACCTCAACTAATCTCCATGGTAATTCAATGCAAATATTCCATCAATGCAAATATTCCTCCCTACATAAAACTCTTAAAAGTTCTGCATGAAAATAAAATTTGAATAGAGGAGCAGAGTTTGGGAGGATTATGCAAATACACAAAGCATGTGCCTGAAATTCATCTATTTGAGTTTTATTTGAGTTCTCAAAGTTTGATAATGTCTGATGAACCACTTTAATCTGGCCATAATATGATGAACCACTTTAATCTGGCTATTCTGGTACTGTTCTTGGGACAGTTTCAATAGATACTGAGTCTTCCAAATTGTGGTTGATACAACCACAATTGTGACCAGAATTTTCATTGCTAAACAGGACAGTTGTTCAGTGAGTCGTGCCTGATTTTACTATTTTTTGCCATGGTTGTTAAACAATTAAGTGAATCATGTGGTTGTTAAGCAAATCCAGCTTCTCCCATTGACTTTGAGTGTCTGAAGAGGTAAGAAGGTTACATATGGTAATAATGTGACCCTGGGATATTACAACTATCATAAATGCATGCAGGTTGCCAAGTGCCCAAATTTTTATAACATGACTGTGAAGATATAGTTCAAAGTGACACAGGAGAAAGCTCTCTCCTACATGTCATATTAGTAAACTGGTAGTTTGAGAGCATCATCAAAAGGACCTCTCAGCATATCTTAATAGCAGAAAAAATTTTTAACAGTAAAGCAAAACGACTTAACATGAGTTCAAGAAACCAGAAATGGTGCCCAGTTAGCAGCCAACAAGTGGTGCAGATTTTTCAGCATAGGCAACAATCCTCTCTAAATGCCCTATTTTCCACTTTTTTCCTTTAATATCCTCAAAATCATTAACATGACTAATTAACTGTGCAGCATGGTAATCATATTCAACAAATACATTAGAAAATAGTAGCTAAAAGGATTAAATCAAGTGATCTGGAAGTCTTGAGGGTCTGGGTGAAAGAATAAAATTAGAGTTACGTCATTTTTAATTGATTTAATCATATCCCACTGATATTGTACTATGGCCCTAAGGCTGCCTGCCAACAATTAAACCACAATTATACTATTACAGTATTAAAATGTGAAATCTTAAAATATTATTTAAAATATAAGCCATACAGTATTAAGAATATCTAAAAGTAAATTCAATTGGGTCAAATTTTTGGTAATGGTAGCATGAACTTCAGCTAAAAAACAGAGTAAATGGAGTTTTAGTCTTTATTCTTTAACAGAATACAAACTGATTTTCCCTAACCTAGTATTATCCAGATATGTCGACTCCACATCCTTTCAGCCCTACAAAGCAAAATTAATGGGAATCTCGGCTGGTGGAAGTTTTTGCCTGAAGACACCTGGATGACTACATATAGCTTGAAGAACAATTTAGACTCCAGTACTCATAGGATGATTTTACTTACTGGTTCACTTCCTTTTGCAAAGCAAGTTTGGTTCCCAGGTCGTTCACTCTCCCAAGGCAGTTTTCCTTTCCCAGCACTTAACACACGCCGGGGACATGCTGCGTGATCTGCAAAAGGGGTAAAAGACCCAGCAGTCTCTCCAGAGTAGCTGTGGGCACTCTGGATTCGGTTGCCCTCTAGGAGCCAATCTGTGTCCGCTCCATGAGGCAAATGAAAGCCGCGCCCGTTTGCCGAGGAAGGCAGGGGGACAGCATACTCCACAAACCACTGGTCGGTCAGCTTGGGAAGAGTTTTTCTCGCCAACCGAGCCTGCACAGCACTCATGACTCCTTCACAATTATCCTGAAGTTCAACCACGTCCACTGCCTTGAAGATCAGGCTGGTGCGACCGGGGCCCAGGGCCGAGGCTAAGACAGCAAAAGCCTCTAGGGCGGCGTGACGAACCCGGCGCTTACTGTCCGCCAGAGCAGGGGCAAGTGCAGTCACCAGCTTGGGGAGCTCGAAGTCCTCGCTCGGGAAGGTGAGGAGAGCAGCGATGGAGATGGCCAGGACAACCTCGCGGACACGAGAATTGCGATGCTGCAGGTGCTCGGGGCGAAGCAGGAGATCCAGCACGGGCTGAGGGCCGGCTGCTCGCATCAGACCCAGAAAGAGTTGATGGTACTCCTGACGGATGGCCAACTTAGCATCGCCTAGCACTTTAGCTGCGGCCGCCACCAACGGCTCCAGGCGGGACCGGCTCCCCGCGGCCGGGCCTAGGCGGACAGCCAGTAGGCGCAGCCCTTCTAGCGCACCCAGCGCCACTTTGAAGTTTGAGTCGTCCAGCAACGCCCGCAGCAGGCTGAGCAGCCCAAGGAGGCTAGGTGGGGGCAAGCAGGCCAAGGCCGCACCCGGCGCCTCTCCCAAAACCCGCTTTAGCTGCTCCATGGCGCCCACGCGGCCTCGGTAGTCCTGCTGGTCCAGCAGCCGTGCGTGCAGCTCCGACGGGACCAGCCCGAAGCGCAACGTGGCTCCCGGTTGGGTCGGCGACGGAACGCGGCCTGCAAGAAAAGAGGCGTCGAGCGTCTCCCATTGCTCCCTGCCTCCGCGGCCTCCTGCTCCGCCGCCGCCGCCTCCTCCGCCGGAGGCACCCCCTTCCTGCTCTTCCTCTCTGGCCATGCCCTTCTCCAGGGCTTTGCCCGGCTGCCCCGCCAGCCCACCCCGAGGCCGCCGCCGCCGCCGGGCCCCTCACAGGGGAGCATCGCCGTCTCCAGGGAAACGCGTCACTGCTGCTACCGCCACCTCCTTCGCCGCCTCCGCCACGAAGAAGGCATCATTGCGCGTGCGCATAACGCCCAGCTGGGGTGGAGAACTGCGGCGCCTGTCAATCGTTTGATAGAAAACGAAGATAAGCCGCGAAGGGTGGAAAGAACGCTCAGGCGGGTCTCGCGGGTAGAACGTTCGTAGAAAGCCTCGGCGCGCAGTGCGCGCCGGGGTATGTAGTCCAACCCCTCACGAAACAGAGAAATAGCAGAGCTGATGGTGCTATAATTATCTACACCCAGGGAAAGTTTATTTTTGCTTTGTTTTGTTTTTCAGTGTTTCTCAACCTTGACAATTTTAAGGCATGTGGACTTCAACTCCCAGAATTCCACAGCCAGCAATGCTGGCTGTGGAATTCTGGGAGTTGAAGTCCACATGCCTTAAAATTGTCAAGGTTGAGAAACACTGTTAAATGTAAACTTGAAATTGGGGTTATATCTCTCCTCGTGAATAGTGAAAAGGCTGCCGGAAGTCGAAATTTTGGGGGAGGAGTCTTTGGTTCGTTAGCGGAAATGACGCAGCCAGCCGTCGCCTCTTCTCTTCCGCTGCGTCTGGCTGTGTTTTTGTGCCTGAAAGGAGCCCGCTGAGGCCCCCGCCCGCCCGGGCTGCAGTCCCCTGAGTCCGGTGAGTGGCCTTCTCCAGCGATATTAATTGTGAGGGAGGGAATGGCCGAAATGAAGGGACATGGGCCAGAAAGAGCGTGGCTCGATAACGATATCGAGGGGAAAAAACAGCATAATATGAGACGGAGGTTGGAAGGGATGACTGGCTGAGGGAAGTCCTTGTTTTTCTCCGTTCCTTGTCCTACTTCGCAAATGGGTGTGATGGGTATTCGCTAAAACGTTTTGGGCTCTTTCCCTAGCAGGTCAAGGTGGCTTGGTCGTCTCTACATTCTCGCTGACTGCTTTCGCCCCCCCCCCCAATATTATTGGGAACTATATATTATATAGCGGTTTGTCTTACTAGACCTGAATGCAAGAATAGAAAGTGATTGACTTGGTTTTCAAATGGAGGGGTAGATTTTAACTTTAGGGGGGGTATAATGTAGAGACTTGTGGTGGTTCTAAAACATTCAGGTTTTACTAATTAATGTGATAAGGCTTTTTAAAGTAATCACGAGAAATGAGTGAGCATTCCATAGTCATAAAAATTCATGGAGCTCAAAGATAAAGCACTTAAAAGTTTGTGTACAGTTTTATGATTTGACACTGAAAAGTTGCTTTAGAGCAATGGGAACATAAATGCAGCTCTATAACAGACATGCTGGTACTAATTTAATGACTCACTATGTGTTGCTTTTCTGTACACTCTAAAACAGCTTTTTAGAATCTAAAGTGCTGCCCAGCTTAGATCACATACACCATGCAGTATAAGAGAGAGAATATATAGCCATACTATGATTATTGTCTTACTGCTATCTTTAGGCAGGCTTGTTATTTTTTGCTTTATACTAGTAATGTTTCAGACTCAAATTTTCTATTTCAGTCCAGTTCTTATTTTCTTACTGTTATTCAGACTCTTCATTGGTAAATCACTGCAAATAAAAAGTAGTTTGTGTGTGTGTGTGTGTAAGGAATATAATTTGGATGTGTAGACATATAAGGAGAATATGAAAATCTCTTTACAATAGAGTTTCAGTATTTTTATTCAAAAAGAAGGCCAAGATACTGATATGTATTGAGAAAGATAAAGAAGCTCAGTGATTTTTAAAAAATAGAAATGATTTGAAATAAAATGCAAAAAGAATAATCTGTGGACATTCATAATCTCGAGGGAGGTATTCCATAATGTTAATACCATATTGGAAAACCAGTACATACTGGTTCCATTCACTTCATAGAACAACTTTTGCAAGAGATTCCTTGAATGGGCAAATCTGGTTGGAGTACATAGATGCCAAGCCATATAAGTCAAAGTAGAACTTTAAAATTCACCTAGAAATCCATTGGTAACCAATGCAAAGTCTACAAAAGTAGAATAACGTGACTCAAGTGGTTAATGCCTTTCAATAAACAGACTGCTATGTTTTGCACCGGATGCAGTTGCATTGTATTGTGACAAGGGCACAAGTCCTTATATTGCTTTGAATGTGTCGAAAGTATAGTTAAAAAATAATGAAAGTGTGTTTAAATTAAATTTATTTTAACAGATGGACCAGTCATCTCCAACCTATATGATTGCTAATTTAATACCCCTGCATTCAGAGCAACTCCTGCAAGGCCTGAATTTACTCCGCCAACACCATGAACTTTGTGATGTCATCCTTCGGGTTGGAGATGTCAAGATCCATGCCCATAAAGTTGTGCTTGCTAGTATCAGTCCATATTTCAAAGCCATGTTCAGTGGCAATCTCTCTGAAAAAGAAAACTCAGAAGTAGAATTCCAGTGCATTGCGGAAGCAGCTCTGCAGGCCATAGTGGAATATGCCTATACTGGGACTGTATTCATATCACAGGACACCGTGGAATCACTTCTGCCTGCTGCCAATCTCTTGCAAATCAAGCTTGTGCTGAAAGAATGTTGTACCTTTTTAGAAAGCCAGCTGGATCCTGGCAATTGTATTGGTATCTCCCGTTTTGCAGAGACATATGGCTGTCATGATCTGTACTCGGCTGCCAATAAATATATTTGTCAGAACTTTGAAGATGTTTGTCAAACAGAAGAGTTCTTTGAACTTACCCATTCTGAGCTGGATGAAATTGTTTCCAATGACTGTTTGAATGTGGTTACAGAGGAAATGGTTTTTTATGCACTGGAATCTTGGATCAAATATGATGTGCAGGAGCGTCAGAAATTTCTGGCGCAGCTACTTCATTGTGTACGGTTGCCTCTGTTAAGTGTTAAATTTCTCACAAGACTTTATGAAGCCAATCATCTCATTCGTGATGATCATACCTGTAAACACCTGTTGAATGAAGCCCTGAAGTACCATTTCATGCCTGAACACAGGCTTTCGTATCAGACTGTACTAACTACACGTCCTCGCTGCCCTCCTAAAGTGCTCTGTGCAGTGGGGGGGAAAGCTGGACTCTTTGCTTGTTTGGAAAGGTGAGAAATAATAGCCACAACAAGAAAAATCTGGGTTTAAGCAGGCTTGTCTTGCTAATCTCTTCTGTTCACAAGTCAAGGTAGCTAGCAGAACCTATCTCTGATGAAAACTATAGGTTTTGACAACCTTCAGTTGCTTGTCTGGAATTCAGAAGCCTTAGAACAGTGGTTCTCAACCTTCCTAATGCCGCGACCCTTTAATACAGTTCCTCATGTTGTGGTGACCCCCAATCCCCCATCCAGCTGGTGGGGTATCAAAAACTTGACCAAAAAAAAGAGGAAAAATGGGAAAGTATAGGTAGTCCTCGACTTACAACAATTCGCTTAGTGACTGTTTGAAGTTACAACAGCACTGAAAAAGCGAATTATGATCATTTTTCACACTTATGATTGTTGCAGCATCCCCAGGGTCATGTGATTTACATTTGGATGCTTGACAACTGATTCATACTTATGACGTTCACAGTGTCCGAGGGTCACGTGATCAATGGCCAGGGGACATGGCCAGCTGATCACTCAGGTTGCAGAGTGCCTGTGGGGGGGAATCTGTGGGTCTCTGGGATGGGACTGGGGTGGGTGCCTGCCTTCCTTCCCTCCCTTCTCTCCCCTTGTCCCTTCCTTCTTTTCTTCCTTTCCTTCACCTCCCTTAGTCTCTTCCTCCTTCCCTCCCTCTTTCCCATTGTCCCTTCTTTCCTTTTTTTCCTTCACCTCCTTCTTAGTCTCTTCCTCCTTCCCTCCCTCTTTCCCATTGTCCCTTCTTTCCTTCCTTTCCTTCACCTCCCTTAGTCTCTTCCTCCTTCCCTTCCTCTTTCCCATTGTCCCTTCTTTCCTTCCTTTCCTTCCCCTCCCTCTTAGTCCCTTCCTTCCTTCCTTCCTTCCCTCTTTGTCCCTTCCTTCCTTCCCTCCCTTCCTTGTTCCTTCCTTCCTTCCCTCTCTCATTGTCCCTTACTTCCCTCCCTCTTCGTCCCTTCCTTCCTCCCCCCCTCCGTGCCCAGGAAGGGACAAGGGGAGGGGGACAGAGGCAGAGGAGAGCTCCACCCAGCTCACTTGCTCAACTTCGTCAGAAAACATGCCACTTGCTAAGTTAGCAGAAGCCCCAGGATCAGCGCCGGGCTACAGCTGATTCGCGCTTTTGCTACAGTAGCAAGTGGCATGTTTTCTAGCAAAGCTCGAGCAAGTTTGCTGGGCAGGAGCCAAGGAGAGCTGCTACAGCTGACCTGCTTGTTGGCTGCTCTGCAGAAGCACGGATCAGCTGTAGAGGCTCGCCCCGATCCTGGACAAGAGGGAAGGAAGGAAGGAAGGAAGGAAGGAAGGAAGGAAGGAAGGAAGGAAGGAAGGAAGGAAGGAAGGACAGAAGGGACAAGGGGAAAGAGGGAAGGAAGGAGGGAGGGACAAAGAGGGAGGCAAAGGAAGGGACAAGGGGAGAGGGAGGGACAAAGAGGGAGGTGAAGGAAAGGAAGGAAGGAAGGGATAATGGGAGAGGGAGGGAAGGAAAGAAAGTTCCAGCCAGCAGAGGCTTGGCAGCCCGGCTGCCGAAGAACAGAAGAGCGCAAAGCCAAGGAGAAGAAGGTGGCGGTTTCCTCCCAAAGGGGGCTCCTTTTCTCCACACCTTCCCTGGGTTTGTGGGGAATTTCTCATCACCAACGCTGACAGGTACTCCTTCGAGCCCGCCGCGAGCTTTCTTGCTCCCTTTGCTTCCCCCCCCCCCGCTTTTGTGAGGATTGTGGTACCCTTGGGAAGCCGATCATGCTTTGAAGCTTAGGAGAGGAGGAGGAGTCCTTCCCTCCCTCTCTCCCTGTTAAGCCCTGGCGGGCTCGACATGAACGGGTGGCGGAGGAGTCGAGGATGGGCGGGGTGGCAAAGGAGACTGGCAGCCGTCACCAGATCTCCCAGCTGACAAGCGCAAGTTCGGGGGTCGCCAGCTGACAGGCGCAGGAGTTGGGTGCTGTGGTGGCCTCCCCTTCACTGACCTGCGTGCACGAGAAGAAGTCAATCTGGTTGCTGCACAATGAGTCTCTGGGGAAGGCGGGACCTTGCTCTGCGCCTGTGCTCTTCATGCACCCCCTGCAGGGCACATTTGGTAGAATTCGTGCAGACTGCTGCCAAGCAGCATATTTTCCACAAACAAGTGAGGTGGAGCGGGGGGGGGGAAGAGAAGGCAGTTGACAAGCCCTGCCTAAGACCATCGGAAATATGTGTTTTCTGATGGTCTTAGGCGACCCCTGTGAAAGACTCGTGCGACCCCCAAAAGGGTCACGACCCATAGGTTGAGAACCGCTGCCTTAGAATAGCAGATAATTGACCAAGGAGTTATAATTTGGAATGTTCTTCATTTTGCTGTTCTCACTGTCACAGCCTTGTAAGAATTATTAGCATTCTTTTAGTCCAGGAGTATATTTATATCTTAATCATATCAGTCTAATAATTTATCCCATTTACTAAAAAGGAAAGAGATTTCAGGGTTTTCCCCCCACAATTAAGTGGTGGTAGAAATAAGATCAAAATTGAACTGCAAATCTAATTTCTATTCCATTAGAAGTATGAATGGTCTTATTATTTTTGTTTCTCAACTATTAGGGTTGTTACCACAACAAAGAATTATGTTGAGGTTCATTATCCTGTAATCAGTTTCATTGCCTAAAATTGTTAGCTGTAAAATGTATGATTGAGTTCACATCTGGAAAGTCAACAACCCACTTATATCCCTGCCTCACCTTTTGAGGGCTATATTTTACTTGACTACATTATCTCCAGATATTGCATAGTAGTCAGTTTTATTAATTAATCACCATGGAATGGATGCAGCTATTAGTTTAAATTCCCTTTCTTCCTGGTAATCCTTTTGCTCAGCTAAAGGTTTAGGAGATCTTGCAAAGTAGATTTTATGTGAACTGCTTATACATTTAACTTTATTTTGCACCAGCAGTAAAGACTATGAAGGATAGATGAGAAAGTACATAGGATGGGCTCACTCTCCAAGTTTTGCCCATTTAACAGAATTTAAGTTTATGTATGTATTAAACAAATTTATATAGCCGCCGAACTCACACATGGGTGACACTGGTGACTTATAACATTTAAAAACATTTAACCCATGAAAAATTCCACTCCCATGGCAACAACAAAATCAAATCAGCCACTTGACTGTCTTCATCTCCATTGATGGACCATATTTTTAGGACTTTTCAGTTCCAGTGAGCAATCTTTTCATTAAAGAGGTGAGCTGTTTTTCAGAACAATAAAGCTCTGCTTTGGTAAAGTTTGAGTGATATAATGTGTTGTGCTCCAAGGAAGATTTTGTGAAAGTGTTCCCTATGTGTTCTTGGAGCAAATCATAAATGATTGCATTCTTAGTTTAGTTTCATATAAATAAATATTACAAGTAAAATTATTTTTAAGATTTGTTATCCTGAATTTCTTTCCAATTCTTATGATTTAGAGACTGGTTATATACCTCACACTGAGTAGTGGTTTGTTTATAATTAAATGAATATACTACAGAGATCATACATAACTGTTAAACCATCAGCTATTATTTTTCAAGCCACAATGACTTAGTTTACCTTAAAAATTAAGCCCAAAACAAACCATATATGCTTAACACAAAACATTAATTCAATTACAATGTTTTTGTGTGTATGGGCCGGTTTAGAAGATGGTTCAATATCAAGCAACTCAAACCAGCATTTTTTTAAAAAAAAAATGTTTGAAATAAGAGACATAGAGTAAAATTATTTAAATTCCATTGGGGTAGCAGCTCTTGATATATTGAAATTCTGTTTTGCCTCATGATTGTTTTTTTTGTCTTCTTCAGTGTTGAAATGTATTTTCCTAAGAATGACTCTTGGATAGGCTTAGCACCTCTGAGTGTTCCTCGCTATGAATTTGGAATCTGTGCCCTTGATCAGAAAATCTATGTAATAGGAGGAATTGCAACCCACATGTGTCAAGGCATCAATTATCGGAAACATGAAAGCTCTGTGGAATGCTGGGACCCTGATACAAACACTTGGACATCAATTGAGAGTATGAATGAGAGTCGAAGTACTCTGGGTGTAACAGTTTTGTCACGAGAAATCTATGCCTTGGGAGGTTATGATGGGCAGTCCTACCTGCAATCAGTGGAGAAGTATATTCCAAAGGTGAAGGAGTGGCAGCCTGTTGCACCAATGAACAAAACTAGGAGTTGCTTTGCTGCAGCTGTTTTAGATGGAATTATTTATGCCATTGGGGGCTATGGTCCAGCTCATATGAACAGGCAAGTGCATGTTTAAGCTTGGCAATTATATATTATTATATATGACATTAATTGATTTAATTTGATCACATTTATATGGCCACCCTCTCATGGAAAGCGACTCTGGGTGGTATACAGCAGAACAGAAATATGCAGGATCCTCTACCTTATTAATTATTCCCAGGGTAACAATGTCTAGTTTAATTCATGCTTTAGGTAATTTGTCTAAGGAATTCCTTGGGATTGTTTGTTAAAATTATTCTTGTGTTTTTCTTCAAAACCTGGGGAGAAGAAATTATGTTTGGTTAGGTTCTAAATTCTATTGTATTTATTGGTCATGTGCATACACATGTCAGAAACCAAGCATTCGTTCTAACTAAATGCCCTTTATTAGAGCAACTGGTTGATGATGTAAATTTAATTATATGATAATTCAGCCTTGTATACATAATTTCAGTACTGTAGCCTGGGGTTGTGTTCTTGAGATAATAATACACTGAAATGCTAGCCACATTTTTTGCAAGTGTGTTGTGTAAATGCACTTGGGGCTAGTTTATCGTTGAGTGTGCTCTGTTAATCCAATTTTCTAAAATATTAGGGAAACAATTAACTATGGGTAAGAGCATAATATGAACACAGTATGGTAATTTTTCCTATATGTCTGCTGCTTTAAATTAGAGCAAAAATGCCCCAGGTTAAACACTTACAAAATTATAGTCCAACTTGGCAACAACAGTAGATTTTATGTCATTTAATTCTAAGCCAATCCATTCTGCAGATTTTTAATAGGCAATCCTCATTAAAAAAAGTTAAAACTGAATCAAAACTTGTTTATGTAAAGACTATTACAAACATGGAATAACACTGCTTCAGTATAATGTTCAAGTCCCTTTCCTGTTGTGGAAAAACAACGTCACAGTATATAGCAGAACATAACTTAGTATGTGATTTGTATGTGATTAATACTAAGAGTGCTTGAAAGTTCTGGAATGAAATGAAGGAGCCTCTGGAAGCCAGTATATTGCCATGATTGATGGCCTGTTTGAAGGAAGCAAGGTTTGTGTTTCCCAAATGCCAGGGGTTTTTTTGTGTTTTTGTTTTTTGAGGTTTTTTTTTTTGGAGGGTGGGGTTGCCAGCATTATAGGCAGACCATTGGCTGCATTTAAAAAAAAATTGAGATAACATTAGCTTGTTGAGCTATTTATGAGATCAAGAGAATGCTAAGATCTAAAGTAATAATTCATATTATTTTAGAGAAGCAACCTAGAACTAGGGAAATTTCACCTAATACTTAAGCCATATTCAATCCTTTCTCTTCTTTTGGTCCCTGATTTCCATCCTGAATGTAGAGTTTTATGTGCTATCAAAATACGTTGACTATAACTTGTATTATAGACTATCTCAAGAGGCCATTGAAGCTGCATTCATGTGGGAATTGCAACTTACCGGTACTATTATCCCTCATGAACGCAGCTACAGTACTAACTTGCAGTAATCAGTACAAACTCCTGTCATTAAATTCTGTTGTTTGTTTCCATCTGCAGCGTGGAACGTTATGATCCCAACAAGGACTCCTGGGAAGCAGTTGCACCAATGGCAGACAAGAGAATAAACTTTGGTGTTGGGGTTATGCTAGGCTTCATTTTTGTAGTTGGAGGGCACAATGGTGTTTCTCACTTGTCCAGCATTGAGCGGTATGATCCACACCAAAACCAATGGACTGTTTGTCATCCAATGAAGGAACCCCGAACTGGTAATAAACTATTCAGTTTATTATCTAAATTGCTCCTGTTCAACTGAATTTTGTTATTCTTTTTTCATGTCACTTTGGGAGCAATTAAGTCTTACTTTAAATGACTACATCATTACTGAGTTCTCCCTTACTGTGCTATTTCTATGCAAATGGGATATCATGTAAGAATGCCCCAAAGTGCTATTCAGTTGTCTTTTCCTAAAAAAAACCCTTATCTTTGCTATGATAAACCAAAACCCCTGGAAAAAGGAAGAGACAGATTTACTTGAATAGCATTTATATCATCAGTACTTTAAGACACAGGCAAACTATTTACAGCCAAAGATTGCATTTATTTTTTTTCCTCTGAAAGCAAAAGAACAGGATGATTATATTAATAAAGAGGATGGGCATCAAAATTTTGAACCGTTTAGGGTTTTGGAGGGTTTCCTTGCATAAAATAAATGAAGCTTAGTTTTATGGGAATATGGATTTCAGCATGGAAAATACAGCATGCCTATTTTAGAGTTAGACATTTTGGTGAATGAATAATAACATTGCTTAGGTATTCATTTAATACCATTCTAGATCTTTTAGCTGTTAATGAATCCAACTAAGCTGATTTTTTTCTTACTCCTAGTAACTTCTCTCCTTGTAAGGCAATTATGTGTTTGGGAACTACTCCATATTTTTGAATTTGCAAACATAACTTTATGCTTGTGCTGCAGAATCACCCTTATTTCCATCCTGCTACTTTATTATTTGGCTCAGGTGTTAGGGTCGCAACAAATCACAGCAAACTATGAAGCACAGTCTGTAAAAGTAAATCTTCCTCTGGAAATAGCGTATCCTCCTCTCCCTCTTGTCCTGGCAGCTAACAGGTATGGTGCAGGCAAATTTTGCAGAGTCCAAGGGGAAGCTAAGTTTATGAAGAGAATAGGCACACAAGAGAAATGACTGGAGAAGGATGATGTCAGGAATAGATGGCTGTCCTTGCAAGGTCTCTCCCCTAATTCTAAATGTTCACAACTGAAGCATTTCTGGAGAGACAGCAGCCAGCCGCCACTTACTCACAAGGCATACTCTTTGGCAGAGACAGGACTTCGTTCTCTGTTTAGCCTGGCATCCAGTTTAGCAGAAAGAGCTTCCAAGCTGAGTGAAAGCTTATAATTGATCAATTCACACACTTACCGAGCACCACACCAAACAAACATAACACACACAGGCTCTCCCATGACATCAATTTCATTCAGTTCAACAATGTCAACATCCTTTTCCCATTGTTTTGAAAATGCATTCCAAACAGAAAAGAACAAAATATAGAATCCCAGACTAGCCAGAACACGTACTCTCCCAAATCCCATCAGCATACACATGCAGTCTTCAATTCCTCAGTTGCAACTGGGAAATCGTGGAGGAATTTGTCAAGGATCTGACAGACAAAATTGCTTGAATCCATTCTCAGTTGGAATTTTGGAAACCATGCATGGAGCAGATCCATTAGAGACTCACCTGGTTATCTGGAAGCAGTTTTACCATGTTGAACCTGAGGCAGTGGACAGTGTCCTCAGAGCTGTTATCACAACTGATTATTTATTATATGTTAGAGAATATGGCTGTTTCAACTCATATTTTCAAGGATAAACTGGTGCTTTCTTCCTCAACCAAAACTCTTTATAGCAGTAAAACAACCTGGAGGCCTAGAATTTGTTCCAGAAAGCATTTTCTGCCTAACCCATTTTCATGATACTAAAGTAATATTTGGCCATTCCTATTCTGAGTTTCCTGTACTATCATCTTTTGCTAGGCTCCATAATAGAGAAGGGCAGTGAAGAGATGAGTTGAAGGGAGAATTTTATGGTGTTCCTCTCCACTCTCAAGAAAACATCTGACCTTTGGATATTTCCCACCCTCCACATTACAACATTCATTATGATGATGATTAGGTTAACTAAAGTTGGTGAACATATGTAATACTCCTGCATTCCATTTTCCTCATAACAACCCCAAGTTCTTTAATACTTACTTAAATTATGGGAGGTTTTTTAGTCTGCATGTTTTTCCAGCGAAAAGGACTTGATTTTCTAATGTTAAATATATATATATATTCTTTTTTCTTTCCCAATAGGAGTTGGTGCAGCTGTAATTGATACATATCTTTATGTAGTTGGTGGACACTCAGGTTCATCCTATCTTAATACTGTACAAAAATATGACCCTATAGCTGATAACTGGCTGGACACTGCTGGTATGATGTACTGCCGTTGTAATTTTGGCTTGACTGCACTTTGAAGAATACATTTGAGGACACAAGTAGCACTGAAGATGCCTGACCTGTACAAAGCAGAAGCTGTATTTCTTCAAGATGGGAGAAAGGAGAGATGACTTAATTGTAATGCAAAAAGGTGAACCCCAAACAAGAATTGGATATTGTTGATAGGAAAGAAATGGAAGGAGGGAATATGGAACTGTCTTTTTAATGGGGATCCAAATTGCATACTGTTATTGACCTGAAATAATTTATCTTTATACAAGAAGCACTGTGTTGTCTGCAATAGGCAAATAAACTCCCAAACTCAGAGCTTTGATCTTTCTCTTCCTGTGACTGGCATAGGTAATATTGCTAAAGGGGTGGGATCATTTGACTATGTTGCACAATCTTAATAGATGTCTGTCTCCATATTTACATAGAGGCCATGATTGCTTCACATTTTTTATGAACAGTTAAAGGGCTGCCTTTTCCCTCCACCCATTACGCAGGTTTTGTAAATATCTGATACTGTAATTTGTTTATCTGCACTTAATACGCCTCCTTTTGGGGTGGAGGGGTAACTTATTGGAGAATAAGAATGGATAGCTATTTTCAGCTCAATGCATTTAAAATTTTATTTTTATTCTTATACTATTTGGACTTGTCTGTACATCACCCTTTATCTGAAGACCTACAGCTTGTAAGCTGGTAGAGAAAGCCCGTGTGTCTTGGGTTTTATTAAAATAATGTGTAATGATATACCAGCGCTGTTTCAAAAAGAAATATCTTCCACCTCTGTGCATAAATTTATGGTATGTAGCCCACGAGTGACTACAAAGAATGTACAACCAAATCTTCAGTGTGTATTGACTGACATGGTGCTAAACAGTTAGATTGCTGAGATTGCTAGAAATATTAAAGGGATTGATTGAATATGTACAGCATTGGACTAAGGCAAATTTTTGACTAAAGTAATACATTATTTTTTTTTGTCATTGGTGAATTGCAGGATATGTAATGATAGCTACCAGATTGAAATATAACTCTTTTTCTTCTCTGTTCCTGTGAAATTATCAAGTTTTTCTTTTGCTAATATTTCTTAGATGAGCATGTTTGGAGAACAGAAGTCTGAACAGATTAGAGAATGGAGGGAGTATTGATTTCCTTAGCGATAGTTCTCTTCCTTAAAAAGTGAATTAGGTAACAATACTGGATAGTTATCTCTGCATTCTTAACAGCTCCCCTAAACATTGCTTTGAGATGTCCTAGAACTCAGCAGAACTTTTCAGTTGTGGTTGGATTGTTCTGTAATTGGACAATTCCTCTAATGTTGAAATCTGGTCATCGATAGATCGTCCTGAAACCCACTATTAAAGTTCTAAGAGAACAAAGAATGACCTTATATTTTAATATTATTTCACATAGATAACTGAACCTGTTTCTACAGTTTCAGCTACAGTTTCTTTCAGGTATTTTTCAATGTATATTTCTGTTTTGTCGAAAGAGTGGTACATCAGTTTATTCTTGTCTGCCTTTTCTCCCTTTGGAAGTACATTTCTCCTCTCCCTTTAGCACGATTTTCGGTACTGTTCACAAACATGCAATAATAAGATGTGTGGCTGACCTGTATTTTGAGCCTTTTACTTCTATCTACATGAAAGGGGAGATTGTGAACTAGAAACTTGTGCTCTGTAATAAGAATGGCAGCTAACCAAGCTGCAAAAGCTCTTCTTCTTCCATGAGCTAATCAATGTTCTAATTAAAACCAGAAGAGCACACTTCTTAAACTACTTAACATCATTTTTCTACCAACACTTGAAGATGTTATCAAATCCTAAAACTCTTGTTTAGATATTTGTTCAGTTAAGCAGAGTTTTGAAGCAACTATGAAACAAGCAATTTGTAATATGCTAGTTGATACCTGTTATGCAGCAATAATAGCATAATGCAACATGTACCTTGATTTTTTTTAATGCATGGAATTAGGACATCCTCATTCATTTCAGTGAAACTCATTTGAGAGACCTGGATTCTGAAGAAGGCAATCATATGTAACAGTAGAAGCAATTGCTTGTTGTGGATCAATGGCTATTCAGTTTGCATTCATAAAAATGCAAAGTTAAATCGTTTTTCAGTCTTAGGTCTTTCTTCAAGCTGCCTTTGAATTTAGAAAAATATATTTGATACTTGATAGTTGTTTGAGAAGCTAGAATCTGGGAATCAGACAAAACAGCTCTGAACAAGGAGAGAGAGAAAAATGGTCATGGAGTGGAAAATGCTAAAAAAAAAAAACCATTGTAGCTGAAGGATTTAAGAAGTGTTCACCTCTGGTTATCTGCCTTGTTCATGCATGGTTTGCAAAGAGAATCCACTCAAACTGCTTTGACTGGCCAATCTGAACATCAGGGTTAAGGATATTTTTTGCTTTTGTTTTAAAAAAGGAGTGCAGACAGTAACAACATTTTATATTCTTCAGCACCCCCTTTGGGTAATGGCATGTACCCAGTAAGAAGTTAATTACTCTAAATATAGCACTTTTTGAATTATTAGTAATCTCCAGGCAGTTTGAGGGTGGCCCTTATTGTGCAGTTCAACTAAGGACATTGTTGATTTATTTGAGTCTATCTTAATATTTGTACATAAGGAGATTTGGTTGATTGCTTTAATTATGTAGACCATCTGTATTAAAAACAACTTAAGGCACAAATAGCAATTTTTAGTCACAATTAGATTAATTCACTAGTACAGTAAATACTATCTCTGTAGCAAATACAGAGGAATAATATATTTAAATGAACTCATCATAGTCGCGTCTCTTTCACCATTCACTGAACTGCTCAAGTGTAGATAAATTGGACAACCAATTTTAACATTTGTTGGCTGCAATAAGCTGCTTACAGCTCAGCATTACAGAGAAAGCCTTTCTTAAAATAGTACCTAGCTTAACATCCAGTTCCATAAAACCATTCAAGTGACTTACTTTATTAAGCAAAAGCACTTTAACATTTCCTGGCTGTTTATTTTTAGGCTTTTCTTTGATTTGGAAGAAAAATAACCCACAGCTTTGTATATACGTAATATAGGGTAGCATTAGATACATATGTAATACAAGTAATCCTCAACCTTATGACCACAATTGGGATGGAAATTCCATCTCTGTGTGAAGTGGTTGTTAACTGAGTCATGCCCAATTTTATGATCTTTTTTGCTGTGGCCATTAAGCAAATCACTGCAGTCATTCTTTGAAGCTGGCTTGCCCCATTGAATTTGTCGGAAGCCAGCTGGGAAGTCTCAGATGGTGATCATGTAACCTTGGGATGCTGCAGCCATTGTAAATAAATATGGGTTGCCAAGCACCCAAATTTTGAGCATGTGACCATGGAGACACTGCAACAGTCATAAGTATGAGGAACGGTCATAAGTCACTTTTTTCAGCATAGTCATCACTTTGGTTACTAAACAAATGTGGTTAAGGACTGCCTATGCTCTTCATTGAAGTCCACAGGTCTTAAAGTTGTCATGGTTGGGGACCCCTGAGCTAGAGTGTAAGATTGGAGCATTGCAGTGGCTAAATATTTTTGTTATGTGGCAAACCTAGGCAGTCTTCTATTTCTATTATTTTTTTCTCTATTTTTTTCTTCTACGCCATCTACCAAGATTCATTTGTTAACTCCTTCCATTCTAAGACAGAATATGAGCTCACTCTCCTACTTGCCTTAAATCTTCTTTCACTCATAAAAGAACTGAGAAATAATTCCTTTCTTTGCCTTACATGCTATTCTCTGTTTTCACTTCTCTGACCCAATTCTAAACCTTCATGCACAGTAGTTTTTAGCAGGATTCTGACCTGCACAGAGGGATTTATTGTGGATGCTAGGAGACAGGTAGTGTTGTTTTATGTTTGCATTCTCCTACCAGCAGAGTTCCCTGTTCTTTCTCTCTCTGCCATCCTTTTTTACAAAGATGATAGTTGAGTGGGAAGCCACTAGATAATTTTGCTAAATGTGGTCATGTTCTGTTGTTATTGCTACAGTATTTCATTTGAATGTGCACTGTTAATAAATAAATTTATGAAGGCAAAAAGGCTTGGTTGTATTTTTTTTAAATATCTAACTTGACTATCTTCATCTTTAAATACCACAGATAAACCAGAAATATTCTTTAACAAACACACTTTTATTTCAATTTGCTAAGGCAAATTAGATAGTAATCATGGATAACTTACTTGCCTATCCCTAGAGCGCTACATGACATGATAGTCAGCTGCAATTGGCCTTGTTTTTGGTCAGTATGTGATGCTTTTATATTGGCTGCCTCAATGATAGGGGTTTTGGGGGGGTATTGTTTAAAAATAAGTTTCTTTAATCACTACTCCATGATACATTGATATACAGTTCAAATGATGGACTGGGACAAAGGAACCTGATCTGCAGTTGGCTTTCATCTAATGCTTATTACCCAGTAATGGTATAGATCAAGGCAAATGTTCAGCCTTCTTTGGAGACAAATTTTCTATGTTGCAAGGTGATGGGTGGATGGATTGACTTGATTGAACTTCCTTTTATGATTAGCAGTAAAAACACAGAATATGTTTAAAATATTTAAATCACAACAGGGAAATTGTAAAGATGTACACATCCAGCAGTAACTAAAATTACTTAAAGGAATGCATTAGTGAATGTGAAATATAATGTAAGTTATATGCAATAACTTACAATAACTGAATGCAATAACTGAAGGCAGGACAAGAAGCAATGGATGGAAACTAATCAAGGAGAGAAGCAACCTAGAACTAGGGAGAAACTTCCTGACAGTTAGAACAATTAACCAGTGGAACAACCTGCCTCCAGAAGTGGTGAATGCTCCAACACTGGAAGTTTTTAAGAAGAGACTGGACAGCCATTTCTCTGAAATGGTATAGGGTTTCCTGCCTGAGCAGGGGGTTTGACTAGATAACCTCCAAGGTCCCTTCCAACATTATTATTATTATTATTATTGCTGCTGCTACTACTACTACTACTACTACTACTACTACTAGCTGTACCCAGCCACGCATTGCTGTAGCTCAGTCTGGTTAGATGGGAAAGAAAGAAAAGAGAAAGCGCACGTTTGTAATATGTTTAATTTCACAATGCTTGTGGGTATACAATATTTTTTGTTGTTCCATTGTCTGTGCAGATATAGAGATTGTCTGAAATCGTAGTGTGTGTTGCTTTTACGCCCAACAGATGGTGCTGTTTTTCAAAAAAGCATGTTTTACCTGTCACAGGTATGACATCTACATAATATAGGTATATAAAAACACGTGCGTATTCGAATGCAATGTTGTGTCAAAATTTCAAAGCAATCGGTGAAGAACTTTCGGAGATTTAAGATTTTGAACAAACGAACATTTACATTTTTATATAAGATATAGATTATTATTATTATTATTATTATTAACTAGGAGCAGAAGAAAAATATTAAACTGAAGGAAAATGTAGAAGAAGATATGGAAAAGTATGAGCCACAGCATTAAGATGAATTATTATTATTATTTTTCGGATTTGTATGCCGCTCCTCTCCGCAGACTCGGAGCGGCTCACAACATACAAATAACAATTCAATATAAATCCGAAAAAAACATTAAAAATAAACCCCACACATACTCCTCAGTCACACCACAATCAACAATCATCCCCAGGCCTGCCAGCAGAGGTAGGTTTTTAAATTCTTTCGGAAGGCCGGGAGAGTCGGAGAAACACGGACTTCAGGAGGTAGTTGGTTCCAGAGGGTGGGCGCCACAACAGAGAAGGCCCTCCCCCTAGGGCCCGCCAGACGACATTGTTTCGCTGACGGGACCCGGAGGAAGCCGACCCTGTGCGCTCTCACCGGTCGAAGGGAAGTATATGGCAGAAGACGGTCCCGTAAGTATCCTGGTCCCATGCCATGAAGGGCTTTATAGGTAATAACCAACACCTTGAATTGGGCTCGGAGACCAATAGGCAACCAATGCAGCATGCGGAGAGTTGATGAAATGTGGGCACAATGAGGAAGGCCCACAACTGCTTGCGCAGCTGCATTTTGCACTAATTGTAGTCTCCGAACACTCTTCAAGGGTAGCCCCATGTAGAGAGCATTGCAGTAGTCGATCCTCGAGGTGACAAAGATGATTAGCCTAATTGGCAAATAAAAAACAACCTGTCTCTTAAAGGTTTTCTAAAAGCTAAAAGTATTCAAATATTTTGAGTTCACAGAAAATGCTAGACTCAAATATTGTGGGCTAGTTTATTCTGGTTTATGCACACGCAGCTAAGATGCCTCACTGTCTTCTGTGAAGCTAGGAATTGTTGAGTGTAAGAATATAGTTTTTGTTGTAACAACAGAGCTTTAGAGATGTGCTTTAGGAAGGTGTCCCTGAAATCACCAGGAGTCAACTTGAAGGATTGATTGGTTAAACCTAGTTTTCAGATGGGGTTCTGTGGTGGACTAGACATCCTTGAAGGAAAGTCTTTTTGGAAAGAGATCACAAGATTTGCCCATTTGCACTCAGGACAGTTGCTTCTCATGAGGAGACTACAGGAAGTGAATTTTTTTGCAGTTAACTCATGAATCTAATGATTGGGGTGGGATTTGAGGGATTTCAATCAAGCTCACAGCCATAATGCAGCCTGTAATGGACATAAGCATCACTTTCATAATCACAGTTGCATTTAATCAAATAATAATAATAAAGTTGGAATGTACCTTGGAGGTCATCTAGTCCAACCCCTTGCTCAGGCAGGAAACCCTATACCATTTTGGACAAATGGCTGTCCAGTCTCTTCTTAAAAAACTTCCAGTGTTAGAGCATTCACCACTTCTGGAGACAGGTTGTTCCACTGGTTAATTGTTCTAACTGTCAGGAAGTTTCTCCTTAGTTCTAGGTTGCTTCTCTCCTTGATTAGTTTCCACCCGTTGCTTCTTGTCCTGCCTTCAGGCGCTTTGGAAAATAGTTTGACTCCCTCTTCTTTGTGGCAGCCCGAGATATTGGAACACTGCTGCTATCATGTCCCCCCTCGTCCTTCTCTTCATTAAACTAGACATACCCAATTCCAGCAGCCTTTCCTTATATGCTTTAGCCTCCAGTCCCCTAATCATCTTTGTTGCTCTTCTCTGTACTCTTTCTAGAGTCTCAACATCTTTTTTACATCGCAGTGACCAAAACTGGATGCAGTATTCCAAGTGTGGTTCCATTGAGGACCACTCGCTGAGTATGGCCAGTCAGCCAGCTACGGATCCATCTGGTGGTGATGCTGTCTACCCCACATTTTTCTATCTTGTCAATTAGTAGGTTGTGATCTACTTTATCAAATGCCTTACTGAAGTCCAAGTAAATTTATTTATTTATTTTATTTATTAATCAAATTTCTATACCGCCCCTCTCTCGAAGGACTCGGGGCGGTGTACAGCCTAAAATTTAAAAAACATATAAATATACAAAATTTAAAATAATTAAAAATAAATTAAATCATTTGGCCAAAATCCCATTTAAAACCCAAAACATACAAAATTTAAAATCTTAAAAAATACTCAGTCCCCCTAAAACATTTTGACCCTATTGGAACCGAAGCTTCTATGCCAGGCCGGCCTGTCGGAAAAGGAATGTTTTTAGTTCCCGACGGAAGGTGCGTAAATCTGTTATTATACGGAGTTCGGGGGGGGAGCTCGTTCCATAACGTGGGAGCTCCCACAGAGAAGGCTCTCCCCCTGGGGGTCGGCAGCCGGCACTGTCTGGCCGACGGCTCCCTGAGGAGGCCCTCTCTGTGGGAGCGTACCGGACGGCAGGAGGTATTTGCTGGCAGTAGACGGTCCTGTAAGTATCCGGGTCCGATGCCATGGAGTGCTTTAAAAGTGGTCACTAACACCTTGAACCGCACCCGAAAGAGTCAATTATGTCCACAGCATTCCTCTGATCCACTAATTTTGTCACTTGGTCAAAGAATGCAATAAGATTTGTCTGACATGATCTATTTTTGACAAACCCATGTTGGTTTTTAGTAATGACTTTGTTTGCCTCTAGGTGTTTGCTGATTCGTTGTTTGATTATCTTTTCCAGGATCTTCCCAGGTATTGAGGTCAGGCTGATAGGTCTGTAATTTCCTGGGTCCATTTTTTTTCCTTTTTTGAGGATGGGAACTACATCAGCTCTTTTCCACTCCTCTGGTAGTTCCCCTGTGCTCCAGTATCTTTGAAAAATATAGTTCAGTGGTTCTGAGATCACATCTGCCAGTTCCTTAAGAACCTTGGGATGTAATCCATCTGGTCCTGGCGATTTGTACTCGTCTAGGCTGGACATGTGCTCACTTACCATTTTCTTGCCTATCTTAACTTGTGTTTCTATTCTGTTTTTTTATGGCACTATTTTTGATAGGTTGGTCTGTTTTTTCCCTTTGTGTAAAGACAGATGCAAAAAATGAGTCAAATAGTTCTGTTTTCTCCCCGTTGCTTGTCACCTTCTTGCCACTTTCACCCACTAATGGACCAATCATTTCCTTCACTTTTTTCTTGTTTTTTACATGTTGAAAGAAGCTCTTTTTTTTGGTTATTTTTGACTTTGGTCGCAAGCCTTAGTTCATTTTGAGCCTTGGCTTTCCTCACTTCATCTTTGCAGGCTCGGGCTATTTGCTGATATTCTGACTTAGTTATGTGCCCCTCTTTCCACTTTCTATACTTGTCCTTGTTATAGGCAGAATAAAAGAAAACCAGTTAATGAGTCAACATTCTTCTGGATAAAGGAGGAGGAGGAGGATAAAAAGGATATAAATTTTCAGCAAAACGGAATTTGATATCAAAAGTTCAAAATGGATAAATGGACAATAACTTTGAAATATTAAATTTGTTGAAAGTGCTTTTAAAAGTATTGGAATTAAACAGGCAAACAGACCTGACTTTCACGAGACTGTTATTTGTTTAGCATTAAAGAGTATAGACAATTGGTAGATTTTACAGAATAAAGATAATGTGAGCCAGATTGTGACTGACTGCAACGGTGGAGTGCCATTTTTAGATGAATGTATCAAAGATGCAGAAAGACAAAACAAAAAAAGGCCGGGGAAAGCCTGCCCTTCCCTCTTGTAACTGAGACACTTTCGTTTGTGGATTACAAAATTAGAACTGCAATTTTACGGTACCAAATGAGCAGGAAATATAGGAGAATGGAGGAGGGGATTGGTTGCACAACTTGTGGAAAGAGGAATTACACCAAAATTGCTTCAGAAAATGTTTGAAGATTTACTCAAAAGGTTCTCTGAATCATTTAATACTAAATTGACAGCTTTGGAAGAGAGAAGCGACCAGACATGTAAAACAAATTAATGATAAAGAATTTTTAAAAAGTTATAAATGGAAAGATGAAAAAATGAAGAGGATACAGAGGCAAAAAATGACAAAGTTCACAGAATCTGCAAAATTAGGAAAGGATGTCCTGGTACATTTTGTTAGGAAGAAGAGACCAAATTCTGCAGAAGCATTTTAATACAAAATTGAAGGTTGATAAGACAGATGCAATTGTGCTTAAAGAAATCATGATTAAAATACTGCATCAAAGAAAACTACTTCTTTCTGACTGATACACTTATCAGAAAAATAATCCATTTTGATGGACCAGACTGAAAGAATGTTTTTTACTTTCAAACAGCATAGATTTTAACTGAATTATATGCAAAAAGCAAGAGAATGTCTAGAAAAATTCAAAACACTGGAGATAATACAAATGGGTGTGACAGATGAGTATATACAAAAACCTTTACAAGTGCAACTGGAAAGTGAAAGGAATGGTCCTGAATTAGATATTACAGGTATTGACTTTTCTAAATATTTGGCTTCATTATGGATTAAAAATGCTTAATAAGGAATGTAAATGAAGCACCTGCCCCTTAAAATAGAAAAAAAATATTGTTCGAGAAAATTAAAACGATATAATTTGATTAGAAAAAATACATATTAGAAAATAGGTTATTAAATATTTGATTTACACAAATTTGGGTGAATAATTTATCTCAGCAGAACAAAAAAAGAATTTCTAGAAAAATAATTTTTAGATACATGAAACTGCATCCCAGAACAAAAGCCACCTTTCATTTTGTACTAGAGAAAGTTCTCAACTTATGACCACAATTGAACCCAAAATTTCTGTTGGTAAAGAGAGTTAAGTGAATTTTGCCCCATTTTATGACCTTTCTTGGCAGAGTTATTAAGTGAATCACTGCAGTTGTTAAGTGAATTTAATTTCCCCATTGACTTTGCTTGTCAGAAGGTCATAAAATGTGATCATATGACTTCAGGACAGTCCAACCTTCATAAATACATACCAGTTGCCAAGCGTCTGAATTTTGACCACATGGCTGTGGGGATGCTGCAATGGTTGTAAGTTAAAATGGAAAAATGATCATAAGTCACTTTTCAGTGCTGCTGTAACTTAGAATGAATACTAAATAAATTTGTAAATTGAGGACCATCTATAATTCTCCATGATAACCTCTCCTACCTACTATGACAAACTCAGCCTCTGAAGATGAATTTTATTTAGATATTTTGGGTGGAGTACCCAATAACAATAATAGAGTTGGAAGGGATTTTGGAAGTCTTCTAGTCCAACATCCCCGCTCAGACAGGAAACCCTATATACCATTTCAGATGAATGGTTGTCCAATCTTTTCTTTAAAACTTCAATGTTGGAGCATTCACAACTTCTGGAGACAGGTTGTTCCACTGATTAATTGTTCTAACTGTCAGAAAATTTCTCCTTAGTTCTAAGTTCCTTCTCTCTTTGGTTAATTTCCATCCACTGTTTCTTGTCCTGCCTTCAGGAGCTTTGGTGAATAGCTTGACTCCCTCTTCTTTGTGGCAACCCCTGAGATATTGGAACACTGCTATCATGTCCCCCCTCGTCCTTCTCTTCATTAAACTAGACATACCCAATTCCAGCAACCATTCTTTATGTTTTAGCCTCCAGTCCTCTAATCATCTTTGTTGCTCTTCTCTGTACTCTTTCTAGAGTCTCAACATTTTTTTTTTTACATTGTGGTGACCAAAACTGGATGCAGTATTTCAAGTGTTGCCTTACCAAGGCATTGTAAAGTGTTACTAAAACCTCACATGATCTTGATTCTATCCCTGTTAATACAACCTAGCACTGTGTTGGCTTTTTAGGCAGCTGCAGCACACTGCTGGCTCATATTTAAGTGACAGTCCACTAGAACTCTGAGATCCCTCTCACAGTTACTACTACACCTATACTGTAGCTGTGCATTTGGTTTTTCTTGCCTAAATGTAGAACCTTACTTTTTTCACCCCTGAATTTCATTTTGTTAGCATCCAATGTTCAAGCCTTTCAAGATCCTTCTGTATCTTAAGCCTATCTTCTGAAGTGTTGCTTGTTCCCCTGGTGGACGAGTGAAACAGAGCGAAGGAGACTAGCGAACGTGTTGGCTATTTCTACCAGCTTAGTGTCATCTGCAAATTTGATGATTTCCCCATCTATCCCCTTATCTCGATGAAGATGTTGAAGATGTTGAAAAGCACTGGGCCCAGAAGACCTCCATGTAGATGCAGTTCCATTGAGGACCACACACTTAGTGTGGCCAGTCAGCCAGCTACAAATCCATCAGGTGGTGATGCTGTCTAACCCACATTTTTCTATCTTGTCAAGTAGTAGGTTTTGGTCTACTTTATCAAATGTCTTACTGACGTCCAAGTAAATTATATCCACAGCATTCCTCTGATCCACTAGTGTTGTCACCTGGTCAAAGAATGCAATAAGATTTGTCTGGCATGTGTTTTTGACAAACACATGTTGTCTTTTCGTTATAACTTTGGTTGCTTCTAAGTGTTCGCTTTTTCGTTGCTTGATTATGTCTGCCAATTCCTTCAGAATCTTGGGGTATAATCCATCAGCTCCTGGTGATTTGAACTTGTCTAGGGTGGATAGGTGCTCACTTACCATTGTCTTGCCTATTTTAACTTGTGTTTCTAATCTGTTTTTACCTTACTGTTTTGATAGGTTGGACTGTTTTTTCCCTTTGTGTAAAGACAGATGCAAAAAACAAGTTAAGTAGTTCTGCTCCATTACACGTAGTCTTCGTGTCACAACCACATCCGGAATTAGCAACTAAGTTAAGAGAAGAGGTCACTAAGTCAAACCATGACTATGTTTATGATCTTATTTTAGCTTTCCTTTGCTTTATATACTTATGAAGGTCGTAAATGCAAGGATTGGTTCCAAATTACTGTAGCGGGGTATAATTCTTCATCCAACTTACTCATATCTTGCTACGTTCCATTTATCCTCTCATTAGACTGAAAGAGTGGTGATGTGATACGAAGCAGAAAGCTGCCTCCCTGAACTTTTAACATTCCAAGTACATCGGGTTGAATATCATCTATCTCAAGCCAGTATAATCAGGAGATTCCTATTTATTTATTTAGGTTTGTATGCCGCTCCTCTCCGGGGACTCGGAGCGGCTAACAACATATATATAACAATAAAATTACAATAAAAAAACCCAAACAATATCTAAAAAAACAATAAAACACAATTCGAAGCAGAGGTTTTTGAAATACTGTATTCTGTGGAACATTAGGATCCTTCAGTCAAGGTCCCACTTACACTTGGGAGAAGGAATTTGGAAAAGGAATTCGGGAGGATTCTGAAGTCATTCCATTTCATTAGCCATAACCAAGCAAAAATACCCTATCCACCGATGAAGAAATGTCATGCCTACCCATTTAAATAAAGGGAAAATCCGGGAAATATTATTTCTAAAAACATGCTGTGTTTTATAATATATTCCTTTAAAAAGAAAAAATGACTCGTTATAGCAGTTCTTTATTCATTTTAATTTGGTTCTGCAGCTTGGTCGCCTTGAAAAGTCGGCGAAAGAGTAACATTGACTCTGTCAAACTGTGAAAGCCGCTCCCAATCAGGGGAAGCAGAAGGGAGAGGCGGAGAGCGGGGCGAAAGAACCGAGGCAAGCTGTGATTGGTTCGCTGTTCTACATATCAATCAGGGGCGGGAGGCACAACCACGGGCGGCGGAAGCGAGGAAACGCACGCGCGCGTGGTCGCTTCCCAGGGATGAGTCGCCCCTTTTCCCGGCATCCTTTCTGATTGGGTTTCCTGGCACTCTGCTAAGACGGAAATAGTGCAAGATGATGGCGGTCGTTATTCCTCTCCGTGCCTTCTCAACGAGGTCTGCCCGGCTAGCGGTCGCCTCGATGCTGCTGCTTATAGCGCCGGGTCTCGCCTTGGCCGGGAGGAATCAAGTCAAAGTACTGACTGACGGAGCGTGGCAAGAACTGCTGCAGGGCGAGTGGATGGTGGAATTGTGAGTCCTCGAGGGCGGAGAAGCAGCTCTTTTCCCAGAATCGTAGGATTGGGAGGGACCGCAAGGGTTCATCTAGTCCAGCCCTCAAGAAAGGAGAACTGCTCAGGGCTACTCCGCTCCACCGTTCGCTAGTCTCCTTCGCTCTGTTTCACTCGTCCACCAGGAGAACAGGATGTTTTGATCCTCCTATCTCCTCCTTGGGGTTATCTATCTAATGATCATGAGAAGTGTTTGTCAATCTTGGTTACTTTAAGATGGGTGGACTCTCAACTCTCAGAATCCCCAGCCGGCTTACATGCTTATGCATGTTGGTTGGGGAATACTGGGAATAGACGTCCATGCATCTTAAAGTAACCAAAGTTTACAGATGTGGGTCAAGGGGAATTTTGTACCCTTAATTTGGTAATTCTTTGGGGGAGGGGAGTTTCTGCCTACTACGGTATGTCTGAGTGAGAGGAACTCTGCTGTTTCAAGCCAGCCACTGTTCTGCGGAAGTGAAAGCAGAAGCACATAGTTCCAATTTTTGAATGAAACAAAAAATGAGTAGGCCAAGATTGGTGTCTTTCAGTGTGTTAAACCCTAAATGCCCTGTATTCCCCATGCTTTGTTTAGTGCAATATATCACATTTTTCTCCCTCAACTCAGCCACTGCTGATGTATTGACTTGTGCATCCAGTCTAGGCAATTAAGAAGCGCAAACGCACAATATGCGATAGACTAGAAACAGTAGATAGACCATATATAAGAGAAACACCAACCAAACAAAATGTATTTGGAGTATACTTGAAGATGTAAGGGAGGAGGGAAGAACGTTTACCAAAACAGATGTTTACAAAGATTAATACCTAATGTTGTATGCTATGTTCTAGGAGGATTGCTTAGCAATAAGATCTTATGTTTAATGTTGATCACATTAATATTGAAACAGATAGGAGAAACACCAATCAAATAAAATGTAACAGGAGTATAGTTGAGGCTAGACGTGAGGAGGGGGGAAAAGGCTTACTAATTCAGACGTTTTCAAAGACTAATACTTAGTATTGTATACCAGGTGTCATGACGATTGCTGCATAATATGTTTTTTATGTCCAATGTTGATTGTTTTAATAAAAGAATTTTTATTATAAAAAAAAAAAGAAAGACTAAATATGTTATGGAACATACTTCACCAGGTTTGTAGGAATAACTAAAGAGTCATAGACTGATTGTGTCCTTGATCTTTCAAGTATTAAATCTGCTGACTGCTCAAAAAAAAAAAAAAAAAAAAAAAAAAAAGAACAGGAGTTCCTGCTTCCCATCAGCACCACCGAATGTGCTTCCTCCTCCCCAACTCCCAATGGTTTGTGACTGCAGGCAAAACAGCTCATTTGTTCCATGCATTTTTGGATTTGGCACAAATCACCTAAAACTGTTTTGTGCTTGAAACAGTTAATGTACAGAAAGTTGTATACACCTCTAGTACTTGGTTGTTGAAATACTCCATGAGTATTCAAGAGCATTATGCCTCCTATTACTGAATTATTTTGATAAGGTTAATGAATTGTCATATGAAGGAAGATAATGACAGCCCTGTAAGGCATGTCATAGAATCCAGTGAAGTTGATCAAGGTTTTATGACTGCAAGCTGCTTTGTATTTCTGAGTGAGAACCTCAATGGTTTGTTTACTTCAGAATATTACCTCTGTTGAAATTCTTGAGCAAAGAGGCTTTTTCAGCTATCACAACTTTATATTCATTGAATTAGATATACCAAAGAACAAAGTAGGAAGATTTTGTGTGCAGGGTATAACTTCTTCCCTTAAAATTATCCCTTTTAATCTTGAATATTTCTTATACTGTAACCAATTTTGCTCTATTATCATAGTCAGATGGTAGGAATTACAGTTTCCATAAATCATATTAGTAATATATAGCAAGTATATACCCCAAAATACCTGCAGTTTTTATTCTCAGATAAGAAAGAAAAGGTTTTTTTCTTTGTATAACAGTTGTTTACATAGCATTTATTTTTCAGCTATGCTCCTTGGTGTCCTGCCTGTCAGAATTTACAGCCAGAATGGGAAAGTTTTGCGGAATGGAGTGAGGATCTTGAAGTGAATATTGCCAAAGTGGATGTAACAGAGCAGCCAGGTAAATTGTTCTTTCAATGTGAATTGAATAATGTAAAGTATGTTTTATTATTTTAGAGTAAGTTATACACAGTTGCAAGTTTGAGGTGTGGTGGCTCAGTGGCTTAATGACGCTGGAGATGGTCTCTGCTGCATTGGTTCAAGCCCTAACAGTGTGTGGAGGAGTAAACTCCCATTAGTTGCCTCAGCTTTTGCCCATCTTGCAGTTCAAAGGGATATTCTATAGGAGTAGATAAATAGGTACCACTTTGGTGGGAAATGAGTTGAGGCAGGCAGTGCAGTCAGTCAGATTTCTGCTGTCTCTGACCTTTCCTTCCCATTTGTGAAGCAATTCCAGAGGAGGGAGGGGGACTCAGATGCTGCTGCAGGAAAAACCACTCATCTTTCTCGTGTGAAGCCAGCTGGCCTCATGTGATACACCATGGGAAATGTGCAAGCATTTACCTGATAAGAGCTGGTAAATAGGCAGTCAAACCACTTCTACCGGTATGCATTAGCACCGTAGTCTCCTGGTTAATGTAACAATGCCATATGCTGCTGCTGCTGCTGCTGATAATAATAATAATAATAATAATAATAATAATAATAATAATAATAATAATAATAATAGTTGCAAGGTTTTTCTCCAACCTGAAATTTGCCTTCAATACTTTTATTTATTATTTATTTATTCAACCTATATGCTATCCATAGGGACGCAATGACTCAGCGGTTAAAGATGTTTAGCTTACCTGGGTTTAAGACCCAAATGCTATGCAGTATGGTGAGCTCCAATTACTTGCCCCAACTCCTGCCAACCTAGCAGGTCAAAAGAATGCAAATGCAAGTAGATAAATAGATATCACTCCAGTGGGAAGGTAACAGCATTCAGCGTGCTTTGGCATTACCATGGAAGTGTCTTTGGACAGTGTTGGCTCCCTGGGCTAAGAAACAGAGATAAGCAGCACCCCCCTAGAGTTGGACTCGACTGGATAGGCAAAATCTTTACCTTTATATGCTGCCCATCTTTTCTGGTGCCAATTGTAGGCAGCTGACATTAAGTGTATTCATAATGCAATTGTATGTAGCCTCAGGCTTTTTCCATCAGATAGCTTCACACTGTGTTCTGAGGATGCTGATAATTCTTCAGAAACTTTTTGGGAATTTCCTAGTGAGAAGTAAATTAATTTTGGAAACTCTTTCAGGAGTCAGTTTGGACTACTAGCATGCCTGCACTGAGGGTAAATAAAATAGGATTATGAATTCTCTACTTTATCTCTCTGAACCATCTAATTAGTTGACAAACTGATGAGGAAAGTTTTTTGGAACAAAAGTCTTTAATAAGATATATAATTTTAGTAGTGAGAGTTATATGTGGAAAGTTTTGCATTCATAATTATTCCTCTGTTGTGAACTATGTAGCCTGGTGCAAATTACATGAAATTAGGAACTCCCAATTTTATTTGTGATATAGAAACAATATCACTGTTGATTTGCTGAAACATTATGTGTGCTGCTATTGTTCCAACTTAAAAAAAAAAAACCCATGATATGTCCTGGGAAAATGGAATAATGTAATAGCTTGGTAAAAGAATATAGTACTTCAATAACTTTATTATGAGCTGAATAGGGTAATGGCTGATAACATGTTTGAAAAGTGAAACAATTTTGTCCTCTGGAAAGTTCTGACCAGTTCCATTTTTGTCTGTCTGTTGAATTTTTCATAAAAATAATATAATATAAGAAACAGATGGTTTTTACTGATCAGGTTCTGGGTATGGCTGTTGGTAATAGATTGTTTATAGGATGATGGGGATGGGATGGGGTGGTATGGTCTTCAATAATGTTATTTGTAACCTTTGTCTCTTTAAAAAAGTCACCTGCAATTGTATGTATAATTAAAATGAGGAAACTTAATTTGAGTAAAATTAATGTATTTGTGACTGATTACCTTGAAATACATCTACTCTAACCAACTCTTAACTCTCATTTTCTCTCTGGATCTTTATATAGGACTAAGTGGAAGGTTTGTCATAACAGCACTTCCCACCATTTACCAGTAAGTACTTTAAAACCAATTGAGTTGCCATAACTCTTGTGACCAGGAGTTCTAGTCCCATGTCCAGCATGAAAGCCTACTGGGTGACTTTTGGCCAGTTGCTCTCTCTCAGTCTAACCCGCCTCACAGGGTTGTTGTGGGAAAAATAGGAGGAAGAAGGAATGTTAGATGTTTGCCATCTTGAGTTGTTTATAAAAGTAATAAAGGTGGGATATTAAATAAATAAATCCATCAGATAACCTTGTCTATAGTGTTGCTAGGTGAGAAATTAGGAGAATTTTAAGTGCTTGACATGGCTCTTATTTTGGACAGTTGTAAAGATGGAGAATTTAGACGGTACCAAGGTTCCCGAACTAAAAGTGACTTTATCAATTTCATCAGTGAGCAAGAATGGAAGTCTGTTGAGCCTATTTCTTCATGGCTTGGACCATCTTCATTTCTGTAAGTATCAGCAAGAATCTTTCTGCTCCCTGATAGGCTTGGGAAACAAATGCAAAAACACTTGAATTCTGACTTTAGATGAATCTAGTTAATTTACAGAGGATGACTGTAGTCATCAGCACTAATTTAGGCAAGTTACCTGGGAAATTTTAACCCTAACTGTTTTCCCCCTCCCATGTATGTATGTGTATGTATATGTTCTACCAAGTTTAATAATTTATGAAGCTGACACCAAGTTAAGATCTAAACTAATGATTTCTGAAAACAGTTAAGATCTTGATTGAGTCTAATTATTTTATATTTTCATTCTTTTTTTTTAAGATGCTTAGGATAACAAAATAGGTTGTAGGCAGTCATCCCATTTTATTCTGCATGGGTCCATTACCACCTCGTACTGGGCCCAGTTGTGAGCACCTCACTTTAAAAAAATAGAATAGGTTCAGAGAAAGAAAGTCAGTGAATATGGTCAGGGGACTAGAAATCTTTTGAAGAGGAGTTGGGTCTGTTTAGGTTGGAAAAGAAAAGATGACATTTGAATTCTTAGCTGAGGTTATAGTAGCAATAGCAATAGCACTTAGACTTATATACCGCTTCACAGTGCTTTACAACCCTCTCTAAGCGGTTTACAGTGGTTTATTGCCCCCAACAATCTGGGTCCTCATTTTACTGACCTCAGAAAGATGAAAGGTTGAGTCAACCTTGTACGCTATGTCCAAGTCGTACCCCCAATGCATTAAGTAAGTAATTCTGTCAAAAAGACATAACTTTAATTGGGTTTGTGTCCAACTCATGTCTCTTATTGTTACATTCCTATCCATGGCTCACAGATATGTTGTTTAATAGTCTGAAGATCCCACCCAGTAAAACATCAAACTGGGAGATCTTTAGTTCCCTGTGCTGTCTTCCTCCCCTTGTTTGAAGATAGGGGCATTTGTTCTCCTGCAGTCTTTAGGATGAGACCTTTGCCAGTTTTTTCAATGCCAAGAACATAATTCATTTGGCTTCAAAGATTTGAGTTCATTTAAATGTTTCTCCTTGTATATCCGAGTTGCAGTTCCTTTATCTCACTAGTAGCAAAATGATAGCCAGCAAAGGTTTTGTTTCCCTTCAGAGTGAAAACAGATATAAAATCTTAATTAAGATAGTTTGCCTTCTCTTTTTTACCTGTTACTAATTCATCCCTTTCTTTTCATAAGAGAGTTAGAATCTATCATTTCAGATACATCTCCCAATCACCTTTTGTTGTTGTTTTGGGAACTTTTTGCAAGTCTCAAGCTCATTGTGTGACTACCATATTTTCTCCTTTGATTATAGGGCTTTCCTATTCAGCCCCCCCCCTTTTTTTTCTTCTTTTCAACATTGCCGAAAACTGTTTGTTTCTACATTGATTTCTTTAGGTGTCTTCCAATTTTTCTTCCAATAGGAATTATTTACAATTAGGTTTCATTTATAGTTGAACGTGGGAATTGATTACGTTGCAGTCAGATAGAAATTGCATGAGCAACTTTAATAGAAGTTAAATGCTGAATCCCAAGTGGGCTGCTTAGATCACTGAAATCCACTGAAAGTTCTTTAATTGTAAATTTTATTTTTGCCTCTTTGGTTATAGAATTACCCCTTATTTCTTTGCAGGATGAGCAGCATGTCTGCCTTATTTCAGCTTTCCATGTGGATTAGGGTAGGTACCACATCATTCTTTCAGATGGCTTACAGAGTTGCTATCCAGCTAATTTTATAATTTGTTTTTCTCCCTTTCAGCAATGTCACACTTATTTCACAGAAAACCTTGGTATACCACACTGGGGATCCTATGCAATTTTTGCATTTATAACTTTGTTTTTGGGGCTGCTGCTAGGCCTTGTAAGTAAACATTTCTCTTTGCACTCAGAATTAAAAGGAGAAGATAAAGCTTGACTGCAATACTGAAGAATGTTGGTTTTCTTTTCAGATCATGGTGTTTCTGGCCGATTGTGTTTGTCCCTCTAAAAAGCAAAGGCCACACCAGCACCTTCATCAGAGTAAGTACAGTGCATGCCAAGTGCATCTCTTCTCGGAATGAGACAAGAAAAGGGAGCTTTAAGCATTGAGCCAGTCTTGAAATTATCACCTTTGTGTGGCTTTGTTTTTTCATTTTATTTTCCTGCCTTAGTATGTTACCCAAGTTTTTCCAAAATTATAAAGCATCTAAGTAATTAAACTGCCTATTAATTAAATAATGGCACTTAACTTTTTTTTCTGTTAGCCCTGCCCACTTTCAACAGCACCACTCAGTGATCAAGTGTATCTCTTAGTTCTTATTCCTAAACCAGCAAGAATAGAGGGAGGCAAGTTTAGGCAAACTCTCCTGTTTGCTTAAAAGGAGATAGAAGTGCAATTATGTCTGGCTGGGTATCTTAAATAACAGTGCAGGGATTCAGCAAGAGCTGCACAAGGTTTCTGATTTTGTCTGAAGTTGCGTTAGTGGTTAC
The DNA here is from genome assembly GCA_034064705.1 of Bothrops alternatus. Classification (NCBI taxonomy): domain Eukaryota; kingdom Metazoa; phylum Chordata; class Lepidosauria; order Squamata; family Viperidae; genus Bothrops; species Bothrops alternatus. Next base: position 6,432,257 of record JARGCV010000044.1, on the reverse strand, counting down.
TGAAGGGCAGATGAGGGAATAGCTTCACCTAAGTTTGATAAAAATCAACTATTAACTTTCTGGTCCTAACAAGGTTATGCAACTTAAAACAGTGATGCTCTGTGGCCTAAAAGTCGTACTCCTCACAAAGAAGAATACAAAGTAAGAGAAGAAATAATGACATTCTCTTGAGTGGGACCCAGCTGAAGGTCAAAATTTTAGCAAGTGTCAGTCTTAAGAGTAAACTTCACCGCTCCAGGAAATCATGAGCGGGTCTTAGCAAACAGTTCTTTCCCACCCCTTGTATTTAGGATTGGCATATGCTACCTAGCCTTATAAAATTCATATCAGAATCTTATCCATGCAATGGTTTAAATCTTGAGTTGCTACTTTGCTCACAGACAGAAGTGAGGGGAAGTAATTTATTCTTAGACTCATATCTTACTTTTCCTCCATGAATTCAATACTTGGGAATCTTAATTTTATCTACGCAGCAAATTCCAGGAATGAAGTTGTGCAAAAGAAATTGGCCCAAAGTCACCCAATCCATAGTTCAGGATGGATTTGAAGCCTGATTATACTCTAGCGACTTAACTATTACAGAACTGTCTCTCTAGAGCCAGGATCATGTATTTTTTCCTCTCATTCACAGAGGGGAAACAAAGCCATTTTATTGTCCTTTATAAACTTAAGACCTCTATTCCAGGGGTCATCTAACTCCCTGGTTCTAGAGTGATTATATAAAATTGCAGAGGAAAATCAATGAAAATTGATGGTCTTTAATCACACTTTTATCAGTGAAAGTGTGCTATGAGTGGATTTCCACTGGCATGAATTTAAAACCAAATTAACGTTTGTACTCTGTTTTAAAAACCATTAAGGTATTCTGTAAGTTGTTTTTTGCTGCATGACGTCTGCAGAACCGGAATGCTGCATTAATGAAGCTAAAATCCCACAAAATTTTGTTTTTAAAATGATTGTTTCTAAATTCAGTTGGATTGTTACCTTCCACAGTTCTAGCATAAGTTGTGCAAGTTGAGTTTAATGTTAATTGCAATCCAACCTTTTTGTTAAAAGTGGACAGCATGATTTCTGGGAACTCCGGAGATACTATTAAAGATATTTGAGTGGGTAGGAGTAGTCACTTTCATACTATATGTGCAGATTGTTCGTCCTGCTTCTTCACCACCTAAAGCAGGGGTCCCCAGCCCCAGGTCTGTGGACTGGTATCGGACCGCGGCATGCCAGCAACCAGTCCACACAAACAAGCAAAGCCCCATCCGCGGGATGCAGGCAGCACACAAACCACGCACCCTCCAATCCGCAGAAAAACCTCTCTCCACGGAACTGGTCCCTGGTGCCCAAAAGGTTGGGGACCTCTGATCTAAAGAGATGAATGGCAATGCTGAATTTTCTTCTCTTTTTAGGAAAGCTACCAGAATCTGCTCAGCATTTGAAAAAAAAAAGTGAAGGACTTGATGGAGTCAATCTTGGTGGAATGGACCGTGGAGATCCAGGGTACCCTGTTCCTCCACCAAACCCAGTGAGACAACGCGTCGCAAAACCGGCTTCTGAAGCAGAACAGTCATAGCTCCTGCCCATCTTCTGGAGTTCCTGGGTGGATACCTGATGTTCAGATATGCAGGTGGGCAGCAGAGGAAGGGGAAGTCCTCCTCTTCTACCTCCCAAGAAAATCAAGACTCAGCATCGTTTTGAGATGGTGAAAAACTGTTTCTGAATCTTTCAGTGGGACAAGTTTAAAGTGTGGTGATGGAAATGCTTTACATGTCTCCCTGAGACAGGTCTGGGAGGTGCAAAGGGTTAATTTGCCGATGGCACAGTGAACTCCAGAATTTGGATGAGTTCCCAGTTTCTAGTCTGCAGTGCTGGGACAAACATTGGGCCCAAAAAGCAGATGATCCCTTCTGACGAAGCCTTTCTCTCCAAATAGAAATAACCCAGAAGGAAAAAGCTTTCTTTCATTACTCGTTTGGATCCCAGCTCAAGAGGTTTGCTTTTCCAAGTGCAAAAATACAAAAGGCTTTTTTCATTTTGACTAATAATAATAATAATAAATCCTTCTAGCTAATTTTAAAAGCCCAGGAAGATTTGAGGCCCAGATTTTTGAACAGCAGCTGATTCACCTCCCCCCCAAAAAAACCTGGATCCCATGGCAAAGAGGTTTTTTATTTTTGTTTTATGAGGTTATTGTGTGAGAGGCTATTGTTCAAAAGTGAAAGAGCCCAAAGTATCCCTTTTGCCTGGCTTGAACTCCATCCTGTTCCTCAATGTTGCTTGATTAGGCACATCAAGCTTCTTACACAGTTAATTGGCAGGAAAAAGAAGTAATCATGTAAAGTTAGTTTAGTTATCTTATTCCTAATAGCTTAAAGACGAAGAAGTTTACTAGATAATCCTGTAGGGAGGGATGCCATTGTTAGCATAGTTGTCAGTTTCTTTCCCCGATGAAATTTTCTGCTTAGATCTTTGAATAAATTTTCATTTTTTATCAGTATTTCAGGACATAGGGATTCTTGCAGCAACTTCCATCAGCATACCACAAAGCCAAGAAATTCTGGTAGCTATCATTTTTCATTTGTTTCCTTTCCTTTTAGTTCTGTTTCCTAAGACACAACATTCTCAGAAAGTTTTCTGACATTACCTTCTTTTTGTATCACAAAAAGCCACTTTGACAATATTTTTGCTTAATCAAAATTAATCCCCAAGGAAGAAGACTCAATGGTCACTTGATATAGCTGGCTAGTCTGCCTTAACCACGTTGACAAATTACATGTTGTTTTGATTAGCTTGAAAAGCTTTAATAAAATAAGATTTTTTTTAAGTTTGAAAAGCTTTTTTTTTAAAAAAAAAAACCAGGATATTTCTTTGCAAAGACGTTAGCTTATAAGTAGAATACAGTGCAATTGGCTTAAAAAGCAGGTTTAGAGCAGTTTAGTTTTGTATAAAATAATCTTTTTTCCCCTTCTTAAAACTTTCTTTATATTCTCATAAAAACTAGGAATTACTTGTCATTGTTTTCTGAACCCTGCCTGAGTTTCAATGTACTAACAGGGAACTCACAGATCATAGCATTGCTTGTTTTTCCGTTTGCATTTTCTGTATGGGCAAAAAAAAAAAAAAAGATTTCACGTTTTCTTCCAAAGATGTTAAAAATCAGGTGCTGGCCAGTAAGCAGCCATCTCCTCCCCAGCTTGCTTGTTTCCTTAAAAGGTCTTCCAGCCATTGGGAATCAGGTTCTTTGGCTCCTGTATAGGTGTGTTTGCCTTTGCCACAAAGAATTGACTCAGTTAATATTTTTTTCTTCTCTACCCCAGCTGTGGTATGAATTTTTAAGAATGTTTTGAAAAGTGTCTTGTTTGTATTCGGCACCTGAGACAAGGATATGCAAAGAGGTTGTGCTGTTGGTCGATTTGTCTTACATTTAACCGGGTCTGTGTTAATTGATTGAAACAAGCTTCTCAGGCGCCAGTTCTTGTTTCACAATGGCCACAAACTAGCAAATGGGACTTTCTTACTGAAGCATTGAAGCTAATGCATCTTTGCTTTAATGTGATCTTTATGGAGAATCAGTAGGTGTGCTTGAAAGCAGTCTGGCGTCATTCTTGGGGGAAATGGGTTGTGCAGTCCGGTTTATGAGAAATTGCTGCTAACCTCCAGGGCGTTCCTGCTAGCAACTCATCTGCTGCAGTTGCCCCTAAGACTCCACTGAATCTGAAGCTAGTTGAGATTTTCTTGAAGTGGAGATACTTCTCCTCCCTGTAGCAGACATCTGGATTTCATTGTTGAGCTTCTCTCTCAACAGTCTCTCTGGTCAGCACTTTCTCCTCTGAAAGCAACCTTCAGTGCAGAGTAAGTGGTCACATAATCGGGTGGTGGGGGATAAAGTTCTACACCTATCTGTTCCTTGTTATGCTCTCCTTTTGCAAAAAGTTGTCTTTTTACAGAGCAGGCAATACATAAGCAATCTAAAGTCAAAATGTCCTTTCTTACAGTTTGTTCAACATTTGTGGGCTGGTAGTTAAATAACCTTTAAAACAAATTCAGATAGGCAGGACAGAAAGGGTGTGATGAGGGAGGTCATGCCTGAGGACTATGCTGTGATGAAGAAATTATTCATCTGTTTAGTCTTTGAATAAGCCAGTTTAAAGAGAGACTAGCAGCTCTGGTTAATTCTCCAAGGATGTAAAAGCATGTTCAGTATTCGGCTGTTAAGCTAATGTGTTCATTATAATTGGTAAGTGTTTTTTGTCCCCTTAAGGAAACATTTCCAAGTAATAAAGTTATCTCCATGTCTGGAATTTTATTTATTTGTAGCTTGATCATTCTTTAAGGGTCACTTTTAGTATCCTTAGTTGGATAGATGAATGTACCATGTTTCCCCGAAAGTAAGATCTACCCTGAAAGTAAGCCCTAGCTTGATTTTTGGGGGGGGGGTGGACCTAATATAAATTTTACTCCAAAAATAACCCCTATTTTTGGAGTGAGGCCCACGGCTAAAAATCAAGCTGGGTTGGGGGGTGGAGCTACCCCTCACGCCCCGCACCCGCTTACCAGTAGGACTGCCACAGCCAGGCCTCCCATGCCCCAACACTTGTTGCGCGGCATGGCTCATCATGCTGTGCCACACTTGTGGCAGGAGGCCGCACAGCACTTTGGGCCATTGCTACTGCTTGCGGCAGAAGGTTGCATGGTACTTCACGCAGTTGCTGCCTCTCGCGGCACGGAGCTTCGGGCCATTGTGAGAGGCAGCAATGGCGTGAAGCATTATGCGGCCTCCTGCCGCGAACAGAGGCAATGGCGCAATGCACTACATGGTGTCCAGGCACAAGTAGCAGCAAGTGGCCGCTGAAGTCTAGCAGAGGTGCGACATGTTGGGGCCTGGGAGGCCTGGCTACGGCGGTCCATGATAAGACATCCCCCCCCCCAAAATAAGACCTTGTGCCTCTTTTGGAGCCAAAAATATATAAGACGGGGTCTTATTTTGGGGGAATAGATAGTAGCAACTTTGAAATGGGTTACCTTTTCTTTTGACACAGTTATCAGTGAAAAGGTTTAAAGCATCTCTTGAGGAATAATATGAATACTAAACTAATTGTGTAGCTCTCAAATGGTTGATTATTCTAGTTTTTTCATAGAATTAAAACCAATTATTTCAGTGCACATGTCAATAATTGAAAGGCCTACAATGCACGTTGGTTGTCTATTTGAAACATTTTTTTTACTCAACTTTCTAGTTGAAACTGCATGAGAAAATGTGGGAAATCAAGATTCAACTCTTTCTTCAGTTAGAACATTTCTTGGTACTTTTCCACAAACTCCCCCACCCCCAATTATGTTTACTATGCAACTCTTGAAAGCAGGTGCATTTCCCCCCAAGATTATACTGTAGCTGCAGAAGAAAACTACGCACTGCATATTTCCTGTATTATTTCCAAACTGATGCACGCCCTATTAACCATGTCAGTAATCATACAGTTCCTCATTTGCAGTGTATTTTCTGGTTCAATTTGTATCTTGATATATATAGTATTATACAATGCAGATTTTTTGCATTGATTTGGCCCATTTTATTTCAAACTTTCCTGTTTATTTTTTTTTAAATCCTGTTTATGAAACTGTTAGTGAATTGCCATGTAAGTGTGTATAAAACCACATACACCTACTGTATATAGATGTATAGACACATACTGTACTTTATGTATTATGATTAGTTTCTAATTGATTCAAGAGGTCTCCAACCTTTCTGGGCTCGAGGACCGGAGGGAAGGAGAGCAGCTTCAAAACTGGTGTGTGTACATTCGCACGGGGCCGCACACACTGGCGCAGCACTAGCAGCTCTGCATGCGGCATGCGCTGGTGCCATGCGCACACGTGAATGGCCACGCACCCCGCCTGGGCTAGTGGCGCATGCACAAATGGGCTACGGACACCCGCCCCGCGCTAGCATTCCTGTTTGCGCCTGCATGCATGAGCAAACAGCCGCGGGCGCTAGCATGAGTGGGGGGGAAATACATACCCACGTGTGCATGCACCAGCGAACCGTTTCCGCGGCCTGCTGGCAAGAGCCCACGGCCCTGTCCTGGGCTGCAGACCATAGGTTTACACCACTTAGATTTAAACCTGGCTTCCTGTCTGAAGGAATTCATGGTAAACTGTTCTGAGATTTGGGCTGTTAGCTCGCCTAGAAATGTAACTTCTTCACTGTGAGTGGAACATTTTTTAACTAAATCTATTTGAGCAGAGTTAAAATTGTCTATTAACATAACATGTAAAGACATAATATCCTAATATTCTTTTTTTTCAACACCTGGAGTGGCTTGAAAGCTTAGCTATACCTGCATAGGTTCTGCTTCAAGTCATGACCTAGATTATTAGTTATGTGAACCTATTCATTGCAGCTCAAGAACCATGATGTATAGGGCAGAATAGAATGCTTATTCTCAGTCTCCATCCTGAAATGCTATTGGGAGGCACATTAAGTGTAGGATAGAGGCTAAGAAATTCATATTGATAAAATCCCCTACCTGATAAGCAAATAAGCAGGGGATCTTGGTCTGAGGTGAAGAACTTGGTTTGAGATGAAGAACTTGTTTTCGACAGGGAGAAGTGCAAATCAGGTATTACACATCAGTCATGCAAGAATAGAAAGGCACCCAAAAAGAGAAGCCACCTGGTTGGTGATTCAATTATAAGGGATGTAAATTTAGGAAAGGACACAGAGGTTTTGAATGAGGTCAGGTGTCTTCCAGATTGCTACTGCCAGTAGGGTCAAGAAGCGTATTTGTAAAATAATCAAGAATGCCAGCAAGGACTGATGTGGAGGCTATTGTACATCTTGGCACTAATGATCTGTCCCAAAAAGATGTACTCACTCTGCAGAATGACTTCCAGAGCCTGGGTCAGGAACTTAGCAGAATAGGCTGTAGGCTTATTTTTTCAGAGGTCTTACCGGTGTATAAGGACCAAAATGGAAAAGGCTAGTGTATAGCACAATTCAATATGTGGCTAAAGGAGTGGTGTAAAGGAGAAGGATTTGGATATATTAGTCACGATGTCAGTAGTGGTCCCATGAAAAAATGTACAAAAGAGATGGTTTGCATCCATCAAAGAAAGGGACTGAGTTACTTGGCTATAAATTCACAGATTTTCTGGAGGAATATTTAAACAGCGGGGACAGTGAGCTAACTGATACAGAACATCCCTGTCCCCGGCAATCTAAAAACAATAGGGCTATCAGTGCATATAACAGATAAGTGTGTGGACAAAAATACCAACCTTGCTGTCAAGCAAAATCAAGCTCTTAATAGTGAGTGCCACACAAAGTGCACTAACCAAATAGGTGGTTAGACATTAGGGGAACTCAGGCATCACACAGGTTATGTAGGAAGTAAACGCAGGGTCGGTCATAAAGGACTCAAATGTCTACACGAATGCACAGAGTATGAACAGCAAACAGGATGAACTAGAAATTCAGGTTAATGAGGGCAGATACGATATTGTTGCCATAATGGAAACATGGTGGGACGAAACCTACAAATGGAACACACAGCTAGAAGGATTTAAATTATTTAAAAGAAACAGACCAAATAAAAGAGGAGGTGGAGTTGCTCTCTATATAAGAAATAATTACATCTCTACAGAAATAGAGCACAACAATGATGAAAATTCTCCTGAATGCATATGGTCAATATAAAAGGGAGGGAAAACGACATTGCCATAGGTGTATGCTATAGGCCACCCAACCAAACACAGGAAATAGGTGAACTTTTTGCTAGTCAGCTAACTAAGGTATGTAGGAAGCACATCACCATAGTAATGGGGGACTTTAACTACCCTGACATCAACTGGGAGACAAACTCTGCACCAAGTGGAAGATCAAACAGATTCCTGACAAACCTAGCAGACAACTTTGTCTCCCAAAAAGTAGAGAAGGGAACTAGGGGATTAGCCATATTGGATCTAATCTTCACTAACAGAGATGAAATGATAGGTGTTGAAGCCATAGGAACCTTGGGAGGAAGTGAACATGCAATATTGAAATTCAACATTATGGAAGCACAAGCAATAGAACATAGTCAAACTAGAGTCTTGGACTTCAAGAGAACTAATTTCAATAAACTTAGAGAGGGTTTGGGAAGGATTCCATGGATGAGAATTCTCCAGGGGAAAACAACTCAAGAGGCTTGGGAAATTTTGAAAAGTGGGATAATAAAGGCCCAGTCTAGCACAATACCAACAAAGAGGAAAAATAACAGCTCTCAAAAGAAACCAGCATGGCTGCATAAAGAACTCTGATCAATTGAAAGATAAAAAGAACAAGTATAGAAAGTGGAAAGAGGGACACATAACTAAGTCAAAATATCAGCAAATAGCCCGAGCCTGCAAAGACGAAGTGAGGAAAGCTAAGGCTCAAAATGAACTAAGGCTTGCAACCAAAGTCAAAAATAACAAAAAAAGCTTCTTTCAACATGTAAAGAACAAGAAAAAAGTGAAGGAAATGATTAGTCCATTAGTGGGTGAAAGTGGCAAGAAGGTGACAAACAACAGGGAGAAAGCAGAACTATTAACTATTAACTCATTTTTTGCATCTGTCTTTACACAAAGGGAAAAAACAGACCAACCTATCAAAAATAGTGCCATAAAAATAGAAATACAAGTTAAGATAGGCAAGAAAATGGTAAGTGAACACCTGTCCAGCCTAGACAAGTTCAAATCACCAGGACCAGATGGATTATACCCCAAGGTTCTTAAGGAACTGGCAGATGTGATCTCAGAACCACTGAACTATATTTTTCAAAGATCCTGGAGCACTGGGGAACTACCAGAGGACTGGAAAAGAGCTGATGTAGTTCCCATCTTCAAAAAAGGGGAAAAAAAGGACCCAGGAAATTACAGACCTATCAGCCTGACCTCAATACCTGGGAAGATTCTGGAAAAGATAATCAAACAACGAATCAACGAACACCTAGAGGCAAACAAAGTCATTATTAAAAGCCAACATGGGTTTGTCAAAAATAGATCATGCCAGACAAATCTTATTGCATTCTTTGACCAAGTGACAAAATTAGTGGTTCAGAGGAATGCTGTGGACATAATTTACTTGGACTTCAGTAAGGCATTTGACAAAGTAGATCACAATCTACTACTTGATAAGAAAGAAAAATGCGGGTTAGACAGCACCACCACCAGATGGATCCATAGCTGGCTGACCAGCCGTACTCAGCATGTGGTCCTCAATGGAACCGCATCTACATGGAGGGAAGTGTGTAGTGGGGTGCCCCAGGGCTCTGTTTTGGGCCCAGTGCTCTTCAACATCTTCATCAATGATCTGGACGAGGGGATAGATGGGGAACTCCTCAAATTTGCAGATGACACTAACCTGGCAGGAATAGCCAACACTCCAGAAGACAGGCTTAAGATACAGGAGGATCTGGACAGACTTGAACACTGGGCGCTATCTAACAAAATGAAATTCAAGTAAGGTTCTACATTTAGGCAAGAAAAACCAAATGCACAGGTATAGTATAGGGGGTACCTTGCTCAATAGTAGTAACTGTAAGAGGGATCTCGGAGTCCTAGTGGACAATCATTTAAATATGAGCCGGCAGTGTGCTGCAGCTGCCAAAAAAGCCAACACAGTGCTAGACGCATTAACAGAGGGATAGAATCAAGATCACATGAAGTGTTAATACCACTTTACAATGCCTTGGAATACTGCATCCAATTTTGGTCATCATGATGTAAAAAAGATGTTGAGACTCTAGAAAGAGTACAGAGAAGAGCAACAAAGATGGTTAGGGGACTGGAGGCTAACACATATAAGGAATAGTTGCTGGAATTGGGTATGTCTAGTTTAACAAAGAGAAGGACGAGGGGGGACATGATAGCTGTGTTCCAATATCTCAGGGGCTGCCACAAAGAAGAGGGAGTCAAGCTATTTTCCAAAGCACCTGAAGGCAGGACAAGAAGCAACGGGTGGAAATTAACCAAAGAGACAAGCAACCTAGAACTAAGGAGAAACTTCCTGACAGAACAATTAACCAGTGGAACAACCTGCCTCCAGAAGTGGTGAATGCTCCATCACTGGAAGTTTTTAAGAAGAAACTGGACAGTCATTTGTCCAAAATGGTATAGGGTTTCCTGCCTGAGCAGGGGGTTGGACTAGATGACCTCCAAGGTCCCTTCCAACTTTATTATTATTATTATTATTATTATTATTATTATTATTATTATTATTAGTATTTTCCTTGATCTGCCTGCTGATGAAAAGATGGAATATGATGGTAATGCAGCAGGTGGCAGCAAAGCTCCGTAGCCAGGTGAGATCTGCAAAAACAGAAATGCAAACAGCATAAGTATGTAATACCCAAAAGGTGACTCAGCAGCTTTCCTAATAATCCTTGGGACAGGCAGTATAAACCATAAAGTTTTGAGTATGGCATCAGAAATGAAGATGTGTGTGTGTGGGGGGAAATCTGATTATGCAAAAGGAAATAAAGTCAATCTGCACAATTGCTAGGCAAAGAGATCAAGACGAAAGACAGGAAATGAACACATTAGACATCTGTAGCCTGCAGATAGCATGTCATCCATACTTGATGCCCTGCTATGACTTTCCCATCTGCATCTAGTCTGCTACTGGGAATAAAAACTGCACTAGCTAAATTTGTGTATAATCCAGTAAACTGCTTATTTTCAGATCTGTCTTCCCCTCTTATTTTGAAGTAAATCGGTTCTGCATCCAGAGCATCAAACTCCTGCTGAGGAATGAATATCCAGGGCTTCCTTGCTCATTTGCTCATTTAATTCAATTAATATGCTCACCCATCTCAGCATGGTAGCTCTGGGCAGTTAACAATAGTTAAAAACACAACCAACAATAAAAATAAAATCCATAACTGACAGCCAAGATAAAAGAAAAACAAACTACAATGAATATAGCCATCTTACAAGCTCTAATTGACAATCCAACTATAGCCATGTCCTTGTGAAAGTTCAATAGATTTGGGCCAATCTGAACTCTGGGGAGATGAACTTCTACAGGATAGGTACAATGACAAACAGGCTCTCTTCATGGTCCTGCCAGATGACATTTCTTAATTGGCAAGCCATGCGTCATGCCTCTGCCTGATATAATAGGACACGTAGAAAGAAGGGGAGGTGGTCCCATAAGTAACCTAGTCCTATGGCATGATGGGCTGTATAGATGAGCACCAGCACCTTAGATTTTTCTCTAGTATTTGTTCCCAGTTGATTCCTTTTTGCTATAGATCAAGCATTCTGAAAATATTTCATTTATTGTAATAATTCATAATTAGTAAGTCTTATTAGTACTATTAGGTGTTTGCTGGCCAGGAACCTGATTGAACCTGATTTACCCACCTTATAAATATGGACCACCAGTTGAGGTCATCCTCTGGATAAGTAGCTTACATAAAACAAATCAAATTTTCTCGATCAATTTTCAGGAAAGGAGTTGGCTTTTACTGGTTTCAGTAAAATAACATATGACATATTCATCAACTGTACCTTCCTTTGGGAACCAGAATCTTTACTCAAATGTAATAGTACTTATCCAAGCAGCTGAAATCAAGTTTTACAAGGACTTGGTTGGATTGGATATAGCAATGCAGCCAGTTTTTGATGCAGTGATCCTGATAAAGTGAATGACAAAGGCTGCAGGCCTTTTGCAATATTTTACCATTCAGCTATTTTTCAAGATAAGAACATAACATAAGAAGAGCCATGCTGAATCAGGCCAAAGCCCATCGAGTCCAGCATTCTGTGTCACACAGTGGCCCACCAATTGTACATGGGGATCTTGAGCATAAAGAGAAGGCAAAACCCTCCCTTTCCCTTGACCCCCAACAAATGGTACCCAAGGGAATCCTGCCTGCCTCAACCAACATAGAGGCGGCACATGGACATCCATTTTAATAACCACCGATACACTTGGCATCCATGAATCTATCTAGCCCTGCCTTGAAGCTGTCAAGGCTGACAGCTGTCACGACCCCTTCAGGAAGTGAATTCCATAAATCAACAACCCTCTGGGTGAAGAAATATTTCCCTTTATTTGTCCTCACTTTCTTAGCTATGAGCTTTAGGGAGTGCCCCCTTGTCCTGGTATTGTGTGATAGAGAAAATAATTTTTCTCTATCCACCTTTTCTATCCCATGCATGATTTTATACACTTCGATCAAGTCACCCCTTAAACGCCGTCTTTCAAGGCTGAAGAGACCAAGGCGTTGCAATCTGGTTTCATAAGGGAGGCGCTCCATTTCCTTGATCATTCTTGTTGCCCTTTTTTGCACCTTTTCCAGTTCCATTATATCCTTCTTGAGGTGTGGTGACCAGAACTGTACACAGTACTCCAAGTGTGGTCTCACCATCGATTTGTACAGAGGCAATACAACACTTGCTGTCTTATTTTCGATTCCCTTCCTAATCATGCCAAGCATGGAATTTGCTTTTTTTACTGCTGCTGCGCATTGGGTTGACATCTTCATCGAGCTGTCCACCAAAACCCCAAGATCCCTTTCTTGGGTTGTCTCAGAAAGTTTGGTCCCCATCAGTTGGTAAGTATAATTGGGGTTCTTTGCCCCGATGTGCATAACTTTGCACTTGTTTAGGTTAAAATGCATTTGCCACTTTGTTGCCCACTCACACAATTTTGAGAGATCCTTCTGGAGCTCCCGACAATCAGTTTCACTTTTCACAACCCGGAACAATTTAGTGTCATAGAACAATTTAGTGTCAGGACACCTTTTCATCTCAGCAGACAAAGGATGGCTGGAGACCTCTAACGATAAGTAACTTTGGGATAAGTGAGTAGAACCAAAGGGCATTGATTTTCATTAGCACGTGCAGATCTTTAAAGGAAGCAGGACCTTTTCAGGCTTAGAGATACTGTTCTACTTTGATCAAAGTTGATATTCATTCTTGCTGCTATTTTGTTAATCTTATTATTTGATCATCTGTTAGATGTGTGCATGTATGCATGGAGGGAAGAAATAATCATCAGACATTCAAACAAGAAACAGTTTTCTGTTAGTCTTTTGAGGTTGTCTTGATTAGGAAACAGACTTAAAAAGAAGACTAGAAGTAAGCTTTTTTGAGATAAGCTATTAGTAATCCTTAACTTACGACCAACCATTTAGTGACCATTTGAAGTTACAATAACTCCCCCCCAATGATTCTTAGCCACCCAGTTCCAAATTTCCCCTGTGGTCACATGATCACAGTTTACAATGTTTTGGGTGAAAACATTGATTTTCTGCAAAAACTCCCCATAATGAACAATAGACTCAATGACCATGATGATGCATTTACACAAAAAGTCATAAAATCACATGATAGCCTGCTTTACAACCACCATGACTTACAATCATAATGGGCAGGCTCCATTACGGTCATAATCTGACAATCTGTATGTTAACATACTCTACCTGTATGTTAACATAATCTAGTTTTTTATTGCCTCCCTCTTTTAACCCCCAGGGAACCATGGAGAAACCAGCCTGAACTTCCGAATACTATCTATTTTCTCAGGGCTCAAGGCATATTTTTGCCCTGTTTGGTTTTGTAACGGCTTCTGAATATTTCTCTCCATGTTTTACAAGAATGAGGCTTACATGGAGGCTTACACCAAGCGGAGCATTACCTGTAGCTTTCTCTTCTCCAACTGGTTGGCAATGATGGTATTTATAGTCCATCATTTCTGGAGGACATCAATTGAGAGAAAGCTGGTCTAGATATGGAACTCAGTCAGCAGTGAAAAAGTAATAACATAAAATATGTGCTTGGCTGAATCACATCAAGAAAAGGAGACCAGGTATTTGGTAACCTTAAGCCCCTAATAAGATTCACATGTTGAATATAGCACAGTTCAGCTGAATACAGCAGCTGTGGCAATAGGTCAATTTTCCTAATATGGGACAAGGAAATCTGGTAGTTCTTGGTGTCTGGCTTGCTCTCAAAGGCCTAACAACGAGGAAGCAGTTTATTTATACTGGGCAGTTTTTTCAAGTTATCATACATCGGGTCCTATAAAGTCTTTGTAGAAAAAAGATCAAAAATAGAATTATTTCTCTGCCAGGATTCATCTACCTACCAGGTAGGTTCATTGAAACTTCAAACAATGGCTAAGCAACCGGTCTTTAGTGAAGGACTGTAACACTATCTCCCAGGCATAAGGGATGCTTCTGCCCTTGGGATCTCCACTAGACATGTAAATTAATGCTCCTGTGGTCAGCACAAGCCTCAGGGATTCTATGCCAAACACAAATCTTTGCAATAAAAAGGCCAATTTCTGTGGATTATAATTAGCTAACAGAGCTACATCATGACCGAGACAAGAGTTGACCTAGGAAAGTCTGCTGTTCATAGTTCGACCTTTTTCTCCATTAGTGAATTACAGCATTCATTACAGGGTAATCAAACTCTGGAATTCACTACCATGACAAGTGATGCAGGCTACCATTAGGGATCAATGCCCATTTGCCCTTATGGTAATGTGACTATCTCTGAGACACATGTGCTTGAAGTTGTATTCTATAGTCTTACATACAGCATTTTCATAATTTTGCTCAGTCATTACTGAAATGATTAAAAAAATGTGTAATTTTGGCACAACAATATTTGGGAGATGCACTAAGTCTCTAGAGGAAAAATGATCTTAGGCATTTTGTTACCGATTAATCTTTCAAGGCCCAGCCAACAGCAGCAAGATGGGATGAATCAACATATTTTAGCCCCATCTCTCACCATTGCTCCTCAGTTACTTACACAGTTACTACAATTTGGAATAGAAGTCTTTCAGCACAAGAATGAAGCATCACTCTCTTAGTTCTGATGCTCTGTAGAATGATATGGACAATGTAGTTATAGTCTGGTGGCAAATTCACACAACTGTAGCAGCAATGGACTGAATTCTGGTGTAAGTCATATTTCTGCTAATTGTCTTCCTTCCGGTTATATCTGCTACTCTCTGATGCATTTGGCAGACTACATTGTCTGTCTTCTCTGCTAAGGAGAAGAAGAGGGAAAAAAAGAGACACTAATGAACAATGTGTTTCTTTTCCCACCATACAAAGCTTCTAGAACTATTCTGTTCAGGTTTATAAAATTCTAGACAGCCGTGCCCTGTTGGATCATTGTTTCAGAGATATTTCCTTTTCCAAATAGAGAAACAGAAAAACAGTAACAGTAACAGAGTTGGAAGGGATCTTGGAGGTCATCTAGTCCAATCCCCTGCTCTGGCAGAAGACCTATACTATTTCTGATAGATGGCTGTTCAGACTCTTCTTAAAGCATCCAGTATTGTGGTACTCACAATTTCTGAAGGAAGGCAGTTTGTTCCACAGGTTAATTGTTCTCACTGTTACTAATTTTCTCCTTAGTTCTAGGTTGGTTCTCTCCTTGGTTAGTTTCCAACCATTGTTAGAGCCTTCAAGTGCTTTGGTAAATGAGGGGCTGGTCTACTCTCCTACCCCTTTTAGGGACCCATCTGAGTAGTAAGTTATTATCTGCCCCAGTTGAATACATCATGTTTACCAGTTGGGCTTCATCTCCTATCACCATCATCATCTGCAGCCAAAATTATAGGAGTTCAAATCCAACATAACTGGAAGGGCTGAGGACATGAGATATATGTTCATAGCCTCCACAATAGCTGTCTTTTGTTTTCCTGCATAAGTGTGGACTTTCTCTGGAAGTGTGAAAATGGTTGCAATTATTTTTTGAGTAACTATACAATCTCCCACACATGTGTGAGCCTCCCTGGGGTCTTGTGAGAGATTGCTTGTTCGCAATCTCTCACAAAGAGGGAAAGGAATTTGTGCAATATATAGACTTAAAAGGGCAATATTTTCATCTTGGAAGCAAGGATTGCTTTTGTTTGTTCATTAGGGAATGCACAGAGAAGCAGCATTTAATTAATCTGAGATTAATTAAAACTTTGCAAAAACAATCACCTTCATTAAAGCCAAGGTTTAAAACTTATGGCGACTCGGGATACAAGTCAACATGTTGCAGTCTCTAAGGTACATAGGCAGCCTCTGAATAAAGATTCATGCTAAAACCTCTGATCTTGGGAAGCAATTACCAAGAAATCTGCAAACACCTAAAGCTGATGTTGAAGAAAGGAAGCACCCACAATTTCTGTAGGCAAAGGTGTTCCACTGGTTAACTGTTCTCATTAGGAAATTTCTCCTCAGTTCTAAGTTGCTTTGCTCCTTGATTAGTTTCCATCCATTGTTTCTTGTCTTGCCTTCTGGAAAATAGGTTGACCCCATCCCCACTTCTTTGTGGCAGCCTCTCAAATTTTGGAATGCTGCTATCATAGTCCTTTTCACTAGACTAGATATACCCAATACCTGCAACCTATGTTTTCATATGATTTAGCCTTCAGTCTCCTAATCATCTTTGTTGCTCTTTTCTGTACTCTTTCCAAAATGTCAACATCTTTTTTGTAATATGATGACCAAAACTGGATGCAGTATTTTAAGTGTGGTCTTACTAAGGCTTTATAAAGTGGTACTAGTACTTCACATGATCTTGATTCTATCCATCTGTTAATGCAACCTAGTATTGCATTGGCTTTTTTGGCTGTTATTGCACACTGCTGGTTTATATTTAAGTGATTGTCTACTACAACAGAGTTCCCCAAGCTTTCTGGTGGGGGGAAGAGGGGAGAGGGGATGGCAGCCAGCAAGGCCTGCCACTAACTGCAAATGGAGCAGACGTGCATGCACTTGCCCGCTGCTCAAGCATGGGGATGCATGTGCACTCGTCCACCATTTCCAGAGCCCAGTTGCAAACACCTCACAGCCCACTAGTAGATCATAGCCCAGAGGTTGTAGACTCCTGCACTAGGATTCCAAGATCCCTCTACTAGTTACCATTATTGAACTAAGTTTCACCTAATCTGTACCGGTACGTTTGGTTTTCTTTCCTAAGTATAAAACCTTACTTTTCTCTACATTGAATTTAATTTTGTTAGATAGAGGCCAGTATTCAAGTCTGTTTAGATCCACCTGGATTTTGAGCTTATCTTCTGGGGTGGTTGGCTATTCCTGCCAATTTAGTGTCATCTGCAAATTTGATTAGTTGCCTTTCTATTCCCTCATCTAAATAATTTATGAAGATGTTGAAGAGTACTGGGCCCAAGATAGAACCTTATGACACCCCACTGCATGCTTCCCTCTATTTTTGATGTAGTTCCATTAAGGACTACCTGTTGAGTGTAGTTTGTCAGCCAGTTACAAATCCATCTGGTGGTGATGCTGACTATTCCACATTTTTTTTAGCTTATCAAGAAGTAAGTTTATTTTGTCAAATGCCTTACTGAAATCCAAGTATATTTTGTCCACTGCATTTTGCTGGTCCACTAATTTAGTCACAGTGTCAAAGAATGAAATAAGATTTGTTTGGTGTGATCTGTTTTTGAGAAATCCATGTTGGGTTCTGCTTATAACTTTGCTTGCTTCTAGATGTTCATGGATCTGTAGCTTGAATATCTTTTCCAGGATCTTGCCAGATATTGATGTCAGACTGAATTGGTCTGCAGTTTCCTGAATCTGTATTTTCTTCTTCTTTTTTTGAAGATGGAAACCACATCAGTTCTTTTCCAGTCCTCTGATAGTTCTCCGGTGCTCCAGGATCTTTGAAAGATATATCGATAATTACAGTCAAGGCCAGCTCTATTAATAGGCAGAATTATGTCAAGGCCTCAGGGCAGCAAATGCACTCTCCACTTTCTGCTATTCTGAACCTGTTGCAATCTGCCATATTGGATTTTAATGTCACTATCTTCCATAAGGGTTGAAGTGAGATTTTAGTATCAGTCTAATCAGCTAGTGTACCTTGACTGAGGAGAGGGTGCCACATTTTCCTTCATTTTAAATTGCAAGCTATCTGGATCTGAGTCTGAATAAACTCTTAATTGTTCACTTAAATGCTACAAGCAAGCGGTGAATATTTGATTCCTCCCATACCATTCTCTGCTAGGAAAAGAAGGTAAGAACCATAATGGGACTATATGCAGGATCTTCTAAAGCATTTGGTTCCATGTAAATGAAAATAGATTCAAAGAGGCAGTTCTATCACTCCTTCTGAATCCAGTTCTCCACCGGCAATGAAATGGGTTATATCATCTGTAAGTCCATAGGAAGAGTCAAATGATTATAAGAGGTGATCCTCTTTTGCCCAGGAGTCCCTCAATCCTGGAATTACCCCTGGGCAGTATAAGGCACTAGGGAAATCAGAAGGTTCAGGCAGTTTAAATGGGTATAAAGATGTTGTGATTCCTCGCCAGCCAGTGGATCCGGCAGCTGAATCTGAGGAATCAGATGAGGAGGAGGGGCCTGAAGTGACAGAGTCAGAGGAAGACTCTGAGGAGCTCCAAGACTTATAGTCAGATGAGGAGCCTGGCCCCTCTACTCAAGCTCAGGCTGAGACACAGCTGGGACAAATCCAGGATGCACGAAAGCGCAGGCAAGAGAAGTGAGTAGGACTGAGGAATGCAATGGGGCAGCTCCAAAGGCAAAGGAGAAGCCACCCCTTGGCTGAATTATAAAAGGGAAGGTGTGGGAGGTGCTGGTTGCCAAAGGCAACCGTTCGTGTTGAGGATGGAGTTTCTGTGGACTGTGTTTGTTTGCCTTTGACATTGACTCAGGTCTGTGAGAATAAAAGGGGTTGTTTTTTTCTTGCAGTTCCTGCCTGTTTCTTGGAAGAGGGGTTTCTCCTTGTGAGCATAACAAGGACTCACTTAGGCTGGTACAGAACGAAAGATTTATTGCAAGCTTAAGCTCTCTACAAGAATCTGAACTACTAACACTCAAAGGAAATTGATAGATAACTAACAGCCAAAGGAAACTGTAGATAAGAATCAGTGGAATTCAAGGTGGGCTGGACTTAGATCTCTTGTGGGTGCAAAGGGACTCATGACTGACGATGCGTTTGAACTCTCCCTTGGGCTCAGCCTCATCATCTCCTAGAAGCAGCAAACATTCATCTATTAACCAATAGTTTGTAAAGGTGGAAAGATTGTCTGATTTTTGGAATAAAAAGGAATCCACCCCATCCCTTCTGATGACTAATTTCCCTGCACTATACTGCCAAACTATATTTATGTGAACTGAGGAGAAATGTGTTTGGAAGAAAATAGATGAAAGTAACCTCCAGGTGAATTGGGGAAGGAGCTCACTCTTCTATTGATATGGGATTTTATTCTCTCTCCCTCTCCCTCTCCCTCTCCCTCTCCCTCTCCCTCTCCCTCTCCCTCTCCCTCTCCCTCTCCCTCTCCCTCTCCCTCTCCCTCTCCCTCTCCCCCCTTTCTCTCTCTCCCCCTCCCTCCCTCAGTTATAGCAGTCTTGTACTGTAGCAGACATTATGGCTGATGTTGTAAGTAAGGGTAGGTGAGCCGTCAATTTCAATTTCTGTCTATGTTGAAAATACATCAAGTTTGATTTTTTGCTTTGAGTGAAATTTGCCTGAATTATGGTGCACAGCTCGCCAGAGATGGAGAGGATTATTGGTTTGGATATAGGTTCAAAAATACAAAATTATATTGCTTGTATCTGAATGCAAATCTAAATAAATTTCTCTCACATCCCCATTCCTAGTCATAATTCACTTGGACCTTTTCATACCACTGCTTGATCAACCAATTGCAGCAATTCCCTTGACACACAGCTAAATGAATGTATTCTGGGATATTCTTTTGAAAGCCTAATATTTCTTACTCCAAAAGACTTTGAAATATTTTCTTTGTCCTGACAGCAACCAAGACATCTCTTCCTTTCAAGGCAAAAGAAAGAAAGAAAGAAAGAAAGTTGTTTTGATGGTATCCTAGCGTACTGGCAATATTTTTCCCCCCATTCTATTATGTTTTTTGGGGAAAAAAACCAAACCAAGGGATTTAGCCGATGACTGTATTTACTAGCGCTGATAACAGGCGCAATAGTGAATCTCTCAAGCTTGATGTATTAAATGCTTTAAAAGATACTTAGATGGTATAAAAAAAACCTCAGTCCAAGACACTAAAAGCATCAAGGACACCTCCCTGTTATCCAGAATTTACCCCAAACTTCTTGTTGCAGTAAGCATGCACAATGTTTTAACTGTACCACAAGTCAAGGAGCATAAAAATCCATTTTGCCTCATGTGGCACAAGATTCCTACAAGTGTCTCTTTGTAATGTCTGACAGTATAAAAATGTAGCAATAGCACTTAGACTTATATACTGCTCCAAAGTGCTTTACAGCACTCTCTGAGAGGTTTACAAATGTCAGCATATTTTCCCCAAACCATCTGGGTCCTCGTTTTACCGACCTCGGAAAGACGGAAGGCTGAGTTAACTTTGAGCCAATCAGGATCAAACTCATGGCAGTGGGCAGAACTTGCCTGCAATACTGCATTCTAACCACTGCACTACCACAATTCATGTAATTATAATTGTTTAAGAATGAAGAATTTTTCCTTGAAACATAAAACCAAAAGCCTCATGCAGAAGCTTGACTTGCCTAAGGGTTGGACTGGCTCTGCACTGCAGACACATATTTTATTTGTTTGTTTGCTTGCTTTATTAGGTTTATGTGCTGCCCATCTTGTCTAGAGGTGACTCTGGGTAGTTTACAAACATAACCAGTGATCATGAAAACGATAAAACAATAAATAACAACAATATTAACTTAAAAGATGGGGAGGTAAGGGAGCACAAAGTACACAGGGAAAGGTGGAGGCCCTCTCCTAATCCAATAGCCATTTTCATAGTGATACACCTGCATTGGGACCCCAAGCCAAGTGGCAGAACAGGCCATTAGGTCCTTAAAGAAGCTCAAGAAGGTGGGTGAGGGTCTCACCTCAGAGAAGGGGGGGTACAATGTTCTAAAAGGCAGGAGTCATAACAGAAAAGGCCCTTCTCCTGGACCCTGCTTTCCAAAATTCCTTGACTGACAGGGTCTGCAGCATGCCATTTATGGCAGCATGGTGGGGTAGACCAATCCCATTGGGGTGAGATGGTTCCTCAGCCTGTACCTGTTTTTACTGTGCTAGTTTTTATAGCTCTGTACCTTGGTTGTATGGGGCTGTACAAAGATCATTCAGAGTATACCAGAACTATGGTTGTTCACATGAAACAGTAGAGTAGCTCCCTCACTTCAAGAAGACATAGTCACCATTCATGGTGGGCATATGGGACTAACTTAATTTTCTTTTGGCTAAGTAATAAAGAGCAAATGAAAGGCAAAGTTTATGAAGAGTTGGAGAATCACCCAAGGTAACCAGAAAGTTCAAAGAATACAAGAGAAAAGCTTATGGTACAAGGTAAAGTTTCAAAGAATTGGTCATGGAAGCACCCATAGGATGCATTCCCAGGTCTCAATAGCCACAGTAGAAACATGTTCTAATAACCATTTTTTAAATGACATGTCCTCATGATGCTCAGTGGGAGCCACTTGAAATTGATTTTAGCTGTTCTCTCTTCTCCCAACACAATGTTTGTTTTGGCCATGATCTACCGTAATATACTTAATTGGCAATGTCCTTAAATATGCTCAGGGTCGGGTGTGCACAACTCCTGATGATATCTCTTCAATCACTGGGTGCTACTTTCTATGGTCAGTTTGAAATAGGAAACAGAGGGGGGAGCAATAATTGCAGTGAATGTGAAGTTGGAGATGGGGAATCAGCACTGATGGGCTGATGTTGTCCGTGTTCAGCTATTGGCTTATCCAGCTGAGCAGTCATTGGATGTAGCAGTGTCCACAGACTGGAACGAGGGGAGTGTTGTGGTATTGCAATGCAAACCTTGTCTCTTTATCTGTGTTGCTACCTCATATGCATCTCCCAAAAGGCAGAGCTTGCAGTGTGATGGCACAAAGCTGCTTTCATCATTCTGACAAAATTAGTGTGATCCTATGAATACCACTTGGATGGAGGCACTCTGTGTGAGCTGCAGACTCCCTGCCATATGGATGAAATCAGTGTAAAAGCATCAGTGATTCGCAAGGCAATAGAGATAAAAAGCAGATTGAATGCAAAGCACTTTGGTAACTATTTGCAGATCAAATGTGCTGTGTAGAGCACACTTCCTAGTAGCAGCTCCACAGGGCCTCATCAGAAACAGGACTGTCCTATTAATTGCTTCCAGATGTGGCACATATAAACGATCAGGTAAGATGTGGAAGAGAAACTTGCACTGCAGTAAAACAGAAGGCACCTTCAAGGAACTGAATTAACCCAAGGAAATTATCATTTGTCTCTGTTGCTCTACAAAGTGCTTAAGAATGTACTAATAAAACTGCTCAAAAAAGGGACTCTTCTGGCTTTTCTAAGATGGTGGTTCTAAAATGAGGGGATGACTCAGAAAAAGCCCCAGATATGAGTAACCACACAGCCTAGTTGCTTTTTAGGAAAGAAACATAATCTTGAATTCTGCTTGAAAACAGAATTGGGTATAGCTGATCCAAACCTGTCCTATGTTGTCCTTAAATGCTTGCCTCTGTTTCTTGAACTAATTAGTTTTCAAGCTTTTTCAAGCTGGACCGGAAGGGCTGATCTGATACCCACTTCAACAGATCATTATCCCTCAGGTGTCCTTGGGCTGCTGAAAGACTCTAGTTTGAGATTTGACTTGATAATTTAATCAACTCTTCCAATCAAAATGAATTTTGATTCATGATTGCCAATTTGGGTGGAATCATCCAATTTACCTGACCTGATATATCAAAAATTCTTTGTCTGATCAATCTCATGCATTTTCCTAAAATAAGCACTGAATTCAGTCCTTCTGACTGTATGCTTGATAGAGTATAACACATTGAGCTTTATTAAGAGCTCTACTGCCAGTGGAAAGGCCAACTTTTGATTATTACCGTTTAAACATACATGAGATATGAAATGGCAACTCCATAAATAAAGGGGAGAATGATATCCAGGTAATGGGATTCTTTTCATTGTGTCCCAAACAATTCCAAGTTTGAAAGCCTCATTATCACCTCATTCACTTGCAGAGCAAAGTCAGTCTCAGGGAGTGCAACTGTGGTTGAGTATGGCCTGGATTACCAGAAGGGAGGGGCTGCATTCCAGAGGGCAAAGAGGCAGGGAAATATGCAAAGTTTGACTGGGAGGAAGAGAGTCAAAAAGGGTCTTCCCTATTGATTCCCAGAATATTGCTATAGTGATGTAAACGGTTACTTTGGTTTGGCATAATTTCTGTCTATGGGTGAGGAGCAAAACAAATAACTTCTCAAAAGTAACACCCTGTGTTTTTTTTTTTTTTGTTTCTTGGGGCCTGACAACTATCTTGTGAAATTAAAGGAACTATTTGCATCATTATAGATATACCCTGGGAATCTCTAGGGAGGAGTCACCTTAAGTCTTTTTCTCCCAGTCAAACTTTCCATGCTTTGCTGCCTTTTTGCTCTCTGGAATGCAGCCCCTCCCTCCTGGGAATCCAGATTAAATAATCTTTTTTTGAGTGAGGTCACTCCCTGCTTGGATTCCACCCCCCTCAGAATTACATTATCTAACTAACTTCATTGGCTGTGGTGCAGAGGAACAGAGAAGAAACCAAAAGAGAATTCAGAGGGAAGTGCAGTGTTGTGTGAGGACCGAGCAAGGAGAAACACAAATCCTGCTGTAGTATTGGGTGGATAACTGGGACTGTGCAGGTAGATTACACTTGGTGTGCACATTGGTATGCATTTCAAGCGGACATTATTCATAGAGGTCATGGTGGCAGAAGCTTGAGGGATTTCTACTTGCCTCTCTTTCTCTGGAGACTTTCACAGATATTCCTGGGGAACTGAGAAGTCAGTGGCAAACTCTGCTTTTACGTGGTACAGAAAGCAGATGAATCTGCATCACATTGAGCACAACTTAATAGCCATACAGGAAAAGACTGGAAATCATTGTCCAGATTAGCAGCTGATTCGGCAGCTTTGGAAGCAACCTGAGTCTGCAATTGGAAGGGAGCTTGGCTGTCAAAGTGCAGTGTGCTAATTTCTATTTAACATGCAAAACATTTCGGATAAACTCTGACCCACTTTCAGCCCATCCATTATTCATTGGGTGCCCTTTGAAACAAACCACTTTCAACATGATCTGCCACATCTTTCCCTGGAAAGGCAGAGCAAAAAAGGTCTGCGAAGCCTCCTAGGCAGCTCCTGCAAGCAGGATTGTTGCTTGCTGCATCAGTAGCTCAACAGGGCTTAGCTGGAGGGGAATTAGGCAGATGCTGCTGGCAGTGGATCCCACTATCAGGAAGTTGCAGATACAGGTAGTCCTCGACTTATAGCCACAAAAGAACCCAAAATTTCCACTGCTACACAAGACAGTTCTTAAGTGAGTTTTACTCCATTTTACAACCTTTCTTGCCACCATTGTTAAATGAATCACTGCAGTTGTTAAATTAATAACACAGTTTGTTAAGCAAATCTGGCTTCCCCGTTGACTTTGTTTGTCAAAAGGTTGCACGACCTCAGGACACTACAACCGTCATAAATACATGTCAGTTGCCAAGTGTCTGAATATTGATCATGTGACCATGGGGATGTTGCAATGGTTATAAGAGTGTAAAACGATCATAAGTCAATTTTCTCAATGCTGTTGTAACTTCAAACGGTCACTAAACAAGTGGCTGTAAGTTGGAGACTACTTGTACTTCCATATTCACTGGTTTGACCACATTGCATATATGTTGGCTGTACTTCTGTCATCCTTCCTTTGGCAATCAGTTCAGATTCAGAGTATTTGCAAAGCAGCACAGTTTCTGAATATTCAAAAATAAGCCAGGAATAACTCATAGACATTGGTTAGCCTAGCACAGCTAACAAAATAACAGAGTAAGAGAGTTGGAAGGAACCTTGGAGGTCTTCTAATTCCCAACCCCCAGGCTGTGGCCCACTATTGGGCCATAGCCTATTCAGAACAGAGTCATGCATGTGCATCAGCCTGCCAGTCGTGCAAGTTGAGGTGTAGGCATGTGTGCTGGCCAACAGTTTGTGTGGCCCGGTTTCCTTCTCCCCCACCCCAGCTGGGCTGCCAAGCTGCAAAGTTTGGGGACTACTGTTCTAGTCCAACCACATGCTCAGATAGGAAACCCTATATCATTTCAGACAAATAGTTGTCCAATCTCTTCTTAAAAACCTCCATTATTGGAGCTCCCCCAACTTCTGGAGGCAATTTGTTCCACTGATCAATTGTTCTAACTGTCAGGACATTTTTTTATTTATTTCTTGGTTGGTTCTCTCTTTGATTAGTTTCCATCTGTTGCTTCTTGTCCTGCCTTCAGGTGCTTTAGAGAATAGGTGGACCCCCCCTCTTCTTTGTGGCAGTCCCTTAGCTATCATGTTACCCCTAGTCCTTCTTTTCATTAAAGGAAGTGAAATACATTCTATCATTGAATCCTGCTCATGGAGAAGAAAGGATAGGATGGCCGTAATAGTGAATCAAAACAGTCAACCTGTTGGAAAAGAGGGTAGAGTTTTGTTCAAAGAAGCTACATGAGAAAAACCAGTCTGTCAGAGTACTGAGAGCTTTAGCAGAAATGCATTATAAGTAGTCTTTTTTAGCAACCAGTTACTTATTTAAAGCTATAATGGATATTCCCAGAAAACAAACCGTTTGTGAAGTTCTGACAGTCACAACAAACCTGTTGTTATATGACCACATTTGTGGTCCTTGGCAGCTGGCCATTTGTAATGTCCTCCAATCACATGACTTTTTTTTGCTGGTTTCTATTATTTACTTCCAGTTTCCGGCAAAAAAAATCCATTGGGGAAAATAGATTTGCTTAACGACCACATTCACTTAACAATTACTCCAAAAAAAGTCATAAAATCAGACACAGCTACTTGGTGACTTGCTAAATGACCACCACAACTTACAACCATAATTCTAGGCTTAATTACAGTTGTAAGTCAAGGACTATCTGTAGCAATTCTGACTGGTTCTTCTGCAGGTTCCTATCGTTGCCAGCATGCCAATCACCACACTATCTTGACATTCTTGCAGCATGGCGACATCAGCCAAGGATGCTTAGGAACAAAAGTGCAGGACAAATCAAAAAAGTCACAGAGTGAGACAGGAATTCTATCATTTTGAAAAGAGAAGGACAGAAGATCAGTCAGCCTTCTTTCTAGTTCATACAAACATGCGGCAGCTTCAGAATCTCGGGTTCTAAGAATACTCAAAAAGCACCAGATTCTTTTTTGCAAAACAAGATTTGAAAATATATTCACTGCTTGGTTTGAATCCTTTTATACAGAATATAAAAACCACCATCCTCTCTCTCTCTCTCTCTCTCTCTCTCTCTCTCTCTCTCTCAACCAAATGAGTTAAGGGAAAAGATTCTGCTTTCAAGGCTTCTTGGCTTCCTTTCTCATCCCAACTTAACTCATAGGTGTCCTGGTGTCTGTCTGTCTGTGTGTGTTTGTGTTTGTGTGTGTGTGTGTGTGTGTGTTGTGGGGGGACAGGATGCTGCATAGATCTCCTGGGCACCCTGGACAGGAACAGCTTGCAATGAGTCAGGTTTGCATATACCCAAATTCAATAGAAAAATCTGATTGAAAGACAGAAGCCCTTTTCTCTTTTAATGAGCTGGCAATGTAAACTATGATCATGACCACAAACCAGGCTGTAATGAGGTTGGTTTCACTTGGGTTTTTGCTGGCTTCTTCCACAGCTGAGCAAACAGAAAGAAGCAAATCAGCAAGTGCACAACAGTATGGAGACCAGCTGTATCTGCCAATGTTTGAAAAATCCAGCAGTGGGAGATGACATCTTGTTTCCCTTTTCCTCCTAGTTTTGAATTGCCTGTGCTCTTTCCATGCTGTTTGAGCAGTGATGAAAAGAAACAAGAAAACAGGAGAGATTATATGCTCAGATTGCATGATTAAGTAATTTATAGACAAAACCTTAGAAGATAGTATTTGTAGCTTAGAGTTAAATTGTGGGGTCCTTGGTGCTGTCTAAGCTTGCTGGTTTTCTTGCAGATGTTTCATTACCAAACTAGGTAACATCATGCTGGTAGGGAGTAGGGTTTGCTCTCATTTTATATACTTTTATTTACATACTTTTATAAACTTTAATTGCACAATACATAGACAGGCCTCATTATAGTTTCAACTGAGAAGCTGTGAGCATCCTAGACTAAGCCAAGTTCCAAAATACTAGAAAATCCCTGTAAGCCTGGAGCACAGACAAATTGATCATCAGACAAATTGACCATCAACAGGCATATAGACATAAACAGCATCTACATACCATTCAAAAAAGACAAAAAGCCAACCCCCCCCCAAATAGACCAAACATCTCTTCATCAGCAATCAATTCCTCAATGAGTACAGATTAACATCAAGATTAACATTACACCAATAAATAAGAAGCAAACAATATCCCAATCAAGAAACTGCCAAACAAACTAACAGTAAACAACAGTTCAATCAATCAATCAATCAATCAATCAAGGAACCATAGACCACTCACATCAATAATGACAGGGCAAGCCACTAAAATATAAATTGAGAGCATACCCCACTCCCAACTAGCACTGAAGATGTAACCTAGTTTGGTAATGAAATATCTGCAAGAAAATCACCAAGTTCAGAGAGCACCAAGGACCCTACAGGCAAAACATTTTAAGAAGAATCTTCCTGTCATACTCTAAGTTAGAAAAGTAAATGAATTCATTGCTAAATATAAAAACCATTCATTCTCTGCAAATTCTGGAAGGATAGCTAGCTAGCTAGCTAGCTAGCTAGCTAGATAGATAGATAGATAGCTAGCTAGCTAGATAGATAGATAGATAGATAGAGATAGATAGATAGATATCCCACCTGCCAA
Organism: Bothrops alternatus; assembly: GCA_034064705.1. NCBI lineage: Eukaryota > Metazoa > Chordata > Lepidosauria > Squamata > Viperidae > Bothrops > Bothrops alternatus. The sequence continues at coordinate 6,404,408 of JARGCV010000044.1, read as the reverse complement.
ATCTGGTTGTGCAATCCTCAAAACAGGCAGATTCCTGGGAGGATGATTGAACAACAGTGGAAGTATATGCCAGGAGTATGTAATTTCAGTAGGATCACCCAAGGTATGAAGATCATTCCATTTGCCCAGTTAAAATAAGCAGTCACCTAGCTTTCAAAAAACTTTTAAAAACACATCTATGCAGACAGGCTTGGGGCTTGTGAGCTGCGCTCTGCCCCTGGGCCTTTGATTGGGACTGTATGTTGTATGAGTGGGTATAGTTTTATTGTTTTTTATATTGTATATTATTATTTTAACCAATTTATATTTTATACTTGTATTATTTGCTGTGAGCCGCCCTGAGTCTGAGGAGAAGGGCGGCATATAAGTCAAAATAAAGTAAAGTAAAGTATTGGACTGTAGTAATACAGGGAGATGCTGCAGATGATCACTTTAATGTTAATAGCAAAGGCATTGTTCCATACTGTGTGGAAAAAGGCAGTGGTAAATCACTTCAAGAAAACCACACAAGTAAATTGAAAATTATAGTGCCAGAGGACTTCCAGTTTTGCATTGCGATAGGATGGGACGCAGGAAGACAGGGCTCTGCCTTCCGTGCCCGATTTTGCCCTGCTGCAAACCCTAAAAAGGGCCTAAAGTCCCCCTGAAGAGGCGATGAAGAGGAGGGGTGCCTTGTTGATCATGGAGAGATGGGGGTCTTTCCGTTCGATACAAGAAAAGCGTTCCAAGCCAGCAGAGGAAAGATTGGCTACATTCCTGTGGCTGGCCATTAGCTGCTGACAACCAAAGAAGAAAAAGAACCAATCAACACATCATAAACAGCACTGAAACTGGGTGAGAATATTGATCCTTTCTTTACTATTTTACAACTGAATTTCCTGGGAAAGGTTCCTAAGAAGCTAAAAACCTCTGAATGTGAACGGAAGTGGCGTTTTAATTTTATGGGGACAGAAACATACAATACTAAAGTGGAAGTATCATAAAGCTACAGTTTTAATAAATTTGAAAACTGAGATAACCGTTAAGATTTTCTCTTTGAAAAACAAAACAAAACACTGAGACAAAATATAAGAAATCAATCTTTTGTCTTAAGAGTGAAAAATGGACTTTGAATGACATCTAGTAGTAGATTTGTGTACAGCACTATAATTTGCTTCCTGACTGCTTGGTGACTCCTAACTTGGGAGAATAGCTGGCAATAAAGAAAAATATTTTGGCATATTTATTACCCTGACCTTCTTGGATAAATACCTACTGAGCTTAGACGTTTAACCTCAAGAGCTAGTGGGACAGAAAGAAAAAATTGAGCTTGGACTATGCCTGGATGGGAGAGACTTTTGAGCTGTTTTCAGGGACGTGGAACATTTTGAACACTTTGAACATTGTGGATTACAACCTTGCCTGAATGACATTTTTTGGATACTTGAGACAAAAGATCACTATAAAAATTGCTTTCAGGACTGGACCTATACTCTGGAATCTATTGGATTATAAAGGCTACATATAAAGACCAGAAAACTAGAGGAAATCTTGATCTACTCTTACTGAGACTGGTGATATTAGAGAATCTGCAGGAACGATGCCTCAAGAAAAAAACAAACACTTTTCAGAAGGAAATAATAATGAGACTAAAACCAATTTAGATAATATAAATGAGCAAATCTCCAAATTAAATCTATAACTAGAAAGTTCCCAGATAACGACCACAAAGTATGAACAAATAAACCAGAAATCAGAAGATGAAATAGAGGAAATGGATTTAGAAATGGAAAAGATAAAAGAAGGGAAATATAAACAACCATATACAAACAAAATACTGCAAGACTTAGCCATAACAATGAAAATGCAAAAGACCCTTTACCCTGTGAGGGGAAATGTCACAACTTGGGAAACAGAGAATGAAAAGAGAAATTGAGGGAGAAAGAAACTGGGAGTTACTTAAGGAATATAAATGGGCAGAACTCCCTCCCTAAAATATCCTATCTAAATTGTCTTCCTCATGCCAAGCAACCTTCACAAAAATAGAAAGTAAATTCCTGGGAGATCTGTTGTGTCCTGAGCCTGCAAAAGCAGGCTTGGGACATTGCATTGGTCCCGGGCATTCTAAAAGCTGCCCGGGGACCAGACAGAGTGGCGCCGGCCTTGCGCACATGCACAAGACACGAAAATGCTCTGTTCCTATTGGTTGACACTGTCCGGGTTTCTGACCATATATAAAGGCCTGCGTGCCTTTTGCTTTTGGTTGGTTGTTGTAGAAGGAGAATAAAGTGTTTGTTCAGCATCACCATGTATCTTCATCATTTGCACGCGAACGAAGTACTCAACAAGATCTAATTGCCCTTGGCTTGGAAAGCTACTTGGCAAAGAAAGAAAGTGAGAGTCAGACTTAAAAAAAACAGAAGATTTGACCTTTTAGAGGGGGCATTATATGTTTAAATATAATATAATCCTATATGGCTCTGGACCAGGATACTTACGGGACTGTCTTCTGCCACATACTTCCCTACGACCGGTGAGAGCGCACAGGGTCAGCCTCCTCCGGGTCCCATCAACGAAACAATGTCGTTTGGCGGGTCCTAGGGGGAGGGCCTTCTCTGTTGTGGCACCCACCCTCTGGAACCAACTGCTCCTTGAAGTCCGCATTTCTCCCACTCTCCCGGCCTTCCGAAAGAACCTTAAAACTTATTTTTGCCGTCAGGCCTGGGGATGATTGTGGGTTGTTGTTCAAAAGTTGTACGTGTGTTGGGTGTCTATTTTTAATATTTTGATTGGACTTAGATTCTTTGATGTTTTGTATACGTTGTAAGCTGCTCCGAGTCTCCGGAGAGGAGCGGCATACAAGTCGAATAAATAAATAAATAAATAAATAAATAAATAAATAAATAAATAAATAAATAAATAAATAAATAAATAAATAAATAAATATTTGTTTGAATTAGATTAAAATAACGGATGACCCTTAAATACAATTAGACTTCTATAATGAAAGATATGATTTAGAACTAAAATAACATTTTTTCTCTCTCTTTTTGATATGGGAAATATGAAAATAAGAAGAGGATTGGTATGAATAAAACTTTTAGCTATATAAATGTAATTAATATTGAGTAAATTATAACTGACAAAGATATTTCAAATACTGATGGGAAATCAAACTTTAACAAGAGCACAAAAGCAGGATATTGATTTATGAGTTGATATAATTGATTTATGAATTGATATTATTGTTATTTGTATGATACTAGTAGAATATGATGAAGATGCTTATATCTAACTTGTATACATCAACAGTACCAAAAATTGTAACTGTGTAATGAGGGGAAAATGGAAAAAATATGGGGAAGAAAGGAGGATCAGGGAAAAAGTACTGGATTGTGTAGTACTGAACAGATTTATATTGAAGAAGTTAATGTTCAATATCTGAACCCAGACAACATGTTATTTACTAAGCACTAAAGATTGTAATTCTTAAAAATCAATAAAACTTTTTTTTAAAGAAAATTATAGTGCCAGAGGTTGGGCCCTTCAGGTTAAATGGCACAACCCCAGAAACGAGGATAAGGTTGGATTATTCTTATCAGGACTGTAAAAAACCCCTTCTTCCTTCTGCTCTGTGTGGCTTGACTCAACCTACAGGTAGTCCTTGATTTATAATTGTAATTGAGCCAGGAGTTATGAGCAAGTCATAGTGACTGTGCCTGATTTTACTTTTTTTGTGGTGGTCATTAAGCAACACAGTGGTTATTAACACAACACTGCCATCAGGTTATGGCAGGAGCACATTTTGCTCTTTACTCTGCTACAAAATAGGAAAACACAACACTACTTTAATTCCACAATAGGGAAATGGGAATGAAATAGTTTGAAGCATATCAGTTCAGGCTGGATACCTTATTTAACAAAAAACTGTTTGTGATACAGCATGTAAAATGCTTTTCCCACTAAATTCTTTGTTTTAAAAGGATTCTTTTGACCCCAGTACATAGTTAATTGATGTTTGCCACAGTATTTCTCAGAAAAAATAAACACATTGATGCTACTAGAATATAATAAAACACCAACAGCTACACTCTGATAGTTAGCCCATTGGTTCATATAGACTAGCCTTGCTGACCCAAAATAACATCAGAACTTTAAGGTTTCTGGAGAAAATAAATTAGTGGTAGGGTGGGGAAGGAAAGGCTCCAGTTGTTTCTTTCACCAAGCTGCTAGAACATCCTGTTTCCACGTACTTCTTTTCCAAATGACACCTACATCTGTAAGACCAGTATTAATAACTTTAGCAGATCTTTAGTATCTCCTAAAGACTGTTGATATTTTCATCTTCAATTTTCTAAGGTGTCTTGCTAGAGGGAGTGTTTTCTCACTCCTTTCCCCTTCTCAGTTTCTTCACGCTTTCATGAGTTGGTATGATATATTTCCTCCTGGAACTGAGTAAATACACTCATTTTTCATTCTACTCTACTTCCCTTCTTCCTTCATTGAAGGCCATTTCTCTGAAACTGTTGATGCCCATTCCAGCTTAAACCTGTTAGTGAGCAGATAAGAAACTGTGAACCTAGGAAACATCTACATAGCTGCTCTCCTGTTTGAACTAGGCTTTTGGCTCCACTGTGTATAGATTTGGGTTGTGTAGAGCTTTGGAAAGGATTCTGAAACAGTGTGTGGATCCAACTGTAGTAGATGCCTTCAGTTCTTTATAGCAGCCATGTTTTTTCTGAGGTTCCTAGCTGGAGATGCAATTGCTTTGAAGAATGATAATGAGGACCACTCTTGCATCTCTTTTTTCTCTAAACCTTTTTAAAAAATTTTTTTAATCACTATGGAAGGCACATTCCTAATTTAGACTGAACATCATGAGATTGAGCCACAATTCTATGTTTTGCTGAAATTTCACTTAAAAAAGACTAAGTTTGCAAAATGAATGAGCACGATGGATTTCACAGTTAAATAAATGTTTAATCTCAGATGCATCACTTAAAGATATTGATTACTGATTACAAATCCTGTTTCAAAAGGTAAGAAAATGAATGGAAATAATCTGTTAGTCAGTGCACATTTCCTTAGCTATCCTACTTATTTGCCTGCATATTATTTTTATGACATTAATTTGCTTAGGGTAACATGATATTATTTGCAGATTTTTTTAAAAAAATAATTACCTCTGTATCTGCCACTTTTTTCTCTCCCTCATCTTAAATTCACTAAAAAACCAAAATCTATACCCTTAAAACTTTTTCTCTGTAGCCTATTTTTTTTAAAGTCATAACTTAGATAAATTGGAGACAACTAGATTTTTTTTAAAAAAATATAATCTTAAGGCAACATTTGATAAAAGGTTTTGCTTTGAATCTTCCTCAGCAAAATCAATATGGGTAGGATTATTATGTACATTTTGAACTGTTAAAGAGAGACAGGGTCTTTCTCTGAAAAATGTTGGGAAAGAACGCAGGCAACCATTTTCTGTCCAAATGGAATAAGGGAGGGATTGGGTAGAATTGGATTGGAATAGAGTTTTTCTAGTTTCTATGGCAACCAATCTAAATGAATGCCTCATTGCAAAAATGGATGTTCAAATTCAGAGATAAACACAAACATTAAAGAAACTAAGCAGAAATCCTCTCTCTTTCCCATAAGCATCTTTTGAAAAAAGTTAGGAAATGAAAGCAAATAGTATAAAAACAAGGAACCAGGATGTTCTGATAAACAAACTATTATTGGAGGTACTAGGGAGAACAGCATGTGGGGAGGAGAAATTTCCAAAAAATGAAAATGATGGCCCGAAGTACATGCTATGTATGTAAAAAAGGACCAGAGTTTTAATTCCATGGTTGTCATTTTTATTTTATTTATTTATTTATTTTGCAATTTCTATACCGCCCCCCTCCCGAACAACTCGGGGCGGTGTACAGCCCAATTAAAAACATCAACATACAAAAAGTAAAATGATTAAAAATAGATTAAACAATTTGGCCCAGAATCATTTAAAAACCCAATACATAATCTTAAAAGCAACAATCCCCTAAAACAATTATGGCCTTGTTGGTACCGGAGCTACTATCCCAGGCCGGCTCGTCGAAAAAGATATGTTTTTAATTCTCGACGGAAGGAGCGCAATTCCGTCATCGTACGGAGTTCGGGGGGGAGCTCGTTCCAAAGCATTGGAGCTCCCACAGAGAAGGCCCTCCCCCTGGGGGTCGCTAGCCGACATTGTCTGGCCGACGGCACCCTGAGGAGACCGACTCTGTGGGAGCGTACTGGACGGCGGGAGGTATTTGCTGGCAGAAGGCGGTCCTGTAAATATCCGGGTCCGATGGCATGGAGCGCTTTAAAGATGGTCACTAACACCTTGAAACGCACCCAGGAGGCCACCGGCAACCAGTGCAGCTCGCGCAGGAGCGGTGTTACATGGGAGCACCATGATGCTCCGGTCACTACCCGCGTGGTCATCTTCTTCACTTTTTTGAATCCCCTCTCCAAGTAATACTGAAAATCAGAATTGTTGGAGTAATGTATGTTCTCTGCTTTGCCAAATCACAGGCTTTATTAAATATTCCAAGCAGGGAAGCAGGGGAAAGTTCAGTTATTTTGCATTTTCAAACCAAAATAAGAGGTGAAATCTAGTTTTCACTTGAAATTCACAGCTCTCTCAATTTTGCAATGCCTTTAGTTGCTGATTTCTAAAACGTTGATTAGGGAAATATCAGTACAAAAATGCATATATTCATGAAAATAATCATGTGTTGCATGATGGAAAGTTTCAGGCAAAAATTGTATATTATGCATCCCTGGAAAAAGAAAGGCCATGAAAAGGCATATGCATTTTACAATTCACGTTTTTCTTTTTCTTTTCTTTTCTTTTCTTTTCTTTTTTTTAAAAAAAGCCCGTTTGACAACCAGAGCCTTATAGTTTTACAAAAATGGGAAACTGGAAAACAAAAATGGACAAATTTGCAGCAATAAGAAACTGTTGCCCATCTCTGGTTCTAAGCGCTTTCCTGGAATAAATCTGCTTTTCTTTTAAGTGTTATGGTACTTTGCCTAGATTCATCTCATCTTGTTACCATTTGTCTTAATTGTTGGGGGGAATTTAATGTTTTACAAGATGCTTTATAGCCATTCAGAAAGGGTGTTAAGTTTTTCAAAATTTAAGGCTTTTTGTTCAAAGCCTCAGATTGATTTTTTTTATCTCCCTATTTTTGTAATTTATTTGTCATTTGACTTTTTTCTTCTTGTCATCCACCCATATCCCAGTCTGCCCTATTCAGTAAACTTTACAATCTAGTTGTGGCACTCCAGTCTCTGCTGCTTATGTCTGCCTCACATTATTAATTTGCTACATCCCTGTCTTAAATTTTTCTAACTGGACTAGAAAGAAATTCATCCAATGCCATTCTGCAATTCTGCCATTCCTTTCCACCTACAAAACATTTTCTTCAGTGTTTTCTATCACTTCAGATCCATTATTTATACTGATGGATTGGACACTGAGGTCTAAGATCTAAACCAGGGAAGGAAACATGTTCAACCTAGAGGCTCCCAATAGGCTATATAATCAGAAAAGATCATGGTCTACTTGCAGATCCCATCAAAGGACCCTTAGAGTATTTTTGGAATAGATTTGGTTCAAGCATTTGACCTGTTTGAGGACCTAAGACACAGAGTGAATGATTTTAGCCAGTGGTGGGATTCAGCCAGTTTGCACCAGTTTGGCAAAACCAATAGCTAATTTTTTGTTGCCCAGGTCCAGAACAGACTTCCAGAAGCAGCATCCACATAGAGAACCATTGTTCACATATTTGAATCCCACCACTGGTTTTAGCCCTTGCTTGGATGTTGAAGGGCTGACATTTAACTGGTGAAAATGGTTCTTTTCCACCTATTGAACAAAAAAAAGTCCACTTGCCTTTTGAAAAATCCCCTTTGGGATGGCCAGTATTGTACTTCACTGATAGCCACTACTAGCAGTTGCTTTCATATCTTCTGCTTTTTTTCCAGATGGAATCCACAGAAAAAAAGGGAATATTGCTCAGAGGATAGCATTATGTCCTCTATTATTAAGTTCCAGTAGTAAAACTATTTTTAAAATCTTTTTCAAAGTCCTTTTGTTGGGAAGTAGGGATCCATTACATTCTGATGAACACTGAAGATGATTTGCATACCAGATTAAATATGTTCAATTTATTTTTATCTTTGCAAAGCAGATTTCTTCTCTGACAGATTTATGTCTGAAATTTTAATAAAATACCTGAACATAAATTAACTGAGAATTTTAGGAGCAAAGAGGGGGTTTACTTATTTTTCAAGGTGATCGAGACTGTTAATTCTTTCCTCCTTAGCAAAGTCACCCCACACAATCACAGTAGTGGGGTTTTTCCACAGAGATTACATCCAGTTCACAATATTTTCCTTAGCAAAGTCACCCCACACAATCACAGTAGTGGGGTTTTTCCACAGAGATTACATCCAGTTCACAATATTTTATGGAATACTCTCTGAGCACATCATATTTCTTTTCATAAGGAAGAATTAATGCTAGCCAAACATTGCTCCTTCTGGCATTTATCCCACCATAAGTCCACCAAAAATCATCAACATAGTTAGCTTCTACCAAATCCAAGGTATTTTTTTTTTACTCCCTTACAAAGACATCCAGAGTATAATGTAATGGTTAAAATTTCAGATGGAGAGACCCAGGTTCAAATCCCCTTTCAACCAATGAAGCTGATTGGGTGATTTTGGGTCAGTTTCTCTCTCTCAGTTCAGCCTCAAAGTTTTGTTATAAAAAGAAAATTGAGGAGTGAATACCACTTCAAATTCCTGCAAGAAGGGTAGGATACAAATCTAATAAATATATTTATTTATAAAATTTATTGGCTGCCCATCTGACCACAGGGTATTTTTTGTGTATGTATATGTTATATAATAAATACATAAACAAAAGCTGACACTGTAGACCTGCCATACTAAGGCACTTAGACACTTTGAAGGTGCAGCTTTCTAATCAATGGATTTTTCTTCCTTGGTATCTTTCTAGGAAAACTAAAGCACAACTTTAGGAAAAAAAACCTCTGAAAATTTCTTTTCTGGTCCTTTTGGTTTCCCACTCAGTCATTCATGGGACAGCTCATATCAATTAGACTACAATTCCCATCTTTTCCCATCTTCCAGTACTGAAGTTTACAGATGATACAACAATTATTAGTCTCATTTGAGATAGTGATAAATCTGCATGCAGATGGGAGGTTGAACAACTGGCCCTGTGGTGTAGCTGGAACAATCTAAAATTGAACACACTTTTCCTTGTGAAGCAGAGAGGCAGCTGCTTTTACTTAAGCAGAGCTTTTTCAAATAAGGACTTAAAACAGGAAATAAAAAGGGAGAAGGGAACTGGGCAGGAACCTTGGGAAGAATACCTGCTGAGCGCTGGTAAGTTTGTGGGGTTTCTTGTTTAATTACAAATTCACCTTTTTTTAGCATCCATTGCGCCCCTGACGGCACGCGATAAAATCCTAAAACAAGTAAGAAAAAATCCAAAAAGTAAACTGAGACCAAAACAAAAATTTGAACAACCCAAAAAAGCTGTTTTTTAAAAAATAATAATTAGTATAATAATAACAGCAAACATATAATAACAAGAAATGGAGATAGATAGCTGGCAGATGGAGGGGAGCTTCCCAGTGTTTTGCATTGAGTGTCACATGTATGACTATCTGTCTGCTGGACAGAAGTCTTGGGTGTGTGATTGGTGCAATGAGCTCCTGGCTCTCAGGGAACAGGTTCTTTCCCTTGAAGCCAAGGTAGCAGACCTGGAGAAGCAGAGAGAGATAGCGAGGCAGGAGAAGATCTTCAGGGATGCAGCAGGAGCATCCCACTCCATGCTGAGCAGCTCTCCAGCTGCTTTGGAGAATGGAGATCTTGGGCAGGGAGGACATCAATCTGTAGAAGAGGGACAGGCTCCCTTAGTTGAGACCCCTTCCTTGGAGGATGTGCCCATATCCTCTTGCACCGAGGATACTTCTCCGTGGGTGGTGGGAGGGGGGCTTCTTGTAGTGAGTGATTCGATTGTTAGAAATATAGAGAGATGGGTTTGTGATGGAAGCGTTGACCGCATGGTAAACTGCCTGCTGGGTGCAAAGGTTGCGGACATCATGAGGCATCTAGACAGGCTGATAGACAGTGCTGGGGTGGAGCCAACTGTTGTGGTACATGTCGGTACCAATGACATTGGGAAAGCTAAGTGGAAGGTCCTGGAAGCCAAATTTAGGTTGCTAGGTAGAAGATTAAAGTCCAGGACCCCCAAGGTTGCATTCTCAGAAATGCTACCTGTTCCACGCACAGAGCCAGCTAGACAGGCAGAGCTCAGGAGCTTCAATGCGTGGATGAGGCAGTGGTGCCGGAAGGAAGGGTTTAGATTCATTAGGAACTGGGAAACGTTTTGGGACAAGCCACACCTGTACAGAAGGGACGGGTTACACTTGAACCATAATGGAACCAGACTGTTGGTGATTAATATTAAAAAGGTTTCAGAGCAGCTTTTAAACTGATTCGTAAGGGCAAGTCGACAGGAGCTGGGCAGCTTCCGGTTCGAGAAGGCGCACTGCCTAATATGGAGGGTGGAAGTTATGCACACATTGGTGAGTCAACAGGAAAACTAAATTGTAATAGTCAAGCAGAAGGACATGGCAGACCATCTACAAATTCTACAACCAAATTCTACAGTCAAAATCCACAGTCAAAGTTGAAAGTGCACCAGAAAATTACATATAAATGTCTGTACATGAATGCTAGAAGCATTCGAGCAAAAATAGGGGAATTGGAATGCTTGGTGAAGGAAAATAATATTGATATTATTGGCATAACAGAAACCTGGTGGACAGATGATAACCAATGGGACACAAGGATTCCAGGTTACAAATTGTATAGGATGGACAGGAGAGGGAGAAATGGTGGTGGCGTGGCCTTGTACATAAATGAGGAGTTAGAATCTCATGAACTCGAAATTCAAGAAAATTCAAACTCACCCACAGAAACATTGTGGATAAAAATCCCAGGACAGGAAACTAATCTGACGTTAGGGATCTGCTATCGCCCTCCCAACCAAACTCCAGAGGCAGATTGCTATTTGGAAAAAGATTTTAAGGAGGCCTCAAAAAGAAATAGGGTAGTCATAATGGGGGATTTCAACTATCCCCAAATAGATTGGATAAATTCTTGTTCTACACATGAAAGAGAGACAAGGTTCCTCGACATGTTAGCCGATTATTCCCTTGAGCAGATGGTCATGGAACCAACCAGGGGAAAGGGGATCCTGGACTTGGTTCTAACTAACGCACAGGATTTGGTTCATGATGTCCTTGTAACCGAGCCTATAGGAACCAATGATCACAACACAATAACCTTCAACTTAACCATGGATAGCAAATTGTCAGTGAAAACTAACACAGAGACCTTAAACTTTCACAGAGGGAATTTTGACAAAATGAGGAAAATAGTAAAGAAGAAACTAAAAAGAACAATAAAAAAGTCAAATCCCTCCAAAATGCTTGGAAACTTTAAAAATACGTTACAGCAGGCTCAAATAAAATGCATTCCTAAAAGAAGAAAGAGGACTGGAAAGTCCAAGAGGATACCAGTATGGCTTACGAATGAGGTAAAGGAGGTTATTGGAAAGAAGAAAAACTCATTTAAGAAATGGAAGGCTCTTCCTACTGAGGAGAATAGGAGGGATCGCAAACTCTGGCAGACCAAATGCAAGGTGATAGTCATGAAAGCCAAGAGAGACTTTGAAGAGCATATAGCCAAGAATATTAAAAATAATAACAAAACCTTTTTTAAGTACATCAGAAGCAGGAACCCAACCAGAAAATCAGTTGGGCCACTCGATGACAATGGTCAGAAGGGGATAATCAGAGAAGACAAGGAGATTGCTGAGAGGCTAAATGACTTCTTTGCCTCCGTTTTCACTGAGGAGGATAGAGAACATTTGCCTGCCACTGAATTAGTTTTCCCAGGGAGGGAAATAGAAGAATTAAACCTGATAGAGATAAACAAGGAAGATGTTCTTGCATGCCTTTCTAAACTAAACGTCAACAAATTGCCGGGTCCAGATGGCATCCACCCTAGAATTCTCAAGGAACTCAAGTGTGAAATTGCTGAACTTCTAGCTAAAATATATAATCTTTCCCTAAGATCAGGCACTGTACCGGAGGATTGGAGGGAAGCAAATATAACCCCGATCTTCAAGAAAGGATCCAGAGCTGATCCAGGAAACTATAGACCAGTCAGTTTAACCTCAGTTCCAGGCAAACTGATGGAAACCGTTATTAAAGATAAAATTACAGGGCACATAGAAAAACAGGCATTGCTGAAAGAAAATCAACATGGTTTCTGCAAAGGCAAATCATGTCTTACTAACTTGTTAGAATTCTTTGAGGGTGTAAATAAATACATAGATAAAGGGGCCCCAGTTGATATTGTATATCTCGACTTTCAAAAGGCTTTTGACAAAATCCCTCACCAAAGGCTCCTAAAAAAGCTCTCCAGCCATGGAATTAGAGGACAGGTCTTGTCCTAGATTGGTAACTGGCTAAATTGTAGGAAGCAAAGGGTGGCAATAAATGGACAATTCTCTGGATGGAAAGAAGTGAGAAGTGGTGTACCCCAAGGTTCAGTTTTGGGACCTTTACTTTTTAATTTATTCATCAATGATCTGGATGTAGAAGTTAATAGTGAGGTAGCCAAGTTTGCTGATGACACTAAATTGTTCCGGGTTGTGAAAAGTGAAACTGATTGTCAGGAGCTCCAGAAGGATCTCTCGAAATTGTGTGAGTGGGCAACAAAGTGGCAAATGCATTTTAACCTAAACAAGTGCAAAGTTATGCACATCGGGGCAAAGAACCCCAATTATACTTACCAACTGATGAGGACCAAACTTTCTGAGACAACCCAAGAAAGGGATCTTGGGGTTTTGGTGGACAGCTCGATGAAGATGTCAACCCAATGCGCAGCAGCAGTAAAAAAAGCAAATTCCATGCTTGGCATTATTAGGAAGGGAATCGAAAATAAGTCAGCAAGTGTTGTATTGCCTCTGTACAAATCGATGGTGAGACCACACTTGGAGTACTGTGTACAGTTCTGGTCACCGCACCTCAAGAAGGATATAATGGAACTGGAAAAGGTGCAAAAAAGGGCAACAAGAATGATCAAGGAAATGGAGCGCCTCCCTTATGAAACCAGATTGCAACGCCTCGGTCTCTTCAGCTTTGAAAGATGGCATTTAAGTGTATAAAATCATGCATGGGATAGAAAAGGTGTATAGAGAAAAATTCTTTTCTCTATCACACAATACCAGGACAAGGGGGCACTCCCTGAAGCTCATAGGTAAGAAAGTGAGGACAAATAAAGGGAAATATTTCTTCACCCAGAGGTTTGTTGGTTTATGGAATTCACTTCCAGAAGAGGTCGTGACAGCTGTCAGCCTTGATAGCTTCAAGGCAGGGTCAGACAGATTCATGGATGCCAAGTGTATCGGTGGTTATTAAAACGGATGTCCATGTGCCGCCTCTATGTTGGTTGAGGCAGGCAGGCAGGATTCCCTTGAGTACCATTTGTTGTGGGTCAAGGGAAAGGGAGGGTTTTGCCTTCTCTTTCTGCTCAAGATCCCCATGTACAATTGGTGGGCCACTGTGTGACACAGAATGCTGGACTCAATGGGCTTTGGCCTGATTCAGCATGGCTCTTCTTATGTTCTTAAAAATGTAGAGATGATAGTAGATTTTAGGAGGAACCCTCCTACTTTACACCTCTTACAATATTAGGTGACACAGTATCAACAGTTAGAGACCTTCAAGTTTCTGGGTTCTATAATCTCACAGTACTTGAAGTGGACACCTAACATCATTAAAAAGGCACAACAAAGAATGTTCTACCAGCTTCAACTCAGGAAGCTCAGACTACCAAAGGAGCTGCTGTTACATTTTTACAGAGGGATTATTGATCCTGTCATTTGTAGTTCTATAACTGTCTGGTTTGGTACAGCAACTATAGACTTCAATGGATACTTAGGACTGCAGAAAAAACAATTGCAACCAGCCTGCCTTCCATTGAGGACCTGTATATTGTATGAGCCAGAAAGAGAGCTGAGAAAATATCACATACCCCTCACATCCTGTACATAAACTGTTTCAACTCCTCCCCTCAGGATGCCACTATAGGGTATTGCATGTCAAAACAACTAGCCACAAAAACAGTTTCTTCCACCATGCCATACTTTGCTAAACACCTGATTCCCACAGCACTGTCTTATGCCTAAGAATATCTAACCATGTAGTAGGGCTGTATTACTATTACCCTTCTCATCTTTCCTATTATCTACTCCTATTGGTATCTTATGACTATCACTTTATTGGCTGTATCTTATTATTTATGATTGTATCTTATGATTTATCATTTTGTTGCTTGTTTGTATACTGAGAGCTTATGCACCCGAGGCAAATTCCTTCTTGGCCAATAAAGAATATTCTATTATTCTATTCATAGTCAGGTGAGGATAGTAGGAGCTGTTGTCTGACACAATTAGAATGTTGCAGGAATTCAGTCTAGACTAGCTGGTAGTAGATCTCCAGGGCTCCAGACGAAGCACAAAATGTGGCAATCATGCTGTTAGCCAAGGTAAAAGAAACTCAACCCTTCCTCTTGAGAGGAACTCATTTTTATGCCTTGCATATCCCTTCTAACCTTGCTTTCCAAAATCAAGGTTGATGCGTCCCATGCCAAATTAAATCAAAGAAGTATGCAGTAATGAAAAGGGTAGCATTCCATGAAAATCACCACTTTCAATTAAAGGAGTGTTGGTTTGTTAAATATGCAGAAATTACAATGTCAACGTAACTTTGCAAATGTGGTTCCCTTCCCCCCTTCCTTTCTTCTCCTGAGTGCTTCAAAATTGTCTTGGAAAGAAAATACCATTTGGAGGGCTTTAACCCTGTTAAGCAGTACATTGGACAAAGCCTGGCTTCTGAGGTAATGGAATAGCAAGACTATAAATACATTCCAGAATATAAGAATATAAGTACATTTTTGGAATAAATTTATTTCCTTAATCTTTTTTTCCTTCTGCAGTTTTAGCTGTGAAAAAAAAAAAGAGCTGGTTAGTTGAAAAGCTGTAAATGGCTTAGGGCTGGTTAGTCCTGATAGAAATAGAGAAAATTTATTTCATGGAAATAAGGAAATTGTGGTTTAGAAATAAATGTTGGGAGTTTAAAAATACTCACTAAACTTAGTCTGGAGCAGATGTGGGCATCATTTTTAGCTGTGTGTACCTGCCAGTCCTATTTCTGTTTCACCCTGGAAAGATGGGTAGCACTAACATTATTGTGGTTTTTAAAAAATCTTAAAATGGGTACATCAGATTTCCATTGCTGTTAAAGGAGCTAGTTTGTTTAATCCTCACCCTTTAATGTTACCACTACCTCACCAACATCCCCTGTGGCCTCAGAGGAAAGAAAGAGTGTAAAGATGGCAAAAAAAGGTTCCTTTCCTTCTTCTAGACAAGAACTGAAGTCTAAAGCATAATATTCAGCTAGGATGAACGTTCATTTTCACTAAAGTTCAGTTTGGGGAACCAAACTTGGAATATAAAGCTGCAATATTCTTCTTCCATACTGATCACTCATTTTCAATCTATATCAATTCATCCCAATTTATTCTTCTTTTACCACATATATAATTTCTACTGCATTCAACTTACTGTTAGGCTTCTCTTGACATTCTTAAAATGAAGTTATAACTAGTACGTTGGTTTTTTTTTAAAAAATAATCCTGTACTGCCAGCTAATTTAGAATTTGCAGTTTTGATACTAAAGCAAGAGAACATTAAAAGAGGTGGCAGGATTGATTTACAGCACTACTGCCCCTTCACCCATCATCCACAGTGAACCCAAGTGACAGGGATGGTCTTTGGAATTTGACTCATAAAGGGGTTGCTTTCACTGGGCAAATTTTATAGCCCTGCAACCTCCCCCCAACCCCAGAGTTGCTTAGTTTAGCATCAGCAAAGAAGGGCTACGTATTAATGAAGATTAAGTGTCTTTCAGGTAATGGGTGCATGCTAAGACAAAAGAGGAAAGTAATTATCTAATTGGGGTTAGAGTTTGCAGTAGTTATTTCACAACAGGCAGGAATAAATAGGAAGAGCTCCTTTGTTTAAGCAGCTTTTCTTTCTGGTGTTAATTAAAAAAAATCTGAGTGAATCCAAATGTGTCATTGTATACAGTCATGTTAGCTTCTTTTACAAACATTCATTTCTTGGAACAGGTCACTAGTAATCTGCACAAATGTTCAGCAGTCATTTCCCTGCACTCTGGTTCTGCTTCCTGTTCTAGGGCAGTGGCTTGGTAGTTTCTATGGCCAGCACGGGTCTAGGACAACTCGCCACGGCCAACTCGCCACGGGAGAACTCATGGAGGGACAAGAGTGACACAGATCTTGAAGAAATGGTGGAATAGACTTATTAAAGAAAGGATGCAAAAGGAGGGACAAAGTGAAATGTGAATGACCAAAATTAAACTATTTTAAAAATTATTTTAAATAATTAAACTGAACTGTTGAATTCTCCTGCGGCGAGGTGTCCCATGGTGAGTTGGCTGTGGTGAGCTGGCCATGGTGAGTTGGCTGTGGCGAATTGTCCCATTCAGGGCTAACACATCTTCTTCTTCTTCTTCCAGCGTGTGAGAAAAATGGGGCTCCTACTCCCTTCTGTCCTTCTGGTAAGTAAAACTGTAAACCTGAAATAATAATGTTATTGTTATATTGCTGTCTCCTGGCCATACAGCATGTAAAGATCAGATTGGAGATATCAGTTCTTTATTGTGAATATATGAGGCTGCAGATATAGAGATGCCCAATTTACAATATACAGCAGCTGACAAATAGATTACATTAAAAAAAAAATCCCTGGAGACCACAAGATGGCACTGACTTGCTATACTTTTACCAGGTTCTGAGTTTTACTGGAATCAAATAATTTATCAGGGAAATACACACACACACACACACACACACACAGAGAGAGAGAGAGAGAGAGAGAGAGAGAGAGAGAGAGAGAGAGAGAGAGAGAGAGAGAGAGAGAGAGAGAGAGAGAGAGAGAGAGAGAGAGAGAGAATATGAAGAGTTTTAAATGAAAGGAATTATCCTCATGCACAATCTGGTATATTTTATTTTATTTTATTTTATTATTTATATATCCAATTTAGAGACCATCTTTCTCACTCACACTCTGTGCATAAAAGACTGAAGTGTATACAGTCACTGAGCTTGTGCAGTTGGATAATAATAATAATAATAATAATAATAATAATAATAATAATAATAATAATAATAATAAAGTTGGAAGGGACCTTGGAGGTTATCTAGTCCAACCCCCTGCTCAGGCAGGAAACCCTATACCATTTCAGACAAATTGCTGTCCAGTCTCTTCTTAAAAACTTCCAGTGTTGGAGCATTCACCGCTTCTGGAGGCAGGTTGTTCCACTAAAGAACAGAAGTGTCCACAGAAAATAAATAAATAAATTTTAACATTGCTTCTGTCTGTGACATTTATCTACTTCTTAAAGGGAATCTGGATGCCAACACAAAGTCCCCTTCCTTCCTTCCTTGACTTAGAACCCTTAGGCTTAGCGACCATTCAAAATTACGACAGACCCCCAAAATGGGACGCATAACACAGTTTTGAAATTCTGACATCCACCTTCCACCTCCGCATGTGACTGTGTTTTGGGTGCTCAGCAACTGACTCACGTTGGTGGCCATTTACAGTATATGGTTGTCATGTGACTGTAATTTATGATGTTTTTGCCAGAAACCTGTGTTTACTTCTGATTTCCAGCAAACAATGCATTCGCTTAATGACTGCAGCATTCACTTAACAACTACTACTACACACACACACAGAATAAAAATCAAGTAAAAATTGGGTTGGTCATATGGTGACCCATTTTACAACCAATATGACTTACAACTGAAATTGTGGACTCAATTACATAAGTTGAGGACTAATTATATAGGGATTATTCCAGCAATTTATTGGAGGTATTGAGAGATGATACAACAAGCATATTAAATTTCATCTCCATTTCTCTTCTGCCTTTGCCTTTTAAAAGAATGGACCCTTTTCTCTATCTAAGTGTGAAGGGAATTTCCTGGGCTTATGTGCTAAAACCCATGCCTGTGAAAAAAATGTATATTCGAATTAAATACTGTATAGCATTTTGACTGGCAGGTAGGCTGAGATGTTGTGAATGCTGCCTGGCAAATTACAACAATTCCATTCTTGGTAAAGAGAACCAGTCATGGTTTTTGACACCTTACTTTTCAGGTACATATTTCTTGTTCCATTATACAATCTATTTAACATGTGAGGAAATCATTCAGTTACTCGGCTAACATTTTCATCTAAAACTATATTTACATTCATGTCTTCAACCAAGACATCCCTAATACCATCACAAGTGCTCCTTATACATTTGAGTACCTAAATGGATATTATGTATCCTTGTCATTGATTATGTGCCATCAAGAATTTTTTTAATCCTAGTGACCTCATAGATAGATTTTCTCCATAACAATCTACCCTTAGTCTGTTCTTTCAAGTTTCCAACAAGGCACACATCACCACTGTAACCAAGTTCATTCATCTTGCTGTTGGTCATCTTCTTCTTCCCTTTCCTTCCACCTTTCCCAACATTAGAGCCTTTTCCAGAGAGTTGGTTCTTCACAGAATGCATCCAAAGTAGGATAATTTGAGCTTGATCATTAGTGTCTCAGATGAAAACTCCGGGTTGATTTGTTCAATGATCCATTCATTTGTTTTCTTGGCTGCTCACAGTATTATCAGGTGCCTTCTCCAACATCAGTTCAAAGAGATTAATACTCTTCTTATCCTACTTCTTTAAAGTCCAACTTTAACTTCCATAGAGTGTCACAAGAAATACCATACTTGTGTCTGTCATCAAACTATTTGCTAAGAATTCCATTTAGAGGTGTTATGTCCAGTATCCATTCTTATTGCATTCAGCAACAAAATTTCAATATCATCTTAATAAAAAGATTTCAAAAATTCAAGTCTATTCACTAATATTTCATGTTTTCTTTAAATCAACAAAGATGCACTTACAGTAGGTTTCTCATGTTTGTGCATTTCTCAATGACCTAATTGTTGTGTCTTGAGCCTGCAAAAGCAGGCTTGGGATGTTGCATTGGTCCCGGGCATTCCAAAAGCCCAATGCGCAAGGCACAAAAAAACTCTGTTCCTATTGGTTGACACTGTCCGGGTTTCTGGCCATATAAAAAGGCTTGCGTGCCTTTTGCTTTTGGTTGGTTGTTGTAGAAGGAGAATAAAGTGTTTGTTCAGCATCACCATGTGTCTTCATCATTCGCATGTGAACGAAGTACACAACACTGATGATGACCAAAAGTTTGTTCTACACACCTTTTGCCTTTGAGCCAGCAGAAAAAAGTATGTCCACGTAAGTTGGTCTGCCCTGACAGTTCAGCTCTATTTTGACTTTCAACAATGCTTTTTAGTAAGATAAAGAAGTTATAGAAAAGGTTACTAACCCTAACTGTACTTGTTTTACTCTTAGTAGTCTTTGTAGGAATGTCCATAGGGTATGGTCAAAACGTCCAAAAAGTTGTGACAGACATAAGAAACAACGAAGCTTTTATTATACTACTGCAGCTGCCATCTTGATATTTTTAATCATACCCTGAGATACCCTAGGTTCCTGCAAAGATTAAGAAAGAATCATTCAGTCTGTTTTAGTACATTTGGAGTACTATGCCACAATCACAAAGAAAGCTTAGTTTTACTGTAATCCACAATTTAAATCTCCCATCCTACTCCCTACACCGTGGTGGTGACCACAGAATCAGACAAGCCACTTGATAGACTCTGAATCAATCCCTAAAATCACATCTTCAAGGTCTTGTAGAAAAG
Source organism: Bothrops alternatus (assembly GCA_034064705.1). Classification (NCBI taxonomy): domain Eukaryota; kingdom Metazoa; phylum Chordata; class Lepidosauria; order Squamata; family Viperidae; genus Bothrops; species Bothrops alternatus. Next base: position 6,384,412 of record JARGCV010000044.1, on the reverse strand, counting down.
CAGAAATTTTATACTTGAGGGGATGATGTTCCAAAAGAAGGGAGCTACCACAAAGAAGGCCCCTTTCCTAGGTCCCACAAGACGTATTTCCTTCATAGCTGAAATCTGCAACATGTCCTGCCTAGCTGGGAAGCATACATAGCATGATGGCACACACATGCAAAAATAGCAGCACTAGACCAATTCCCATAAAACACATTCACTGAATAAATTTCATTCAATGAATCTCCCCATCCCACTTCTTAATTGGATTGCATCTTTTAGAATTCTTAACTGAGAATTCTGCAAGTTTTAATCCAACACATCTGGAGGGGACTAAACTGGAAAAAGCTGATCAGTACAAAACAGTAGCACCTATAACCATTATGTGTTGCCATTTATACTTTGATCTACCATGAATAAGTTTCTGATTTAGACCTAGCAACAGTACCTTATTGTATATATGCTCAGGGATTTTTGGTTTGCTCCAGTTATAGACATTAAATCATGATCTTAATAATTGCAATAAGCAATCACTGCAAAACTAGAACACAGATCCAAATATGAACATCATAAGAATTTATTAAGGAGTTAATATTAAATTCCTGATAGTTATTACTTTTTATCATTGGCAACTGAAATAGGCAGGAAATAATGTTCTCAGAATTTGCTACTGAATGAGCTTTACAAAAAGAGTCTGGAGGCTCCATGTAAGTCCATGATGTTGTTTTAGTTTAATTTTTAAATGAATGTAAAATGGAACATGATTGTGATTGTTTAACACAACTGAGGCTAATTTAAGGAAGCTCTCTTTGTTGATAGTTCTACTTGGAGCCCTCCATTAAGAGCTCCCAAAGAGTCTACAGTTCCCTAAAATTCTAGAAATTATAATTCCAAGACAATATCACAGTCAGAAATTGTGGACCTGAAGCTGGAGCATGCCAGACCCCAGTGTGCTTGCTTCTCTTAGCATCTCTCTTATTTTTCCTGCAGCCTCCTTCCCCACAAACACTTTTCTTCCTGGAGTAATTTAAAAACTCAGCACATCAGGACAGTCATAACAAATATACTTATGTCCATTAACAATTGCCAACAGAGTAGCAGAGGAATAGAGCAGATCTATCAATTACCCTGGTGGAAACCAAACCTGCTTTCTGTGATAACAGCCTTCTCCTTTAGTCTGTCACCAGGGACATCAAAAACATCTCTTCTCCTGAAAAGGTTTAACCTGCTTTCCCCCATTGGTAGAAAACTGTCTGCAGGCCACCAGGGATGGTGCTATTGTGAAAGCTGTTGCAAAAAGCTTGCTGGAGATGGAAGAAAAGGGATTTCGATAGGAGTTGGGTTTTTTTTTTTGTGTGTGTGTGTATCCCTATTGATGTGGCCCTTGTTGTCAGCACAATTTGGACATTCGTATATACACATCTGGTGTCCTCTACAAACCCTGTTCAAATGGTACAGATACTGTAGGTGTGTAACTGAGAATGAGTGAGGCGTGACTTCCCCCTCTAGATCACCCAGGTGACGTCATTGAAGACCTGGTCTCCATTGGCATAGCATGACTGTCTGCAGCAGAGACTCTCTGCAGAGGACAATCCAGTATCAGTTAGCTTAGGGCCCAATGGGGGAGCATCACAGTGGAGATGGTTAATCGATTAACAACAGATCCCACCTCCCATCCACCCTGCCCCTGTCCTCCTCATCTGTAATTGGATCATAGCATTTGCAGGTATTAATTTATTATATATGTATATGTATATATGTATAAATGTATATATGTATACACACTCACATAAACACATGTGTGGGGTGTGTGTGGTGGCCTACTGACGAAGATATTCACTTTCAATTTAGAGATTCAATCCTAGGTAGCAGTAGACGTTTCTCTCCTAGGGTGCAAAAAAAAAAAAAATCTGTTGTAAAGTCCATGTGACATCAGGAAGAACATCCAGCAAATAAACTCTCAGCTTCATCAATCACTCTGATTCTACCCCGAGATCTATTAAGGGATTACAGAGTTGTAAAAAGGGAGTCCTCTCTCTCTCTCTCTCTCTCTCTCTCTCTCTCTCTCTCTCTCTCTCTCTCTCTCTCTCTCTCTCTCTCTCTCTCTCTCTCTCTCTCTCTCTCTCTCTCTCTCTCTCTCTCTCTCTCTCTCTCTCTCTCCCTCCCTCCCTCTCTCTCTCTCTCTCTTATCTCTGTCTGTCTGTTTGTCTGTCTGTCTGTCTGTCTGTCTGTCTGTCATCTATCTATTTCTAATGTAGACATTGGCAATCTCACTAAACAACTCTTCTTTATTTTAAAAATAAACTGCCTCTATTCATTCTCAATTTCTCCACTCTCCTATTATTATAATTGATTTCTTATGTTGAAGAGGCCAGTCACCCCAGACATGTTTATTGAGCTGAAGTCATCATTTTCTTGGCACTAGCTGCTCATCAAGAGATGTGGAAGAAAGATGGAAGTGTTGAGTCTTCCCAACTGTGTTAAATATAGGAGAAAAAAAGCAGCATGGTCTGTCATTAGCTGCATTCAGAAAACATGCCAAACATAATACAGTAAGCCACAAAACAAAACAAGATGAAAAATTATCAGGTTTTGCAGACACTATGGATAACTGACAGTTGGGCTTGTTCTGTGAATGCCATCATTCAGTATATTATAGTTGAACATATTTTTCCCTATATAGTTGCTGCTTTTTAAAACTATTCCTACTACAGGTAGACCTCAATTTATAACTGGTTGTTTAGTGACTGTTTGAAGTAACAACAGACTTAGAATGGGTGCTTTAAGGCCTGTAAAGTATTTCTGGCCATCATAAAACATTGTGTCTCACTATCACCCACTGTCACATGATCATGGTCTGGTATATGGCAATCTGTTTGCTCTTATGATCAGTTGCCCAGTTCCTCACAATCATGTGATTACCATATGCAACCTTCTCTGCTGGCTTCCCCAGAAAGTCAATGGGGAAGCCAAGAGGGAAAAATACAAGCTGCTGCCTCCTGCCAAAAGGATTCCTTCTCATCTCTGGGGCCTGGCTGAAAGAGTTTCCTGCCAAGGGAGCTGAATAACTTCAGTACGAAAGAAAAACCATTCCTCTTGATGCTTTGAGTTCCGTTTCTGCATCCTGCCAAAGAGTTCTCTTCTGCTCATGGAGGAGAGATGCAGAAATGGAGCTCAGATCCTGAAGACTTGAGCTCCGTTCCATAACCCTGCTTAAGGAGTCCCTTCCATGCATGGAGGGGAACTGGCATCTTTTGGCTGGCAGCTCTTTCCATCCCCTAGAAATGAGAAGGAACTGAAATCCAAGCAGAGACTAAAGCGGCAGTATAATTTAAGGAGCATGGGATGCCTCAGGAGCATAAGGGAGCCCCCAGGAGGTCTGGTGCAGGCTATGAGTAAATCTTTTTCTCTCTCTTATATACCGTATTTCATCAGGGAGGGTTTTTCAGCTCTTGAGGAGCCTCTCAAAGTCTCTCCCTACCCCAAGGCATTCCATGCTCCTCATCTGGGACTCTGTTTGCTTAATGACCTGTATAATCTTTTAACAATTGCAACCAGGAGTGCTGAGATTGCAGTCATTAAGTGAAGCAGTCATAGCAATTCAAGTGAATATTTTATTGGTATGAAAACTAGGGCTTAATGCCCTTATCCATCATGAAGTTCCCAGCATAGTCATCAACCTGTAACAGACCTATTCTGCAACTAAGAATAGAGTCATTTCTAAGTTACAGCTAAGAGTGGATTAATCCATAGGTAGATGATTTAAACTCCTGGGAGAGAAAAATAGAGATTCATTTAAAATTCACCTTCTATTCACCATTTAAAATAATTGTGGTACAAATTAAACCTTGAAACTAGAATAAGCTTTGCTAAAAAACAAAGTTGGGAGGATCCTTTGTAACAGCAAATGATAGGTTGGGTCTACACATTGTGCTTTATAACCTGTATAAGTTAGTGGATTAGTGTGATAAACTCAGATAACTATGCTTTATTCAGTAAGCCATGGTTAAGTTTGATGAAAAACAAAATTAAATTTTGTGTGTGTGTGTGTGTGTGTGTGTATAATATATGCATGTGTGTATATATGGACATTGCTAACTATAAAAAAGTTTTTTGAGACTAGGGTAGATTTATTTTCTCTTTTCTATTGAAAATTAATGTTATTCACATTTCACAGGGATTCTAAAAATGTAATGTTTGCTTTGGATGAAGCCTAACTATGAAATGAGCTTTGCTTTTAAGTGAGAACGACCCAGACAAACCCTGACAGCTGAGAGGTTACATCTTGTTCTTGGCTGGAGATCTTTATATTACATTCTCCACTTTTTTACCAAGACCTTTGTCATTCTAACTCAAACAGCCATTTTTGTGTGAGAGCATTACTTAATGCATAGGAGGGGAGAACACTTTAATTTCAGAAAATGTTTCTTGCCTTTTCCCTAGCCAGCTTAGCTCTAGCTCAAGATAACAAAACAATGAACATATTGCTTCTTCTTCATTTCATGCAATTTTGAGCATTGTCAAGAAATCCAATCATTTCCCTTTCACACCCTGCTATTCCCACATCACTAAGGAAAGAGTTGTGCGCCTGGCAGAGCAAAATCTTTGGAGGATTTTTTTTCAGAAAAAACAATAACTGCTAGAGATTTCTAAAGAAACTGCAGCAAAAGTCTGATTTTGTTGGGTTACCATAGTGTGGAGGTTTACATTCATACAGGAGAAATCGATGTAAGAGCCATGGTGGCACAGTATTGCAGGCTAATTCTGCCGACTGCCAGCAGTTCGATTCTCACCGGCTCAAGGTTGACTCATCCTTCTGAGGTTGGTAAAATAAGGACCCAGATTGTTGGGGAAAATATGCTGATTCTGTACACTGCTTAGAGAGGGCTGTAAAGTACTCAGAAGCCGTATATAAGTCTAAGTGCTATCCATAACATTTTGAAGAGGGAATAGAGTAGATTACTATTTGTCCTTTTCAGAATACCATAGCTTAAAATTGATTGCAAGTTCAGGGATCATGAAAGAGAAGCCAGTGGGTTGTAAGTGTTTGATTGAGCAGATCTAGGAGAAAATCAAGCTGTGCTTAGAACACAACAATAAAATTCTAGCCCCATTCTTTCTTTTCACTCTCTCTCTCTTGTGAAGCCCCAAAATTGGGGAAGGAGTCAGAATGAAAGAGGGAAGAAAACAAAGTTGTTAGCAGGAGAATTAGAGGGAGAAAATGTCTCTGGGAAGAAGACTTAAAAGGAAACCTGACACTGTGTGAACACATGGAATGTGTTATAAATACTTGTTGTAAATTGCCTCACTCTAAATAGTGTAAAAAAAAAAATCATGAAAGCTTCCACTGTCTTGTCTATAGAGATTCTCAGTTATCCAGGTCATAGTAATCCCAAAGATGCTTTTTTCACGAGGCAACTGGACTTTCTTTTCCTTTCCTTTTTTTCTTTTTGAAGACTTTCATTTCTTATCCAAGAAGCTTCTTCAGCTCCTTCAGTTTGAAAAGTGGTCCACCACATTATGACACGCTGTCATGACCATGGCCCCCTGCATATAGCAGATAAATGCAAATTCTATATCCGGAATAGTGCTTTTTCATTATGTATTGTTGGGAAGCACCCAAAAGGTTACAGACTTTGCCTCTAAACTTTTTTTAAAAAATTAATGAAATGTACACAACTGTCAGAATTTATGGGGTGAGGAGAAAAGCAGAGGAAAAAGATTTATGAGTGATGTGGTATGCTTTTCTGAACATGGCTGAGAAAGGCATGCAATCCCAGTGACTGCTTTCTTCTGATTATGTAATTGGCAGTTTGTATACTGACTATGATGAAGTAATTCTTATGGAAACTGAGTATGTATATACAATACATACACAAGTATATAAATACCAGGGCTTTTTTTCTCATAGAATGCTCAGAACGGAGTTCTGGCACCTTTTTTGGTTGGAACCTTGTAGGGTAGGCAAGGCGAGTTGTATGACATGTGTGAGTTCCGTCACCTTTTTTTTTTTTTTTTTTTTTTAAAAAGCACTGGTAAATACAATGTTTTGGTCAGCATGATATAAAAAGATGTTGAGACTGTAGAAAGAGTGCAGAGAAGAGCAACAAAGATAATTAGGGTCCTGGAGGCTAAAGCATATGATGAATGGTTGCAGGAATTAGGTATGTCTAGTCTAATGAAGAGAAGGACAGTGTGTGACATGATAGTTTTCCAATAGTTTTTCATGCTGCCCCATGAATCCCAGCGGCCGGTTAGGGCCCACAGAGTCGGCCTTCTCCAGGTCTCGTCAGCCAGACAGTATCGCCTGGCGGGGCCTAGGGGAAGAGCCTTCTCTGTTGTGGCCCCGGCCCTCTGGAACCAACTTCCCCCGGAGATCCGTGTCACCCCCACCCTCTCCGCCTTTCGTAAATTACTTAAAACACACCTCTGCCGGCAGGCCTGGGGCAGTTAACATCTTGCCCCAAGCCAGTGTATGTCTGTGTGTATGTTGAATGATTGGTTTTTTTTAAATTAAGGGGTTTTATATACATGTATTTTTAAATGTTGATTTCTATTATGTTGTGAGCCGCCCTGAGTTCTCCGGAATAGGGCGGCATAAAAGTCAAATAAATAATAATAATAATAAATAATAATAAATAATAATATTTGAGGACCTGTCACAGAGAAGAGTCAAGCTATTCTCCAAGCACGTGAGGGCAGGACAACGAGTATGAATGGAAGCTTATCAAAGTCAGATGCACCTAGAGTTAAGGAGAAATTTCCTGTCAGTGAGAACAATTAATCAGTGGAACAGCTTGCCTTCAGAAGTTGTGGTGTTCCATTGCTGAAGGTTTTAAAAAGAAGAGTCATTTGTCTGGAATAATATAGGTCAGTGATGGTGAACCTTTTAGAGACCGAGTGCCCAAAAACTGGCCCCACCCCCACTCCACCCCTGCCCTGCCCCTGCTCCACCCCCATCCTCTGTCCTGCCTGCCCGCAGGGCTACTCACTGCCTCCAGGGCCTGCCGCAGATCACTCAGGCAGCCCAGCAGTACTATGGTGGTCACGCCCTCTGCCCGCACCCTGCAGCATCATCTGTGCAAAATGGGGCATGAGGGCAGAGTCTTGTCTATGCTGTCTGGCTGCCATGTCTTTGGCTGCACTGCTCTGCATGGGGCACGCTCGGGGGCAACTCTCCTTCAGGGGGGCTGCTGGAGAGGAGGGGGTCGTGGGGGGAGGTGAGGCTGGGGCAACGACACGTGTGCCCACAGAGAGGGCTCCGAATGCCGCCTTTGGCACCCATGCCATAGGTTCGCCACCACTGATATAGGTTCTCCTGCTTGAGCAGGGTTGGACTAAAAGATCTCCAAGGACTTTTTCAACTTGTCTTATTCTATATTCTGTATTCTAATTACATGTAGTGACTGAGGCTAACTGGTTGAAGAGATATAAGCCTTAGAAAAAATGGTACTTAAATAAACATTGATTAAAAAATCCAGTTTTATCACAGTTCAAACCAATTTCATGTGTATATAAAGTCAGATTATATATATATTGGTTTGTTTATAATCTTAACATAAAATCAATCTTATTGCTTATTTCTTTGAATGCTGCTACTACTAAATATAAAGTTTCTTTCTGGAGGCTATGATGGGTTGAGTTCCACCATTTAATACTGCAGGAGAAAATGCTTTCATGATGAAATATTTCTCGGCTCTCTTGAAATTATCTGTGAAATACTATTTTTCCATACATAGCTCACTATAACCCAGACATGAATGGAAAACAAATCAGTGATACATAGATTGTCTTTTGCATCCTGTTTCTTGAAAATCCCCTCCAGTACTTGAGGACTAGTCACAGAGATGAGGGGTTGACTGATTTTCAAACTAGCTGAGGTCAGGAAGAGAGGCAACTGGGGGGGGGGGAGGAGGGAGGCTTGCTAAAGAGAGAGCCTACCTGGAACTAAGGAGAAATTTTCTGATAGTGATTATGGAGATTCTCAGTCATCCAGGTCATGGTTGTCTCAAAGGTGCTCTTTCAGGAGGCAACTGGACTTCCTTCCTTCCTTCCTTCCTTCCTTCCTTCCTTCCTTCCTTCCTTCCTTCCTTCCTTCCTTCCTTCCTTCCTTCCTTCCTTCTTTCTTTCTTTCTTTCTTTCTTTCTTTCTTTCTTTCTTTCTTTCTTTCTTTCTTTCTTTCTTTCTTTCTTTCTTTCTTTCTTTCTTTCTTTCTTTCTTTCTTTGAAGACATTTCACTTCTTATCCAAGAAGCTTCTTCAGCTCTGATTGGTTTTCATGAAAAGATAGGACATTCATTTGTCTGGCTTGGACTCCTGCCTGGCAAGGGGGTTGAACTAGAAGACCTCCAAAATCCCTTCCAGCCCTAAGTTTCTGTGATTCTAGAATATTTCTGTCCTATCTTTTTTGACTCAAAGAATCTCCCAGGATCTGGTTCAATCAGGGTGACTTAGAAGAATTTAAAAATGTGCCATACAGTGTCCTGATACAATCAGCAAGCTTCCTCAAAGAAATACAGAGAACATTGTTTATAGATTTAATTAAATGCTGCATATGAAAGTTTTATTTTTATTTATTTGAGATATTTATCGCCTGCCTTTCCTCCAAAGGTTCAAGGCAGTTTCCATAGGGATCCCCATTCATTTTATCCACCCATTGCGATGGGTATGAAATGGGTCAGAAATTTATCTAGTCAATTTTCTTGATGGATGGTGAACTGGAACCTGGGTCTATCCAGCCATCATCCAATACTTTAACCATGACACCAGGCTGGCTTTCAAAACTTGGTAATCTTATTTGTGCCCAGGACCCTGCTAATGTGTTCACATAAATATATTTAGCTTTAAATATTTTATCATGCTGAGCCATCAAATATTAATGAAACAACCCAAAATGGGAATCAACACAGAAGAGCCTTTTCTGTCAGAACTTTGCAGGCAATTAAAGGAAAGAAGAAAAGCAAGGAAAGGGCAATCACATCAATCTTTATCTCCAGCCAGCTGGTAGGACTCTATCTTCAGTAACAATAACACTTGTCCCTGGTCACAAGTTAAATGAAACAATTCCCAACAATTGTGGCTTTAATGCTATTCTCCACTGTGTGGCATGTTTAAGGGCATTTTTATTTATTGAACAATTAAATAGATGCAGTAAATAGCAGGGCTCATCCTGTGAATAGCAGACCACATGTCCTCCAAGAGATGAATAGAACTATTAAAGATAATGAACATTCTACATCAGAAGCCCCCAACCTTTTGGGCATCAGGGACCAGTTCCGTGGAGAGAGGTTTTTCCGTGGATGGAAGGGGGAGTGGTTTCATGTGCTGCCTGCATCCTGTGGATGGGGCTTTGTATGTTTGAGCAACTCGGTTGCTGTTATGTCCTGGACTAGTGCTGGTCCGTGGACCAGGGGTTGAGGACTTCTTTTCTACATGATTCTGAAGTCACTTCTGTAAGCTTTGTGCCTCAGCTGGAATATGACATTGTCATTCCAAAATTCACTGTAAATTGGCTAAGTGCGGTCATGTTATTCAGCCCAAATTATTGGTTCCTTTCACAAATGTGTTGGGACTACAGCTCTGCAGTTCTGCAGTTCCAGCATTTTGGGAACACTATAATCCTAACATATCTGGAAAGCATCAAAGTGAGAAGACAAGTGCCCCAGATATTAATCCTTAAGCCAATAGATTTTGTTCTTTACTTTAGTTGTCATCCTTTCTTTCCCCATTCTCAAGATTTGAAGCTAGGAGATATTTTGAGTAGTGTAATAAAGATGGAGAAAAACAGTTTGCATCTGACATAACTGATTTGATTTGTGAGCTGTTTTGGTATAATGGTTAGGGTACCCCCAGTTCAAGTCCACAAGTCATAAAAACTGATACAGTTTAAATAATGATAACAATTCACTGAAATAATGTACAAAATGCATAATATCACAGATACAATACATCTGCAAATCACAGCTGTATACAGTACTGTACAAATGTATGTATGTTTGGAGCATGAATACAAAAATATATGCTAGGTTTAACATGAATCTCTAAAACATCCCAAGAGCAAAACAGAATATTGACAGAATCACAAAACTGAGAAATGAAGATAAACCGAAAGGAGTTGATTTTTTTAGAAATGAGAAACTAGAAGAAACTGAGATGTTCATACTGGCCAACCCTTTTAGAGGAAGAAAGTGCTAATTAATAAACCTCCCATAATTGGTCCTCCCCACTAATTCCTCTGCTTATTTCTGATGGGGATATCCAGTTGCTTTAAAACAGAAGAGGACTTGTGAATTTTTTTAAAAAAGTACTTGGGGCAGCATTTACTCTATTTTATCACTACTTAGCTAAGGAAGATTTTTCATAATTATTTCACCATAACATCTCAATTCATTTATGTGTTAAATTAGATTTAGCTATATTTCCCTTCCTCATGTTTTTAAACTATTTAGCTAACTAGTTCCAAATCCTTTTCCAAAGGCATTTCTCTCCCTTCCCATAAAACAATTAAGCAGTAATACTCTGATATGACAGATGATTTTCTCTTTTTTGTATATGAATTGTGACATGCGTAAAATGGCAGAACTTGTGTTGCAATTGCACACCACTGCTGAGAAATGTAGAAGTACAGAAGTCTACTGGAGGAACTAGACAGTATGTGGAACATAAAGGCCAAAGTGGTTCCAATGGTGATTGAAGCATTCGGGACAGTGACTCCTAAGCTGGAAGAGTGACTCCAGCAAATCCCAGGAACAATATCTGAGCTCTCTGTCCACAAAACTGTAATGGTAGGAATAGCTAAGATACTGCGCAGAACCCTCAAACCCCCAGGCTCTGGAAAAGGACCCAGATTGGAGGAAGACACTTATATCTCATAGGGATAAGAAGAGAATTTTTACAGACACCCTTCCCCCCCCCACACACAGAGCCTTGTTGTCCAAGGACTCAGACTGACTTACATGGAGAAGTCTGTCCTTTGAGGTGGTCAGGCTGAGAATGACTGATCTAAACTAACCAGTCAATTCCAGAGCTAATGGTGGATTTCAGACCTAGGCCAATAATTTAGCCTATAGATCATACTGGTTGCAAATTTTCACACATCAAAGTTACTACTGAAAAAAAAATCCATTAATTAGGACCGTAAAACCTGCCAACATTGTGACATCCTGGGGAATTTCTACAGATTTCATTTCTCTGCCTTTTGAATAAAAAAGCAAGGTATAGATTAGTCAAAAATTGTTCTTTCTATCCCAAGATATCCTTTCTTTTTTAATTCAAACCTTTTAACTTGATGAAGAATTAAACACGTTATGAATGATGGAGGGTTGGGAGAGAAACCCACCATATTGCCATAATGCAGTAGTTTTCAGACATTTTGGTCTTAGGAACCTTTTACATTTTTGAAAATTATTGAGGATTCCAAAAAGGTTTGGTTTACATGGTTTACACTATTGATATATATACTGTATTAGAAATTAAAACTGAGAAATGATAAAATGTTAAATTATTTGCTTAGTCGACTTTGTGGACCCTTTGAAAGGAGTCCCCAGACCACATTTGGAGAACTGCTGCTATAAGGCAACGTGTCCCTGTGACACTACGGATGCCCCCTTTCTTAAACTATCCTTACTTAAGTCAAGGAGAATTTCACTTGCTAAATTTCTGTGTCTAAATTTCTGCTTTTTATACCATCAGATATAAGACTGGAGTTTAGATTGAAGCCCTTTGTGACAAACACTAACTTTCAATGCCAATCAGTAAGAGATGATACAATTTTCATGTGTTTATTATCATTGAAGGGATACACTACTTCTGCTCTCCCCACAAAGTAAGAATAATTAAAACAAAAAGAAAGAAACAGATCATAATTGTTCAGAAGGCAAACTCTGTTAAATCATAAAACCTCCTACAGAGGCTCAACCATTTTCCCTGCTCCAAGACCTGGGAGAAGAGCAGGTTTTCAATGACTTTCTGAACATCCTCAGTGTGGGACCTCTGTAGATCTCTTTCAAGAGCATACTAAAATGGTAGTGATAATACAGCCAATTTTTCTCAATCCAGGCTATCTCCCAGGCTTGGTATTGTGGGGGTCCATCAAATCCAACATCCTGTTCAATGTAGAGTTGCAAATTAAAGCATTTCAGACAGATGGCAGTCTAAAGACCATCCATGTCATCTACTCTAAACTTTGGGGATTTTTTTTTCCTAGATCCAATCAGAATCAAGGAAAGATTGTAACTATGGAAGTCCACCTCAAATGTTTTACATTTTTTCTGCAGTTTGACACTCCGATAGAAAGCTACATATCCAGACAATTTCATATTTCTTGATGATTGTTATTTTTTAATATATATTTCCCTCAGCCAACTCATTAAGGGGTAAAATGCATTCATTTGCCCTGTCTTGCAAACAGTTCAGTATGCTTTTCCCCTGCATCTCCAACAATGCCCAGAATCACTGTAATTATGGCACTGATATTCTCCATCACTCTTTCAAGTCCTTGAGCAAAACAAAACAAAAACACCAAAACCAAGTTAGACAGTACCCTGCAAGGCCATTGCTACCCTTTCTTCCCTTTCTTCTTCTTTGCAGCCCTTCAGAGTTGTCATTAGCAAAAACAGACAGGTTTTTTTTTAAACTTTATTGCATTGTGATTGCTCTAGAGAATGAATGTTTCTGACCTTAAGCATCTTTTGCTTGCTAGGGGAGAGAAATCTAAGATAAAGGAGGCCTTTTGCATGAAGCTCCAGGTAATTTTGATGGAGCATGCACTGGAAATACTTTGGCTGGATTGGTCCTGGTAAAGGCAGTTATCAGTTGTAACCAATCATTGTTAGCTTTAATCTGCGCCAACTGACTCATTCTGCTGTTATTTTTCACTTTAGATTGGAATAAAGATGCAATCTTTTTGGGGGGTTTGTTTTTATTGTGACTCCCCCCCACGCAGTGAGATTCATGACAATTTAATTGGATCCCTCCCATTCTCCACTTTTTAAAAAATTAAATATTCCTGCTTCTGCTCAGTTATGCTTCTATCTTATCCTGGTAATGGGAAATAGTTGAAAAAAATTGGGCAGCCTGAACTGTTAATGTATTACAATGCAACAAATAACAGACTTCTACTCCAAGCATCCTCAGCTCTGAAATTTCTTCTTGTTCTATAACTTGCAACACAGAGAAAAAATTTCATGAAGGGAAAAGCATTTATGGATTGCAAACTATACTATTCAACATGATCTCGAATCTCCCTATTGAAGCTGCCCTGTCTCTCTGAAAGGTTCACACAATATCGGAAATCATGTTTGGTTTATGGCTTCACTTGTGTGAATCTAGTTAAATGTACCAGACAATAGCAACAAGCCTAACAAGCCAAGGTTAAACAAAGCAGAGCAATATGAATCCAGCCATTGAGCTCCCTTTGTTATTGTTCAGCTTTGTCTTTCAAGATCAGGTGGGTTAAAAAAATTACTGCAGAGCTGGAAAAAATGCAGCAAAGTATAGAAGAACTTTCTTATAGAAAAAAAATTATGTCTGAGCTCACTAATGATCGCATTAAGCCATGTTTCTCTCTGTCCCCATGATTTCTTTTTTTTTTTAATTTAAAATTTTTTATTAAAGCAATCTTCATTATACATAAGATCATGTTAAGAGGCAATCATCATAGAACATAAACTACAACATTAAGTATTAGTCTTTGTAAACGTCTGATTTGGTAAACATTCCTCACTCCTCACGTCAAGCCTCAACTATATGCCAGATGCACTCTATCTGATTGGTGCTTCTCCTGTACATAGTCTATCCACTGCTTCCAGTCCATCATATATTGTTCATTTGAGCGATCCTTCAAATATGCCGAAACTTTCGCCATTTCTGCCAAATGTATTACTTTCAAAGTCCCATCTTCAATAGGTGGTATTTCTGGCTTCTTCCAGTATTGTCTCACCAGCAGTCTAGCTGCTGTGATCAAATTCAGAATTAAGTTCATCTCAGTGGTAGTACAATCTTTTATGATCCCTAACAAAAAAAACTGAGGTAGAAATTCAATACGCTTTTTCAAAATGGTTTGGAGTGTCCACCATATCTTCCTCCAGAAGGCTTTAATTTTTCTACATGTCCACCATACATGAAAGTATGTAGCCTCCCCGTTGCCACACCTCCAGCATTTAGGTTGGGTGTCTGGATAGATGTATGATAGTTTTTTCAGATCTAGATGCCACCTATAGAACATCTTGTAGAAATTTTCCCTTAGATGTTGCGCTTTCGTGAATTCTACATTTCTCACCCAGATTTCCTCCCACATTTCCATCGTGATAGGATGCCCAAAATCTTGTTCCCACTTTACCATACAGGTCTTGATTAGCACAGTTTCAGAGTCCATTTCTATCAGAGCACCGTACACTCGTTTGATATGCATGATCCCCTGCTCTCTAATTTGTTCAATTAAGTTCTCATCTGTCAGGGATAAGCCCTTCTTCATGTCTTTTTGCCACCTAGACTGCAGTTGCAAATATGATAGCCAGGTACACCCTATTCCTTCTTCTGCTAGCGTATTTGGTGGCTTTAATGAAAACCCATTTTCTTCTTCCAATACAAGTTTACTATAGGGCACCACTTCCTGCCCTTGAGATGTATTTATGTCCCCTATTGCGTGCCCGGGTATCATCCAGATGGGGATCTTATCGTGTAGAAGGTACTTATATTTCCTCCAGACCCACAACAACGGGGTTCATAGGGGGTTCTCCCTGAAGTTCGTATCAGCCTTTTTGTCATACACCAGGTATGCGTGCCATCCAAATAGTAGACCATGCCCTTCAATACTCAGTAATCATTTGTTTGTCATGTTGATCCAGTCACTCAGCGCCACCAATGCCGCGGCGTAGTAATATAACTTTAGATTGGGCATTTTTAACCCCCCTCTCTTCCTTGTATCTTGGATGATTTTTAATTTAACTCTCGGTTTCTTGCCATCCCAAATAAATCTGTTGATGCCCTTCTGCCAGTCGTCCAGTTCCACGTCCTTTTTGAGTATGGGTAGCATTTGAAAGAGAAATAGAAATCTTGGCAATACGTTCATTTTTACGTCCGCTATCCTGCCCAGCAGGGACAATTGTAGTGTTTTCCACCTGTCCAGATCTGTTTGTATCTTGTTCCACAGCACCTCGTAGTTATTTTTGTATAATTTTGCATTCGTTGCTTCTATCTCCACTCCTAAGTATTTAACCTTTTTAACTATTTCACAACCCGTTATTTTTTCCAAGTCTTGTTTTGCTTTGTTGTCTAGATTTTTAACTAGCATCTTCGTCTTAGATATGTTTACTTTGAAGCCTGATACCCTACCATAGTCTTTCATTATCTCCATCAGTCTCTTCGCTGATTGTACTGGCTGTGACACTGTCACCAGCAGGATGTCTGCGAAGGCACATAGTCTGTAGTCTTGTTGTCTAATCCGTATGCCCTTTATGTCTTCTGGTGCTCTTATCTTGTTCAGTAGGGTCTCCAATGTTAGAACAAATAGCAAGGGTGACAGCGGGCAGCCCTGTCTCGTGCCTCTTTCTATGTTGAATGAGTCTGTTAGGTCACCATTCACAATGATCTGGCCTGTTTGTTTCTGGTAAATTGCCACTATGGAGTTGAGAAACTGCTCTCCCATTTTCATCCCCCGGACCAGGTTTGTCAGAAATGGCCAGTTCAATCTGTCGAAGGCTTTTTCTGCATCCACAAACATGAGAGTGGCGGGTACCTGGTTATGCCTTTCCAAGTACTCTATTATGTTCAACAGCTGTCTCACATTAGTTTTCATCTGACGTCCTTGTATAAATCCCGTTTGATCCAGGTGAATTATTTTTTGTAGTACTGTCATTAGTCTGGTGGCCAAAACTTTTGTGAAGATTTTGTAATCTGTGTTCAGTAGTGAGATGGGTCTGTAATTTGCAGGTTGTGTATTATCTTTTCCCTCTTTGGGGATTAGAGAAATGTAAGCTGTTTTCCAGGAGGGTGGGACTTGGCCCCCTTCTTGTATGTTGACAAATAGCTTTCTGAGGGGTTCTAACATTTCCTCTTGGAGATGCTTGTAGTAGGTAGCTGTTATCCCATCCGTCCCGGGCGATTTCCCTTTCTTCAGTTGTTTAATTGCCGAATGTATTTCCTCCTTTGTGATCAAGGCATTCAGGGCGTCTCTTTGTTCATCGGTGATGGTCAGTAACTTTTCATTTTGTAGAAACTTATCTATCTCCTCGACTGGTGTCTTCTCCTCGGTGTATAGCTGTGAGTAGAACTCGGTAAAAGCTTTCTTGATGGTTTCCTGCTGAAATTCTTCCTTGCCTTTGTACTCTATCTTTTCAATTATGCGGGATTTCTGCTTCTTCCTAATGGTATAAGCCAGCCATTGACCCGGTTTGTTGGCATTACAGAATGTCTTGTGTTTTGCGTATTGTATATTCCTTGCCACTTGATCTGCCATCAACAAGTCAAATTGTTTTCTTAGAATCTTGATTCCTTCTTTGGTGACTTTGTCCTCCGGTCTTTTTATTAATAGCTGCTCCTTCTTACTTATCTCATCTTCTAACTCCTTTCTTTTTTGTTCTTGTTTACGGCGGTGCCTGTTGTTCATGTTCATGAGAATCCCGCGCATGACTGCCTTGCTGGCGTCCCAAATCATTTCTATGGGTGTTTCATTGTTCATATTCATACTGAAGAATTCCTTCATGGCACTTTTGCATTCAGCCACCTTGTCTTCGTGTCAAAACAGGTTTTCATTAATTCTCCAGGATCTCCTCTATTTCCGATCATGTCTTAATTCCATCCCTACCAGGTTATGGTCTGTTAGTACTTTGGGTAAGATTTTCACAGCGTTTAGGCGAACCAGCAAGTCACTAGATGTTAGGATAAAGTCAATTCTGGAGAATAATTGATGTCTGTCAGAGAAGAAGGTGAATTCTTGCTCTTTGCTGTGCCTTTCCCTCCATACATCTGTCAGTTCAAGGTCCTCCTTCATGTCGAAGAAGGATTTAGGCAACCTGGAGTGCTTTTGCGGGTTAGGTGTAGTCTTCTTTTTGTCCAGGGCGATCTCTATGACACCGTTCCAGTCTCCCAATATGATGCATGATCTGTAGTTGAGTTGTATTAACTTCTTGTGAATCCTTTTGTAGAATTTTCCTTGTCGTTGATTTGGTGCATATATGCCCATCACCAGAATCTTCTTGTCTTCCTGTGTTACTTTGATTGCTAGGTATCTACCTTGAGAGTCCGACTCTATTAGCTTAGCTATTACGTATTTCTTTACATATATAACAATCCCATTCTTCTTTCCTGGTGCCGCTGCAACAAATTGTGTGCCCAGTTTGTTGTTGATTAAATATTTCTGGTCCGCCGCTCTGATGTGTGTTTCTTGTAGGCAAATTATATCATTTTTACCTTGATTTAGGTAGTGAAATATTTTCCTCCTTTTCTGTGGAGAGTTTAACCCGTTAACGTTCCAAGTCAAATATTCACTTGCCATTATCGGTTTCAGGATACTCTTGCCAGACCGCTTCTGCCCTTTCTCCTACCTTCTTCCTTGGTCTCATTCCCATGGTATCCGGGTTGGTGCTCATATTGTTTTGTGAGGTCTTGTCTTGCTGGTCTGTACGTTTGGTAGTGGATCTTAGTTGCCTTGTCTCTATAATCTGCCATACTTCCTTGTTTTTGTTGCCCTCTGTTCTCCGTGTCGTCGCATCTCGAGGTGGTCCATTCCCTTCTCCTCCTGCTGCAATGGTCTGTGCTTCTGAGTAGTTTGCTCCTTGCTCTAGGTCCCTTCTGCTTTCAAATTGCCCGTCTGCCTTGTCCCTCGTTGTGGATTGAGGTCCTGCCGCCTTCAGTTCCTTTTCAAGAAATTCTTTGGCTTTCTGGATCGTGTTCAGGTGGTACCTTTTACTTTTGTAGAGTAGTGACATTCCCGTTGGGGCTTCCCATCGATATTGTAGAGCGCGTGCTCTCAGTTCGTTGACCAGGAACTTGTAGTCTTTTCTGTCTCGTAGCATTGTTGGGGGGATCTCTTTCAGCACCTTCACCTCTTGCTCCTCGACATATAGTGTCTTGTTGTAGGACGTTGTGGAGATAAGGTCCCGGAACCCTTTTGTTACGAAGTGGATGACCACGTCCCTTGGTAGGTGCCTGTTTGTTGCCGTCCATGAGTTAACTCTGTGGACTCTGTCGAATTGCCACGCAATATCTTTGGCTTCCCTTCCCAGAAATTTTGCCAGGGCCCTTACAAAGATTCTGTGCAGGTCCTCTTGGGTTTCGTTTGTTGTTTCTTTCCATCCTCTAAATCTGATTGCAGATGCCATTTGCCAATATTGCATCGTAGTGGCTTGGTCCTGAGCCACACTTCTCATCTCTGTTATCTGCCCCTCCATGTGGCTCTCCACCTCTTCCATCCTCCTTTCCACACTCTCCCTGATCTCTTTGAGATTTTTCTCCATTTCATCCCTCATTCTCTTATTGTGTGTTTGCATTGCCTCCTTAATCTGGTCTAGGTCTGCGGTCACGGCTCTGCATTGTTCTTCCCACTTTCTCTCTAGATCTCTGCCTTGGTCCTCCAGATTCTGTGTTATATCTTTGCACCTTTCCTCCAGCTTCTGTTCTACATCTTTGCACCTTCTCTCCAGCCTTATGCCCACTTCCTCCAACTTGTTATCCAGTCCCTCCATCCTTTTTCCCAGTGTCTCCATCATCTCTTTTAATTCTTGCATCATGTGTGATGTTGGACAGGCCTGGGTTAACAGATGGGTCTGGGGGCCTGTGGTTGGATGGGAGGGTGTGAGGATGGGTTGGGTGTTCCATGGTGTTTTAGGGAGCTGAGCTGGGGAGGATGCAGCTCCCTTTTGGGGTATCAGTTTGGTCTGCTTGGCTTCCATCTTGGGTTCTGCCTGTTGTTGGCCCTGCTTGTCTGATGATTTTTAGAATAAAAGATAATGCTCCAAATTTTTCTTTTCCAGCTCCAGTATTATTACTTTCTGGCTGCTTTCTCTCTTTCCCCCTCCTTCCTCCCTTGTGGGTTCACTGTGCTGGCCCTGGGATTCTGGGTCCCTTGATTCAAGGGCGCAGCTGGAGGGGCTTCTCTCTTCAGGTCTCTCTGCTGGTTCTTCCAGGCCTTCCCCCTCCTCCTCCCTCCTTGCTGCTGCTTTGTCTTTGTCTCCCTCTGTACCTTCCGCCTGTGTCTCTGCGTCTCCGTAGTGTGCGCCAGGCTCCCTCGGATCTTCCCGCAGCCCTCTTCACATTTAACGATTCGTTGGAGGGTCCTCTTCCATCCGGTAGGCCCTCCTGGCGGCCCGCGCTCCTCGTTCAGGTATTTTTCTCCTCCGTTGCTCACGCCGCTCGACTCCGCTCGTGCCGACTTCCTTTCATCCCGTCTTCGGGCCAGCCGGCCGGGCGGCCGCCACCGGCTTCTTCAGCCCCGCCTGGGGCTCCCTCGGACTTTCCCACGGCTTTTTTTGCCTTTTCAGGTAAGTCCGGGGGCCCCCTTCCAGCTTACCACTTCTCCCAGCGGCTCACGCTCCAGGGGGTCCGGAAAATCGACGGTAAACCGGGCCCCGTCTCGGAGCCCTCTAAAAGCTCTGTCCCCATGATTTCTTGACTAAATCATAGTTATCTGGGGCAATCTGGGATCAGACATGGTAAACTGTAAAATATGGTTTTAGAAAAAGGTCTGGGTTCAAATAACATGCAAATCTATGATCAATCCAGCCTCGTTATGATTGAATCCACCCCATGTTGGGAAATTGTTGGGGTTTTTTATAGCAGGGAAACAAAAGGAGCAAGTTATGTGCCTAAAATCACCCATTCAGTGATTTGAGTAAAGGAGGTAGGATGATATTCTTTCTCTTGTAACAGTAGAATCTCGGATCATATAATGGAACTGGATGGCAAGAGACACAGGATAGTTATAAGGAAATATTTTGGCATAAAATTTATGGAGTTTGATTTATGAAGGCCAGGTTTCATGTGTATGGAAATACTGTTTTATTTTCTTGAAAAAAAAACCTTCTCCCCACTATGATTGGCATATGTCTTCCTCAATCTCAGGTTCTCTACCAGAAGCCTGGGAGTTTAAGGGTTCTGCATAGTATCTTAACTGTTCCTAGCACTGCATTCTTCTGGACAGAGAGTTCTGATGTTGTTCTTGGGATCTGTTGGAGCCACTCTCCCAACTCAGGAGTTACAGCCCAGAGGGCTCCTACCATCACTGGGATCACGTTGACCTTTATTTTCCATACCTTCTCTAACTTGTTTTTCAGGCTCTTGTTCCTTCTCTAGCTTCTTGTATTCCTTCTTCCTGATATTGCTGTCACTAGCCTTGCTACATTTATTACCACTGCTATTGTCCTGTCCTTGGCTACTACCAGAATGTCAGGTTGATTGGCCAGTATCGGCCTGCCCACTTAGATCTGGAAGTCCTACAGGATCTTAGCCCTGGTATTCTCTGTGACCTTCTATTGAATTTCCCATTTGGACTGGGGACAGTCTAGCCCATACACTGTGCAGATGTTCCTGTACACAATCCATGATGTATTTATTGCTTATCTTCAGTCACATATACTGTATACCCAAGTGTACAGACAAAACAATAGATTAGAAAGTCTTTTTAAAATTGATATTCTGCTACTTGGAAAGTTTTCCTATTTCCCATGGATTCTAGCAAGAGACCTGGAAAAGCAGAATTATGGTCTTCCTATGGAGCTTAGAGGCAGAATGGGGAATTTTCATGGGCTGGATGAAGCCTAGGGATTAGTGATTTCCCATACCAAATCCATGATTTGTCACTGTTTCAAGTATCACCTCTCTTTGTTGTTCTCAAGGCAAGAATTTTATATACACTGGAATTTGGCTTGGTTTCCATCTGGCTCCTATTGTAACAAAGCTAAATGTGTTATAAAAAGTACAGCATCTATTTGCCCTGCTTACAAGCGAGAGGAAATGAGAATTTATTCAGGTCAGGCCAAGTAGCACAAGCAAGCTTTCTTTCCAAGAAGCAGGGATGGACTACAGAAATGATGTACAGTGTCAGACCCCCTTTATTTACAAATCTTCAAGTTTCCTCTGCTCATGTTTGCTGAAATTATACACTGTGTTCTGCCATTTTGAGGCAGGGTACACATGAGAATTGTAGTATAAATCTGAAAAATCACTTTAAAATAGCTTGAAAAATAGCTCAGATCTCAAAACTCAGGAAAACACTCTAGTTATTGCACTCCTCATCTAATTCCCAAATTAGATGATAAGACTTCCAGCCAGCAAAATTGCTTCTCTCCACTTCCCCCAAGAGAGAACATCACATTATATCATAATGCAAAAGCACAGATTGACAATCATTCTGGCTTTATTACAAACTGAGCAGAAATCAGCTAGAACAATGCAAAGTAAATATAAACCATTCAAAGCTGAAACCATGTCATAGTCTAAGTTTTTTATCCATTCCCAGCCCTCTGTTCAGTTTATACATTTGTATTCCCTTTCTCACCAGACCCTTCAGAATCCATCTCTAGCAAATTTTCCCTCACCAAGAGGACAGGCAATATAAGCCAGCCATATGAATAGAAAAGAGAAGATGTTGGTTTCTCTTTTCTGCTGTTTAATTACCTTTACCAACATTGATTTCTAGCACTCTTAATTGACAACTTTCATTACCAAACTGTTCATGTTGCATCTGCTCCTAGTACTTTACAATACCTGTCAAATAATTTTAAATGAAACTTACTGGTTTAGGATTAGATATGATAGGACTATGTGAATGAAGAATTAATATTCCTTAAAAGACCTGCAGTATTCTATCTGTGTTTGCTGTGAATTCCATAAGATTGAGGAAGAACCACATCAAGATAATGGTCTGGTAAAAGAAATCTGAATCTAGGCCAAAACTGTAATCTGAGAAAGCATCTCAGACTTTCTTATGAAGTTATCTTCGTATAAAGATAAAAGAGGGAGATAGAAGCATTCAGACTTACAAAATTCTGTTACTGTAGCCTTATAATAAAAATAGTATTGTGGGGTCCTTGTTGCTCTCTGAACTTGGTTGTTTTCTTGCAGGTATTTCATTACCCAACTAGGTAGCATCATCAGTACACTAATCATGTTACTAGTTCGATAATAAAATATCTGTAAGAAAACAGCCAAGCTCAAAGAGCACAAAGGACCCCACAGTTCAACCCTAGCTATAAGCATTTTCTTCTAAAAATAGTATTAATGTGCATGACTTTGGTTTCTTAGTCTAGTCCATGGGTGTCAAACTCTCTGTGTCATATGATGTGTCATGACATATCGTGGCTTTTTTCCCATTGCTGGAGCTGGGGTGGGTGCGGCCTCTGCATGATACAACCGGCCTGCAGGCTGGCAGTTTGACACCCCTGGTCTAGTCCGTCTTGAAGGCTGACATATCACTCCTATGTTTCTTCAGTGCTTCCCTCCAAGTTTGACAAGGACCAAAAAGGTGTGCATGTGTGCTAGGCAATTGTGTGGCTTGGTACAGATTGTGAAAAAAACCCCAAACCCCACACCCAAATCCCCCCTCAAATGGAAATAATGCAGCAGGGCAGTGATGTCAACAAAGCTACGAGGATCAAAATAATTGCTTCTCTGTAGGCACTCCAAGTTCTTCATTCACACAGGTACATAATGTATTGTACAACTGAAATGCTTCTCTTCTTTGATACATAAATGCATCACTCCAGAATTCGACAGGCTTTTTTTTCTGTGTAGAAATCACTTGTGGCCATTTACAAAATAAAAGTATGTCCGAATGCAGGGCAACAGTTTGGGAATAGTAATGAAATAAATTCTAAGTATGTTCTGTAGCCTTTTTCATTCCATCAGGCTCAGCTTCTTTCAGCTGGTGCACAGGCTTCACTGCCCTCTGTTCATTTATATGCATCTCAGCATTCCTTTATGCTTGGCTTGCTATTGAACTAATAAGCCAAACTCCATCTCCACTAAGAAATTAGCTTTGCTGACGAGTGAAATATATCAATCTCTTATAGGCAATTCCAGCTGCAGCTGGTCTACAAATAACATTCAGCTCCTTTGACTGGACTAAAGTTTATAAACTAGAAACTTGAGGCTCTGAATTGCTTCTTGCTTATTTGTTTTGCAGAAATCCTCTGTTCTGTGACAAGAAAATCCAAGTTGCATGATCAAAAGAGACAATTCAGATTGTTTTAAACTAATCGGATGGCTGTTTCTATGCTTTTCATGCATGCATATGTATATACACACAGACCATTTGATATTTTTAGTTTTACCAATTTCCCCCTCTTTCTAAATCTTTCTCATATCTTGGTCATTTACTTCCTCACATTTTTATTCATCATTTTTTTGCAGAGAGGTTTGATATATTTTGGGACACAGATGGCTAACTCTTGGTCATCCAAATATTGCAGAACCATAATGCACAGCCAGCATGGGCAACAGTGATAGATTTTGCAAATTCTCAGTTTTCTTATCCTTATATAAAAAACATAGATTTTACTTTTGTGCCAATAACAGTCCCTGCCAAAATACAACAGCTCCAGAGAGCGGCAGATAGACTGTACATGGGAAGGGGCTATCTAGTTCTTCTCCCTCAGAATCATAATGGCAGGAACCTGATTATTAGAGGTTGCTTCAAGTAATCCATAGACTTTTGTAGGTATGGCTCCCTCTGTCCTTGTATAATAGAAAAGAAACAATGGTAACTTTCCCTTTAGCCTCTTCCATTCAACATGGAACCCAGAAATAATATCAGCAATACACAGAAGGAAATTGCTAAAAGGAACAAGAGGAGCAAGAAATAGGAAACTATGTTAGAAGGATAAAAAGAGGTCAGGAAGAGTTACTATTCTTCATCAAACTATCCTAATAAAGTAAATGACTTCTGTTCAATTGAAAATTGGACTTTTACTTACACCACCAGTGTTATATCTTGCTTTCTTGCAGGATTGAAGGGTAGCATTAGAGCTTGACATTGATAGAAGTTGTCAGGAAGTAACTCTTTATTTAGAATTTAAATCTCTAGTGTCAGATGAAGTACATTCTAAGATATGAAAAGAATTTGAAGATGGCAATGCCAGATCTTTATGTTACTTTGTTTGACAAATCCTGGAACATGAGTAAAATACCAGATAACTGATGAAAGGCAAATGCTGTCCCTATTTTGAGAAAAATGAAGACTCAGAAAAATAATAGAAACATCAGCTTGATATTGATATCTGTAAGATTCCAGAACAGATCAGAAGAAACTGCTCTGTAGCTATTGGAAAACCATGTGATGTTAGAAATCAGTATTAATTTATGAGAAGAAATATTTCCAGAATATTTTTATCACATTCTTTTGAGCAGTTAATTTCTTTAGTAGTTTGCGTAATATTGAAAATAATAATAAAAAACCTCCCTTTTTAAAACTTGAAATCCTTTTATTCAGGGTAGAGTTGGGGTGAATGGATGGAGCTGCACATTTACTGGCCAGATGGATAATAATAATAAAAAAGGCAGGGATGGGGAATACACAGTTTAGCAAAACTTTGGAATAGTAACTCATTGTAACCTGAAAATAAATTAGCACTTTTATGTGGTACAGAAGGGACAAATGAAATTTTAGAATGCATCAATAGAAATATAGTTTCTAAATTGCAGAAAATATTTTTCCTCTTTAAACTCTGCTGTTAAGTATTGTATCTGCGATGGGGCACCTTCCTTTAAGAAGGATTTTAAAAAAACCCTGAAAAGATTTAGAGTTTTCCTTAAACATCTTGACTCCCATAAGTAAACCTGCTAAAAATGAAACAATTTTTTTTAAAGAAACAAAACCTTTCATGGATTTCAGTGTTCCACCTCCAAGAAGAGAATTTGTTAAAAAAAAGTCAAGAATTTCATATGTGTGTGTGTGGGAGAGAGAGAGAGAGAGAGAGAGAGAGAGAGAGAGAGAGAGAGAGAGAGAGAGAGAGAGAGAGAGAGAGAGAGAGAGAGAGAGAGAGAGAGAGAGAGAGCATTCTTTTAATGAAGTGCAAATATATGTGTCCCAGGATAATGTTGCAGGATCCAATCTGAGCTGGAGATTTAATTTTCTGAGCTTTCAGACTTTCAGAAGTTCCCTCAGGGAACTTCCCTCTTCTAGAATATAGACCAAAGACCAGACAAAACTTCTGGACCCGGTGACCAACCCAGATTGGATCCTGTTAATGAAGTAGCTAAAAAAAAATCTGTGTTTCACCAGTTCATAAATGAAACAAAGAAAAATAAGAAACAGAGGCTCTCCAGTTGAAGTCCAGAAAGGGAATAAAATGCCTGAGGAGGGAATTAACCAGTGATCAGAGAGGAGTATGTGGAGGTGTTCCCATCTCAGCACACATTGATTAATAATAATAATAATAATAATAATAATAATAATAATAATAATAATAATAATAATAATAATAATAATAATAATAATAATAATAATAATAATAATAATAATAATAATAATAAAGTTGGAAGGGACCTTGGAGGTCTTCTAGTCCAAACTAGGCAGGAAACCCTATATAATTAGAATGGAGGTTTCACCTAGAATGAAATGTTGCAGGAAAACTGGCTAGTAATGCTAGATGTAAAGTAGAAAAAGTTAGTTGCCTTTTTGGTGAGATGTCATGCCCTTGAGCAACATACACTGGAGAACCTGGCCATGCAGCTCACCCTTAAAGAGAAAAATGATGTTGCTCAGGGAACTGAAGAGGTGGTACGAAAATATCAAGAACTGTTCTTTATTATTCCAGAATGCAGAATATGAAATAATGGATTTACATTGCAGAAATTAAGATCCACTTTAACATAAGATAATAGAATAGGCTACCATCCAGAAGTATGGGAGTCTCCTTTTCACTGGATGTGAAATATTGAAATTGAATATTGAAATGGCTCCATTATTTTTAATACTTGTTCTTGATCCAATATTTATTTCTTTTAACTTTAGGCTTTTCATACTTTTAGAGCTTTTAATAGTATTGTTTTGTAAATATTCATAGGGGGTTTTTTTAGATTTGTTGTATGCCACCCAGAATCATTTGTTTCTGAGATGGGTGGCTATATAAGTATGACAAAGAAATAAGTTCATGGGCACCAGCAACAATCTGTCAAGAATTATTGCAGTTTTGCATTCCTACATGAAACTGAAAATTGATAGTCTAAAATAGTCCTTTCCAATTCTAAAATGTTTGGCTACTGTGAACATTTTTATATGTTGCTAAGCTTTTTGTTCTTATTGCTCATTCAGTATTTTGGCCAAGTTATTGTAAAAGATAACTGCAACACAGCAACAGCCCCATTTCCTGGGTCCTCTCCATCTACGTAGGCCTGTGTTTCTCAACCTTGGCAACTCTAAGATGTGTGGATTTCAATTTCCAGAATCCTCTGCCAGTATAACTGGTTATGGAATTTTGGAAGTTGAAGTCCACACATCTTAGAGTTTCCAAAGTTGAAAAACACAGACATACCGTAGTAGTTCCTTATTCCAGTTCAATTGTGTGCTGTGTTAATACTCTGAATGCATCAGATAGACCAGTATTTCTCAGCCTTGCCAATGTTGTGTGGATTTCAACTCCCGAAATTCTCTAGCCAGGATATTGGCTGGGGAATTCTGGCAGTTGAAGTCCACACATCTTAAAGTTGCCAAGGTTGAGAAAGATCAGTGTAGATTAATCTTCCTCAGAATGACACTGTGTCAGCTGAAAGCTCCTACAATCCTCAGCCAATTGAGGATTGTGGGAACTGAAATCTCACAGTATCAAAAGGCCCCAGCATTAGAGAAGATTGCTTTCAAAGGGCTGGATAAACAACCCTGCTGAATCTCTCCTATTTTTCAGCAAAGTGGTTCTTCTCCTTTAGCTACAGAACATGCTTTAGCATTCGCCTCAGGCTCAACACCGCACCATCCCATTATTGACTGCCCCAGAGAGCTGGGTTTCATTTCTTCTGACAGCTTCCTGTCAGACAGTGACTTTTGGATGTCACTTGATGTGGATGATTAATATGAAAACAGCCTCCATTCTTAGTTTTCCACACTCTAGGACTGTCAGCACCAGATCAAGTAGCAGTTTCATTTAGGAGATGAAATGCATGCATGAACCAAAGAAAAGATAATGAACTATTTCCAATCCTAATTATTTTTGCATTTCCTGGCAGTCAGGAAGTGGATTTTTCAGGAATTCAGGGAATTTTGCAGCCACTTCCTTTCCTGATGGGCTTGTGAAGTTGTTTTGGGCTAACATCACAGATAATAAAAAAAATAATGTGCATATTTTATTGCATATGTTGAACATAATTGGCTCAGTGTGCTTGGAAACCTAGCAAATACCAGCAGAGAAGGATGTCACACTTGCTCCAAGTATTGCATGCTCATAGTTGTTTTTTTTCTCAGAATTTTTGGTATATCTACCAGGAACTTCCATAGAATTGGCTATTTTTGTTGCTCATTTTTTATAGGTAGTCCTCAACTTAAGTTCGTTTAGCGATTGTTCAAAGTTACAGTGGCACTGAAAAAAGTGACTTATGACCATCTTTCACATTTATGACCCTTGCGGCATCCTCATGGTTACACGATCAGAATTTGGACACTAGGCAACTGACTCATATTTACAATGGTTGCAGTCTCCCAGGATCATGTGATCACCTTTTGAGACCTTCTGATAAGCAAAATCAATGGGGAAGCCAGGTTCACTCAACAGATGTGTTGCTAATTTAGCAACTGCAGTGATTCACTTAACAACTGTGCCAAGAAAGGTCATAAAATGAGGCAAAAGTCACTTAACAAATGTCTCACTTAAGAACAGAAATTTTGGGCTCAATTGTGGTCGTAAGGTGATGTCCACGTACTAGTCTAAACCTTTGTTATCAAGAACATAACATTATTCTTAGTACTGGATGAGCCCCAACAACCTTTTAAAACAATAAGCTATTTTTCTTAATCAGTGACTAACATGGCCTCCACTGACTGCCTCCTATTCCTATTTTCCAACAACTGGCATTCAGTAGCTAATCATTTGTCTGATTCACTTTACAGCCAGCTATACCAATAGTCATAGGTTGAATTACACAGTTTAAAGAGTATTTCTTGTTCCTATCTCTGAATCTTACTATTAATGTTATAGTTGGGCATGAATGGACTTATGAAGTCATCCACCAAATCTGAGAGCAGAGAAATTATGCGAATGAGTTTTCTGTGTTTCAAAGACCCTCCTATTCCTTTCCTTGAATGAAGTATGGGAACCCAGGAAGGCTGCAGATCAGAGTAGAGATAAGAAGCTCAGTACAATAGAGAGAAGATTGTATAAGAAAAGGGGGGATGTTCATACGCACCCACACACAGCCTTGGTCAACCCATTTTAATATATTTATAAAATATATAGATCACTTCAACCTGAAAAAAAACCTAATTGGTATATCCAGAAGCAACAATAGCAAAATTCTTTTCTCTATCACACAATACCAGGACAAGGGGGCACTCCCTAAAGCTCATAGCTAAGAAAGTGAGGACAAATAAAGGGAAATATTTCTTCACCCAGAGGGTCGTTGATTTATGGAATTCACTTCCTGAAGGGGTCGTGACAGCTGTCAGCCTTGACAGCTTCAAGGCAGGGCTAGATAGATTCATGGATGCAAAGTGTATCGATGGTTATTAAAACGGATGTCCATGTGCTGCCTCTATGTTGGTTGAGGCAGGCAGGATTCCCTTGGGTACCATTTGTTGGGGGTCAAGGGAAAGGGAGGATTTTGCCTTCTCTTTATGCTCAAGATCCCCATGTACAATTGGTGGGCCACTGTGTGACACAGAATGCTGGACTCGATGGGCTTTGGCCTGATTCAGCATGGCTCTTCTTATGTTCTTATGTTCTTAATATACCGTATCAATGCAGTAACAGCCACCATAAATAAGTATATGTTATAAAGAGAAAAACATTAAACATAACAATCATTGGTAACAAAATGCAGGAATATCACAATCCACTGAAGAGAATGTCTCTGAAAAACATTCAAAAGCAAATCCCTTTCATCATATGTAATGAGGAGCAGCAGTAAAAAAAGAAAAGAAGAAGAATATTTCTACCCTGTACTGATTATTTATTTGGCATCTCGCTCTTCCATCTATTGAGGGCTCAAGGCAACATTCAGTTCAGGATAAAACGCAATAAACATAAAAGTCATGCAGTCATAATTTTAAGATATAAACAAAGCCCAGATCATTTATTGCATTAAAATTAGAAAACTTTCTTCAAATCGTGAAAAGAATATCAGAATACTGTTGTGGTTTTTGAAGCCGGTCTAAAGCAGAATAAAGAAGAAGCTACTTTGATCCTTCCTTGGAGTAGGCAGTTTCATAATGATGGGGCTGTCACAGGAACAAATGTGAGTTTCTACAGACCTAATTTTGCTATTTGGTAGGCCAAATAATAACGCAATGATTATTTCAGATTGGGATAATCAGTTTCAGATCAGTTAGGATAATTTGGGAAGAGGCTGTCTTTAATTTGGGAAGAGGCTGACCTAGGCCATATGCCATGCCAATACAAGGGCAAAGGTTGGCAACTGTATGATTCTGATTCTGCATGATGCTCTACAAACAACACAGAAATACACACACACACACCCCTTAACAGAGATTTGGCTTGCTTCCTCAGTATTCACAATAGCTAGCAATTAATCCCTGAGATCTTACAATACATCAGTTTAATTAGAGAGGAATAACTGGCACTATTACTGACTGGAGGCTATGGATACACTGGAATCCCTGAATTACACAATGGTGCCCACTGTTTTAAGATTTTATAGAATCAGTACTTAGATTTAGACTGTTGGGAAGCTGATGCAGCTGTTTCAAAAGCAACATTCCATGATCTATGAAATGTAAATCCGACAATGGCATTAGATATCTTTCCTTATAGACTTATGGGCAGTCTTGACTTTGGAAAAAGGTTCATCTCTGAGCTGTTATCTGTTAGTCATTCCAGATTGACAGTCAAAGTCTAACACATCAGCAGGACATTATCTTGCACAAACTTTTTATCAGGCCTCAAAGATCAGGTCTACACATGAAAGTTCAATTAAGCTGATTTATTGCTAAAAGGAATATGAATAGGAATCTTCTCAACTAATGATCAGCACTTGATTAGTGATGGATAAGTCAATGGCACTCATGATGGGTGGACTTAGTTTGCTTATGGCTATGTAGAGATTCTAGGCTGATTCCCCTTTTTACTCCACCCCCAGGTTCTACCATTCCTTCTGCTACAGTTCTGTCTTTGCATGCATCACATTGATCTATTAAATATTTATTTACTAAACAAATTTATATCATCACCAAACACACACAAATGACTCCAGGTGGCTTACCACATTAAAAATTAAGCCTCAGCCCCTCCCAGTTTTCTTATTCCTTGCTGTTTAAGGTAAAGTGCTATTACTGGGGAAAATAGGTATCCAGAAAAGTCTTCTCACTGCTGTCTCCTTTTTGCTCTTTGCAGCAAACTTTAAATTATCTGCCTCCAGTCATTTGCAGCATCTTTCAGTTGAGATAAATAAAAATAAAGACGAGGCCACTGGTTGATTGCAGTAGACTATTCACACTAGGCTGATGATGAGAGCTTCTCCCTCTTTTAGAATAAGTTGCCGTTTTGTGGCAGGTTATCCGTTAGAGGTCCTGAACTTTGTTTCAGCTGTGATTGGGAAACTTAACAATTGAGCTTCAACTGGTTTCCCATTACACTAGTCTGTCAGATCCTCCTGTCCAGGATCAAAAGTCCAGTAATCCCTGAAGAGAGTTTAATAAATCACAGGTCTCCCTGATATTGCCATTTGTGCTTGGCTATGTACCCCTCCATTATCTTAGAATTCAGACTCTTGATCCTCTGTTGTTTTTCAGCCATGCAGAAATCTGAAGCTTTAGAAAGGGCCAAAAACTCCTGAAGCCTAGAATCAGCAACAAACAGAAGGCTGAACTAAGGTAACACCTGGACTTGCCAGTCATCTTTCACATGGAGTTGGCTACAAAAGAATTTGAAACAATAGTTCTCTTGCCAGTGAACTTTAGAATCCTGAAAATGAGATCTATTTGTGTTTCTTCTACTTTTTAAGATCAGCTGATATTTAGCTGATGTCCTTGGTATCTATGGTCAGATCAAGACATATTCTAAGGAACGATTGGATCATTTAATCAATGATCATTTAATCATTTAAAAGGTAAGGAGTGTTCTCTTGGGGTTTATCCTCATGTCCCACTTACCATGACATGTAGATGTTCCAGTTGTTCTACTCTTTAAATTGTGTTTTTCCTCTTTGCCTGATCCAATTGTTGCTATATGGATAATTGGCAATGCCTCATTGACAATTTGGTTGATGACATGGTCAGGTCTCAGACTGAGTGAACATTTAAGTTTGCTGCAGGCACACCCTTTTATCTCAGCTCTGGACATTGTCTTCTATACATTATATATTTTGGTTTAAGCTGCAATCAAGTGATATATCTGATTTCCTCACAGTAGAGCAGTTAGCAGCCAGTATGTATGTGTTGACTGATGGGATGTAGGAACGAAGGACAAAGTTCCTTGCCTACCCATTTGCATTCAAATTCATCTAGTTAGGATTTTTATTTTTAAACATGGTAATATCATTTTCCCAAGGCATCACACTTTTTGTATCAATCCTACCCCATAACTCTGCCTAGTGGTTGGATGCTGTACTTCCTTCCCATTGCAAATCTCTATGTAAAGTACAAAAAAGAAGCAGTGAATGTTGGGAAATTGCCAGCCAGGCTGGAAAGAGGGGTCAAGTGAGTCTTCAGTCCTTACACAGTCACAAGAGGCATAAGCCTAACCTTAAACACCCCCCCCCAGAGCCATGAAACCTTTTCTACTTGTTCCCAGGGGAAGGTAAACAGTTTGGGAAGATTCTTGTAGTATAAGTAA